>OX392462.1:106311217-107511217 GCA_947623515.1 Neoascia interrupta
CCAACCCGGCCTGAAAATTTTTATGCTTTCTTTTGATAGAACTGAAAATATTAACGAAATTTACAAAATTAAATCTATCCTTAACATCAAGGTAAAAATCGAGCCCAAGCGGAAGAGCAAGAGGCTAGTTCCCCAATGTAAGCGATGCCAAGGTTTCCGACACACGCAAGCGTACTGCCAGAAAAAAACGCGATGCGTAAAATGCGCCGGCGAACATCTCTCGACGGATTGCAATGTCAGCAGTCAGGCCCCCGCGGTTTGCGCCAATTGCAGGGGAAGTCACTCAGCAAGCTACCGAGGTTGCGAAATTGCTTTTGAATTACAAAAAAGTCATGAAGCTCCAAGGCAAAATAGTGAAAATAAGGGCCAATGCCTAAAACCTCCTAAAGTAGATAAGCGACAAGGGGTAAGGATTTGATTAAAGGCAAAATTCAAAATGCGCAAGAAAACGTAGCTGGTCCTAGTTCCCACCGTCCAAGATCGTACTCTCAAGTCGCGTCACGTGAAAGTAAGCCGCAGTCGGCCGCATCAGATTCGGTCTCTCAAGTTCTAGGCATGATTTTAAAAAAGCTTGAGCAACAGAAACTTAATCAAGTAATATTCAACAAATTGAGCGAGCTCGAGTTTAAACCTCGAAAAGCATTTAATAAAAAATCATGAATATGGGAAATTGAATCAAAATAATTACATGGAATGCAAACGGCCTTTTGCAAAAAATTGACGAACTAGAAGTACTCCTACGGAAGAATAATATAGACATATGCCTGATTTCGGAAACCCACTTTAAAAAGGGTTCGGCACGCAAAATAAAAGGTTACATCGACTATCACGCGCATCATCCTTCAGAAAATTCGAGAGGTGGATCCTCTCTCTACACTAAAGACTGCATTAAGCACTCCAAAAACGAAGAAATAGAACTTGACTCTATGCAAATAACCTCAGTCTCAGTAAAATTAAGTCACATAGATTACAACATCGCGACGAGCTATTTTCCTCCGCAGTATCGGCTGGCAGATGAAGATCTTGCATTGCTCTTTGATTTACTTGGGTCAAACTATATCATCGGCGGGACTTTAACGCGAAAAATACTTTTTGGGGCTCACGGTGCAATTCAACAAGAGGCAGAGTCCTCTTTAAAGCAAGTTCAAAACGCGGCATGGTCTTCTTATCGACGGGAAAGCCACCATATTGGCCAACCGAGAGAAATAAAATACCTGATCTCGTCGACTTCTTTATCGCCAAGGGGGTACCTCATTACCTTACGAACCTCACGAACGTAGGAGAACGCTTTGATCTCTGTTCAGAACACTCGACAGCTCTTTTGAAAATCGTTGGAAGCCTAGCGAAGAAGAAAAGAGCGCCTAGATTAACAAACAACAACACCGACTGGGACGGCTTTAGAAAACACTGCAAAGAAAACATAGCTTTAAATGTACTGCTCAAAACGCCACTTGAAATAGAAGACGAGCTAGATAAACTCGTGAGAATAATTCAGAGCGCTGCGTGGAATAACACTTCTTTTCGAAGGTCTGAATTATCGAACAGCGGAACAATATATCCGCGAGAAATAGAAGAGCTAATATGCGAAAAGAGGAGAACGCGCAAGAGATGGCAACGTTCGCGAGCACCCCCGGATAAGACAATCTTGAACCACCTTTCTAACAAACTGAAGCACGAACTTCAAGATTTTAAAAGTCGCGAGACAACTGCCTACCTCGAAAGCACTCTTTGGAAAGCAGTCAAGTAAGTTACGAAGCCTATAGCACACTCTGCGCCATTAAGAAAAGCCAACGGCGAATGGGCAAGAGAAGACAAAGAAAAAGCGGATTTATTTGCAAATTACCTAGAAGAAACATTCAAACCGTTTGACGGGGAACCGTTGGTCGAGGAGCTCAATCCTTACGCGGTACAAGATAATTATAGAATAAGAACCGTGTTATTGGCTGAACTTCGTCAAACGATAAATAATCTGAAGAACAACAAAGCCGCTGGCTACGACTTAATTACTAGCAAAATTCTAAAGGAGCTACCGAAAACAGCTTTGGTCAAGCTTCTCTATGTCATTAACGCCTCAATGAGAAATTAATACGTTCCAAGGCAATGGAAAGTAGCCGAGGTCATAATGGTTCCGAAACCAGGAAAATGGCCGAACGACAAAAAGTCATACAGACCTATTTCGCTACTGCCTATAATATATAAGGTATTCGAGAAACTGTTGCTTAAAATTTTTCAGCACTATCAGAACTGTGTTGTTGCGTGCTTAATGCAAGCAACATCTACAAGCAGAAGTATGCCAAGCAATAAATGCCTATAGGTGTTAGTTGTTAAGTCATGCTAGCACCATACACAAGACAGAAAACATAAATTAAGTATGAAAAGTAGCATTACTTTAAACAATTATAACAATTCTTTAAGCAGCGCCTTAGGTTTAGCTTTGTCAATGTTAAAGTCGACTAGACTACTGTAAGAATTATAAACAGAACACATGCGACTAATCGGTTCATGTTTTCCGTAATTAGTTCTGTGCCTAGGAACATGCATAAGCGGCAAGCAGCGGAGATTATGCGATCCTCCTCGAAACTTTAATTTCACAGATGAAAGAAGATCAGGTACGTCAATGTGGCCTAGTGTAAGTTGATGAATAAACATCGGCTCACTATTGGTTCGCCGTTGAGATAAGCTTTGCAAGTTTGGCAGTTTTAGTCGTTATCTGTATGGGGGAAAGTTAAGAGGGTCATCCCAAGGCAGGTATCTTAAAGCAAATCGAATGAATCTTCGCTGAATTGCTTCAATTCTATTACTGTAACACGACTGCGAAGGATTCCATACTTGCGAGGCGTACTCAAGGTGGGGTCGAACAAAACTATTGTAGAGGAAGAAAGTGACATGGGGGTCACTAAATTCTTTCGACCATTTTTTTATGAAACCTAACAAGCAGCTGGACTTAATAACGATGTAATTTATGTGTTCGGAGAAATCTAGGTCGTGATTGAAGTAAACACCAAGGTCCCTAAAACTTAGAACGCGGCAAAGAGTGTGTTCATCAATGAAATAAACGTGTGATGGAGGTACACGTTTTTTTGGTCATAACTTGACACTAAACTGGGTTGAGGCTGAGACCATTTTTGCAACACCAGGTAGCGAAACTTGTTAAATCAGACTGAAGAAGGACATGGTCAATTGATGGTTTTATGACTTTAAATATTTTCATATCGTCGGCATGTTTAAGTACTTCACTATAATTGATCCTCGAAGAAGCATCGTATTGTAATATTTTCGGCCTGGGGTTTGTCGAATAAAACTCAACTTCACTTTTATGATTTCACAATGAAACACTTTATTTATCAAACAAAACTTATTTAAATTCAAATCACACTGTTATTCAACTTTACTACTTAGAATTCAACACTTTAATTCAATTCAATCACTTTTCACTTTATAACCGATTTTCACAAGTCAACGTTTAAAATATAACTGTCTCGTACGAGCCTGCCACCCGTGTATTTATACAAAATTAAGCACCTTCTAGTACGTTCCATACCCCCTTTGGTAATTTTCCATTGGTACTCCTGCGCTGAATTCCAATGAGGGGAAATCGAAATTCGAACTTTGAATATGACAGCTGCTGTCAAATGACTGGAATGGCAGTTGGGTATGTTCGTTTAGTGAATCGAGCGGGTGCGTTTGTAGAGTGAATCGATGAGTGCATTCAGGGACTCCTGCGAGTTGTTTTATTTCTTGTTGCCACATAACATTGCCCCCCTCTTAGTTTTGTTCGTCCCGAACAAGTACGTCATCATTGCTTCCGTGGTAGCGATGTAGGCGATCAACATGGACAACTTTCATCTTCGCTCTTGGTCCTCTTTGGATTCGGAATACGACATCATTAATTCGCGTTACAACTTGGTAGGGACCTTCCCAGTCCTTCTGAAGCTTTGGCGATCTTCCCTTTTTACGATGTGGGTTGTAGAGCCATACCAGATCTCCCTCGTTCAACTTGGGTGCCGTTGCTCGCGCATCGTATCTCGTCTTCATGCGGTCGCTTGCAACTTTTATATTGCTTCTGGTTCTCTGGTGGATGTCATTAATCCTTTCTCTAAGGTCAACCAAGTAGTCCTAGTCGCATGTTGGGTCTTCAGTGGGAAATCCGAATTTAAGCTCACTGGGTAGCCTGGCAGTTCGTCCAAATAAAACTTCAGATGGAGTGTACCCAGTTGTACTGTGAATATCGTTTCGGTAGGCCATGAGGAATAAAGGTATTCGCCGATCCCAATCCCGTTGATTCTCGTCCACTACTTTGAACAGATGTTCTTTTAGTGTCTTGTTGAAGCGTTCCACCATTCCATCTGATTGTGGATGAAGGGGTGTGGTCCGTGTCTTCTGTAGTCCGATTGCCGCGCATACTTCCTGGAATATCTTCGACTCGAAGTTTCTTCCTTGGTCGGAATGTAATTCCATTGGCACTCCGAACCTGCACACCCAGTGGTCCACTATCTGGTCGACAACGGTTTTCGCTTCTTGATTTGGAATCGCAAATGCCTCGGGCCACTTGCTGAAGTAATCGGCAATAACCAGGATATAACGATTGCCGCTTTCAGTTTCCGGAAACGGTCCTGCGATGTCGACGGCGATCCTTTCAAAGGGAGCACACACATTGTACTGGTGCATTTTACCCCTGGTTTTGACTTTGGGTCCCTTACTAGCAGCACAAGTAATACACTTTCGACACCAGCTCTCAACGTCGCTTCTTGCACTCAGCCAATAAAAACGTTCCCGTACCTTTTCCAGGGTTTTGTTGATGCCCAAGTGCCCACCAGATACTCCATCGTGCATTTCCCGCAAAATTTCCTGCACTTTGGACCGTGGAACCACAAGCTGCATTTTAAAGGATTTTCCATCCGGCATTTCCCATTTTCTTCGCAGAACGCCATCTTGTACATGGAAAGAGTCCCACTGCGCCCAATATGCCTTTAACGTGGGACTTCTGTTGGATATATCCCTTGCGCTCGGTTTTTCCATAGATTCCTTCCATGCAAGGATTGGCTCAATGTCAGGGTCTTCTTGTTGTGCGTTGCGAAGTTCCTCAGTACTCCAGCCTTCTGCAGGTTCGGCTCTTATTCTCTGGATAGAAACACCTTCGTCCTTTTTCTCTTGTCGCACACAATGCTTACAATTGGGCTCACATGGTCTCCGGGATAACGCGTCCGCGTTGCAGTGCAGTCTTCCTTTGCGATGTTGTATCTCGAAGTCAAAAGCCTGCAATTGCTCGATCCATCTTGCGACTTGTCCCTCAGGATTTTTGAACTGAAGTAACCATTTGAGAGCGGCGTGGTCTGTACGCAAGATGAATTTTTGGCCACTCAGGTACTTCTGGAAATGTTTCGTTGCCAATATTAGAGCAAGGAGCTCTCGCCTGGTAACGCAGTAACTTCTCTCTGGTCGGGTTTAAACCTTGCTGAATTATGCAACCACTTTCTCATGCCCATCGTGCGATTGCGACAATACTGCCAACTTCTCACAGCTTCGATTTTCTCTGGATCCGTCTTCACGCCATCCGTCGATATCACATGCCCCAGATACTTTACTTCTGCTCTGAAGAGTGCACACTTCTTTGGATTGAGCTTTAAGTGTGCTGCTCGAAGTCGTGAGAAGACCTCCCTCAAGTTGTCGCGATGTTCTGCAAATGTCTTTCCCAAAACGATGACGTCATCCAAATATACCAGGCAGGTTTTCCACGTCAGACCATGTAAGACACGTTCCATAAAACGCTCAAAGGTGGCCGGAGCGTTACACAGACCAAATGGCATTACTGTAAACTGCCAAAGCCCATTGCCAGTTGTGAAAGCGGTCTTCTCTTTGTCTTCTGGATGGATCTGTACCTGCCAGTAGCCACTTTTCAGGTCGAGAGTAGAAAACCATTTTGCTCCAGAGAGTGTGTCCAATGTGTCATCTATTCGAGGTAAAGGGTAGCTGTCCTTCTTTGTGACATCATTAAGCCTCCGGTAATCCACGCAGAATCGAGTACTGCCGTCCTTCTTTTTCACCAGTACAACAGGCGACGCCCACGGACTTTTCGAGCTTTCGATCTAACCTTCTCTTTCCATGGTCGATATCATCTCGGCGGCCTCGTCCTGTTTAGCCAACGGAAGTCGTCTGGCAGGTTGGCGGATTGGTCTAGCATCTCCGGTGTCTATGCGGTGTTGTACTAAGTGTGTTCGACCATAGTCTCCATCCTGTGAGGCAAATATATCAGCAAACTCGTCAATTAGATTTTCCGCTATGGTTTGCTGCTCCTGATTTAGCTCACAGTCTCCGAGTACAGTCTTACATACCTCGGCCAATTTAGATGGAGAGACAGAACTTGCAGGCTCACTCTCAGCTATTGTCGAAATGGCTGCAACGGGAACACATCTTCCGATCACCTCTGCTTTTCTGAGCTTAACGGTGCGCTTATTTGGGTTCATCAGTCTTACCGGCACCATGTTATCCCTGGGCTCTGCAAGAATTTTTCCCACGACGTAACTTTTAAATTCACTTTTGTTGTCTGGCTCGATGAGATAGAATCGGTGGTTCCCAGGATCACCCTCCAAACGTGTCCAAAGAACTGTCTCTGAAGAGGGCCGCAGAACTTCATCGCCTCCCAGTATTGCTCGAAGATTCACAGCGTTGTCGTTTCCGTAAACCATAGGGATCTCGACGGTTCGATACCTTAGCACCTGCATTCGAAGGTCAAGAATTACCTCGTGTGCCTTCATGAAGTCCACTCCAATAATGCATTCGTCGCATATGTCGGCTACCAAGAATGCATGTGAGAAGGTCAATCCCTCTAGTTGTATCTGTAGCTGCACCTCCCCGTATACTTTCGCCGCTTCTCCTGTAGCTGTCTTCAGACTGTAGCAGCTGGTGTTATGTAACAAGGTCTCTTCGGATGATAGAGGCCGTGGCACCTGTGTCAATAGTGGCCACGCATCTTCTGTTGGCGATGATTGCCTCTACTGTCAGACTCTTGTTGCAGCGTTTTGTTTGCGAGACTTGGATGATGGTCCTGGGGGCGTCGATTCCATCAACCAACTTCTGCCCCGACATCCTGCCAGATGCTTCTTCATTCTGTCTCCTTCTAGCGCAATGTGGGCAACCCGCTTGTCTAACTGAGGCTCGGCACTGTCGCTGCAGGTGTCCCAGTTTGTTACAGTTCCAGCATCTCATTTGTCCCCGAGTGGTGTTCGTGTTTTGCCTTTCGATGTCGATGCGTTGACATGAGCAATCTAGACCAGCCATTTCCCTTATGCGATGGCAACCTTGCAAGGCTTGGTCTGCAGCTTCCATTGTCAGGGCGAATGCTAGTGCTTCAGCGAGAGTCTTCTTACCTGCCATTCTTACAGCCATTTGTAGCTTTCCATCCGCAATGGCATTGGTAAACGCATCGGTTGCCAACTCGTTTATTATCTCCCTGCTGGTGTTGGGATAAGACAAATTCGCTAATCGCTCGATGTCGGCTTGCAACTGTTGAAGCGTCTCACCCCTTCTCTGAACTCTTCGGCGCAACTGGACCCGGTAAACTTGCTGCATGTGGTCGTCGCCAAACCTCATCTCGATGGCCTTCACCATGGCATCATAATCCTTCTGTTTTTCTTCAGGAATAGTTTGCAGGGATTCGGCAGCTGTTCCTCTGAGAGCAAGCGTGAGAGCAATCGACTTCTCTTCGTTGTCCCAGTTGTTCGTCATTGCGGCAGCTTCAAATTGCCTCTTATAAATCGGCCATGACGTTTGACCATCAAAAACAGGAGGCTGCATTTCTTTATGCCGTGGACTGTCGGGCAAACATTCTCGCACTTTCTGTTTCTTAACCAACTCCAGTTCCTTAGCCAGCTGTTCTACTTCCGATTTCACTTCAGTGAACTGTTCCTCAACGCTTTCAATTTTTCGATCCATCGTTTGGAACTTTTCCTCAAAAAGTGAATTCTGGGAATCGAGTTTGCTTTCTAGAATTTTTTTCTGCTCATCGAACTAAGTATCTAGCTTGTCGAACTTTTCTTCGAGAGCATTCTTTTGTTCTTTCTGGCCGCTCTCCAGCTTCTCGAATTTTTCCAAAAGCAACTTCATGAAAGCGGGCATTTCATCGGCAGTACTTACTGTGCTTTGTTGCTGTTCTTCTTGAGCTTCGAACAGCATCGTGTCTGGGTGTCCACCTTCCTCGGCAATAGCGTCCTGGAGTCGGAGCAACAATTCCCTTTTAAGCCCCGAGGTCTGGAGGTTTCTTTTACCTAATTCTGTTTTTAACTCAGCTGTTGTCAATTGTTCAATTTTTCGACCCATTTTCAATTGTCTTCACACAATTTTCACACAATCAGTTTATGTTTTATATCTGTTCCAGAAAATTCACTCGGAAATAAACAAATCACTGACACCGTTTTTATAACTTCGCACAATCAGTTTCAATATATCCAGAATATTCCACCTCAAATTTGTATGAACCACCGACACTGTTTACACACACGATATTTCTGGAAAATTCCACTGCAAAAATAAATCTATTTAGTCACCGACGCTATTTACGCGCACTTTTTCTAGAAGTGTCCACTTAAAACTGTTTGACACACTAACACTGTTCCGGAAAATTCCACTGTAGAATTTACCCGCACAATTATGAGTTTTATCCCCAATTTCTGACACCAATGTAATATTTTCGGCCTGGGGTTCGTCGAATAAAACTCAACTTCACTTTTATGATTTCACAATGAAACACTTTATTTATCAAATAAAACTTATTTAAATTGAAATCACACTGTTATTCAACTTTACTACTTAGAATTCAACACTTTAATTCAATTCAATCACTTTTCACTTTATAACCGATTTTCACAAGTCAACGTTTAAAATATAACTGTCTCGTACGAGCCTGCCACCCGTGTATTTATACAAAATTAAGCACCTTCTAGTACGTTCCATACCCCCTTTGGTAATTTTCCATTGGTACTCCTCCGCTGAATTCCAAGGAGGGGAAATCGAAATTCGAACTTCGAATATGACAGCTGCTGTCAGATGACTGGAATGGCAGTTGGGTATGTTCGTTTAGTGAATCGAGCGGGTGCGTTTGTAGAGTGCATCGATGGGTGCATTCAGGGACTCCTGCGAGTTGTTTTATTTCTTGACGCCACATAACAGTTTATAGCTAGTATGAAGAGGAGGGGGCCTAAGTGACTACCTTGGGGGACATCTGACAGTGAAGTCAAGACAGAGGATAAAATTCCTCGAAATTTAACTTGATAAGATCTGAGGCTTAGGTAAGAAGTAACCCAACGAACAAAATTTGGGGGAAGCCAAGAGCTGTAATTTTAAACACTATTATTTCATACGAAATTAAGTCGAAAGCCTTAGAAAAATCTGAATAGATGCAGTCAACCGTGGAACTATTCTCAACTGCGTTGGAACATTTACTGTAAAAGGATAGAAGGTTAGTAATTGTAGACCTATTCTTAACAAAGCCATGTTGTTCTTTTGGAAGGATGTTGCGACAAAAGAAAACTAAACTATCGCAAACCGTTCGAGTAGTTTAGGAATAGATGAAAGTTTAGCAATTGGCCTGTAGTTCGATATTTCACATTAATTCCCTTTTTTGAAAACTGGCATAATATAAGATGATTTCCAAATGGACGGAAAAGTACCAGATGAGAGCGAAAGTTTGAAAAGGTATTGTAGAGGATTGGGAAGGATGCTGCTGCACTTTTTCAATACTATTGGCGGGACTCCATCTGGACCTGCGGAACAATCCTCATTAAGGTCGGATAAGAACTTTAAAATTGTGTCCAAATGTACAGGAATTTCGTTAAAATTTACTTGTGGGGATTGCTCAAGATAGTCAAAATAGTTAGTGTCAATAAAGAAGGGTGTGTTTCTGAAAGACTTAGAAAAGTGATCCGCAAAGGAATTACAAATAACCGTGGGGTCATTGAAAGAAATATTATTGTATGTAAAATGATTAGGAAGGCCATCACTTTTCTTCTTTGAGTTGACGAATATCCAAAATTCTCTGGGATTAGACTTAAAACACGAACTCATTTTAGAGATATAATTATTATATAAACAAGTAGAGAGGGATCTTAACTCGTGAAATATTAATAGGTAATTATCATAGTCAGACGGGTCCAGCGTGAAAATGTACTTTTTCCACGCTTTGTTCCTATTGTTCCTTAGTGTTTTTAACTCCTGGGTATACCAGGGATAACTAGCATTAGAATTTTCATTAAGTTTTTTGGGGACATTATTATTAAAACACAAATTTAATTTAAAATAAAAATTTTCTACTGCTTCATTTATATCTGAGAGATTAGAAATTTTAGCGAAATTCATTTCACTTAGCCTGTGAGAAAATATACGAAAGTCAGTCTTACGAAAATCAAAAGTGTACGAACTGTCTTACTGATTATTGTTCTCATGAACGTGACAGTTTAAGTCAAAAAAACATCCAACGGAGGATGATGAGTATCTATCCTAGCAATGTTGAGTGCAGATTTGCAAACAACAGTACTAATGGCGTCAGAATTAAAAATTAAATCGAGAATTAAATCATTAATATTTCTTATACAGCTTACTTGCTGTAAGTCAAACGAAATAATATCGTCAAGTTTCTTGAGAGCTCCTCGAGGTGAGGAAATGCATGGAACAAAATGGGTGTCATCTTCGGATGGTATCCATTTTAGAGGACGTGTAGCAACACTGTGCTGTTGCTACAAGTAAGATCAAAAATGTATTCCAGAGCCTTAGCAAGCTCAGAGTATGTTTCAATTTGACTGTCCGGAGGTATGTAGGCGTTAACAACATAAATGTATTTTGACTACATATCAAGCCTAACACACATAACTTCTGCATTAACTGGAAAAGGAAATTCGATATCAGATGAGACGATACTTTTTTAAGCAGCAACTAAAACACCTCCACCAAGACCTACTAAATTATTTATATATCTATTTTTATATTTATTTTTTCTATGAACTAGGAACTCTTTATGAAACAGTTCCGCGTCAGTTGTACTGGCGTTGAGCCAAGTCTCAGTGAGGACAATAACGTCTGTAAAAAACAAGGGAATTTTTAAATATCTCTTCAGTTTTTTGTTTACTACGAATAGACCTAACGTTTTGATAGAAAAAAGAAAGTCTATTATTTAGTTTTTTGAAGTAGATTGTTGCTGATTAGACTTCTGTGATTGGTAAGAGAATTCTTTGACCAGAATATTATCCGGCCAACATTTTAGGTGCAAATCGAAGGAAAAAGTATGGCTGAGACGGTAATCTTAAACGAAGCCATAAAGCTGTTCGGCTTACTAATTTCAGTGCACGTTATAGCTTTATGATTTTGGATGAGCCATTGGAACACTAAATGACAACCTACATCTTCAACCGTTGTCTCAGATTTGTGTTTTGGAACAGCTTCAATAATGGCATTAGACATTTCAACATCAGATGTAACCAAGCTAGGTGTCACGCAGGACGTAGCTGTGCCAGCATTACTGGAGGTGTGTTCAATCAAACCCTCAGTTCTGTTTTCGCCAACAATTCTGCCACCTTTTTTTTAGATTGCGCTTCGTTCTACCCGATGCGGATGTTTTGTCGGTAGATGTTGAGGCGTCCGTAAGAGAAGTGAGCTTGTTGTTGCTAGTGTTTGTAGTAACAGCGGATGCTGTGGAAATTGAAAATGAGCGAGAGTCTGTATCAGCTGCATCGACAGGATTAACGCAAGGTATCAATTCATTTATTTCCGAGATAGTAGATGTAGAAACATCTTTAAGTTTGATTACATCAGAGTACGAGGATACATTTAATACGGCAGAGTTAAAATTGTTTAAGAGATCATTAAATCTCTTAGATAGCTTAAGAATGTCAGATTGGAAAGCTGACAGCTTAGAAGCCAAGTGGGAGATGGAGAGCTTACGGCACGAAGTGCAGTACCAATAAGCAATTTCGCAAGAATAAATTTTATCTAAAAATGCATTAGTAGATCCAATGCATTTGGAATGAAACTGCATCCCACAAGGACCGTAGCAAGTAAAAAGTGGAGAGCTTGGCCTCTTTTCGGAATATTTTTCAGCAGCACAGGCCATAATAAGGAAAAAACTAAAAAAAATTTTTTAAATTAAAAGAGAAAAAAAAAATCTTCAAAAAACAAAACAAAGTTACAAAGTAATTATTATGATAAGCTAAATAAAAAAAAGCACTCGAAATGTGAGATTCGAACCTACACTTGCGGCGTCTAGAGCAGTTGCGCTACCACCTAAGCCAAAAAGACCGATAGTAAATGATGCCACAGAATCACTTTTAAGAGTTAACTGAATTATTAATACGAAAGAAAACAGCGATTGAGTTCAAATATGAACGAAGACGACGTAAACTAGAGATTGAGTAAAAAATTTTTTAGTTTTATGAAGAACCGCTTACCGCAATGTAAAAGCTTACAAAACAGAAAAACACTCAAAAAATGGAGAAAATAATCTCTTATTAACACTATAAGAACAACTAAAATAAAAGAAATACGCAAAACGATTAGAATTACACAATCAAACTAATTCTAAGAATTTAAACACAGATAATCCTAAGCGATTAAGATCACGTTAATGCAATACAAGGTTCACCATACAAGGGTGGTTCAAAGGTTCATCAGGATTCCGGATCAACAATTCGGATTTAGAAAAAAACATTCAACAATTGACCAGGTCTATCGAAAAAGCTCTGGAAGCGAAAAAGATATGTACTAGCGCTGTTCTCGACGTATCGCAAGCCTTCGAAAAGGTGTGGCGCGAAGGCCTGAAGTACAAGTTAAGGCTTAGCTTACCTTGAATACAGAATCTTTCGCGTAAGGTACGACGTAAGGGCCGGTGTCCCGCAAGGAAGCGTTCTCGCCCCAAAAATTATTTATACTATATACACGAGACATACCCCACGATGAGGGAACAATTTTAGCTACGTTCGCAGACAACACTGCTATTCTCGCTATTGATACGACAGTTGAATTATCAACAGGGAAACTTTAGCGCGCTCTAGACAAAATATGCGACTGGACGAAGATGGGGCGAGTCGTGCTTAACAAGACTAAGTCGACGCATGTTAACTTTACTTATAAAAAGATAAACAACAAACCAGACGGCCTAGCTGCCGAACTTTTTAAATCCGCTGGAGATGAGCTGGTTAGGAGCATGCACCAGCAAGATATGGTCGGAAGAAAGCATACCCGACGAATGGAACCTCAGCATTGTTTGCCCGATCCTGAAAAAAGGAGACCCTCATAAGTCTTCTTAACATCGCATACAAGATCTTTTCTGCTGTACTGTGTGAACGCCTGAAGCCGTTTGTCAACAATCTGATAGGCACATATCAGTGTGGCTTTAGGCCAGGAAAGTCCACCATCGATCAAATATTCACACTGCGGCAGATCTTGGAGAAAACCCAGGAATTCCAAATCGATACACACCACCTTTTCATCGATTTCAAGGCCGCGTATGACAGTATCTATAGAGACGAGCTATATAGCGCAATGCCTAGTTTTGGCATCCCTGCCAAACTCGTCAGTCTGTGCAGGATGACGATGGAAAACTCACGCTGTTCCGTCAAGATCGGCATAGACCTCACCGACCCCTTTGATGTCAAAAAAGGATTTAGACAAGGCGACGCGCTGTCATGTGACTTCTTTAACATCATACTTGAGAGAATTGTGCAGAACTCTCGCGCCAACACCAGAGGTACAATCTTTCAAAAGTCCGTTCAACTACTCGCATACGCAGACGACATTGACATAATCGGTAGAACAAAGCGTGATGTCAGTGAAGCCTTCGTGAGTATTGGGACGGAAGCGGCGAATATGGGTTTAGCAGTCAATGAGGGCAAAACCAAGTATATGCTGTCATCAAGAAAAGACACCCAACACCGACGTCTTGGACAAAACATCACCATCGACAGCTATAACTTTGAGGTAGTTAGGGAATTTGTCTACCTGGGTTCCGCTATCAATTCAGACAATGACACCAGCGCTGAAATCAAACGAAGGATAACTCTTGCCAATCGCTGTTTCTTTGGGCTAAGAAAGCAATTGAGTAGCAAAGCCCTCTCTCGAGCAACTAAAGTGTCCATGTATAAGACCCTCATCATCCCAGTCCTGCTTTACGGTGCAGAAGCATGGACCCTGTCAAAGGCGGATGAAAACACTTTAGGCTGTTTCGAGAGGAAAATTCTTCGGACGATTTAAGGTCCCGTCTGCATAGACGGAGAGTGGAGGAGGAGATATAACATCGAACTTGTCGGGCTGTACAGCGAAACCGACCTAGCCAAAAGAGTCAAAACACAACGTCTACGATGGCTGGGTCATCTAGAGCGGATGGACACCAATGCCCCGGCCCGGAAAATCTTCGAATCCACACCGCAGGGACGGCGCGGTAGAGGAGCACCGAGACTCAGGTGGCGCACGCAAGTTGAAGGGGACCTCAGCCAACTTCGCGTGCGAAACTGGAGACGGCTAGCTAGAGACAGAACTGGCTGGCGAAGCTTGTTGGCTGAGGCCCAGGTGCACCCCGGACTGTAGCGCCACCTTAAGTAAGTAAGTAAACAACAAACCTTTATTCATTAACTCGGTACAAATCCCGTACTCAAATGAAGCGAAACGTCTGGGAATGACTCTAGACGCAAAACTTAAATGGAAGCCGCACGTTGAAAATAAACGCGACGAGCTCGTAATCAAGTTAAGAGAAATGAATTGGCCTATCGGAAGATTTTCGAAACTAAGCATATATAACAAACTGCTTTTGTATAAGGATGTGCTAAAACCATCTTGGACGTACGGAATACAACTCTGGGGTTGTACTAAACCAAGCAATATATCTATTTTAGAAACTTTTCGAAATAAGACACTCAGAGCAATCGTTAATGCTCCATGGTACATAAGAGATAGCGATCTACGCCGAGATCTAGGAATCGAAACCGTGACTGACGAGGTAACAAACTTTGCTCGCAAACTCAGTAATCGTCTTCGCGGACATTGCAACAATGAAAATATCCGAACTTTGAATCATACAGATCATACAAATCTTAGATTTAGCTGCATGAGATGAAACCGCATAAATTGACGGTATGGTAGGTGCCTTCGTTGGAAGACAGCCTGCCACACGCGATTACTACAGGAGCTTGAACTACTTGTTAAGGAAACTTAGTTGTAGTCTGACGGAAAATGGGAGGTTTTTTAGTGAGTAAGAATCTCGCACTACTATGAGCACGCAACGCCGATCCTCGTAGTGCCTATAAAGGTTTTTCCTATCCACGGAAAAAAAAATTTTTTTTTGAGATTCAAATCGGTTTCAGATAAATAAAATCGGAACTTTGTCAAGAGTGAATGTGTGTAGATGCACTTTGAGTATTCGTGGTTGCGTATGTTTGTGAGCATGTTGAACACTACGAAAGAAACCTCGTTTGTGGAGAGTTTTTCGAGTTAGAAACAAGTCAAATCGGATTTAGAAAAATTGACTCGGAAATTTGATTAGAGGAAAATACATACGTTCTTAAAGCGACGTACGTCACGAAGTTCTTCTATGGGCCGCTTCCCATAAGAATGTGTGTATTCAACTTAGTTGTCAGTTGTGTATTCATTATGTTGCAGGCTTAAATCAGAACACGATTATTAAGCGCGTGGGCCCATTTTGATTTTTTTTTTTAATGATTTGCTTCTTTATTCCAAGGTATTTTATTTCACAATCTTTTTTAATTACTTTATCATTTATAACAATATTTTTATCGGTATCGTCGTTAATTGTAAACTTAGTCTTTATTGTATTGAGTTTTAGTTTATTCGCTTTAAAATAAAGTTCTATCCTTTTTATATCCGCATTCAGTTTTCTTATGCACTCTTCTGCCGAATCTCCTGCAGAATCATCCGAAAACAGTTTAGCTTTCGCGTGATGCAGCATCTCTTCAAGATCGTTTATATATATTACGAAAAGAAGAGTACCCAACACCGCTCCCTGAGGTACTCCCAGATTCACAGATAGAAGCTCCGACAATTCATCCTCCACTTTAGTTTGATGCTTTCTGTTAGATAGGTAGCTTTTGAACCACTCAAGTTCTACTCCTTGTATACCGTATCTTTTTAGTTTCTGCACCAGTATACCTCGATCGATTGTCTCAAAAGCCCTTTGTAGACCCAAAAAAAACCGCCACGATAACTTTTTTAGCGTTTACTTCACTTTTCCATTGTTGTGATGACCAGATTAAGTAGGGATTCACAGTTGTGTTGGCGTCTTATTCCTGACTGATAGCTCGATAAGAAATTGTTAGCCCTTATATAAATCTACAGCTGGTTATGGACAGTTTTTTCCAGAATCTTACTCTCAGTCCTTAACATGTTGACTGGTCGAAGTTACGCTTGCTTCACAGTCTTCTTTCCTTTCTCTATAGGAACAACTGTTGATATTTTCCAGTGATGTGGAAAAATTCCATTGCTTAGGGAATCGTTTCCAATTTTTAACCTAGCATCATTTTAGCTATCGAACCATTAACGTCTTTTTTGTTATTCATGCTTTGATGAAATTCATTGATGAAATTCAAATACCGTTGAAATGGTATTCCGTCTTTAGTTCCTCTACACTTTTGACAAAAAACACATTTAGTTTATTAGCAATTTCTATGTGCGTGAAGTTGGCACCGCATTTTTCGATTTTTGCAAAAAAAAAGAGTTGTGCGGTATTGGAAAAAACTTTTTTTTCAAAGTACGGATTTTTTAGGGCATTGTTTTTTTAGTGTGAAGTTGGCACCGCACTTTTTTTGCGGTCAACACAAGAATAAAAAAAAGATGTCGCTACATTTTTTTTAGTAAGTGCCCTCCCGTAAAAACTACATGCATGCGAATGATTCTTTTTTTGCATCACGGCACATAGCAGCACATCTTGAGCACATCGCAGCAAAACTTTTATTTTTTGGAAAAAGAACAAAAAGTGTGACTAACCCATTTTAAAAAAAGCACTTTACCATATATAGACCAAACTCTGCGGAAAAAATTGAAATGGATAGCGGTACATAGCAGCACATGTTGGGGACAAAAAAATAAAAAACAAGAAGTGTAGCTACATTTTTATTTGTAAATGCCCTTACGGAAGGAAACTACATATAAGCGATTTTTTTTTGCATAACGGCACAAAGCAACACACCTCGAGCACATCGCAGCACAAGTTTCGTAAAAAAAAATGCGGTGCCAACTTCACATTAAAAAAACAATACCCTATAAAATCCGTTCTTTTCCAATACGGAACAACTTTTTTTTTGCAAAAATCTAAAAGTACGGTGCCAACTTCACACACATTTAGTAAACCTCTTCAGTGGGCGTGGCATCTATTTTAAGGGTAAATTTTCAAATGCAGTTTACTCAATATTTTTGCTGGAAATTAAAAAATCTTTGCATAATATTTTACGTATAAAACTCTTAGTTCTACATTTTGTTCATACAACACTTTGGGCCACGCCCACATTTGGAGGCAGAATTGAAGAAAAACTTAAAATTTTCCAGAAAAATTGAGCCTAATTAAGGAAAGCATGAAACAAAAAACGTGGCAGGTTTGGTAAACGAGATTCCAGTTCAGATTTCGTTCGTATAAAGTTTTTGACCACGCTCCCTTTTAGGGTCCATTTTTCAAAAATATTGAATTCGAACCACAAAATTAAATTTTTAGGTACATTTACGAGTAATTAATTATTATTAATAGTTTGCAATTAGCGGCGATTGGACCACGCCAATTTTCGAAGTTTGCATTACTTATAAAATGTCAAAAAATAACAATGCCATCAGCATTTTACAATGTGGGATAGGATGGGGTATTCAACGGTCCGTTTTACGGACTGCAACTTCTGCGTACACATTGTAGCACTTACTCACTGGTTTTTATTTTGTAAGCATGTCGCACGCTTTGGGTTCTCTAACTCGAATGTAAGTATTTATTAAATTCCTAATTCAATTCGATGACGAATTCGTTCCACCCCTTTCCAGACATGCAATTGTACCTCTGCAATATACACCGCGCCATCCCCCTAAGGATTTAAGGAGCTTTGGGTCAACCGTGAGGAATCTATTCGCTCTTGCCTCTCTAGGATTGCCTTCAAAAAAATCTACCCGTCAATTCAGGAGGGTGCCTACAAGATCACCATGCACCAGGATGGAGACCACCACAAGTGATTCATCGGCGGGCGACAGTGGATCCATGGGTTTCGTGTGAGTCTATTGGGGAGTCAGAGTTTTGTTAGATTTGTACATTAACCCCTTAATTCTTTTTATTAAAAACAAAAAAATATATTAAATTCGCGACTCTTTTTACTTCCTTTGCGCGCGAACATGTAGTGTGCGTGTATATAGGGCAACCTTATAGTATCTTTCAGATACATAGGCATTCTGGACGGTGCCGTTGCGTTTGGTCCCCTCGGTTTTATTTCCGATATAGGTCATTGAACTTCTCTTTGACCTATATTAGAAAGATACAACCTACCACAATCCAAGTTCGTTCTTTCAGATCGGGTTGATCGTTGTTTTGACCAGGGTGAAACATGGTGATTGTTTCAGATCTGTTTTTTTTTTCTTTTTCTTTCCTGCTTTGAAGTCACGTTTCATCTGTGGCTGTCAGTTTCAATTTAGTACGATGATTTTAGTACTTGCATAAGTTTTACTTGGGATTGTGATGGGCTCTCTGTTTCCATTGTGTCCGCCACATCACTCCCCCTGAAAAGTGAAATAATTTCAAATAGTAACAATAAGAGTTTCCGCTTGTTTTCAGTCATATACTTATCATTAGGAATTCAAAGTTTTTAACTTAAGAGTAAAGAAAGATATAGTAATACCATGGAATATTTACAACATGTGTTGTTTCATAAGTGAAATGATATAATAATACAATTAAATACTACAATATGTATTGTTTCATAAATGAAAAGATACTTTGGGTTTTATTTTGGATCTGGTCATTATTTCTTGTTTTGTTTCAAAGGCTGGTTTTAGTCAGTCTATACTAACTGTTTCGTATTTATCTCCTCTCTTTATTGTAAAATGTTTTTCAGTTGTGGATATGACTTCGAAAGTACTTTGATAGGGAGGGCTTAGACTGCTTTTTTTATTTCATCACTTATAAAAATTAATTTGCAATCCTTCAATCCTTTTGGCACATAAAAATAGTTTTGAATTCATGACCTGTTTGGAGTCGGTCGAAGTTTTGTTATTGCGCTCTTGATGTTTTTGCAATGTCTGAATTCATAAGAAAATCGTTTCCAATGTTTCCCGACACAAGTTCCCCAGGCAATCGAAGTGGTTGTCCGAAAAGTAGTTCAGTTGGTGAAATGCCTATATCGTCAATGATTGTCGAACGAATTCCTAATAAAATCCATGGGAGGTTTTGATACCAATTTTCTTTATCCTCTTGGCACCGTAACGAATCCTTTAACTGTCTACGAAACCTTTCTACTAACCCATTTGATTGTTGGTGGTAAATGGTTGTTCCTATTTTACAGGAGTCCAAAACATTCGCAATTTCTTTGACTTGTTTTGATTGAAATTGTGAACCCTGATCTGCTGTTATCCTTTCTGGAACTCCAGAGCGTGGAATTCAATTGTGGGTAAAAGTTTCTTGTAACTTGTGATCTATGCTGTTGCTGGCTTTTGAGGATGGTGTTACTGGATCTGTGTTCTTTCTCCTTTGCTCTTTTGTTAGTTGGTGTTGCTGTTCTTCTAGATTTGCTGCCGTCTTTATACATGAACTGTTGGATATATGTATGCATGTGTGATGGCATGACAGCTTTTCCCCTTTATGTCCATTTGTACTGTTGGCTTGAATTCTCTTGTTGCTGCTTTTTTACTATTAAGTCCGTTAGGTATTACTTTTTCGATTTTCAATTTTGCTCTACGACAATTTTCACTGTTTTTATACCCGACCAAGGGTATATATAGTTTGATGTATAGTTTGTAACGCAGTGAAATTATCACCGTAGACCCCTAAGACCTTTTAGAGATATGAAAGGGACCGACAGGAGAATCGATTAAGCCATGTCCGTCCGTCCGTCCGTATGTAAACAACTTTTAGGCCTTAAATTTTAAGGCAGAGAGCTGAAATTTTGTGGGTTGGTTGGAAGTCCAGTCCTTCAGGTCAAGTTTGAAAATAAGCTGAATCCGCCCACAGACACGCCCACTACAGGCCTGTATGTGCGACCATCTCTAATTTAAAAAAATACATTTTGCAAATTTTAGCTATGTTACAATGGCGCTAGCGCATTCATTTTAGGTACGCAACATTGCCTTATAATTATCTTTAAGGTAGCCAAAATTTTTTAGCTTTTTCATTGACCAAGCCCACTTTTTGAGGCATTTTAGCTTAAAATGACTGTTTTTCAATAAATATATATGAAATTTGACAAAATATTATATGACAAAAGCTGTAGATATTAGCATTTTCTAACTTTTATGTATATATTGCATGTGCCCACTTTTGTGCGAAAGTGATTTTTTTAGTTAAAAAGGCGGAGTTTTAACCCGAAATTTATCCAACCACCTAGTATAACGCATTCAACAGTTATATTTTTATATCCCGGTTTTCTTTTTGGTATGGTCGGGTATTTTACGATCCGTCGTAGATGGATTGAAGCTTTTGCATACACACTGATGCACTTTCCCACTTGTTTTTAGAAAAATTTAATCTATTGTTATTTTTAAGGAGGCACGCAGACGGGAATTTTAATCTTGTTGGTTTTTATTTACTTTGTTTTTTGCTTGTGTGGTGGTAGCAAAAAAAAGGGATGCAATAGGCGCACGAGGTTTCTTCGTGGAAAAATAATTTTTTTTATTTCATTTTTACTCCGCGAACTTTTATAGGTACTTTAAGTCCGCGTCGGTGTCACCATTTATGGCGGCTGAAGTAAGGGAATGAATTAAAGGAATAACGCGTTTCCTTGTTCTTTTTTAATTCTTTATTTCTTTTTGCCGATCTTGCTGTGACGGCCGCCAAACCCCAACTAGCTAGCCGTCTATTTTAATTAAGTACAATGATTTTAGTTCTTCCATAAGTTTTACTTGGGATTGTGATGGGCTCTCTGTTTCCATTGTGTCCGCCACAGTCGTTTCTTTCCTTCTTGGCATAACGTGTGAGAGAGTTCGCCCTAAGGGTTCGACCTAGCTAGCCAGTTGGTCGAACCATACTATAAATAGTATCTCGAGGAGGCTTGTTACATGTTTTCCAGAATGTCTCCGTGAACTCTTTTATGTTTTAGTTCCTTTCTTGCCGATGTTGCTTGACATTCGGGTCGTGGACTATTCGAACTATATATTATTCTAGTATCACAGCTCTATCCTTCCTTACTACCTGAAATAAATTTTTTTTTTTTTTTCTTGAATACTAGGATGGACGGAGACTAAAACTCCAAAATCTTTTAAAGATACCAATACGCCCACTATAGCAGGTAAAAAGAAATAAAAAATAAATAAATAGAGTGGCGCAACAGCTCGAGGTGAACCAGGGCCAACTTCTCAACAATGTATGCTGGTGTGTTGATTTCTTTTACATACAAAGGGACCTACAATTTTTTGCCGAATCTGAACGGCAGCTTGAGAAGTTTTTCAAGACAATTGATACTCTCGGAGGGCTTGTCAAACCCTCGCGGAGGTGGGGACCGTGAAAAAGAACAAGTCTTTTTTTTCAGGTGACAATGGCAGGATTCGAACCCAGGCCTCCGGCGTAGTGAGCACACACACTAACCACTACGCCACGGCACCCCACCGTAGCAGGCACCCCACTATAGCAGGTACATAATACCGAAGTAGCCGATATTGGTTATGCCCGATTTCCACGTGCTAAAAAACCACCCATTTATGAGAGACACTATGAAACTGCCAGAACGCACTTCATAGTAGTAAATTTTCGCTCTCTCATAATACTTCTTGACTACAACTAAGTTAACTTAACAAGTAGTTTACGCTTCCATAGTGTTGATCGCATTGGATAGGTTGCTTTCCAGTGAATGCACCTACTAAGCCGTTCATTCATGCGGCTTCACCCTACGTCGCTAGATCGAAGGGTCTTGTTCTTTGTAGTCGTCGCTCGTTGTTAACATCGTTAAGAGTCTCGTTTAGAGTACGGATCATTTCATTGTTGCAATGAACATGAAGGCGAGCATTTAGCTTTCGAGCGAAGTTTCTTACTTCTTCGCCCACGGTAGCTATTCCTAAATCTCTGTGAATATCGCTATTCCTAATATACCATGGAGCATTCACAATTGCTCTTAGTGTTTTGTTTTGGAAAGTCTGCAACATGGACATGTTGCTCGCCTTGGTACAACCCCAAAGTTGTATACCGTATGTCCAGGACGGCTTTAACACCTGCCTGTACAAGAGCAGTTTGTTATATGTGCTTAATTTCGAAAATCTTCCAATAAGCCAATACATTTCCCTGAGCCTAATCTCGAGCTCGTCACGCTTCTTCTTTACGTGTGGTTTCCACCTTAGTTTAGCGTCCAGTGTCATCCCTAGATACTTCGCTGCTGCATAAGGTATTTGTACAGAATTTATGAACAGAGGCAAATTGTTAACCCTTCTGTAAGTGAAATTCACATGCGTAGACTTGTTCTCGTTAAGAGCGATTCGCCAAGTCTTCGTCTAGACACAAATTCTGTCCAATGCTCGTTGGAGGTTTCTCGTTGATGACTCGACTGATTCACCTGTTGCCAGGATGGCCGTATCGTCCGCAAACGTGGCCACGACTGTCTCGTCATCTAGAGGTATGTCTCTTGTGTAGAGCAGGAACAGGGTCGGACCGAGGACGCTTCCCTGGGGTACGCCAGCTGGAAACTCGAGTATTCACCTAACACCAAAGAGTCTGCTTTCAAGATAATTTTCCAATATTTTAAACTTGTCTTGCGGCAAGCTTTGCCGTAGCTTATATTTCAAGCCTTCGTGCCATACCTTGTCGAAGGCTTGCGATACGTCGAGGAAAGCACTTGAACATATTTTTTTTCCCTTCTAAAGCTTTTTCAATTTCATGCGTTATTCTGTAGACTTGATCTATTGTGGAATGGTTAGGTCTGAAACCGAATTGATGATCCGGGATCAAGCGTCTTTCTGCAATTATTGGTTGTAATCGCTTCAGCAGAAGTTTCTCAAATACTTTTGATATTATCGGCAGAAGCGATATGGGCCTATAAGATTTTTTATCATTTGCGCATTTCCCCGGTTTAGGAACCATAATGACTTCAGCAACTTTCCATTGTCTTGGAACGTATAGAAGTCTAAGAGAAGCGTTTATCATATAAAGTAGCTTGACTAATGCCTTTTTTGGTAGCTCTTTTAATATTTCGCCAGTGATCAGGTCGTAACCCGGGGCCTTATTATTTTTAAGTTTGCTAATTGTCTGTCGGAGTTCAACTAACGAAACTTTTTTCATTCTAAAGCTACCAGGTTCCCCGTTGTTGTTTAGAACGTCAGCCAACGGCGGACCGTCGAAAGGATTGAATGTTTCTTCTAAATGTTCAGCAAACAAATTCGCTTTCTCTTTGTCTTCTCTTGCCCATTCGCCGTTAGCTTTTTTTATTGGTGTTGAGTGGATTATAGGTTTCTTGATATACTTAACTGCTTTCCACAGCGAGTAGTTTGAGCTCCTATCCGCCGACAAGCCTTCAAGGTATTCAGTGGTCTCACGATTTTTAAGATCTAGCAACATTCCTTTCAGTTTGTTAGAGAGGTGGTTCAATAGGGTTTTGTCTGGGGGGGCCCTCGTGCCTTGCCATCTCCTACGCGCTCTTCTCTCTTCACGAATCAATTCTTCGATTTCGAGCGGATATCTTTTACGTACATGCCCGTCGGTGCTAACTGCGTTCTTTTGGGACGAATTGTTGTTCCAAGCAGCGCTCTGAATTGCTTCAATGAATTTGTCAACTGCGGTTTCTAACTCGAAAGGAGTTTTCAATGGCACATTCAAGCCAACACCCTCCTTACAGTCCTTTCTGAAAGCGTCCCAGTTCATGTTTTTGCTAGCTAATCTAGGAGCTCTTTCTATTTTCGCCAGTCTTCCACCCATCTTCAAGATAACTCCTGAGTGGTCTGAGCAAAGATCATAACACTCTTCAATTCGCGTAAGGTATTTGGGGTACCCTTTAGCGATGAAAAAATCGACAAGGTCAGGCTTTTTATTCCTATCGGTTGGCCAATATGTTGGCTTACCCGTGGAGAAAAAGTCCACCCCT
The DNA here is from genome assembly GCA_947623515.1 of Neoascia interrupta. Lineage (NCBI taxonomy): Eukaryota > Metazoa > Arthropoda > Insecta > Diptera > Syrphidae > Neoascia > Neoascia interrupta. The sequence goes on from OX392462.1 coordinate 106,335,445, forward strand.
CGCTTCATACTATTTTTGTACAGTAATCTGCCTCTTGTTGAATTGCATCGTGAGCCCCAAAAATTATGCTTCGCGTTAAAGTCACCCCCAATGATGAAATTGGACCCAATGAAGTCATACATGCGATCAAGATCGTCTTTCACCAGTCTGTATCCTGGCGGGAAATAACAAGATGCAATGTTATAATCTAAGCAGTCAATTTTTACAGAAACTGAACTGATCTGCATAGAGTCTAGCTCAACTTCTGTGTTCTTGAAGTGCTTTATGCAGTTCTTAATGTAGAGGGAGGATCCTAATCTCGAATTTTGCGAAGGGTGATGTGCGTGATAGTCATTGTAACCTTTAAGTTTGGGTGTAGACCCGTTTTTAAGGTGAGTTTCCGTAATCATGCAAATATCAATATTGTTTTTCCGTAAAAATACTTCTAGTTCGTCTATTTTATTCAGAAGGCCGTTTGCATTCCATGTTAGTATTTTAAATAACTGTTTCATATTCATTTTCTCTTGTAATTTTTTCGAGGCTTAAACTTGAGCTTGCTCAGTTTGTCAAATATAACTTTGTTGATTTTAGTCTGATCCTCAAGTTTCTCCAAGATTACAGCGAGGATCTGAGACACTGCATCTGTTGTGGGCGATCTTGCCTTGCTTTCGTTTGCCGCAACCTGTGCGTATGATTTCGGTGCGACCAGTGGTGGTTTCTCCGCTGCACTTGAACTGGCGCCGCTCTTTTGTATAGCTTTTACGCCTTTTGTCGACGCCTCCTTTGCCAATCTTCCACTTTTGATCGGCTTTGGCGTCTTTGGAGTCTTTGGCTTAGGAGTTTCAGCAGGTTTTGGGCGTCCTAGGCTTTGATTCTGACCTCTAGTATTTTCCTTAAGAGGTTCTCGTCCCTTTTGCAGCTCCATGGCTACTTCGCATCCTCGATAGTTCGCGGGGTGGTTTCCGTGGCAATTGGCGCAAACTGCTGGAGCCTTTATGTCAACTTTGCACTCTGTTGACAGGTGTTTTCCGGCACATTTCACGCAACGTGGTTCTTTTTGGCAGTAGGCACTTGTGTGCCTGAATTCTTGGCATCGCTTACACTGTGGTATCAGTCTATTGCCCTTTCGCATGGGTTCGATTTTAACCCTGATGTTAAGTATCATTTTTATTTTATAAATATCGTTTATGCTCTCAGTTCTTTCAAAGGAGAGCATAAAAATTGGAAGGCCGCGTCTGATCACAGTGTCTCTTTCTCCTTCCGTGCGTTGCTTTTCATTTTTAATGATATTGACGGCATCAATAATTTTAAGGCCTTTATTTTTTACGTCTTTTACAACGTCTTCTTTTGTGCATGATGGGTGGAGCCCCCTTACAATGACTCGCAGTGGTTTCTCGTACTTATTTTGATAAGTATACCACTCGATTCTTTCTGCATTCAGTCTAAGAGACAGTGCGCGACAGGAATCGGCGTTGTCAACATTTACTTTCCACACGTTATTTCGGTGCGAGGTAAGCTTATAGTTTTCTGTTCTCACCGTGTTTGCAAGAAGGTTGCGCAATCTCCCAAAGTCTGCTATCCCGACGATGTTTATTGCGGGAGGTGGACGAATTTTCGCTTCTGGTTTAGCCTTGTTTGAGCCAGAGGGCTTATCTTCTTTTTGTATTACTTCGGGAGAGGAATTTGCCTTTTGCTTCTTGCTAGACCTTTTCCTTAAGACTGAATCGGTCTCAAGTGCAAGTTCGTCCTCGTCCGTGAAGTATTCGACTGCTGGTGAATAAACCTGAAATAAATAAGCCCTTAATTCTAATATCACAGTTAGTCTATCTCATACACTGGTATAGATAAATAAGCCAAATATTCTACTATCACGGCTAGCTACTAACCAAAAAATGTATCACAGTTCTACCCAGTTAACACTAAATGATTAAATGAGCTAATGCAACCTATCCTTTTATCACAGTTCATTCAGCCACTCAGGAAGTTTTAGCCACGACAGACGTGAGTGCGTCAGCTTTGTTATTTCTTAGGATATCTTTTGCATGGAATACCCCTACCTTTTTTCCTCGCATATCACCAAACTCATAGAGTGAGGAACCTAATATTGTCAGGACAAAAGCCTTTATGAACTTGGGACCAAGTTTCGCATTATAGTTTTCACCTACGTTACTTTGTTTGAAGTTTCTCCGAAAAACTATTTGTCTTATTTTAAACTGGATATCGCGACTTCGCAGGTTGTACGTTTTTGCTGCTTTATCATGGGCTTGTTTCAGGTTTTAAATATTCGATCTCTGATCAGATCCAATTTGTCGCTTTAATCGACCTCTCCGGTGTTGGAATCTTTAAGTATGTTCAACCTACGAAGGATTTCATACGTCTTTGCATGTTGGATCATGGGTGTTCCAAATACTGCGTAGTGGAGTTCGAACAAGATCGCATCGTGAGCTACACTCCATAAGGAGAACGCCGCGTGCCTCACGTCCCTAAATCCCAATTTCTTTGGTACTCCTTTATTCATGCTCTGATCTTGGATAACAGCAAACTGTAAATCCTCTCAGAAGCATTAGCCTGAGGGGAGTAGAACGCGGTGCACGCATGTTTGACCCGGTATTTGTCCAATAAGCTGGCAAACAGTCGAGAGATGAACGGCTTGCCGTTGTCTGAACGAAAATAATCTGGAACACCGAATATGTGGAACATATTCTCTTCTAAGTATGTTTCTTGCTATTGTTGTTGGCTGTTGTTCCAAGACCATAGTTCGTCCTAGAACATCGAAAAATGGTCTAGGACGATAAACACATAACTATTTCCGGATTTTGTTTTGGGGTAGGGTCCTAAAAAGTCTATGTAGAGGCGCTGAAAAGGTCGCTCTGTGATGGTTTGCTGCCCCATCGACGGTCGAGTTATAGTGTTGACGGGTTTGATGGCTTTGCAGACTTCGCAGCTCGAAACACATTCCTGTACGTCTATAACCATACCCAGCCAAAAATATCTTCCGTCATTTCAAATGCATTTCCTTTCTGCAGGCAATCAGTCAGGGGGATTAAAATAGTCGCAAAATTTTGAATAAAGCGTCTATACCAGCCCGTCATGCCAAGGAACCTGCGGAGCTGCTTCCGGGTTTTTGGGTTGGAGAGTTCCTCGACCGCGGTGGCTTTTGATTTGTCCATCCTCAGACACCCATCACCGACTATATACCCAAGGTACTTTATTTCCTTGTGGCAAAATTTACTTTTGTCCACGTTTACGCAACCAGCTACTTCTTCCAGGATCATAATGTGTGACTTGAAGTCGGGAGAGCAGATCAAGAGGTCGTCCAGATAGACAAAGACGTGCTGTCGATATCGAGCCGGTATGACCTTGTCCATCAGCCTGCACATTCTCTGGGCGGCATTTCACAGTCCAAACGGCATCACTATGAACTGATATAATGGTCGCCCAGGGACTGTGAAAGCAGTGAACTTTCTTTATCGTCTCTCCAACGGGATTGGAGAGGAGATCAACTTTCTTTGATTTTGTTTGTGTGGTTGATGGTTTATGCAACAGGTGTTTAGTAAAACACATTTTTTGGTGTTTATGTGCAGTTGCATTACCTCGGGAACATTAGAGCAAGGATTTTGTTTAAAAAAATTGGATTTATCCGTTTTCATAGAAAACTCTTTAACTTTTAAAAAGAAAACTACGGGAAAAATTTTCATTTCAATAAGAAACAAAAGATTCGCCCTGCAAGGTCGGGTTTAAGAATTTAAACCTGGCAGCTAGGGTATAAAATGCACCCCCCCCTCCCCTCAACCATGAAAAAAAACGAAAACAGCCTCGGATATTTGCTGATCCTGGTAATCAAGGGCACCCTTTGGAGCTAGGCCTGAGGGGTGTTGGAAGTGGTCGGAAGGTCCCGCTCGGCATCCGACCGGGTTTAACCCGAAGTAGTTACGAGCAGCCCTTCAATGGTGCCGCTATCCATTACGGGGGGCGGAGACGAACAGCGCCAAGTCCAAATGAGGGCTTAGGTGGAAATTCTACAAATCGACAACGGCACCAACTCAAAATTGGCACGTGGAATGTCTCGTCACTAACGAGGAAGGAACTTGAACTGGTTGAGGAGGCCAAAAGGTATCAGCTCGATGCAACTGGCATCTTCTCAACTAAAGGGAAGGGTTCTGGAACCAAAGACTTCGAGGATGGGTGGAAGCTTTTCTGGTCTGGCGTCCCAAATCACGTGACTGCGCAGGCGGGAGTGGGGATACTCACAAGCCCCCGGTTGTCAGAAAATGTATTGGATGTCATTCCGTAAGCGGGAAGGATTCTGATCTTAAAGCTTAAGCTTGAACGATTGACTCTGGCTCTGGTTCAGGTATGTGCACCAAATCGTGAGTCAGAGTATGAGTCCTTCTTGAACGAAGTTGATGCTGCCCTGGACAGAGTGGCAGAAATGGACTTCTTTCTCCTGATTGGTGACTTCAATGCACATGTGGGTACAGACGACAGTACTTGGTGGAGTGTGATTGGGAGGCACGGTGACCCGGATCAAAACAGGAACGGAGGGAAGTTGTTGGACTTTTGCTGTGCATATGGCTTGTCCATCATGAACACCTTTTTCCCCCACAGAGACATTCACAAATACACATGGTACAAGCACAGTTTAAATCAGAAGTCACTGATTGATTTCTTTGTTGTACCATCGTGCGTTCAAAGAATGATTTGTGATGTTCGAGTTTTCAGGGGAGCTGAGTTGTCAACTGTTTTTCAGTGACAGTATTCCTTTGCCACCCAGGCGAAAACCAAGACTGGTGACCCGCATACGGTGGGAAAGGTTGCAGGATGCTGACTCTGATTTCAGAGAGCGTTTTGCACAGCATGTTTCGGAGAAGTTTGAACAAATTCCAACTGACCTTTTGAATGTAGAGGAGGAATGGCAGCTGTTTTTATCGGCAGTCATTGCCTATGCAGGAAATGTTTGTGGAGTGAAGCGGCTTGGGATAGCGGCTGGTGGTGAGAAAAGAACTGCTTGGTTTAAAACGCCTGGAGTTCAAGAAGTCATCAGAAAGAAGAAGAGAGCCTAAATTGCGTGGATCCAATGTAGGAACTCAACTTCTCGTGCCCGGTACAATGAGGCGCGAAGGACTTCCAATCTGGCAGTCAGAACAGCCAAGGAACAGTCATTGGAGCACGATTACAGATCTGCAAACAAGATATTTTGGCAAACCAAACGGCTCAGAGGAAGGAAGTTAAATATCATTCAAGGGGTTAAATCCAAGGACGGTACACTTCTTTCAAATGAGAGCGATGTCTTACGCAGATGGAGAGAGCACTTTTCGGAGCTGCTCAACCCCCAACAGGGCACTGAAGATGGCATTCCCACTGCTGACGAGATAAGGGCGGAGAATAGTCCCACTGTAGACGAAGTAAATCACTTAAAGTTGGCAAGTCTGCTGGAATTGATTAAATCCGGCCAGAAATGCTCAAGGCAATGGGTGAAGAGGGTGCTAAATGGCTAACACGTGTCATTAAGGTGGCCTGGGATAGCGGGAAGGCACCTAGCGATTGGCAAACGGGAGTTATAGTGCCCATTTTCAAAAAAGGGAACAGGAGAGATTGCGTCAACTATAGGGGCATATCTTTCTTGAGTCTTCCGGGAAAAGTATTCGCGAAGGTGTTGGAAACGCGTTCCAGAGCTGTAATCGAGCCTTTGTTATGGGAAGAACAGTGCGGCTTTCGGCCTGGCAGAGGTACAACCGACCAGCTTTTTACTCTGAAGGTTATTCTTGAGAAGGCCTGGGAATATACCAAACCGGTCTATGCGTGTTTTGTAGATCTGGAAAAGGCGCATGACCGAGTCCCTCGGGATACACTGTGGAGAGTTTTGCAGGACTGTGCGCTGAGTGGGCCTCTTTTGAGAGCCATTCAGTCTTTGTATGGAAACTGCAGAAGCTGTGTAAGGATAAATGGCGTCAAATCCCGTCCTTTGGATGTGCGCGTTGGACTTCGCCAGGGCTGTGTTCTGTCACCGCTCCTTTTCATAGCATATATGGACTGGATGGTGAAGCGCAGTCTTGGCGAGCAATGTTTCGAATTGGCTGGCATCAGGATGAGCCATCTGCTTTTCGCAGATGATTTGGCCATCCTTGCATCATCCAAAGAGGAACTTCAACGAGCACTGGATAGGTTTGCAGCCGTCTGTGGTGATGCTGGGATGAAAGTAAACGTGAACAAATCGGAAGTGATGGTTGTTTCCCGAACTCCTGTGCAGTGTACCCTGCACATAAATATAGTTCCAGTAAAACAGGTGGAGAAGTTTAAGGGGGGGTCTTTTCACGAAAGATGGAAGGAGTGATACTGAGTTGTCCTGCAGAATTGGCCAAGCTGGAGCAATAGTAAAGGAACTGCGCCGGCCGGTCATCAGGAAAGCTGAGCTTGGAGTGAAAGCAAAGATCTAAGTTTTTAATTCAGTGTTCGTTTCGACCCTCATCTATTGTCATGAAATTTGGGTACTGACCGAAAGGATTAGATCGCGGGTACAAGCTGCCGAAATGAGATTCCTGAGGTGCGTTGCTGGTGTTACTCTAAGAGACAGAGTGAGAAACGTCAGTATTCGTAGGAATCTTTATGTTGAGCAGCTACTTCTCCGAGTGGAGCGATCGATTCTTCGATAGTTTGGACACGTTGTTCGCATGCCCCCTGACAGAATTCCTAGACAGGTCATGCTAGCCGAGATGCGAGTGCGTCGCCCCCCTGGTAGTCCAAGAAACAGGTGGTGGGATCAGGTAAAGAACCTCTCTGAGTCCCGCCTGGGGATTGCGCCGGAGTCTCTTGAGTTGGTGGCCGAGGATCGAGAAAGATGGAAGGACCGTTTAGCCACCCTCGCTCCGCGACCCTTTTAAAGGATAAGCGGCATTCGAAAATGATGATGAGGATGATGATAAAAAACAAAAGATGTCACTACACTTTTTTTAAGAAGTGCCCTCCCGTAAAAACTACATACATAAGAATATTTTTTTGCATAACGGCACATAGAAGCACATCTCGAACACATCGCAGAACAACTTTCACTTTTTGGAAAACAAACAAAAAGTGTGACTGACCCATTTAAAAAAAAAAAAACACTTTAAAGCCCTATAAAGACCAAACTCTACGGAAAAAATTGAAATGGATAGCGGCATATAGCACATGTTGGGGACAAAAAAATAAAAAACAAAAGGTACATGTTTTGAAAGTGCCCCTCCGTAAAAACTACATTTATACGATTTTTTTTTTCTGCTTTATTTTTTATAGTTTCACCATCACAGACTAATTCTCTTAATTCACTTCCTTCATCACTTATTACTAAATTTTTTATAGTTCTCCACATTGAATTTTGGTAAGAAGATTGGTCAACCTTTTTGGCTATGTAATTGTTTTTAGCTAAATTCAGATCTTTGGCGTACCTATTTCGACAAATCCTGTACCAACACCAATCAAGAGTGTTATTGGTCCAAACGGCTGTTTGATAAAGGTGGCTTTAAGTCAACTTCATGTTCAATAAGTGGCTATCAAACCAAGGAATATTAATTCTCGCATTTATAGATTTTTGATCATTTTTTTCATAGCACTTTTTAATTTGTCACTGAAAGATTTTGCAAACTCATTTACTTCAATGCAATTCACACTCTGTATGTCATTACCGATAAGCTCTCTGCGAAAAACACTTTCCTAATAATGTTTTTATACATTTTTTCGTGAGTTTATTATTAGAAACATCTGTTTTAATAATTATTTCTAAAGATTCGTGATCACTGGTTTTACATTCCCTTTTAACTTTGGCTTGAACGTTTCTTTTGTTTGTTATTATGTAGCCAATTAAAGTGACGTGTCTTGTGTAATTCTTGTCGGTTCATTAACTATTTTTTTTATACAAAAGGTCCGCAATAATTTCATAAATTCGTTTTTTGTACGTGCTGTCCGACAGCCAATTTATATTTAAATCACCCATAAGACTAGCCTACTCATATTCACAGCATACGTCTTCTAGTCTGTTTTTAAAGAAATCACAAAAGATGCGCTCAGGACAAATTCGATTATCCGGAGACCTATAAACGCCCGCTAGTACTAAACTTATACCGTCGGCGCGCACTTTCATAACTAGCCACCACATCATTTTACCTACAGCTATGTTTAAAATTTCTTGAATTTGCCATAAGTCTTTAACATAGAAAATCACACCGCCCGTATGCTTAAAGACGCTGTCACATCTGACAGATTTATACCCTCTTAGCTTTATGTCAGAGTCTTCAATATTTGATGTGACATGCGTTTCCGTAATGCAAACAATATTGTACTCACTTTTTTTGCTAGTACTTTCAATTGAGTTATGTTTGCTTTTCCCTCTATATTTAAATATAAACCTTTATTATTAGAAGTTAATTGCTAATAATTCAATTCAATTCAATTCAGTATATTTCTTTTTTTTGCTTTCAAAGTGTACAAAGGTTATTTGAAATATAAATATGATACAACATGGCTTTGCGCCGTCTGCCGTTTTAAAATAGGAAAGAAAAAGTTCAAGCAAATTTACTACATTTTGTTTAAGTGTTAAAAAATATAACGCAAAAGAAAAAGTATAATTATTCCAAAGATAATAACAAATAGAATTTTGACAATGTAATTGAGATCTATTAAAACTTAAGTTATATTGATTGATTCTAACCAATATTTTTAACAAGTGTTTTAAATATTTAAGGACTTTTAGTTTAGCTAAAACGAAAAAAGAGAAATTAAAAGTATGTGTCTTAGAAAAAGTAAAACATAGACAGTTTCTTTTGTTCAACAATTAAAATTTTGACAATTTAGTTGAAGTCTACTGAAACTTTAAGTTATACTGTTAGATTCTAACATATATCATATATATTTTCACAAATTACTTAATGAATTAGATATTCAACTAGACTGGAAAGCCGAGGGGCCTACAAGCTGTTGCCATGGATAAACCTGGAAAACTACGCATACTCTCACATTTTGTCAATGTATTCCACACTTGAAGAGATTCACCACGAAGTTCAAGTGATTCACCACGAAAACATGGCGGAATCAGCTTTTTGCTCCGTCTACCGGACAAAAATTGTAACGAATTCCAATATCTGGAAGTCGCCACATAATGGGTCGTGCTACATTAATGTTGTTTTGTTAGAGACCTTAAAATCATTTTTATCTTAATTGTATTCCAGTTATACATTATGTATTTCAAATGCCTTCTAAATATTTTCATATATAGTTAAAAACAAAACACAAAAAGCGCAAATGAAACTAATTCTTTACTGCCTAAATGCCTGTGCCTCTGATAAGTTTGTGTTTTATGTTACCGGATTAAAGCTTTAAAGAGCAAAATTTACGGTTAAGTACCAAATAAAATGTTTTCTACATGTTTTGACGAAATCAATCGTTAGTATATTAAAAAGTAAAAGTCATTAGAAAGGTTCAAAGGCACTTTTATTATTTTTATTATAGCTATAATTTGAATTCATTATTCGAACAAATCAATATTATGATATAATTGCCATCCTTATCCTTCCAAGTCAATATTATTACATCCATTTGAGATTAGAGTTGAACATTAAAAGTCAAACTGGCAACTGAAAACAGAAGAATAATGCACTTTTGAGTGAACCCATTTCGTAAAAAAAATCAGTAGCACATTGAAATTGATTTCTGTCAGTGAAATAGCAAAGTAGTCGAAAGAAAAATGTTTATGTATATTTTTGTAGGTAACAATAGAGATTGACACCAAAAGAAGCACAAACAAACAACTTTAACCACAAGTAAAAAAAGTTTCAGTGATGCAATCCAATGAAAGCTATATTTAATGCTTCTAAACTTCTTCATTTTTCTTAAATTTGGGAACGCTTAATATTTTACGCAAGTAAAAATCAAAAGCCTTTTCCTAAAATGGAAGTTTTTTCGATTGTTTCCTAACTGTTGCTCTTGTTTTGCTGAATAACTAATATTTTCTGCATTCCTACATAATTAAAAACTGAACATCAATAACACATGAACGATTCTAGACCGACACGGAACTCAAAACAATAACAACAAATAAACAAATAGGTTTTGGGGGAAGGGAACGCTTAAGTTGAATATCTAGTAATTAAGTAATTTGTGATATTTTTAGGGCTTTGAGTTTAGCTAAAACAAAAAAAGAGAAATTAAATATATAGTTCTGAGCTTGCCGCAGGAGATCTGGATTTTATTCAGATAGCTGTTGGTACAAATTCTTAATAAGATATCCTATCATTTTAAATTTTTAACTTTCGTTGGAGTGTTCGACAGCAGCTATCTCTGCAATCGTGATTGATGTCAATGTCACTTAAATTAAGACGTTCTTTTGCCTTTTTGCTGTTTACACATTTTTTATCATTATTGCAGGTTCTAAGAATAGACCTACCACGCTGTCAAAAGCTGGCGTCTTTCATATTTTTCGACCGCGGGATGCTAAGAAAATCGCGATTTTATATGAAAAAATTCAATAGTTTCCGTAAACGTGCGAATTATTGATAAACTACTCAACCTAGAGTGTGCCGATAAGGAAAGAAGTTATTGTGCTTATTCCGTTCTTTAGATTGACCAAAAATTGTTTTAATGAGATAAGTGGAAAGTGTCGAAAAGGTATTCCGAAGATGTGATCTCCCTGAATCCGTGTACCCTTTTATAGTGGTATGCACTGTTTTTACAACACAAACAAAACTTTTCTAATCCTTTCCGTGTTTTATAATCAAAATGTTTTTGGCTTAACCTACGAAAGCTGATCAAGTCTACAACTTTCTCATGCATCGAAACACAGGGTTGCACTTTTTAAATAGTTATTTACGTTTATGTGTAATTTTTTTTATGTGTAATTTCGTTTGCCATATAAAAAGGAACTTTGTTTGGCATCTCGGACTCAAAAATACCAGTAGACGTCAAACCAGTAGACTAGCTGTCAACAACATGCAAGGCCCTGTCACGAATGTGGACTGTTCGTTGACAGAGTTGTCGCAATGGGTAGGTTGTTACCGAGTCTACACAACGACATGTTTGAGCATTAGTTGAGTTGACTCTCATGCTAGGTGTGTCCGAGTTGATTCCGAGTGAATGTGGGTTGTCCAAGCCAGGGCAGGCAAATTCGAGCTTCTTGATAGAAGCTTGTGGGAGTGGTGAAGAAAGTCAACAGTGTGAAACTTCCAGAATGCTACGTGGTAAATTTTTAACAACGGAAATACACTCTCGAAGTTTCAGCCGTTGTCACTATTCACCACTAACGAACAGCTACTGGCCAAAGACACACGCACTTGACATAATAGCAGTGCAATTATTGCTTGTAAGCTGTAGAATACTTAAGTGGCAAGATTTTTGCAAGCGTTATATACACAAGTACCTTTAAAAAAAGAAAGGAAAGGAATTATACACCCAGAAAGGTGCAGCGATTTATTAAATTGCTAATTACGTTAGTCGAAAACCAACGGTATGATTTTTTTGTACAACCCAGCGCAAATTCAACCTTTTTCCATAGCGGTTGGCCTACGGCAATAAGACTTTTTTGTCCGCTGCCTGATTTCAACAGCCGGGTAGCTCAATAGAGTTTTTCGCGTAACTATCTCGCTCGCTTCTCTCGTTCTAACCTTTGGTGAAATTTGTTCACTTGGTATGAAAAAAATGAAATGGTTGCAAAGGGAAGGCCTGTGCGCGAACGAGATAAAGAAGTTTGTTTTCATACCAAGTGACGAAAAGTGACATTTTGGCGAAAAGCTCCATCGGCAGAGCGACCAACCAAGAAGCTAGTCCTATATAGTCCTAGGTTTTAGTCACCGCAGCGCGTCTGGTGGAGTTTTTTTTTTAAATAAATCAGCTCACAAACGATTTTGTAAGGTTTGCCTATAGGTATATGTGTATAGAGATTTTTATAGCATAGCGAGACGGTAAAACAAGTGCACCGGTACATGAACCGTAGGAGCAGCCCGAATACCGTGGCCCTGAGATTGTCAGTTGCGGAACCTGGAAGTAACATTCGACCGAAGTAACATTCAACGGTGAGTCGTTTTAATTTTCTTCATTTAATTTAGTTCAATTTAGGTTGGTTCAGTGAATTTACTGAAACATAGCTAATACCCTTTTAGTATGTGTGGGTATTTGGCTACACACATAACGACAAAACGCGTTGCAATAAATTTCTATGGTCATTGTCATTCCATACATAATACATATATACATAAAGGCAAATCAGCAAAGAGAATCGAGTACAGTAGCGGCCGCATGTTGCTGGTCAATTTTCGTTGGTTAACTATTTTTTTTTTGTACTTTTCATGTACAATTTTCTACATAATTATAAAAGCAATTAGTCCAAATTTTAAAGCAAACTTTAACCCTTTGCATTGAATTTTACCAATGAATTTAATAAATCAATAAAAGTACGTAATTATATGTGAGTCATATGAATAAAAGACGAATGGGTTTTAATTAAAGTAGGGTATTAACGGATGAGAATGGGAAGATGAGGACAAAGATGGAACAGAGGATGGCGAAGGAAAAGGGACTAACGGGGCGAGAACGTGAGTCATGGTAGGGAGGGGAAAGGGTGAAAACTCGCAAACGACGTAACACCTAGACGTTAATAAGGACTGGCATGGTTTGTGACTAGGGTCCGAGGTAAAACGACCTCCGACGAGCACTACGCGGAAGCTCACATGACAACAAATAACCTCAGTGAAAATAAAATGGCCCTTAGTTACATCTTCGGCGAAACAATAGAGTTTTAAACGGTAGTTTAAATATCTAGGAATCACACTAGACAAAAAACTTACATGGAACTCTCATACCAAAACAATTGACAAGGTGGTCCTTATGAACCACCAAAAGTCTACTTGGTAAAAACTGGGGACCTGGCCCCAAAATTACACTGTGAAGAGGATGTATACGGCTATAACAAAACCTAGGTTAGGTTAGGTTAAATAGGCATACAAACACTAGGCAACAAAACGGGCCCATCGGCATCCCTAGGAAACCAGTTAAACTTAACATTCAAAAGGCAAAACAACCCAACCATTCTCCCTGGTGAAACAGCCAATTTGCCTGTAAAAGCCAAGAAGGCATTTGAAGTTTATGCAGTCAGCTTTCTCCAAACTTTCGAAGAAATGTTTCCCTAAAAATTTCCTGCGCATACGCTAAATCGCATCGCAATCGCACAGTATGTGTGCTATGTTCTCAACCGCCTGCAGATCACTGCTGAAGCGACAAATATCTGTGTAAGAAAGCTTGAGCCTATTTCCGTGTTTAGTGGGAATTCAGGCAGTGTCCTGTCAGAATTCCCAAAGCCCTAAGCTTGTACCTGATCATTTTTAGTAGACCCTCCGATCCTTTTCCGTCGAATCGTGGCCAGATAGCCCTGGATACCCTGTAGCCAGTCAAACTAGATCACCTTAGGTTGGCCGTCATTTTAATTTCCTCCGGAACAGTGCCTCTTACTACGCAAAGGGGTGGTTTGATGTTAAAAACCTCACTATTTCCAGGGCTCCACTAGAAGAGCCCTCCTCTTCTTGGAAGCTCGTCAGTTTGTTAATTTCCCTCTATGCCGCGGTGTCCTGGCGCATAGTACAGTCTCACGCGGTTCTGCCTGCGCAGTGCTTAAAGCATTGTGAGACAGCCCCTGACTATACCAGATTTGATGTTGATCGATTCCATTGCCTTGAGCGTACCCTGGCTGTCGATGTAAATGGCGATATCTCTGCCGGATATTGATCTCATGTGCATAAGCTCGGCCGCCTTATGTACAGGCAGAACCTCTGATTGGAAGACACTGCTTGTATCCGGTAGTTTTGAGGATACTTTTAGTTCCGGTCTTTGGAGAAGATACAGGGATAACAAGACCTATCATCACGTATGCAGCCGCGCACAGTTTGTTGGTATAAAGCAACGCAGAGGTCGGCACAGGCTAAACTCAACATAAAACAAAGTCTAGCTTGAGTTTATGCATCTGGAGCAATGAATAACAAGAAGGCCAATGGAAACTGCACCGACAGCTGCACTTGAGATTATTCAAATATCCTACTACTTCATCTAGAACTTATGAAAGAAACAATGGTTAACGCCTATATGCTTATCACAGAAGATATATTTATTTATTTATTTATTCAGCGAACAAGGCTTACAAATCGTGAGTGATCCTTGACTAAATAAAAATTAATTATTAATTAAAAAGCTAACCGAACGTATCGTTCCTTATATTGGGGAGCGGCCCCTATGGCAAAGCCATAAAAAATTAAATTATATATTGAAAAGTGAAATATTACAACAATTTACAATTCTACAAACATTATAATAATGGCCGGTCCTATGAACATTTCAAATGCTGCCAGGCGAACATCGTCAAAAACCTTTATATTATAATGATGCTGGTGCATTAAGTGATAACTCTTTCTACGGTTTCCCATAAGATATAACCGTATATATAATAAAACAAGTATTTGAAAAACAAATAAAACCAACAAACAGTATCAAAACACACAAGTGTGGCTGCCAATACTGGGAGCAAAACTTAAGAAACAAAGAAAACAATGACGAACGCATTTTATGAAAAATTATAATACTGCTGCAGTTTTTTGATCTTTGATCCATTTCTCTCTCTTCGAACCTCAACTCGGAGTATTTTTCGATACTGAAAAGATGATTTCCAAAAAAATCATCTTTTCAGATGAAGCTCATTTTGATCTTGATGGGTATATAAACAAGCAAAACTGTCGCATTTGGGGCACAGAAAACCCGCACGCATACATTGAAAAACCGATACACCCAAAACAAGTCCAATGACTGGTGCGCATTTTGGGCAATTGTTCTTCGAAAATGACCAAGGAGTGGCCGTTACAGTCAATGGCGATCGTTTCGTGCCATGTTGAACGAATTGCTGTTCACAAAAATTGAAGAGGAGGGTATTGGCAACATTTGGTTTCAACAGGTTTTGGTTGCCACACTGCCGAAGCTGTACTCGTTGTTTTACGCCCTGTTTTTGAAGATCGCATTATCAGCCTTTATTCAGTCTTTTTTTTATAGCATTTTCAAAAAAAAAGAAGTTATTTGGCGCACCCTTTATATATAAATGCTAAAATTAAGATCGATCATGTCGCAAACAGTATTTGCTTCTCTTAAATACCTTGTCACAGACTCATTAACAGCATAATCAGTTCCGTGATATGGAAACATTAAAAAACAAATGGTTTCTAAGCATTCTCGCAGGAACATTGACTCCGATTAAGGCTAATATTTCAGAACGATCAATACGATCTGTTAATATAACAAGAACTAACATAACCGCGGTGAACTTTCTTCGAATGTTAAGAGGCAAAATACCAAGTTACTTGCATCTAGTTTCATAAGAAGGCATATCAATGCCCAGTTCAGTCTTTTCAAAATTTCTAAATGAGTGAACCGTATACGATGGGTTCCAGATAAGAATACAGTATGTTAGGGCTGAACTTCTTGGCCTTGAAGTTAGCGCTGGCATGCTTGTAGCCATCTTTCGCTCGTGGGAGGGGTGGGTTCTTCAACTCCATATCCAGCCCCTAGCAAAATTCATGTCAGTCTTGTTGAGCGTCATGCTGTTAAGACGCTGCGAGATTTTGCCTCAGCACTTCCTACCATGATCGTCGTTCTCGCCACGAGTCGAACCTTCAGAGCTTTTACCAACAGTGACTTCCGTCGCAACGCCTTAACGGTCTTGGCTGCTAATGGTTCTAGCAGGTTTTCGCCAAAAGTGTTAGTTAACGGGTGTGTACTTTACGGTTTAAAATTTTAAAACCTCCAACACAGCTAACACTACTTTAAGTGTTATCTTGGCATATAACGATTTTAGCTCGACTGTTACACTAAAAATGCCAAGGTTATTTGTGGAGAAAAAATATAAATTTGCTAACTCAATTTGAAATACCCGTTTTGCGGCCTTTGTTTTAATTTCACTTATTTGATTAAGCAAGAAACCAAAATCAACTAATGTTTGTCTCCTCGGCTCAATCAAACAACAAAAAACTTTTATTTGTGTTATGACTTGCTAACTTGCATATAGGAAAATATGCCAAGTTATGAGGTCATGTGCAATGCATTTGCACATTACCTCTGCGTTAGCAAAACACCACAGAAAAGCGTAACCTAATTAACTGTGTTAATGGGCTACGCAGGTGTGCAACCAATGGGCAGGTCACCTTGTAACCAGCTTAAAATATGAGCTGGTGGCCCGAAGTGGGTTGAGTTGTGATATAGTTTAGTTTACGCCCACACGTACAAATAAATGTAGTAACAGTTATGAAGTTTTGTGTTCTTATTTATTTGTGATATTATATAAGGATACAACATTTGGCGCAGCAGGTTTTTGAACCAAAAGGGAGGTAAGTAAACTTTTTATTTACCTACTAAAATAAAAAAACAAAGATTCCCACTATAAGGCACAAGCAGTACACTTATACTTAAGCGTTTTTGGTCAGTTTGTCAGCTTGTCAGGCCGGGTACAGTATAGTGCCTAATAGCCTTAGACGTCTATGCCACAGAAGCTACTAAAATAAGAGAGCTGCATGAGGAAATTCAGCAGTTAAAAAAGGAGCAGAAAGAGCAAGGGCAGGATATTAAGTCCTTTAACGAAACCCTTTTAGGCGAACTACGAAGTTTAATTAGTAGGGAAGTCTTCGCATTACGATATACTGAGTGGTCTTCACAGTGGGGGCAATTTACTAGGTTGGAAACAACCGACGCAATACTCACGGAGTGCCTAGCAGTGGTAAGAAATCTTCGTGAGAGCCAAGAGCGAAAAATCGGCGAATTATCCACCAGCCTTAAAACTAGTGAAAAGGCCAGGGTAAACTTAGACAAGAGCCAGGTAGAAGCTGAACAGCTAAACACAGAAGCGGAGCTCACTATATCAAAACAACAAGGGGATATAAGGGATCTGAAAGGCAGAGGAAAAGAACTGGAAGGGGAGTCGAAATACTAGTAACTGAACTCGAGCAGCGGGCTGCTAGCATCAAGGCTTTGGAAACCTAATACCTCCGGCAGATAAAAAGCCTCAAGTCAAAGGTGAAGCACCAGCAAGAAACTAACGAAACTCTAAAAGCCGCTAGGGACGCCTTTGAATCGAGTTCAAAAGCGCAAAAAGATCAAGAGAATACTGATAAACCAAATAGCACTATGTCTTTTGACAGCATAGCAAAAGTTGTAGCACAAATCGTGCCTCAATTTTGAGGAGCAAAGACACCACATTTAACTGGAAAGGTGTACGAATTCCTTAATGCGTGCCAACTAGGATTGAAGTGCCTATTCAACCATCAAGAGTCCATATACATATCCCTCCTGTCAACGAAGCTAATAGGCGTTGCTTTCGAGCTTATTAGGTGTAGTAAACCAACTACGCTTAAGGAGTTCGAAGACATAATAAGGGGGGCGTATCTGACAGTCGGAACGCTGGATAGCGTAACGGCTGAAATAAAGCAATCACATCAGCTAGCGTCGGAAGATATCCATGCTTTCGCTAGACGGCTGACAAGCCTTCAGGCCAAGGCAAGGGATATTATCGAAGCCAGTTATAGTGCATCAGATTCAGTCGCTTTACTAAAAGAATTTAAAAACTTAGTGGTTTCAACTTTCAAGACTGGCCTACTGGACGCAGCGCTGCAGCAATTTATGTTAACGACCACAGCGGATGACATACAGACCTTAGCAAATAGACCTTAGCGCTAAGAACGTCTTATTCAATTCACCCCCAGTTCGAACTAAACCAAAACGGTCTCAATCCAACAAGTGCTGGCTCGTCATGAGGTTCACAGTCGTATCTTCAAAACACAAATTTCTCGAGTCCACAGTATCACAGCGCTAGGCCCGGCAACCTACATCATTCTCAGAATTTAAACCCTTTCAGAACCCACCCAGTTGACAAACACGTTACCAAATGTGGATGTTGCGGTAAGCCGAACTACAGCTGTGCGGAATGAAGGCAAAGAAAGAACACATAGTAGGTAGAACTTAGACACCGGTAGAACTTATGGCCACTCTCAAGACTCTTGTCCAAAGTCACAGGTTTTCATGACAAGAGCAGGCAAACTCAGGCTCAAGTGTGACTGGTGTTCACGAATGGGACATTCCAAGGAAGAGTGTTTTAGTAAGAAACACTATTTAACAAAGCACAATAGGGGAAACGACCGAGGGGCCAACAAGAAGAACTAGGTTGTGCCCCTAACAATGTCTTAAGCAGTAACAAAACGCACACTCCAATACCATCTACTCCGGTTATCAGACCAAAGCCAGAATAGCGAATAATTCGCCTACAACGGCTGAAGAAAACCCCAAAATAAAAAAACGTTCAAATAATTCGCCTTCAGCGGCTAAAGAAGAAGTTTTGAATCCAACGTCTGGAATCATACGGTCGCGGCAAAAAGACAAAAGAAACCAAAGACACAGACCCCCTCCATCCCGAACCCATAAAAACTACTATAACACCAAGACGTCTTGCAAATTGGATAAGAATTGTTAGCATATTCATTCTGATCCGTAATAGTTTATCACGGTTTCTTATAATTAAAAAGAAGAATGGTAGCAAGGTACACAGTTTCAAAAAACAAAGATTTTGTTTAACTAGCAAACTAGGCAAAAATGACGTATTCGTGGAACTCTCAATGCCAGAGGCGAAACAAGCAAAAATAATAGTATTAGTTGATACTAGGGCGGACACTAGCATTTTGAAACAAAGCTAGCTGAAAAAGTCAAGATAGTATCAAAAGGGGAGACTAAACAACTAGGTGGAGCTTTTGGTGGAAACAGCACAACGATAGGTACAATAATCTCCAAAAATCCCACCACATGGAAATAGAACACAAAGTGGCATGTGGTAAACGAACTCACCGATTTGCCTGCCGATGGTATACTGGGCCGCGATGTTCTTTGGAATCGTGCAATAATAGACTCGGTTGCCAAAACCCTAAAATTTTGTGACAAAAGGGGGTCTACCACGGCCGAATACGCACTTCAGCGACCCGTGGAGGCACAAAATAGAGTAAGGTAAGACCAAACAGAAAAATGGCTCTGGTATTAAGGCACGAACACAAACAGTTTTTCAGGTAAATGTACCAGTAAAGTCTGGAGAAGTAATCATTCACTCCGATGAAATTTTCCCAGGCATTTATCTAGCCAACACTATCACCCAAGTTGCTAATGGTAAAGCACTTGTCCCTATATTAAACTCCACAATGAAAAATCACACCCTGGAAAGTAACTATTTGCCTAAATATTCTCGACCCAACCATTATCAAGAGGTAAAAACAATTCCTCCATTATCTGTAAATTCCTCCTACTATCTTTAATATAAGCTCTAAGAAGCCAATGCAAAGGGTAGAATTACTTCTAAAATTCCTCCATTTAAAAAAACCCTAAATAAAAAAAAAGGAGGTGATAGAAAGCCTTTGCAATAAATACAATTACCCGTTTCTCTTAGACGGAGATGCGCGAGTAGTACCACCGTCCTCAAACATACAATACCCGTTCCCCCGGGACAACCAGCCATCAACCAAAAGCAATACAGACTACCAGAGGTACATAGAAATGAGATCAATTGGCAAGTCTCAAAAATGTTGAAGGACCAAATCATAACTCCGAGTAAATCCCCCTGGAACTCCCCACTTTTGCTCATACCCAAAAACTTTAGAACTGACTTTAGAAAATTAAACGAAGTCACCACAAAAACGATTTTTCCACTCCCCAGAATAGAGGATATCTTGGATCAACTATGACATTGCCGCAACTTTTCCACCCTGGATTTAGCCAGCGGTTACCATCAAGTTCTTATAGATCCCACAGATCAAGCTAAGACAGCTTGTTCGCGCGGATGCCTTTTGGTTTAACTGGGATACCAGAAGCTTTTCAAAGGATAATAAATCATATTCTGACAGGCTTCCAGGGTATCGATTGCTTTGTATATCTTGATGATATTGTCATATACGGGAAGAGTATAAGAGAACACAACGAAAAGCTAGAAAAAGTTTTCAGTAGGTTACGGGAATACAACTTGAAGTGGAACATTGAAAAATGCAATTCTTTATGCCGAGAAGTCGTGTACTTAGGACACAAGTGTGCGGAAGCAGGAGCCCTGCCCAACCCATCGAAAACTATTTGTGTAACCAAATTCCCTGTTCCAAGAAACGTTAAGCACGTGCAATCGTTCCTGGGGCTCGTAAATTACTACCGGCAATTTATTCCGAACCTCGCACAGGATGCTTAACCCATTAACAAACTCCTGCGAAAAGATATCACATTCAAGTGGAGTCACGAGTCCCAAAAAGCGTTTGAGCACCTAAAGACAGCAATAACACAAGTTCCTACCTTGATATATCCAGACTTCGAGAAATCATTCATCTTGACAACTGACGCAAGCAACGAGGCTTTAAGAGCAGATCTCTCACAAGGTTAAGTGGGTGAAGACAAGCCCATCGCATTCGCCAGCAGAACGTTAGATAGTGCAGAAAAGAACTATTCAGCGATTAAGAAAGAGCTCCTAGCGATAGTATGGGCGACCAAAAACTTTCGGTTTTACCTACTAGGTCAGCCTCTTGTAATTTATACAGACTATCGACCACTTAAGGGAGTATTCAATGTAAAAGATCCTACCTCCAGGCTTATTCAGTTCCACCATAAACTATCGGAGTACGACTATAAGATCGAATACAAGCCCAGAAAGCAGAACTCGAATGCGGACGCACTTAGTGTCAAATTAATAAAAGCTCAAAACAGACCAAAATGCCCATGGTCCTAACTGACACACCCAGATTACCATTCGACAAAGTCTACATGGACCTAGTAGGCATCTTACCTCTTACACACTCATCGTCAAACGATAAATAATATGAAGAACAACAAAGCCCCCGGCTACGACTTAATTGCTAGCGAAATTCTAAAGGAGCTACAGAAAAAGGCTTTGCTCAAGCTACTCTATATCATTGACCACCTCCATGAGAATTTTATATGTTCCAAGGCAATGGAAAGTGGGCGAGGTTAAATTGGTTTCGCACCCAGGAAAATGTCCGAACGACAAAAAATCATACAGACCCATTTCGCTACTGCCGATAATATCTAAGGTGTTCGAGCTTAAAAGGTTGCAACCAATCATTGAAGAAAGACGATTGATTCTGGATCACCAATTTGGATTTAGGAAAAAGCATTCAACAATCGACAAGGTCTATCGAATAACAAACGAAATCGAAAAAGCTCTGGAAGCGAAAAAGATATGTACTAGCGCTTTTCTCGACGTATCGCAAGCCTTCGCCAAGGTGTGGCACGTAGGCCTAAAGTACAAGCAAATGCTAAGCTTACCAGAAAAACCCTATAGAATCTTAAGGTCTTACCGTGAAGACAGAATCTTTCACGTAAGGTACGAAAATGAGCACTCGGAATTCGAAGAGATTAATGCCGGTGTTCCGCAAAGAAGCGTTCTCGGTCCAATATTATTTTTGCTTTATACTAGAGACATACCTCATGATGAGGGAACAATTTTAGCTACGATGAAAAAAATACTTTTGAATTTATCACTTAAAAGGATGAACCAAATTTGTGGTCTAGAGTTGAAGTTTATGTCACGATAAAATCCTTTTTTGACCACAAAAAAATTTTTTTTCAATTAAAACACCAAAAATAACTTAGTCATACAAAATTGAATTTTTATTCGTCAATAATTGTCTACGAATGCATTTCGGGCAGACAAAGCTGCTCATCATCAGCGTTTAACACAGTGTACTAACAAAATTTAACGAAAGATGACCAAAATAAAAGTACGAATAAAAGTGAACAATGGAGAAACAAAGACAAAATGAGAAAGCTTTTCATTTTACAACAAAAAATGCATATATTATATTTGTGTAAACAACACGTCGGTGTTCATAGGATCAGCTATTTATATATGTATAGCGATTCGTAAGCGTCTAAGAGTCTCTCGTTGTGTATATGCTTCAGAAGCCGAACGCTTTGTTCAAAGCTGCCGATTTTATGTGGAGCGTTGTTGTTGTCACATGGTGCTAATACGTGAGCTGCAATTGCTGAACTGTTGGTTTGTTTGTTCTTTACGCAGTTGATGTGTTCTTTGTAGCGCGTCTCAATACCCCGTCGCGTCTGACCTACATACTTAGCTGGACAATCTAAACAGCTGATTTCGTAAACTCCGCTCTTCGAAGCTTTTGGTGTTTCGTCTTTCGTAGAGCCAAGAATATTTTTCAATTTGCCGTTGCTGTTGTAGACGATGATTTTGTTCTCCTTTTCTAACGTTTTCCGTAGCTGGTTGGTGATAGCGGGGATGTAGGAAAAAGAAACTCGATGCGCGCCAGGGGAAAAAAGATGCATCCAAAATTTATAAACCAGGGGGAAAATGCGGAAAATAGTGTCCAACGTAAAATCACCTCTAGTTAAAATTTCCAAATGGCTTGTTGAAGAACTTAAACAATATGGAAGATTTCACAGTTCAAGTGTGTTAAAAAAATACGAATTTGTGGATAAAACGAAAGACATAGTCATACTAGATGATGAAACAATTGTCTCTTTCGATGTTCAAGCTCTCTTCCCTAGTATTCCAATCAATATAGCCATCGAATCTTTAAAACTACACCTCGAAACACACGACGTTGACAGCGAAAAAATGATTTTATATTTGAAAACTGCTAAAATATGCAAGTCACATAATTGTTTTGTGTTTCGCAACAAATTCTACCATAATGATTTTGGTTGCGCCATGGGGAACCCATTGTCACCGTTGATTGCAGAGGCTTTCATGCCAAAGTTCGAAAGCGACTTGAAATCCAATGAGCTTTTGC
This sequence comes from Neoascia interrupta, assembly GCA_947623515.1. Lineage (NCBI taxonomy): Eukaryota > Metazoa > Arthropoda > Insecta > Diptera > Syrphidae > Neoascia > Neoascia interrupta. Next base: position 106,358,247 of record OX392462.1, read on the forward strand.
CTCGTATATGGCTCCGATATGTTGACGACGACTTCAGTGTAATAAAGAAAAACACAGATATGGTCATCAATACGTTAAATAGCCAGTACGAAAGCATCAACTTCACCTACGAAGAAGAGGACGAAAAAAATTGCATTCCTTTTCTAGACGTGCTCTGCAGGAAAGCCAACAACAAAATTACATTTGATGTTTACAGAAAAAACACTTCCACAGATCGATGTAACGATTGATTCTTTTTGTTCCCATCAACATAAAATAGCAGTTTTTCACTCGATGGCTCATCGCTTATGCAAACTTCCCTTATCTCTTGGCAGCTTCAAAAAAGAGTTTGATTACATGATACACCTTGCTGACATGAATGGCTTTGACAAATCGGTCGTGGAAAATATTATAAAGAAATAATCAAACAAGATAAAAAGAGACGAAACCACAACACTTTATAGGCAAAACGAAACAGAGAGGACAAACAGCGCGCATCGAGTTTCTTTTTACTCATCCCCGCTATCACCAACCAGCTACGGAAAACGTTAGAAAAGGAGAACATATTCATCGTCTACAACAGCAACGGCAAATTGAAAAATATTCTTGGCTCTACGAAAGACGAAACACCAAAAGCTTCGAAGAGCGGAGTTTACGAAATCAGCTGTTTAGATTGTCCAGCTAAGTATGTAGGTCAGACGCGACGGGGGATTGAGACGCGCTACAAAGAACACATCAACTGCGTGAAGAACAAACAAACCAACCGTTCAGCAATTGCAGCTCAAGTATTGGCACCATTTGACAACAACAACGCTCCACATAAAATCGGCAGCTTTGAACAAAGCGTTCGGCTTCTGAAGCATATACACAACGAGAGACTCTTAGACGCTTACGAATCGCTATACATATATAAATAGCTCATCCTATGAACACCGACGGCGGAAATATTGTGTCTCCTTTGTTTACACAAATATGATATATTCATTTCTTGTTGTAAAATGAAAAGCTTTCTCATTTTGTCTTTGTTTTTCCATTGTTCACTTTTATTCGTACTTTTATTTGGTCATCTTTCATGAAATTTTGTTAGTACACTGTGTTAAACGCTGATGATGAGCAGCTTTAACTGCCGAAATGCATTCGTAGACAATTATGACTACACCGACACCGGGTGTCCAGGTTGGGAACATCCCAACACTAACTATTGGTCAGCATTTTTCCCCAATACTGGAACCAGGGCATGGGAACGAGAGTCAGCGTTTTTCGTGGGAACAACGAACCATTAACTGTTTGGACGGAGAGCGGAAGACCTCGGACGACTAAGACAACGGGGCAGTCTTGTGTAGACCTCGAAGCTTAAAACAGCGACATTATCAATTACTGCAATTCCCTTGTCGTAAATCTTTGAATCTTAAAAATAAATCTTATAACGTGAACCGGTACGTGTTTTATTCGTGAGCCGTTGGGTCGGCCTTCGGGCCGACGCTCACTTTTTTTTGGATTCCCCTCACGGGGATCCTTTAACTGGCGCCCGAGCAGGGACCGGCCTTAAAAGGATTGTTTCAATATTCCATGGCCGATGGGTCGCGGGTCCCTTAATACAGGATAGACGAATTTGTACGCTCTATTTGAGTGCACGTCTCTGTTCCCGTGAGAACACAGTAGACTATTCAAATTCTGAAGCGAAACCAATTCCATCATCCCCATGAGAACATGTTGGAAATCGGTAGGGTTATTGAAACGATATGTGAAGTGTTTCGTGCCATTAGTAGGACATTTGCAACTGCAACGCTTATGTCCAAACGGGATCAACACGAACCTTCCTAGGCCGGTTCTCATAAAATTTTTACCATCGGTGTACTAATTCGTGTTTTTCTTCTCTTTCTCTAATATTCGGTTACATTAGATAAATTTTTCGTGGCGAGAAAATTTGGGAGAATGCTAACGTAAGTGTTCGATATACACTTGTGGCTTAGTCCTTGGAAGACAAAACCACCGAATTAACTCGGAATTAGAGCTACTTAGCTTGAGCAAATTAGAGTTACTAATACCACAAAAAAAGGTTGAGCTTAACCAAAAATAATTAAAATTAATTTAAAAATTATTTAAAGTAAAAAGAAAAGGAAGAAAAAAGCTCTGTAAAAATTTTTAAATTTCGAACGATAAGAATAGTGAATACAAATTGTGAAGAAGGAAAAAATGTTGTGAACCAAAAATATTTCTTTTTCGTGCAAATTTGAAAATAAAATTCAGCAAGAAATTGTGAAGAAAAAATAAATTAAAAAGGATTAATTAGGATAAATTAAAAAGGATTAAAAAGGATAAATTAAAGAAGAAATTTCGTGAAGAAAAAGGAAACGAAAGTTGTGAATGTAAAAAGAAAGAAGAATTTTGTTTTTATGTTGGAAAAAAAGAGAGTCTAAATTGCTAACGTAAAATAGAAAATTTTTTGTAAAAAAAAGAAGAATAATTCATAATAATTAAAAGGAAGGAAGTTCAAGTGAATGTGGAAATAATAAGTAGTGAAAAAAGAAGGAGTCAAGAGAAAGGAAACTTAAATCCACATAAAACCAGGTAAGGTGCATTGTATTTATCTTTATACGTCTGGGATACATTTCGTTTTACATAAACCCTTAAAGTACGCTCGAATAAAACTTGCCGAATAAAAAATACCCTTTTGTCTCTCTTAAAATATTTAAATGGATGCGCTTTCGAAATCCGTTACTGACCTAACCGGTGCGGTAAATCAGATTTTGCAACAACTCAAAGCGATAGAGACCCGTGTAAAAAAAAATTGAACAGACCAATCAACCTGAAATTGAACCAAATACAAGTACTCCCCTTCGCGAACCTCGCACTGAGGAAGACTTGCGCGACATTAGCCGACTACCAGATTGCGTGAAAGAGCTCCAAGTTTTTGAGGGCAACCCTACGCAATACGTATCCTGGATACACAGTGTCGAGGGAATACTGAAGGACTTCAGTATAGTGAAGGGCAAACCTTTCTCATAGAAACATATAGGAATAGGGCTCTTGACATATTTACGAGAGGCCTTAACGGTGAACTCGCTAGGATGGTCATTCTCCAGAGATCAAAAACTCTTCCAGAAGCATACTCGATGTGTTTGGAATTACAGAATCTCAATTAAAGAAATCATGTTATACATGATAGTACATTTAAGAATACGGATACTTCTCCATTGAGCTATAATTTCGGGAGGGAAAGCAAACCTTTCCCACCACCAAGAAACTTTCATCCTAAACCACAATTTAACCATAATCGATATCTTGCTGAGATACCGAGTGGACCAAAACCACATGAAAGAATGGAGGTTGACCGGAGTGCACAAACTCGCCAGGTCAACTACATGAATCGGCCAAACAATGCGAATCCTTTCAAACGCAGGGCCATGTCAGATAATTTTCCGAGCAAAGCGCAGCGTCTCCACTATTTAGAACCAGAGCCTGCTGAGCCAACAAGAATTTTATAAGCGCAGAAATCAAACAGTCCACCATTCCACTTGACAAAACCTTCACGGTGATATCCGCTGGTGGGAAAATTCCTATCACGGATTATGTAATTGCGAGATTTTTCAAAAATGTCGGCAACGACACTAAAACGAAGTTCTACGTTCTACCAAGCCTGAAAACATTTGATGGTATTATAGGCGACGATCCGCTCAGGGAATTGGAAGCTATCATCGACCGAAAAAATAACACACTAACGCTGAAAAACGACATTAAGTTGCCATTAAAAAATAAAATTTCAAAGGAGATTAACGTCCTTTTAAATGATGTCATCCCTGCCGAAGTCAGATACAAACTCGGGGTATTAGTCGAGAAATACAATTCACTCTTTAGTCCAATAAGTAATAAGGAAATAAACCAAACGAGTGTAAGAGCTGAGATAAGGACCAGAACTTATGAGCCAATCTACGCAAAGAGCTACCCTTACCCAGCCAGTATGCGGGAAATCGTTGAGATAGAATTACAAAAGTTGCTGGACGAAGGCATTATCCACCCCTCTAAAAGCCCTTACAATTCTCCTATTTGGGTTGTGCCAAAAAAAGCCAAGGCCGATGGGGAAAAACAATATAGGATGGTGACTGATTACAAAAAACTCAATTCAGTCACCATTCCGTACACTTACCCCATACCAGACATTACCTCCATATTGACTAGTCTAGGTAAAGCCAAATATTTCACCACGATAGATCTGACGTCGGGCTTCCACCAGATTTCGATGAAATCGTCAGATATACCCAAGACGGCATTCTCGACCTTAAACGGGAAATATGAATTCTTGCGTTTACTGTTTGGTTTGAGAAATGCGCCGGCGATATTTAAGAGGATGATCGATGACGTCCTAAAAGGGTTTATCGGCAAAATATGCTATGTCTATATCGATGACGTCATCATCTATGGAGACACGGTCGAGTCTCATCTAAAAAACATAGAAACCATTTTCATTAGGCTACAAGAGGTGAACCTTGAAAAAACCAAATTCATGCAATCTGAGGTAGAATTTTTAGGATATGTAATAACACCGGAGGGTATTAAACCGGATATGAAGAGGTCGTGGCCATAGTAAGATTACGGCCTCCCACTAATTTAAAGGAGTTGAAAAATTTCCTTGGAATGACTTCCTATTACAGAAAATTCATATGCGATTATGCTAAGGTTGCCAAACCGCTGACCAACCTAACAAGGGGTGAGAATGCCCAAATAAGGGCAAATCAGTCAAAAAAAGTAAGCATTTCTCTAAGCGAAGAGGCGTTGGAAGCGTTTAGAAATCTTATTACACTACTAACATCGGCAGAGGTCCTAGCATACCCCGACATTAAGTTACCGTTTAATCTCACTACGGATGCGTCCAATGTAGCAATTGGAGCTGTGCTTTCGCAGGGAGAATTAGATAAAGATAGACCCATAAGTTACATATCACGTTCCCTCAATAAGACAGAGGAAAACTATGCCACTAATGAAAAGGAAATGTTGGCAATAGTTTGGGCTCTGGACAACCTTCGCTTGTACTTGTACGGAGCGAAAAAGATAAGGATCTATACAGACCACCAGCCTTTAACGTTTGCCTTAGAAATCGTAATTATAACTCAAAATTGAAACGTTGGAAGGCGAAGATCGAAGAATACAACCATGAGTTGATTTACCGGCCAGGTAAATCAAACGTCGTTGCAGATGCTCTGTCGCGACTCAAAACTACGAGGGAAGACTCGACCGCTTCAGTGGAAACTGAACCTGAGTATGAAGTCAATGCCCTGCATAGTAATACGTCAACAGATTCTGCCTCTGAAAAGGGTTCCTCTACGGAAACCGCAGAGGAGAATGCAATCCACGATGATTCATCGGGTTAGCGATACTGACACTGCAGATAAGACGGTCCATAGCGCGCAACAAGACTCCACAGACCTCATTCCGCATGTGGAGGCTCCCCTTAACGTATTCAGGAACCAATTGGTAATAAAAATTGGAAAAGGGGTGTGTATATTCGAGGAATCACACCCTGGTTACTCCAGGCACTATGTTGCCACTGAGCATCTCGATGACGATGCTCTGACCGAAATCCTTAAAACAAGACTAAAACCAAACATTGTAAACGGAATCAAGATTCCCGATACTTGCATGGAACTTCTGCAAAAAGTATACCTTGAACATTTTGTCCTCTACAAGATTCGTTTGACCCAAAGGCTTGTGGAGGATGTAACTAACGAAAATCGAATCTGGAATCTTATCAGCAAGGAACATAGAAGGGCTCATAGGAACCCCCGAGAAAACAAAGAACAGCTTTTGGAAAAATATTATTTTCCGAGGATGAATGCCTTAATTACAAAATACGCGAGGTCCTGCGATGTATGTTTGGCAAATAAATATGATCGACACCCGGCGACTCCCGAATTCCAACCTACACCGATTCCGTCTTACCCATGTGAAATACTTCATATGGATATCATGGACATCCAGGGTGAAAAATTTTTATCCTGCACAGATAAGTTTTCTAAATTCGCCAAGCTATTCCACATAAAAAATAAATCATCCCTACATCTGAGGGACAGGATCATTAAGGTACTTCATTATTTTTCTGTGCCAAAAATTTTGGTAACTGATAATGAAAGAGGCCTTCTCAGCCCTATTGTCAAAAATTTTATAAAAATGCTCGATATTAAAACGTATCAAACCCCCGTAAACAGGAGTGAGGTAAACGGCCAAGTAGAGTGGTTCAACTCCACATTTTTAGAAATTTACAGGTGTCTCAAGACAGAATTGAAGGAGTTAAGATTCAGGGAAATACTAAATATTGCTGTTGACCGGTACAATAACACGATTCACTCGGTGACGAGTAAGAAGCCATCCGACGTTTTCTTTAATAGGAGTTTGCGGACTAATTATCAAAACCTAACAAATTTCCGAATAAAATTAAATCAAGAATTAAAGAAAAAACTCCACGAGAGGCAAATTAAAAGGAACTCCTGGTTTAACCGGAAGAAATCGGTAGGAAAAAAATTTAAACAGGGTGACATAATCTACACGTCTTTCAAACAGATACAGGGCAAACATAAGCCCCTATATCGGAAAGAGGTGGTAGACAAAGACAACAGGGTCACCATTATGACAAACGGGCAGAAAGGTCCATAAAACACAAATAAAAAATGTAAAATGAAATTGTTACACCCAGACGTGACAATGCATCTTGACCGGAGTTGCAAATTATAGAAAAACATAAAGAAAAGCAATTGTTAATATTTGATTAGAATTTTAAATTTTTTCAGTTGGTGTTTTAATTACAACGGCGTGAGATACTATGCGCATCACAAGAAGAAATAGATATGCGAACAAACAATTTTATTTCTGATAAGCCACTTTAGGCAATTTATTCTTTTTATAAACCCTTACAGACTACTTTTCTTAGTCCCTATCGAAGGGTTCCAGATCTTCAACTACCAAGCACCCATAGTGTCACTGAAGGAAGGCAATCGTCGACGGCAGCTTTAACTTAATCCATACGATTGACCTTTTGCAGTTCGAAAGGTTCATGGATGATATCAACGGCACCATTGTCAACAACATAAAGGACGAGGATAAGAGACGCCCAATCGATTTCCATGTTCGACAAATTAGGGAACGTCTTAACCTGTTGAAAGGTAAACCCTCAAGAAAGCCAAGATCGATTGATTGGATAGGATCAGCCTGGAAATGGGTAGCAGGCGACCCAGATGCAGCAGACTGGAATGAAATTTTGCAGAGCCAACAAGCGATTGTCGAAAACAACAACCAACAATACAAGGTAAACGAGAAGCTCTTTGGGATTACGCGAGAGATAACCGGAAGAATCAATTCGGTCATCGGAAGATACGAAAACGGTGTTAAAGATGTTACATCCGCAAAACTTCAACAAGATACCCTAGATGAAATCCGAATTCGGTTTAAAACCGAAGTAAACGAGATAGTTAGAGCCTGTCAAATGGCAAAGAGCGGTTTGATCAACACAAACCTCTTGGACACCGAAGAAATCAACAGAATGGTGAGCAAATTAGAAACCTTACCGTATGTTAACGAAATCGAAGCTATTGAGTACGGAACTCCATCGATTTTCACAATCGGCTCAATGTTGCTGTACATTGTTTCGATGCCCAAAGTGGGGAAGGAAGAATTCAACCTAGTGATAACTAGGGCCTCGATAATAGAAAGGAAACAGGTCGACATGAAGTATAAAAAAATACTTGTTAGCCACAGAACGACATACGGTATCACAGGAAATAGCTTCTCGATCAACAACCTCACAATCTGCCAATCTGCGAGGACAAAGAATTAGAGAGAGTTCCTGAAGAAGCCTGCATTCCTAGACTACTGAAGGGCGGCTCGGCCAATTGCACCTTTCGAACCAACCCCGAAGAAGTTATCGAACTTATCAAGGAGGATACAATTTTCGTCACCAATTTTAATGGTAATCTAACATCTAACAATGTTTCAAGAGTTCTTACAGGTACATACGTGATCCAAATACACAACGAGTCTATCCAACTGAAAGACAGGAGGCTTACCAGTTCAACGAATTCAACGCTGCAAGCCCTCCCTCCGGCCCTGATGAACATCTCCAACCAGGACCAAAAAATTGACCTGGAATTCGTTCATGAACTCAGCGTTCGGAACATAGAACGCTTAGGTAATCTGACTAATGAATTTAAGATATCCATATTTACAGAGGCTGTAATCATTATACTTGCGGCTTCGATCATCTACCACATTTGGCGGAAAATCTACAAAAGACACAACATCCCACCAATTGCAAACCCTAACGTACCAACTACAGCAGCCTGACCTGAAGGCTGCCTAAGATCTGCGAGACGCGGATTTTTGAAGGGGGAGGAGTTAACACCGCACGGGTAAACGCGCCTTGACCAGAGGAAGTTCACCCGAGTTCAAGGTGATGGCACATCGACGGGAACGAACATGTTCCCAACCTGGACACCCGACACCGGAATTGCATTGCAAATGCAATTCCCAACACTAACTATTGGTCAGCATTTTTCCCCAAAACTGGAACCAGGGTATGGGAACGAGAGTCGTTTTTCGTGGGAACAACGAACCACGAACTGTTTGGATGGAGAGCGGAAGACCTCGGACGACTAAGACAACGGGGCAGTCTTGTGTAGACCTCGAAGCTTGAAACAGTGACATTATCAATTACTGCAATTCCCTTGTCGTAAATCTTTGAATCTTAAAAATAAATCTTATAACGTGAACCGGTACGTGTTTTATTCGTGAGCCGTTGGGTCGGCCTTCGGGCCGACGCTCACTTTTTTTTGGATTCCCCTCACGGGGATCCTTTAACTAAGCCATATGGGTAGAAACAAATAATACCACAAAATAAATAAATATTACCAAACTCGAACACTTGCACAATGACCATTAGCACACAAAAACAAAAGAAAAATCACACATGAACGAAAGTGAATTTACAAAACGGTATAAGAACATATTAATATATCTTGTTATATTTCCAGAAATCAAGAAACACAAAGAGAAAAAACTAAAAGATATCAACACTCTAGGAACCAACTATAGGGATTTAAAAAAAAAAAACAAAGAAAAAGGAATACTTAATATTAATTTCGAAACGGAAGATTTTTTTTAGTAGACATTAATCAACCATTTCAATTTTTTTTTCAAACTAAAGAGTTTGTAGTTATTCCTTGTTAAATTAATTACAGTAAACAGCTTTCTGCTATCAAAATAAAAATTAAACTACTGTGATAAGATGACGAACTTTAGTAACTATAACTTAAGATCAGAATGTATATGATAACAGTATTAAGTGTTATTTTTGCCTTGGCAAATGCAGCAGGAAAAGAAGACCAGAATGCAGCGTTTCAGACAGAAGAAATCAACACAGCACCGGTGGTGTTCGAGAGGCAGGGAGCAGCGCTACACTGCCGCCTGGACCATTTTTACAAAGTTTACACCCATGGACTACGGACAAATTGTAGATTTCGGCGTGAGATGCATGCAGCAGACAAAGAGGCTGTGTGAATCACTAAAAGACGAACAAGATTTCAAAAAATCATGCGAGGTAGTAGTAACGGAGACTTCCGCAATGTACAAGAAATTGGAGGCGAACAACGTCTACTTCCAACATGCACTGATACACAAGCGTAGCAGGAGAGCCCTGGTTGTAGTTGGAAGTTTTACCAAATGGGCTTTTGGGACCATGGACAGTGAGGACTCTGCCAAAATTTACAATGAGCTGCGTATTTTACACAAAAACAGTGAAACCACGTTCGATATAGTGAAAAGACAAATTAGCGTGATGAAGTCAAACTACGACAGAATCGAAGCACCGCTTACACAAGCAGTGTCACAAGTGTCACATTACCACTCAAATCAATATTTTTGAAACCATATACAACGAGTTCACAGAAGGTACAAATAAGAAGTTGGCCGCACTTCAACTCAAAGCAGAAATTCAGGAACTGATGACAACTGTTATGGCCAAGCCATTAGAGGTTGAGAACCGAAAGACAACGGAGGCAGCAAGTCTGATCGACTTATACCAAAACAAACTGCATCCGTTCATCCTCAATGTCAGGAACATAACCACAGCACTGCAGAAAGTGACCCTCAGAGGAGAGACGAAACCATTCTTCCAAGATGTCCTAATGCTGCACCAGGCAGCACGAATAATTGTATTCCCGGACGGGAATGCGCTGATTGTCAAAAAAACCATCCCACTATAGAGCAAACGAGATGCACGATACAAAATGTGTACCCGGTAGCAGCCCTGCTTAAAGACAAACCGGACCTGATGATTGAAACCAGAGCTGATTACGTAGCAGAGTCAGAGGACCACAGACTCTTTGTAATCCTCTCAGAAGAAGAAATGGAGAGATGTGTCAACGGTTCTAATATGCAAAATACAACGGTCCATTCTCACCAGCAGAAGCAGCGAGTGCATAATAAAAATACTACAACACAAACCCAAGCACCAATACCAGGAAAGATGCCAATACGCTGCGGTACCGGCAACCAAGGGCTCTTTTGTAAAGATGTTGGCCAGGAACTCGAGGCTCTACAATCTCCGCGAAGACATTGTGTTAAACATGAACTGTGAAGGGCAGCAGCACAACCCCACTATAAGGGGGAAGGGCATACTGAAAATCCTACAGCCCTGTGAGATAGGAACAAGCGAAACTAAGATTCCTTACGATCAAGAGGCTAGCATCAGTGTGGAACACAGACAACCACGGATAGATTTCACTGATATAGAAAGAGCCATACAGGCAAGGTTCGCAGGTGAAAAAAAGAAGCAGGAAAAACAAAAAAGGTACCATCTGTAACATGGAGAAATCACGCTGATATATCTACCAGGTTCACGGAAGGAAAAAAAAATCGCTGGACGAACTACAGGGACAATTGCAACACGCCGACGCGTTTCGAAGCATAAAAAATAAGCAATGGGAACTCAAGGTCCACCGAAACTCGCTTCTATCAGTGACCGCGATGCTACTCATCGGAGGTGCGCTGACGCTATTCCTAAAATTCAGGAGAACCCAACAACAACCGAACATATGTGAATCAGTACAGATGACTACAAGAGTCGCACCGCAAGATTGGGCCCAGCGACCTACGCCTGCACCCCGTCTAAGAACAACTTAGTCAACTCCCTCGGATCTACTACAACTATCGCCAACAACGGAAAACACCGCAGCGAATTCAACTGATATAGGAACAGGGGCCATCACTTTTGCCAGGGTATAGGTATAAGATTGCTCATAAAGCATTAATAATAACGAAAACAAGATGGTCTAATATAAATGGTAGTATAAGATAGCTACCTTACACAAAATTGTTAACGTAGATTAAGAACAAAAGCAAAGCAAACAAAAAATATGTATATAAAAAAAGTGGCACATCGCGCGATTCGTAAAACTGAAATTCGAGTGCCCCACAAAAACAAACAAATATCAACACCGTTAAGAGAAAAAAAATCAACAAAAATAATGTAAAAAACAACTTGCACTAAAGGGTAATCAGCTCATACGGTTGTCCCAACCTTCTTCTAAGGGCGAGGATTGTTTTGACTTGCTAACTTGCATATAGGAAAATATGGCAAGTTATGAGATCATGTGCAATGCACTCGCACATTACCTCTTCGTTAGCAAAACACCGCAGAAAAGCGTAACCCAATTAACTGTGTTAGCGAGTTACGCAGGTGTTCAGCCAATGGGCAGGTCACCTTATGACCAACTTTAAATATGAGCTGGTGGCCCGAAGTGGGTTGAGTTGTGATATAGTTTAGTTTACGCCCACCCGTTCAAATAAATATAGAAACAGTTATGAAGTTTTGTGTTCTTATTTATGTGTGATATTATATAAGGATACAACATTTGCACCTACTTCTTGGTAATATCAATAATGTATGTAATTGTGCAAAATATTTAACGCGGGCGACTTTAAAATTTCCCCGCGATTAAAATTGTTGGTGATCCCGCAGTGCGGGATCTTTACGTCCGCCTCTGAGAAGCCTTTCTAGGGTAATAAGGCTTGACCACATAACACGTTGGTTGGTCTTCGTTCTAGAAACATACCAACCGGCCTTCTGGAAAACTAGCCTACGGTAACCATTCACAAACCAGAGCGACGATCCCTTCCTTCGTCTCCTTCACTTAATGTTACAGAATTTCCCTCAAGGCACAAATTACTGAATAACTAGATATTCAACTTGCGTCCTTCTTACCCTCCAACACATATTTGTTTACGTTTTTTATAAAGCCTTTAAAGCTTTAAATTTCCGTGTCGGTGAATACGTGCAAGAAGATACAACAACAATTTACCTTACGCGATCAGCTGATGTAAAAGCTGCAAAACGAATTGCATGAAAATGACGAATTCATGAATCTATTCACATTTGTAAGCAAATGTCGGAGAATGGGTAAATTCATCAATTTCAGCTTGTGGGCAAAGCTTTTACATGTCCGAAGTTGAATATCTGGTTATTCAGTAATTTATGCTCAAGGTTTATCGAAAACGATCGATTTTCTTATTTTGAGTTCACTAAAGCTCACCATATCTTAAAACCATATCTTAATCCCTAAGCATGGTGTTAAACCATCGCCAACACCAGGGGAATTTATGTTTCCCGATTAGGATATATAATTTGGCAGCAAGAGCTTTACTGAGGAACAGTGGTGGGAAAAATTAGAAACCATTATCTTAATAAGTAATCGATGCAAGTACTCTAGGAGAGACCTTACAGACGCTAAAAAAGGCATTTCAATTTGTGTGGAGCAGTGAACTCTTTAAAGTTACGCAAGATAAAACTTAGCATTGAATTGCCCTTAGCGGCTAAGAAATCTATGTCTTACAAAATCTAGCTTTTTGTCGAAAATAACACCAAGTTCTTTTTTAAATGTGATGATGGACAGTACCTTATTGTTTATTATGTAAGTTAACTCAATTGGCGATCTTTCGCAACAAAACGTTAGACTTTGGCATTTAGAAATGTTTAAATGAAGGGAGTTACGGACACACCAACCGATAAACTATCAAGATCATTCTGCAAAAGCAAGCAATTTTGATTGTTAATAAAAAGCAAAAACAAAAGGGGCCGAGGTGGCTTCCCTGTGCCACTTGAAGTAACATGTATCGGTGAAGAAAAAGTTGAATTCAATTCCAAAATACATTCACCGGCAAATTTAACCGGCCATATTACACAACCGAAACACAAACACGATTCAGATTCGTCATGATAGAATAGCTATATTAGAGCTTTTTGTTCTACATTATATTCTACTACATATGTACACTACAGAAGACTTACATATACAATACATAGCTGTTCTATTGTAACTGTACGAACACGAATCTGAATCGTGTTTGTGTTTTCTTTGAGTAATATGGCCGGTTAATTTTGCCGGTGAGTATAGTTCACACTGATATTCTACAAGAATTCAGACAAAATGAACTACTTGGAATACATTTAAAACCACACTATTACTCCCGACTCAACTTTAAGGTCACATTCCTAGACCGTCTTAACTGGGATCAGAACAAACCTACATTTGCCAACGACTTATTACTTTACGACACATTACTTTTCGCTTATGCGAACATAAGCAGTTCCGTATTTCAGGCTGAAATACATGTAATAGAACTTTGCACTTGAGAGAATCTAGATAGAGCTATAACATATAAGAACATTTACATTCTCTCTGATAGCAGGGCAGATCTACTCGCATCAACGCCTTTGAGATAACATGAAAACTGGTCTGGCCAATACTGGCCACCACGAACAAAGTTCACCTGATCTGGGTACCAGGGCATAATGCATTTAAAGGCAACGAAAAAGCAGCCAGAAAAGGACCAGCATTCCAATTCATGATGTCAAAACATTCTGCGGGCTACCAATTAACACCATAAAAAGTTGTGTGAAAACCTGGCTGAACGAAAATAAGCTCCATTTCTGGAGGGTAACCGGAGGAAACAGACAAGCCAAAGCTTTAATGCCAAACAGCTCCCACAAAAGAACAAAACAGCTACTACAATTAAGTAGGAGTCAGATTCGATTGGTCAGAGGCTTCCTCGCAGAGCACTGTCAACTAAGAAAATATCTGATGGCCATGGGTATAGGGCAAGACAACACATTCAGACTATGCAACGAGGACGCAGAAACAGCAGAACACATAATTATGTGACTGTAACTGTTAAATAAAAACACGTCAACGTTCCAATTTGAAGCAGCGGACAGAGCTGCCAGCACGCCCAAAGAACTAGCCGCCTTAAAAAAAACTGCGACATCATGGATTAGCTATAAATGGACATCATAATAGGTCCACTCGTAGCCGCAATGATCTGGGATTTAGTATATCACCTCCCCCTTAAAATTTACAATCTGGGTCAGAAGCTGTTGACACGGATTCGGCAGTTGCGGTGAACCCCCAGAAAGCATTAAAAAAATAGCTGGAAGAGCGGTGAGTCGTTTTAAAGTTTTTTTTAGCATCTATTCAAATTGGTGTGTATGAAACATTTGAAGACCTTACGTACGTTGCAGTCAATTGCAAATCCCCATTGGTAACGAATATATAGGCCAAAATATCGCGTTTTAATCATATTTGTACCGATACATGTAGGAAAAGACTTATTTTAATCAATAAAAAAATGACTTATTTAATGAGTTTACAGAAAAAAACATGAACATTGGGGTTCATACAATTTTTCCTCGATGAAAACTTGCCTTTACTGACAAGTCTATTTTAACAACAAATCCCTTATTCAGATTGACTTTGAAAAGTATAGCGATGTAACTGGAAGTATTAATAAAAAACAAGATACGAAACAGTTTTACTAATTTTAAGGTGTAGTACCTAGGCACAAAACCGAAGCAAAATTTATTCTTTTGCTCTATTTTTAATTCAAATAGGTAAATCTATACTGCTTAATTTTTTGTTACCCATACAGGTAACCTCACATATTTTTCTATTGAGTACCTACGTAATTATAATGTAATTGTTGTTCATCATGTTTCTAACATTGAAGCATGAAGCACAGTCAGTTTCTTTTTCAATACATAAGCTCTTCCCGGAATTTTAAGCCCTTCAAGTACGTACCTACTCTAGTTTCCCAAAATTCTATGGGCCGAAATTCCTGTTTTTATTCATTTTTAGAATAACAGCTCCCTATAGGTATTTGATTTTGGTACCTGTGTTTTCTTAAGTTGGCCTTTCACTTTGCTTGATTTGCTTGAAATTTGTTTGCATTATTTTCCACTGTAAGTTTCATAAACTCTATTATGTAATCTGTTGAATTTTGTATATATTAGGTAATCAAGAGAGGTGTGTATAGTTTGCGATTTTGTAATCTTTCTATCTCACAGAAGCATGATGTTTAAAAGAAACCCTTTAAAGATATACAATTAAAAAAGTATCTACTCTTTCGGCAACGAATAAATCTATGTATATATGTATCCCATCAACATTAAATACAAAAATCTAGTCGTTCAAAAGTTGCAAACAAAATTTTGAACGATCCATAACTCCATAACAAGGCGACACGTTTGCAACAAATATACAAGGCATTGACGAACGGAGCACACTTTTTGTGTGCTCATTAGCTGGAGCGAGCTTTTCCTCGTTGTTGTTAGAGTAAAGCTGTTTTGAAACATTTTTGCGTACCCATACTTGCTCAACCTTCATGGATCTCATAAGAAATTCCATCGCACGTGAGTTACATGTAAACACGAGCCAACCATCAAACACCATCGGTCATCGAAAATATTTTAATTAATTTGATATTTTCCCATTGCAGTCAGCAAAATAAATTTATTTATTTCCATTCGCACAGTCAGCGTTTACACCGACTGTGGGAACGGAAACGAAAACGTCGATGACCGATGGGCAACTTTGAGTGTGGGAATTCAAGTTCATTTTTAGTTGTAAGAAAGTTTTATGTTCATATTTTTAAGTTAGTCTTAAGACCATATTCGTGACGGTAACATCAATAAAGTTTATAAATCTTGTTTCGGATTCATGTTGTTTTATTTTATTTCGCAACCAAAAAAAGTCTTTTATTTAACTAATCTTGTTTCGGATTCATGTTGTTTTATTTTGTTTCACAACCCAAAAATCTTTTATTTAACTGGCGCAGTCGGTGTTTTCTAAAAGTCCAAAGACATTAGAAAAAAAAGTGAACCTAACTTATATTCCAAGTGATATATGCTGGTATATAGTGGAACTTATATACAAAACAGTGATTTGCAACATTGACAGTGACAATTAGACATTATAGACAATAAATAAGAACAATAAGGAAAAAGTCACAAAATTGATCGGCAAAGGCTAAGAGAGCAGTTATTCGACGAAAACCGCAACATGGCCCAGGAGCAGATCCAGCAGTGCTTAATAGCACTTACCCAAATAATCACACAGAATCAGCAACCGAGGGCCAGAATTGAAAAGGAGATTCAATTCTTGCCAATTTTCGATGGCAAACAAGGAACGCTGCCATCATTTGTAGCTGCTGTTTCACGAGTATTAACGAATAATCGTGAAGCTGCGGAGTACTTCCGCATAATCTACGACTTGAAAATAATAGGAACCGCAAAGAACCTACTGAATGCCAACCCCCCTTCAACTTGGGATGATTGCAAAGAAGCTCTAAAAAGGCATTATCGAGCCTCCAAGGACCAGATGACCCTGACGAAACAAATTGGAGAGCTGAAAGTGAGTAGTATAGTAGAATTAGATTATAAGTTAACAGAATATATTGAAGATATAACAGAATATGTAGCTTTTGTAGAGAATCAAGATGTCCAGTTAGATATTTTTAGTGGGATGTTAGTTCAAAAGGTAAAAGAAATAGTTTCAGGTTCATTAGCTTATGCAATAATGGATAAGTACAAGTGTTCCGAAATTAGGGATATAGTGCACAAATTTGTTGGGTTTGATCAAGGTAATCTAAATTATACCTATATGAAAAAGAAAAGCAATCAACCAGCTCGAAGCGTTGGTTATGTTCAAAACTACAATAAGCCAAGTTCAGGCCGATACTCTCAGAACTCTCAGAACAATGAACAAAATAGTTCAGGACAGTTTCGTGGTAATGATTGGTTGCAAAACACAAATTTTTCAGGTAACAACAATAGCTCAGGATTCTCAAGGCAAAATCAAAGCTCAGCGCAGTACAGAAATAATAATTCGGGACAATTTAGGCATAATGGACAGAACCGATACAATAACTCGGGACAGTCTAGAAGAAATATAGGCTCAGGAACACATCGAAATAATAACTTTCAATCAGACTTACCAAACAATTTTCGAAATAGACAGCTCGAACAAAACCCGATGGAAATAGATACCTTGCAGGGACAAGATGTAAATTTTCAAAACGAGCCTCGGGAAGCAGATTGCCCATAGTTATTTTAACAATAAATAACCAAAAAATAAAATGCCTTATAGACACAGGTTCGGATACAAGCGTCCTCAAACCAAATGTGCTGAAAGACTTTTCTGAAGAAGAGCTTTCCAGGCCGTTGTATTTCACGACACTTAATGGTATAAACAAGGTAACGAATAAATTAGTTACCCCAATACCTTCTGAATTCAGTGTTCCCGGGACTATTTCATGGAAAATAATTGAATTACAGCATCGAAAATATGATGCAATTATAGGTCAAAATTTTTTAACCCCTCTTAAAGCTAAAATCGATTTAGAAAATAAATATTTAGAAGTTCACGGAAAAAAAATCCTATTCGAAAATAACGAATACCCCTTTGCGATCAACGAAATTTGCAGTCTAGAAAGCTGTAAACTTGATCAACTAAGATTAGAGCATTTAAACCCCGAAGAAAGGAGAAAACTTACCCCAATTCTTAAACGTTACAAGAATTTATTCTTTCAAGAAGGTGATCAATTAACATCTACTCATGAAATTGAACATGAGATAATTACCACCACAAATGACCCAATTTACTCAAAAATATATAGATACCCCCAAGTCCACGAAAAAGAAATAGAAAGGCAAATACAGGACATGTTAGAACAAAATATAATTCAAGAAAGCAACTCTGCTTATAATAGTCCTCTATGGGTTGTGCCCAAGAAAACTGACAATTCAGGAAAACAAAAATGGAGGATAGTAGTGGACTACAGAAGACTTAATAACGTAACTGTCAGTGACAAATTCCCAATGCCAAACATCGATAGCATATTAGACAAATTAGGAAGAGCACAATACTTTACAACTATCGACCTAGCCAAGGGCTTTCATCAAATACCGGTCAAACCCGAAGACAGAAAAAAAACAGCATTTTCTACCCCTTTTGGGCATTTCGAATTCCTGCGGATGCCATTTGGTCTCAAGAACGCCCCGTCGACGTTCCAGAGACTTATGAATAGTGTGCTTAGGGAGTATTTAAACAAAATCTGTGTAGTTTATCTCGATGATGTACTTATATTTAGTACATCATTAGAAGAGCATATGGAAAATATTAAAAAAATATTTGATCGGCTACAAAGAGCAGGATTGAAAATTCAAATAGACAAGTGCAATTTTCTCCTAAAGGAAACGGAGTTCTTGGGACACATATTGACATCTGAAGGAGTCAAGCCAAACCCAAAGAAAATTGAAGTTATCAAAGATTTAAAACTCCCTAAAACACAGAAACAAATAAGGTCTTTTCTAGGTATTACAGGCTTCTATAGAAAGTTCATAAGGAACTACGCCCAAATAGCTCAACCAATCACCAAGTATTTAAAGAAAAATAGTAGAATCAATAGTAACGATCCAAATTTCATATCCGCTTTTGAGAAATTAAAACAAATTATTACTGAACATCCCATCTTAAAATACCCAAATTATAATAAGAAGTTTAAATTAGTCACTGATGCCAGCAATTTTGCGATAGGTGCAGTTTTGATGCAAGAGGGGCACCCAGTCTGTTATGCTTCAAGAACCTTAAATGACCACGAACGCAACTACGCAACAATAGAAAAAGAATTGTTAGCTGTAGTATGGGGCACGAAATATTTCAGACCATATTTATATGGAAATAGACGAAGGTAACGAATATTTTGTAAATATAGATAACAAAATTTTAACATATAAGGAAGATACTATATTAAAAGACCTAAAACTTAGTAAACATTGTGTTTTCAAAAATAATTGTAAACTTAGACTTAATAATAAGACAAAAATAGAAATAATTGACGATGAAACTATTTTAATTAAAAACGCATTTAAAGAAAAATTAATTCAAAATTGTGACGACAGAAATATAACCTTAACAAAGAACTACCTTATAAACTTCAACAACTGCCAAGTTAGTTTGTATCAAGAAATATTTTCCAGCAATAAAACAAGAATAAATGTAAAATATTTTTATCCAAATAATGATTTCAATTCAAATATTTCAATAAAACCCACAACTTTTGAGAAATTAAATATTAGTGAAAATTTTAAAAACATTGAATTCATCAACGAAATTAAATCATATAAAACTGTTTCTTATAGTATGAATATTGTTCTATTTGTAATAATGTTTATAATAGTAATTTATATTGTTTGTAAATCAAGAACATCAAAAACAAAAATTAATATTGTTGCAAAAGAAAATGCTTTTAAAAGAACTCAGGAGAGTTCTCTTTCTGGCCGTGGAGGAGTTACATGTAAACACGAGCCAACCATCAAACACCATCGGTCATCGAAAATATTTTAATTAATTTGATATTTTCCCATTGCAGTCAGCAAAATAAATTTATTTATTTCCATTCGCACAGTCAGCGTTTACGCCGACTGTGGGAACGGAAACGAAAACGTCGATGACCGATGGGCAACTTTGAGTGTGGGAATTCAAGTTCATTTTTAGTTGTAAGAAAGTTTTATGTTCATATTTTTAAGTTAGTCTTAAGACCATATTCGTGACGGTAACATCAATAAAGTTTATAAATCTTGTTTCGGATTCATGTTGTTTTATTTTATTTCGCAACCAAAAAAAGTCTTTTATTTAACTAATCTTGTTTCGGATTCATGTTGTTTTATTTTGTTTCACAACCCAAAAATCTTTTATTTAACTCGTGCGATTGGCTTTGCAACAATTTAAAGAAAAAGTGTTAGGGATGTGTGTCCAGACATATGTTTCTCTTTCTATTTTCGGTTGAGATGCCACAATTTGTGTGCAAAAATATGCAGCAATGTTTCTGCAATATGATTGTGGTAGGCCAAGAAACAGGTGGTGGGATCAGGTAAAGAACCTCTCTGAGTCCCGTCTGGGGATTGCGCCGGAGTCTCTTGAGTTGGTGGCGGAGGATCGAGAAAGATGGAAGGACCATTTAGCCACCCTCGCTCCTCGAAAATGATGATGACTTTTTAAATTTGTGGTGATGGTTGGAAAGTTGAATATAGAATATAATCTTTTTCTTTTCTTTTTCAAAAGGGGGTTTATATTTCAGATAAATTTTCTTTTACAATGTTTTACCTGCAAAGCAAAGTGCTTATCTGCAGGAGGTTGGACATAACGTTGTTATAATTTTGAAGTGATT
The DNA here is from genome assembly GCA_947623515.1 of Neoascia interrupta. Taxonomy (NCBI): domain Eukaryota; kingdom Metazoa; phylum Arthropoda; class Insecta; order Diptera; family Syrphidae; genus Neoascia; species Neoascia interrupta. The sequence goes on from OX392462.1 coordinate 106,378,770, forward strand.
TCATTTTAAAAAGATTAGGTTTAAATAAAATAAGTTAAATTTGAAGTTGAGTTATTATTGAGATTGAAAAAAAAAACTTCTAATCTGACTCTACTTTACATGATTCAATTCAATTAAATGTTTTTTTTAACTCTTTTTTTCTTTTTTTTAAATTTGCAATATTTTTCAGTGACAGTGGGGGCAAATTCAACAATTTAGAGACAAATGCATCGTAATTCTCTGTCTCCGTACGAGTTGTAAGCTGTACTCGGTACTTCTAACATACCTTGGGCTCGTCTTCGGGTGTTAAGTGTGTGGCTGATAGGTTGAAGAAACCGTCTGTAGTGTAGTCATCTGGAAGATTGCCTTTACGTCTAAAACTTTAAAACTTGAATTAGTATGTCGAATAGTTTTAACAAGACGATGTTGTAAGTTTGATATCTTCTCCCACTGGGTTTTTGCTGCGTTTCACCAGGCCAGAATCCCGTATCTAATGCGTGACTCCGCCAACGAGTAGTACACTTGTTTTAGTACCTCCATATGTGAATAACGCTTAAGGTACACCACTGCAAACATAGTGCTCTTAAGTTAAAGACCCAGGACGTTAATGTGCTCACGCCACAGAAAATTCTCGTCGATGGTAACTCCGAGGTATTTAATGGTTTTAACTACCTCAATTGTGCTGCTGCTCCTCAACAATGGACAACGATCATTTCGATGAAAGATTTCAATAACTTCCGTTGGCTTCGATGGAGTTCGAATATGCATCAACTTGGTTTTATTTGCGTTGATCACCAGGCCGTTGTCATGACACCATTCAAACACAAGGTAAGTGCAAGTCCTTGTGTTTTACGACGATGGCGATGTCATCAGCGTAGGCATATGCAGTAGCCTTTTTAAATGTTTTTGATAGTTCATTCGTGAACAGTACAAATAGAATGGGACCCAGTTTGGAACCTTGTGGCACACCGTATTTGATCGTTCTTTTTTTGCTTAATATGTCAGATACCTTGACTTGTATTTCTCTTTCACTCAGATAGCTTTTGAGCCAGTTGCCAGCACTCCTCTTAGTCCTAACCTGTTGACACTATCAACAAATTTTTCAGGTGTAAGGGTATCGAATGCTTTGCTGAAATCTATGAAAAGCACAAGAACGTTGTGGTTTTTGTTAAGTCCAGCATTCACCATGTTGGTAAACTCCTCCAGTAATGATTGGGTGCTCTTGCATTTTTGAAAACCAAATTGGTTAGGGTGAACCACTTTGTGCTTCGACATAAAACGATTAATCCGATTAACAACTACCTCTTCTAAACATTTTTCAACTGCTGGTAGAATTGAAATCGGTCTATAATTGTCCGTGTCTTTTTTTATTCCCCCCTTGTATATGGGGCGAATTATAGAGGTTTTCATTAGCTTAGGCACATAGGACTGACACAAACCACAGTTAACGATCTTCGCGATTATAGGAGTGAGACATAAAGCATTTATTTTTAGATCAACTGGTCTTATGTTGTCTGCTCCAGGACCTTTTTTTTCACTCAGTTGACGCAGTATCTTGTAGACTTCAGACTCTGTTGCTTTCTCTACGTAGATACTTTGTTGAAGTTGCCAGTTCTCATGGTTTGAAGTTTTTGTATCACAGACATGAATGATGTTTGCCGCTTGATTCGAAAACCGCTCCACGAATTCCTCAACAATGTGTCTTAAGCCTTCGGTAGCAACTGGAAAATTGTTTTTGATTGCTTCGTCTACTGAGCGTTTTTTCCTTCCAAGCAGTTCACTCACAATACTCCACGTTTTCCTCGGATCGTTGTTGGCAGTTAAAAACTTTTGTTTGTAATAATTGGCTTTTACAAGTTCAATGCGACTTTGTTTCGATACCTTTTGTATTCATCTTCAAACGTCTTACATCTGGGACTATTTTTCCACCTTCTATATAATTCATCCCTTTGTTTGCACATTGGGATTATTTCCGGAGTGATCCATGGCTTATGTTTCCGTTTTTTTTTTTTTTGGTTGTGGTTGTTTGACTTGCTTCAGCATAAATTTTACTCATTTCTCTTACGAATTTATTATAGAGGGTCTCAACGTCATTTTCTTGGAGTATTTGTTGCCAGTCTGTATTCTGAATAAGCTCATTAACTTTTTGCTGATTGATATATTTAACCCTGTTTTCACAAGGTGTTTCTGAGATATTTGAAATTTTTGTTGCATATAAAACGGCGTAATGGTCAGAAAAATCAGTTTCGATTACTGCTGAGTATATTTCACGCTTAGTTATGCTAACATACACATGGTCAATTATTGTCGCAGTATTATTTAAAACATCAACGCGCGTGGGACATTTAATCACGCTTGTTAACCCTTTGGAAGCCATCATCTCCATGTATTTTAACACAAGTAGTTATTCTCTTCTCGGATGTTAATATTGATACCTCCCAAAACGATATTTTCATTATTTCCCTTTAAAATTCAATCTAATTCTTCAATAAACCTTCCAACACTCGAGCTAGGTCGCTTTTGCTCACCGTTATGGCATATTTCTAGGTGCATGCCCTCGTAGTTTATTGGACTAGCTGGTAATATTGTGTAAGTTATATTGTCTTTTATAAATATTGCAACTCCTCCTCCTTTCGTCGCCTCTCGGTTTAAAAATTCAGGAATAAAACCGTCAATGCTATCAAAGTAATTTTTTCTCTTCGGTATATTAATTTCATTCAATACTAATATATCGATGTAGCAAAGCACATAGTATTGAATGGTAAGATTGACGTACAACAACAATGCTTAGTTGTTCATCTTGTTTACATCGTCGCAAGACCCGATGTGTATGGATTCACCGTTTTCGTTTTTTTTTTGCTAGTATTTTTCCGGCTGTTTCCCACACTACTAAAATTTCTAGTAAATAACAAGAAAATTTTAGCTCAAAGTTGGGGGTTCACGTGCTCACGTTCTCCTATGGGCAAGCCGGCTTTGCTTCAAAATACTTCTTGACTACAACTAGGTTAACTTAACAAGTAGATTACGCTTCCGTAGTATTTATCGCATTGGGTAGGTTTCTATCCAGTGAATGCACCTACTACAGCCGTTCATTCGTGCGGCTTCACCCTACGTCGCTAGATCGAAGGGTCTTGTATCGAAGGGTCGAATATCACTATACCATGGAGCATTCACAATTGCTTTTAGTGTCTTGTTTTCGAAAGTTTGCAACATGGATATGTTGCTCGGCTTGGTAGAACCCCAAAGTGGAATATCGTATGTCCAGGACGGCTTTAACGCCTGCCTGTACAAGTGCTTAATTTCGAAAATCTTCCGAGCAGAAGTTTCTCGAATACTTTCGATATTATCGGCAGAAGCGATATGGGCCTATAAGATATTTTATCATTTGCACATTTTTCCGGTTTTGGAGCCGTAATGACTTCAGCAACTTTCCATTGCCTTGGAACGTACAGAAGTCTAAGAGAAGCGTTTATCATATAAAGTAGCTTGACTAGGGCCTTTTTTGGTAGTTCTTTCAATATTTCGCCAGTGATCAGGTCGTAACCCGTCTTATTATTTTTAAGTTTGCTTATTGTCTGTCGGAGTTCAACTAACGAAACTTTTTTCATTCTAAAGCTATTAGGTTCCCCGTTGTTGTTTTGAACGTCAGCCAACGGCGGACCGTCGAAAGGCTTGAATGTTTCTTCTAAATGTTCAGCAACATTCGCTTTCTCTTTGTCTTCTCTTGCCCATTCGCCGTTAGCTTTTTTTATTGGTGCCGAGTGGATTATAGGTTTCTTGATAGACTTAACTGTTTTCCACAGCGAGTAGTTTGAGCTCCTATCCGCCGACTAGCCTTCAAGGCATTCAATGATCTCACGATTTTTAAAATCTTGCAACATTCCTCTCAGTTTGTTAGAGAGGTGGTTAAAGGGGGTTTTGTCTGGGAGAGCCCTCGTGCCTTGCCATCTTCTACGCGCTCTTCTCTTTTCAAGAATAAATCTTTCGATTTCGAGCGGATATGTTGTACGTACATGCCCGTCGGTGCTAACTACGTTCTTTTGGGACGAAGTGTTGTTCAAAGCGGCGCTCTGAATTGCTTCAATGAATTTGTCAACTGCGGTTTCTAACTCGAAAGGAGTTTTCAGTGGCACATTCAAGCCAACACCCTCCTTACAGTCCTTTCTGAAGGCGTCCCAGTTAATTTTTTTGCTAGCTAATCTAGGAGCTTTTCTATTTTCGCCAGTCTTCCACCCATCTTCAAGATTACTCCTGAGTGGTCTGAGCAAAGATCAAAACACTCTTCGACTCGCGTAAAGTATTTGTGGTACCCTTTAGCAATGAAGAAGTTGACAAGGTCAGGTCTATATCCTGGCGGGAAATAACAAGATGCAATGTTGTAATCTAAGCAGTCAATTTTTACAGAAACTGAACTAATCTGCATAGAGTCTAGCTCAACTTCTGTGTTCTTGAAGTGCTTTATGCAGTTCTTAGTGTAGAGGAAGGATCCTCCTCTCGAATTTTGTGTAGGGTGATGTGCGTAATAGTCATTGTAACCTTTAAGTTTGGCAATTGGCACAAACTGCTGGAGCCTTTATGTCAACTTTGCACTCTGTTGAGAGGTGTTTTCCGGCACATTTCACGCAACGTGTTTCTTTTTGGCAGTAGGCACTTGTGTGCCTAAATTCTTGGCATCGCTTACACTGTGGTATCAGTCTATTGCCCTTTCGCATGGGTCCGATTTCAACCCTGATGTTAAGTATCATTCTTATTTTATAAATATCGTTTATGCTCTCAGTTCTTTTAAAGGAGAGCATAAAAATTGGAAGGCCGCGTCTGATCACATTGTCTCTTTCTCCTTCTGTGCGTTGCTTTTCCTTTTTAATGATATTGACGGTATCAATAATTTCAAGGCCTTTAGTTTTTGTGTCTTTTAAAACGTCTTCTTTTCTGCATGATGGGTGGAGCCCCTTACAATGACTCGCAGCGCTTTTCGGTTCTTATTTTGATAAGTATACCACTCGATTCTTTCTGCGTTCAGTCTAAGAGACAGCGCGCGATAGGAATCGGCGTTGTCAACATTCACTTTCCACACGTTATTTCGGTGCGAAGTAAGCTTTGCAAGTAAGTGTTTGCAAGAAGGTTGCACAATCTCCCGAAGTCTGCTATCCGGACGATATTTATTGCGGGAGGTGGACGAATTTTCGCTTCTGGTTTAGCCTTGTTTGAGCCAGAGGGCTTATCTTCTTTTTGTATTACTTAGGGAGAGGAATTCGCCTTACGCTTCTTGCTAGACCTTTTCCTTAAAACTGAATCGGTTTCAAGTCCAAGTTCGTCCTTGTCCGTGAAGTATTCGACTGCTGATCGGTTTGGTGTTACACACTCTTTCTTTACCTCACTGTCTTTCGTTGAATGAGTATTTTTAATATCCTCGTTTTCTTTTCGCAGAGAGTCAACTTCCATTTTTAGATCGTGGAAGAGTCGCTCCATTTCAGTAAGCTTAGCTCGGAGTTCATTATTCTCCTTTTCTAAGCTCTTAATTTTCACAGAGTCCTGGTTTACCGGTGGACTGCTTTTTCCGTATATGTTCGATCTAGGTGGTGGTGATCGATTTAGTTTTGTCCTTCAAAAGAATTGTCAAAAGAATTTATAAGCAATAAAAGGCTCTCCCCAGAATCCGTAGAGCCTGCCTCCGAAGAGGGTGGATTTTCCAGCATAGCTGGGCTGCCACCTGGGGTTATCAAATCTTTCGTTTTGTTCATTGTCATATTTTTTAACTTTTCGTTTTTATGAGAAATATGTAAGTCACTTCTATTTTCATTTTTAAATACAGCCCCTTTGGAGACAGACGCCGCCGACTAGTGAGCGGCGCAATGTGTAACAGACGCTTCTGGATTTTAGTTTAACCTTCAGATTCATCTATCTATCTGTCGATGCTGCTCCATCCCCAAATGGAGCAGCATCGACAGCATCCGTTGAAACATTAAGGAATACTTCTTCCGGTGGATTTTAGTCGGCTCTTACGGCAGGCATACCTTACCTCAAGGCTACTCTAACCTCGACTTTGCAGGGATTCCATCGGTGACGAATGCAAACACACTCTCGGTGACTCAAACGAGGACAAACAAAACTGCGATCGCCTGGGTCGACAAACGAGCGAATGACATCTCGGGTTACTGTAATTAAATTCAAATCGAACGCAGCTGGCGGTCGACGATCCTATACAAAACTTGTGGGAGGGCTACAATCCGCTTAGGCGAATCGTTGGATACCCCATCCCAATTGACCACTTTCAAGCTCCGAATAGTGTCATAAATCTTGGTTGTCAAATTTCAGTTTCTATTAAACTCAACTGTATTTAGAATTTCTCAGTTAAAAAATCTTCTCCCTTAAAAAAAGAGCGAGGCATCCACCCCTTTTCAATTACATCGTTTTTTTATTTACATTTTTTATGAGAAGTGATATACACGTCTTGATTGCATTTTCACATTAAAAATTTGGTTTATACTTAAAAACGCTCCCAAAAGTGGCCGTGGCAAAAATTTATTCATTTGAGTTGATAGCTTACGAAGTTGATAGCTCTGAAGATTTTATGGTTCAAGTTTTTTGAATTTAAAGCATATATTTCAAATAAAAACCGTTTATTAGAATGCGTATTAAATATGACCACGCCTACAAGGGGGCAGTGTTCGCTTTTTTTTAAATGCCAGTCACAATATACTTAAGCGAGGATAACGCGTACCAAATTTCAGCTTCCTACGACAACTTTGAATTTCCATGCTTTTAAGTAAAGTGGGCGTGTCAGTGGGCGGATTTTGAAAATTTTTACGCTTGTACTGCTTCGAGACCTAGAAAGAACAGATATTAAGTTTCAAGTTCCTAGCTCAAAATTTAAGGCCTAAAAACTACTAACACACGGACGGACGGACATGGCGCATTCGACTAACAATTCGGTCTCGATCATATGCCCTTAAGGTCTTGGGGGCCTACGGTGATTATTTCTCTATGTTACAAACCATGAATTAAACTTAATATACCTCCTATCCTATGGGATAGGGTATAATGAGTACTTAAATGATACAATACCAAATGAGTTATTAAACGATACAATATTAAATGAGTAATTAAATGATTGGATACTTAGCATTCCTACACTCGGCCATCCTAAACTTACTCGACTGTCCTCAGTCGAAATAGACACCTTCCGATTTGTCGTCGCCTTCTTCGTCGTCATCACTATCGATCACCTAGGGCTTCATGTGATCGGCTGAAGCGGAAGTTATATTAGGACCCTCATGCTCACCCACTTTTCGGATATCGTATCGGTCGTTGCCTTTGATTTTGGTCACTTCGTACGGCCCCATAAACTTGATGCACAACTTAAGGCCACCTGCAAACTGTGTCCTCTTGATGGCCACTACATCACGCAACTGATAACACCTGGATGCCTTTCTCTTCCGGTTTAACTTTTTTCGATTCTCCTCCTGTACCTTCTGTATCTCTTGTTTAGTGGATTTTCTAATCGTATCTCGGCTATCCTCGAAACGGCTATCCTCGAAAATCGTATCTCGGCTATCCTCCATCATTGCTTCTTCCAACAGCTCCCATAATTGGCTGTCTTCTTCTTGTTTCATCAGGGTTCCGAACATTAGCTAAAACGGGCTTCGCTCCGTGATACCGTTGAATTGATCACTTGTTGGACGCGGGCGACATGTCTATATCATTTTATAGAGTCCCCCACGGATATTATAGTAAGTACCTCTATTATGATACGATTCATCCACTCTACTTGATCGTTCCCGCGTGGCACTCTCGTTGCTGTTAGGATGTGGTAAATACCCCTCTAACTCCGCTTGGCTACGTCATAGCAACTGGCTTAGTACGTAGACTGCCGGTCCGAAGCCCGGTAAAGGATGAGGGTTTGAGGCAACGGACAACGTCCAATCCTCAGTAAAGAACACTCATAGGGGGAGTAAACCTCCGTCAAACAAATCCCTAATCTAATGGTGGAACAGCAAGCGCCGAGGGATGCATGGCTAAGAGGGTGCTTAGTCTCGAGTTTGCGAACTTCGGATACCAGGCGACCTCCGATTTCAAGATAGCCTTCCTGTGGTTATACGGGTAGACCACGGGCGACTGACAATCCCGTTTACTCGTGGGAATCAAAATATATTCAATAAAAACCAAAACAATAGAGAATGATGCCTCTACAAATGCATCATCAACTAGGGATGTTGCAGAACACCCTGTCGGTGAAACCTCGGCTTTTGCCAATCGGGCAGAGCCAGGGATCATTGACTCTGACATGGGAGACGCCGATGAGAACTTGTCTCTTCTCAGCGAACCCTTGTCAGACACCAGCACGCTATGCAATAGCATACTCTCGGATGAACTGCTATCCGATGAGGAAAGTGTATCCGCGTCCTCGAGCAATGCGGCTCAAAATAAGACCGGATACATTCAATTCACGCCCACAGAACAACGCAGATTTAAGCGTGCGTTAAAGAAGGGGAGAACTCTTGAGCAGGCCCAGATTTACGCAAAAGAGAAAGGAGCGGTAAAGAGTTCTGATGGAAAGCGTACGCGATCCGAGGACAACACCCCTCCCCAATCCGAAGCGAAACGAGCTTGTACAGGGAGAACAACCGCTGACAAAGTCCCCTATAGCAATATAGCGAGCCTTGTCAGACTGGGCGTCGTACCGACCGATCTCGATCGCAATCCTCTCTCGAACGGACAAATGGTCCTGTTGACGATTACGATCAACCACGATATAGCACACACAGAATTCCATAAGGTGCCTGGAATGCAACCACTACAATAATCTCACAAATTCAACGAAGGTGAAGAGAATGGCAAAACGTCAAAACGGTGAATCTCTAGGCGAACAGTTTAACTCCCCGTTGTTCATCGCCCGAACATTTGGTCCTTACCACGCCGTTAAGTTTAATGTAACACGCGATTTGTTCCCGGAGATTTTTCCATTTTTCCAACAATCCATCGGCTGAAAATTAAAATTAAATTTTAAAGCTGCTCTACCCACAAACATAACTGGTCATCTATAACTTCATCGCTAACTTCGTCTTCAACTTCAGCAACATTCAACATCTGTATCTACGACAATTCACCAGCAATTTGTAACACTCGTCGTGGGAATTAATCACAAGATTCGTCGGCAGAGGATAGCTTCAGTGTGTACAGTGTGGTGTGGATTGGAGTTTCGAAGAGGAAATATTTAACAAGTAAGTGCATTTCACTGTCTTACTAAGTATATTTATTTTACTGCGGCAATAATTTTATAAAATTAAGTATGGGTATGTTGGCTAAAATTCTGAAACAATTAGAGAAGGATGTTTCGAATTTCGGCAAAACGGGTTCAGCCAGACGTACCGAAAATTATTTGGTGGGCCGATTGTCAACGCTTGAAAAGGCTTTGGATAATGCTGAAGTCGAGTATAAGGCAGAGCTCTCAACGTTGACCGACGATGCCAAAGGTACAAAAGAGGCAGCGATAGATGAAACCTACGAAAAAATTGTGAAATTTATTTCGAATATCGCAGCGATTTGCTTGATGCCATGGACAAGGCAAAGGCGTCAAATGCAAATGCGGCCGACAAGTCCAAAGAAAACTCGAACGCTAGCCCTTCTTCGTGTAGGTCTGCTGAAATAAAGCTTCCTAAAATTAACTTGCCCGTTTTCTCGGGCAATTACCAGACATGGCGTGCTTTCCACGACCTCTTTGTGTCACTGATTCATCACAATGCGTCTCTATCTGAAACTCAGAAGATGCACTATCTGAAATCTAGTGTTTCAGATGAAGCTGAAAAGTTCTTAGCTCATCTGGGAATAGATGTAGGTAATTATGGCAAAGCATGGGCAATTCTAACGGATAGGTACGATCACAAACGTTTTCTTGTGAACACCCATTTGAAGTGCCTATTCAACCAACCTTCATTCCATCAAGAACGCGCCGATTCTATCAAGGAACTGCTGGACACATCGACTGAAGTAGTGCATAGTCTAACTAATCTAAAGGTCAACGTTGAGCACTGGGATGTAGTGCTCATTTTTGTGTTACTGCAAAAATTGCCAGCAAAAACACAGCAACTATGGGAAGAGAAACTAGGTGCCAAAGAAGATAGGAAAGCGTTGCCAAAATTCAGCGAATTCACCCAATTTTTAGAAACTAGGTTCCGCACTTTAGAAGCCGTCAACCAGCAAGCTCGAGTTGCACCCAATCCCCCAAGGCCAGTTTTTCAACGTACCAATCTGCATGCAACTGTGGGGTGCCGTGGCGTAGTGGTTAGTGTGTGTGCTTACTACGCCGGAGGTCTGGGTTCGAATCCTGCCATCGTCACCTGAAAAAAAAGACTTGTTCTTTTTCACGGTCCCCACCTCCGCGAGGGTTTGACAAGCCCTCCGAGAGTATTAAATGTCTTGAAAAACTTCTCAAAGTGCCGTTCGGATTCGGCAAAAAATTGTAGGTCCCCTTGTATGTAAAGAAATTAACACACCAGCATACATTGTTGAGAAGTTGGCCCTGGTTCACCTCGAGCTGTTGCGCCACTCTATTTATTTAATCTGCATGCAACTAGCAGCCATGAAAAATACTCTTGCCAAATTTGCAGCAAGGGTCAACATGCAACCAGGAAATGCAGTAAGTTTTTGAAGTTAGGTATTGCAGATCGGTTTAATCATATTATCCGGTTAGGCATTTGTGAAAATTGTTTAGCATATAGCCATACCGCAGAACATTTTCCAAGCACTCGACGTTGTTATTACTGCCAACAAGCCCATCATTCGCTTCTCCATGCCAACAACAATCCAACTATAAGTCAAGCGAATTCCTTTGCTGTGCAAGGGAAACCAACAGGCACTAGCACTTCATTAATGAGTGTAAATGCACCTTCTTTTCAACCTTCCGAAGAAACTGAGCCTGGGGCCGGTGGACAAGTCAACACCTTTTATACAATAAACTCTCGAACTCAGGTATTGCTTGCAACGGCGCTCCTCAATATAAGTTCGGCAAACGGCGAATGCTTTTCACTACGAGCGTTGCTAGATTCAGGCTCAGAAGCAAGGTTTATAACGACTTCAGCTGTTCAGCTACTTGGTCTTCGGTCAAGGTCCACCTCAATTAAGATTTCTGGGCTGGGTTTGGTCAGCAGCGGCGTTTGTACTCGGGTGGTAGATGTCTCCCTCAAATCTCACCATTCAGAGTTTAGAGTGTCCACTCAAGCTCTAGTTCTGAAGTCGCTGTCTGGACATCTTCCCATACCTTACCTACTACAGGCTGGGATCATTTGAAAGGCCTAATATTAGCGGATCCGAATTTCAACCAGTCCGCAAAGGTCGATCTGTTGTTGGGAAGCGATGTTCTGGCCGATATCTTGCTGTCGGACATCGTAAAACCCATTAACATCAACCTACCTATCGCCCAAAGCACAAAGCTAGGGTGGATCCTTTTTGGTAGAACTCCCATCATTTCTCAACACATCAACTCTTTTTTTTCAAGCTGTAGCCTGGAAGCCGAGCTTCGAAGATTTTGGGAAGTAGAAGAAATCTCATACCAGCCTTATGAGAAACCGGAAGACAAAGAGTGTGAGGCTCACTTTGCCGAAACCGTTCGACGTTTAGCTGATGGTCGCTTTCAAGTGGCTTTACCGTTTAAGGGTAACGTCTTTCCTGTTCTAGGGAAATCGAGAGAAGGTGCTCTGAATCGCTTCAAGGGTTTGGAAAGAAAGTTTGAAAGGAATCCAAGTCTGAAACAACGGTACTCAGACTGTATCGAAGATTATCTGAGTCTTGGTCATATGGAAGAAGTGGATGATCACCATATTCCCGAACGACATCACTACTTCTTACCACATCATGCCGTTCTCAAGGAGGGGAGCTCGACCACTAAGCTTCGAATTGTTTTTGACGCTTCAAGCAAAACGTCAAATGGCCTTTCCTTGAATGATCAACTTATGATAGGTCCGGCACTACAACAAAACATCACGGACATCATTCTCACCTGGAGGCTGTACCGTTACACCTTTACAAGTGACATCGAGAAAATGTACCGCCAGATCATGGTAACGGAAGATAACGCAAATTATCAGATCATCTTTTGGCGCAAGCATCCATCGGAACCACTGAAAACATATCGTCTCAGAACTGTCACCTTTGGTACAGCGCCTGCTCCATATCTGGCTATTCGCACATTGCAGGCATTAGCAGAAGAAATTGAGGAGTCTCATCCTGTTATCGCTAAGATGATTCGTTCTGAAATGTACGTGGATGACTTAATCTCAGGTGCAGATACTCTGCAAGAAGCCGAGGAGAAAATGGGTGCCGTAAAGACGATTTTGAAAGGAGCTGGTTTCCACTTGCGAAAATGGACTGCCAACCATAAGGAGCTCCTTGAAAAAATACCATTTCAGGACCATGAAGCATCCTTTCTACTTCCAACTGGGGATTCGGACAGAGTAAAGACCTTAGGTATACAGTGGCTTCCTTCGACGGACGTATTTACTTTCAATTATACTCCTTCCGAAACTCAACAGCCAACTAAGAGGTCTATACTCTCATCGATAGCCCGTTTATTCGATCCTATGGGGTGGATTTCACCATCTATTACTCAAGCAAAGCTGTTAATGCAGCTCGTAAACATTCTTGGGATGCCCCCGTTGATCCAGACATTACACAAGACTGGACAAATTTTCACAGCGATTTGCGGGCCATTAATACCCTACACATTGAACGGTGGTTGCACGCTACGGGTAAGACCTGCCGTCTTCAACTGCATGGGCTCTGCGATGCATCGGAAAAGGCTTATGGGGCAGCTGTTTACCTGAGGGTAGAAGATGAGGAGGGCAACATTCACATGAACTTGCTTATGGCGAAATCAAAAGTTGCACCGGTAAGCCCAGTTACTCTTCCCCGCTTAGAATTGTGTGGAGCCGTCACATTGGCGAAGCTCCTATGCAAAATACATCAAACTCTTGAGGGGAGAGGCATTCCCACATTCGCATGGACAGACTCCATGATTGCACTTTGCTGGATACGTGCGGAGCCTGCGAAGTGGAAAACCTTTGTCCGAAATAGAGTCGGCGAGATCCAACGATTGACGAGAGTCAATATATGGAACCATGTTCCTACACAACACAATCCTGCGGATCTGGTGTCCAGGGGACTGCTTCCATCTGCGCTGGTCCAGGCCAATTTGTGATGGAACGGACCGACTTTCCTGAAAACGCAATGGGACTTTGACTTTCCAGAACAACCTGCTAACCCAAACACCTCGGAAGGGGGCACGGCTAATAAAAGTGCATTACATCAACACAACTGATAATAATTGCTTCAGTCAGCTGTTACAGGACTCATCTAACCTAAGCCAACTCGTAAGAATAACTGCCTATTGCAGACGATATGTAGCAAATTTTATCCTGACTTATCTCCGGAAGCGAAGATTTGAAAGGACGATTGGGCCATTGACAACGTCTGAGCTCAATGCGTCAACAAACATGCTGGCTCACATAGCCCAGCTGGAGATGTTTCAAGACGATTTAACGAAAACCAGGGGTATGGGCTCCTTAAATCCGTTAACAGATGGTGAGAGCATACTGAGAGTCGGTGGAAGGCTCAAAAATGCTGATCTTTCCTACGATCAACAACACCCAATAATTTTGGACCCGAGTCACCACCTTACTAAGCTGATTATAAAGGCGACACATCTCCGGACACTTCATGGTGGTATTCAATTAATGATGGGGTACATACGAAACAAATTCTGGATTTTTCAGCTCAAAAGAGCCGTTAAACAGCATATTCACGGCTGCACAATATGCTTCAGATATCGCCGTGAAACAGCTAAACAATTAATGGGAGACCTTCCTGGTGCTAGGGTAAAGATTTCAAGACCCTTCGCACACACCGGGGTCGATTATGCGGGACCCTTGGAAATTAAAACGTGGAAAGGCAGAGGGGCAAAGTGCTACAAAGGGTATCTGGCAATTTTTGTCTGTTTGACAACCAAGGCGATACATTTAGAGGCAGTTACCGATCTCACCACTCAAGCCTTCTTAGCAGCCTTTAGGAGGTTTACCGCAAGGAGAGGACTCTGCCATAAAGTCCACAGTGACTGCGGAACAAATTCCGTCGGAGCAGAAGCTGAGCTCCGTAGATTGATGGAAAATGCAACTCACGACTGGAGAGAGATAGCTGAAGTTTTGGCAAACCAGGGAATTCAGTGGAAATTCATTCCCCCCGCATCCCCGCATTTTGGAGGCCTTTGGGAAGCGGGCGTTAAGAGTGTAAAACACCACTTCAGAAGGGTTGTCGGGAATGGGACGCTTACATATGAAGAGTTAGCAACGCTTCTTACACAGATCGAAGCGTGTTTAAACTCTAGACCGTTATGTCCCCTAACAGAAAATCCTGATGACTTCCGTGCCTTAACTCCAGTACATTTCTTGATTGGTCAAGAGATTTTGACGGTTCCAGAACCAGACTTGCTTTCGGACAAGGTTAACTTAAGCGACCGATGGAAGATGGTCCAACTCCGCATGCAATCCTTCTGGAAGCAATGGCAGCAGGAATATTTGACGCGGTTGCAACACAGACCTAAATGGCTGAAGCAGCAACCGTCGTTAAGGGTAGATGATCTGGTCCTGCTGAAAGACGAAAGACTTCCCCCATCGAGGTGGAGTCTGGGTCGCATACTGGAAACGTATACCGGATCAGACAATTTAACTAGGGTTGTGAAACTTAGAAGTCAGACCGGCGAGTTTAAAAGACCCATAACGAAACTTTGTCCTTTACCAGTCAACACGTATAATTTGGAAACTGAATCTCCAACCCAATCCTAATGGCATAAAGCTCACCGAGTATCATGAAGCACTACGCATAAAATTTCCTTTGCGAACTCATTATATCCACGCCTACAACATATACAGTCCACTCTTCTCCACACTACACACACCCAGTTACAAGATACACATACAACACACCACCCAATCGCAACATACACCCATAAATGTATTTAAGCAGCATTTTCACTAAATGAATTACATTTATGAATCCTTAATCCACACATCAATCTTCACCATCATTTCATGAATCACCTGCTACTGCGAACCAAATTCGCTTAAACAGCTGATAAAGAGGGTATCGACCTGCTACACCCCCTTAAACTTCACTTGGAGTTCCAGTCTATCAACGACATAATTGTCCTTCGTCTTCGCGAATATTCTTTCTTCGTCTTCGCCTCCACTTGAACTTCCAGTCCATATTTGAAGTAAATTTGGACTCCCCTTCTACCTCACTTGGAGTTCCAGTCCACCACTGCGAGTTATCGTTTGTGTCGCTTTTAACTTCCAATCCACCTTCATTGCGAACGTCAACAATAAAGGATCGAGAACTGCAATAATAGCTTAAACTTTTGGTCTGCGAAACAGCAGAGCAAAACAAACAACAAAAACTCGCGCATGAGATCGTACGCTAAACTGAGATCGTTTGGGATATGGTCGAAGGCCTAGGGTTACCGTATATGTGTTCAATATTGTTTTAATACCCATTTCTATATAACATTATGCAATAATCTATTGTTTCCTTACATGTACCTAAACAAATATTCCGTGTAACCTAATCTCTCAAGACGTACCCAGATGAACAGTGAAATTATGGCCCCGAACAAAAAAAAAGGAAACTGAAACTTATCATCGCTGGGGGAGAATGTTGACGATTACGATCAACCACGATATCGCACACACAGAATTCCATAAGGTGCCTGGAATGCAACCACTTCAATAATCTCACAAATTCAACGAAGGTGAAGAGAATGGCAAAACGTCAAAGACGTGTCAATTTTTGTTTATATAAAAGGAAGAAAATTTTGAAATAAAGTGATTCATATTTTATAACGTTTAAAAGATAGTTGTTTCTTATTTTAAAACCGGAATTTTTCAGTTAACCGAAAACGGTGAATCTCTAGGCGAACAGTTGTTCCCGTTGTTCATCGCCCGAACAGGTCCAAATTCAAGAGAGGATTTTAGACATCACGATTGAGTAGCGTGATGGAGAAGTGAAGCCAGCGTTCCGCGGTGCAACTTTCAAAGCCGGATGGCTAATGTTAGTCTGCGCGGACGCATCTACTGCAGAGTGGATGAAAACTAACTTCGCCAAGCTAAAGGAGAAATGTGGGTTGGAAGTGATGCTAGTAGGTGAGGAAGATTTTCCAAAACCTCATATCATCAGAGGTTTCTTCCCACAAAGTACCGGGATAGCTAGCGATAGATTTCTGGCAATACTCGATGGCCAGAACAAACCCCTTAACACTAGAACGTGGAGAGTTCTGCAGAGATCAGATGTAAAAGACACCCCCCATCTGGTCCTAGCTATTAATGAAAGCGCTATGAAGCGGCTCATTTAGGTGAAGGCCATGGTAGAATCCACTAAGCTCATCCTCAAAAGCTCGGACAAAGCAGCGTCCCAGAGCACCAATACCGCCCCCCAAAGCGAAGCTTCTACGTCAACGGGGGTAGTAAGCAAATTGAAAGAAACGGAGAAGGAAGCGGAAACAACCAGCGCTGCAGATGCGCCCGTTACCGCAAAATCGTCGGTCCAGCAGAACACCAAAGCTGGAGTTGGCACTACCCCCAACCCGAATCGCTTCAGGCCAAAACTGAGTGCGGATCGGGCTGGAGGTAGGAAAGAAAGTGGTCCTCGTGCAGACAGGGGACCGAGGGGCAACAGAAGCGGTGCCTCTCAACAGGGTGTCGTGCGACGTAGAGGCGATAATAAGCCCTATAGAGTACGAAACCCTGATTACGCACGTAAATGACACCACTTCTAAGCGTACTGCAGGCTAACCTGCACCGGGCTATGGGTGCCTCGGACACCTTTAGCCAGCGATGCGCTGAAGAGAACATCGCTATTGGTCTTATACAAGAGCCATGGGCTAAGATTGGTAAGATTTTTGGTTTAGAAAGCAAAACCAGAGAGCTAATTTATGCCAAGGGTGAATTTAGACCTAGGGCAGCTCTTTCCATTTCGAAAAGTATAAACTTCTCTCCAATTCCGGGCGCTACACAAGTTAGTATGCGCGTCGGCGTACTTCGCAGGAGACATGGAAGAAGCACCTCCCACAATAGTACAGGAACTGGTCCAGTACTGCGACAAGATGCGGGTACACCTTATCATCGGTTGCGACGCCAATGCACACAACACAATTTGGGGCAGCCGAGATACCAACAAAAGAGGTGAGTCACTTCTAGATTTTATTTATAGTAATAATCTTCAAATTCTAAATAAAGGTAACAAACCTACTTTTAGAAACCGTATAAGAGAGGAAGTTTTAGACCTTCTCTCTCGTCTCCGTTTTTACAAAATTTTGTAGAGGATTGGCACGTTTCGGATGAGGCATCTTTATCTGACCATATGCACATAAAGTTCAGATTAAGACGCAACATGAAGCACGCGCCAATCCGATATGATAAAAGGCTTACAAACTGGAGAACATATCGCGAAAACCTAGCGGTCAAGGCTGATCTCATGCCGGCGACACCATTAACAATAGTTGATGCAGAGTCGGCAGAGGATCAGCTGAATGACATCATTCTCTCATCTTTTAAAAATAGCTGTAAGGTCAAGCGTACCATGGTGGAATGAAAACCTAGAAACTATTCGCAAAAGGGTGAGGAAACTTTTCAATAAAGCCAAACGCACCGGGGAATGGGAACAATACAAATCCCAATTAACCACATATAACCTAGAGTTACGCAGATAAAAAAGAGCTTCTTGGCGTGCGAACTGCGAAAAGCTTGAAAAACTCCCCGCTGTAGCACGATTTCAAAGAGCTCTCTCAAATGATCGTTCAAACTGCATGGGTTTGTTAAAAAAAACCCGACGGAACAATAACATGCGACCGGAAAGAAACATTGAAGTTCTTGCTTCAGGTTTACTTTCCAGGGTCACTTATTACAGACAGCTCACATGAGCAGGCCATAGAGGTTTCACCACCGAGAAACCTCAGTAGAATTAACAGTCTGTCGGGGAAACTTTTCAGCCCGGACAAGGTTAAAAGGGCCATTAACTCATTTAAACCATACAAGGCAACAGGTAAAGACGGCATTTTTCCAGCCCTTCTACAAAAAGGTTTAGATCTTCTTGTACCCACCCTGATAGCCTTATTTAGGATAAGTTTTAGCTGGGGCTACATACCACCGACTTGGAGGGAGGTCAATGTAGTGTTTATCCCCAAACCAGGCAACAAGCCTAGTGAACTACCTAAATCATACCGTCCCATTAGCTTGACATCGTTTTACTTGAAAACAATGGAAAGAATAATTGACGTTCACATCAGAGATTGTTTAAAAAATAGCATACCTCTACACCCCCGTCAATATGCTTATCAGAAAGGCAAATCCACTGAAGGCGCTCTGCTCAAGTTAACGGCAGAGATTAAAAACGCTTTCAGTAAGAAAGAGATTGCACTCTGCGCATATCTGGACAAAGAGGGTGCTTTTGACAACACTGGATATAATTCGATATCAAATGCTTTGATCCGCAGGAACATTGACCAAGCTACAATTAACTGGATCAAGGCGATGCTCGAAAGTCGGTTGATCACTTCTACATCAGGACTGACATCGGTATCAGTTTTAGCCGCAAGAGGCTGCCCACAGGGAGGCGTACTGTCACCCCTCCTGTGGTCTCTGGTCATCGACGACCTACTTCACAAATTAAGTAATTTAGGCTTAAACATAATTGGTTACGCCGATGACCTTGTCATTATCATTAGGGGTGAAGAAGCAAACGAAGTAACATCACGTATACAAAACGCCCTTAAGACAGTCCTTGACTGGTGCTCTAGAGAAAACCTTTCAATAAACCCTAGAAAGGCTGTCATTGTTTCTTTCACAAAAAGAAGAAATATCAACTAAGGTTCAATTTCAATTAACAACAAAATCGTTGAGTACTCCAATGAAGTCAAGTATCTGGGAATTATTCTAGACAAGGGACTCACCTGGAACTCACATCTAAACAGCAAAATCACTAAAGCTTCCAACGCTTTATGGGCTTGTCGACGTATGTATGGCACCACATGGGGAATCTCTCCAAAGTTTGCTCATTGTATCTACACTATGATGGTCAGGCCCATCATAACTTATGCTTCCATAGTATGGTGGACTAAGACCACCCAGCAGACCGCCATCCTTAAACTCAAAAAGGTACAGCGTCTTGCGTGCCTGGGTATATCAGGAGCTATGCGGACGTGCCCCACAGCTGCTATAGAAGCTATAATTGGGCTTACACCTCTGCACATTTTTGTACAAAAAATGGCAATACGCAGCATGGTAGGTCAACTACAAGTTAATGAGCTAAGTCTTAGCGACCATCCGGACCTGCTTTCACTTTTCTCTGAACTCCCGGAACTTGAAATGCACTGCACGGTTACAGACCGCATACAAAAAACTTTATGCTTCAACAGAAAGTTCTCCACGGAGATCCCTACTAAAGAAGTATGGGTTAGCAATAACTCACCAAATAGCCAAAACGGCCTTAAGTGGTATACGGATGGTTCTAAAATGTGGTCGGGAGTGGGAGCCGGCTTTTACGGGCCGAACCTGAAATACACTATTGCGATGGGAAAATGTCCCAGTGTATTCCAGGCAGAACTCCACGCCATTCAAGAATGCGGCAGCCACGTATACATCTCTGGTATCATAGGTGCAAACATCCATATATACACGGACAGTCAAGCAGCTATAAAAGCCCTTAGCTCGCACATCATTGACTCCAAATTTGTCATGCACTGCTTCAATACCCTACAGAAACTTAGTTCAAGAAACAAAACCAAACTGTGGTGGGTTCCTGGTCAAGAAGGTATTGATGGTAACGAAAAAGCCGACGAATTAGCCAGAAAAGGCTCGGAAACCCCCTTTATGGGACCTGAACCTTTCTCTCCCACCCCCAAATCGGCAATTAACGAAGTTATAAAAAACTGGGAGCGTACTAGATGTATCTCATATTGGGTTGACACCCCAGGCCTAAGACGGGCCAAACGGGCCAAACGGGCCATTCAGCCCTTCACAAACAATGCCAAGAGTTGCCTCAATCTAAACAGGCATGATTTTAAAAACCTAGTAGGTTACCTAACTGGGCGCCACAGGTTTAGGTATCACCTCTTTAAAATCAAAATAGTTGACTCCTCTGAATGCCGACTTTGTCTTGAGGAAGACGAAAGCGCTGAACACATCCTATGTGAATGTCCAGCCCTAAATGGTATTAGACGGACCTTTTTCTTCAGAGAACAACTGAGTTCGGAAGACATAAAGACCTCCTCTGCTTGACCTACTAGCCTTACTATCCTGATGTTTCACGGCACAAAAGATCTATTCAGGTCGGGGAGGTTAGTTCGCAATAGGCGAGTCAGGAATTAAAAAAAAAAAAATACCTCTCTGTTCGCAGGTCTGTTCCTTAAACGCATTGGTGGTGAAAGCTGCCCCTCGGTCTAATATAATACGCGTTGGGTTTCCGAAGATTTCGCTCTGCTGTTGCATTTTCTTAATCATCTCCTTGCTCTTCGTGGTTTTGGATGATACATCCAGACAAATTAAGTAAACGCATCCACGATTACTAGTAAGTAATTATAAAATTTGCTCGTCGAACGGAGTTGACTCAGATGGTCCACGTGGTACGTGTGCAAAGGTATGTCGCTCTTCTCGATCGGGTGCAGGAACCCCTCCGCTTTTCCATCCTTCCTGGCAGCTAGTATGCACGGAACACAATCGGATATTACAGCGTCAATTGGGTACAAAGTAGTCCTGCTTGCAAATAGCCTCCATCTTTTTTGCGCATTAGTGACCAGTTCCGAGTATAAATTTTGGCACCACGAGCAAGTGGGCCCCTTCCACAAACTTGTAAAGTAGGTTGCTTCTTATTTCGTTATCCTTATAAGTTCCAGTTGCCGCGAGAATATCCCCAATGACTTGGACAAATTCGTCTTTCCCCTGGGTCCTCCTAACTCGTTGAATAATACGATCTTCAATCCGCAGCACTGCCGGGAATGTGCTGAGCACGTCGACATGGCGCATGGACGCCCCTGCTCGATGTAAAACTTCACACGAATACTCTTGCAGCATGATTGCCCATTCAGGAAACCGTGGGCATAAGTCCTTTTTATTAACCGTAGCCTGGAACGCTTTGCAGTCGGTGTAAATTTTGAACTGTATCGTCAACAAGTAAACGCCTAGTTTCTTAATGCACTTTACAATGGCAAGCACCTAGTGCTCATAACTGGTGTAGTTCTTTTCCGGTGGTGACGCCTTAAAGCTCATATAAAATACAGGGTGTAAGCTACCTTCGTGTTTCTGGAGCAAAACACCCCCGTATCCAACCATACTGGCGTCTGTATGCTGTTCCGTTTCAAGAATCGGATTGAACAGCTTAAGAACTGGCTCTTTGCACAGCAGGTTCTTCAGGGATTCAAACGCAATGACCTGGTCCGAGTCACAAACGAACATTGGCAAGAAACTTACGGAAAAATCCGGTTAGTCCCAGGAAACTTTGCACCTGTTTCACGTTTGTCGGTCTTGGGAATCCCTTCACTGCGTTTATCTTCTCGACAGAAGGTTTTATGCCTCCGTCCTCCACGAAGTGCCCAAGAAATTTGGCGGATGTACTCAGGAAGTCTCACTTCTCCCACGTAATCACCAGCCCGTTCTCCTCTGCTACTCTTAAAGCCGCGTTGTCACAAGCAACGTAAAACAGGAAGAGAAACAGAATCTCATACATTTTCAACTGAAACCTAAATTCGCGGAATGCTTTTTGCGTTGCTAATGTATGAAATTCTGTTTCTGTTCCTTGTGATAACGCGGCTTAATACGACATTGAGTTTTGCCAAGTTTTCCTCCTCAGTTTCCGCGGCGATGATCATTTCATCCAGATACAAAAGTAAGTAGCCTTGCCTAATCAAATCCCGAAATATGGTATTCATAAATCGTTTGCAGCGCAGGTGAATTGCACAGCCCGAAAGGAACCTTTAAGGAAGTCGTATTGCCCGTCCGGAGTTACGAATGCAGTATATTTTCGACTACTCTCCGCCACATCCACGTGAAAAAAGCCATTACGGACATCCAATGTAGTAAACACCTTTGCTTGATAAAGCTTCTCCAGTATCTCTTTCGTGACTGGCAAAGACAGCATTGCACTTGCTAGACAGGATACAAAAACGCGCGATAAAACTCATTGGAGACAGAAATATTGCGAAGTCAATCGACTCATTGGAACATCGACGCAATGTCTCTTGCCTATCACTGTTCTATCGCTTTTTCTACAAACAATGTTCCATCGAAATAGCCAATTGCATTCCACCCCTTAAGACGTTCAACCGTAATACTCGCAATAGATCGAATGCACATCAGTTTACCCTTGAGCCCACTTTCGGACGCACAGTTAAGTTTAGAGGTTCTTTCATAAGCCGTACAACGCGAATGTGGAATGTCCTCCCACGATCAGTCTTTCCTCAATTCAATCTGTATCTGTTTAAAACAAGAGTGCACCGGTACCTCTCATCCTTTCATTCTTTTTCTAATCCTTTCCGCTCGTGAGATGTGAAACAACATTAAAAGGGTATCCAATCCCTTAATTCGCGAGTGAATTATAAAAAAAAAAAGGATAACGGTCCTTAATTGTCTTGGTATTTAACTTACGATAGTCAACGGACAACCGATTACTTCCATCCCTCTTTTTTGCCAGAACAATAGGACTGGCAAAGTCCGATCGACTGTGCTGGATGATTCCTTCATCCAACCATTCTTCCACTTGCTTACATACTGCTTCCTTTTCTGGCGGCGCCAGCCGCCTGGCCTTCTGGTATATAGGGTTCTCTTCCTGGAGAACGATGTTCATCTCTATGCACGACTTCGAAATCCTTTTAGGGGAATAAGTTGAAACAATGTCGGAAATTACCTTTCTGTAGCTGTCGTTGCCGACCCGTAGACTGCTCCCGTCTGCGTAATCTTCGCCATCATCCACCAGTTCAATATTGAAAACATTATTCTCGTCCAGGTCGTGTGTCTTATGTTGTTCTATCTTTTCTGAATCTACCTTCTTCATATGCTTTATTTTTCCACGGCTTATCAGGAGCTCTACATTCTGGAAAAAATCTTTTCTCAGCAATATCCTATCCGAAATCCATTTTCCCGGAATCACTTGGAAACGAACCCAATGACTGTCTGCTCCAACTAGTAGGTTTAAAAGACATGAGCCTATCGACTTTTGGGGAGAATTTCCGAATCCCTTCGGCATCATTCCGGGAGAATCTACCTTTGCTTCTTCTATTTCTTCCACAAGGGATTTATGCACTATTGATACGTCACTGCCGTTGTCGACGAAAGCGTAGTAGTTTCCCTGTGATGCTTATTAATACTTTATTGTCATCCGATCCAATTCGTTTGACCTTGTGCACACCTCTAGAGACAGTGTCTTCCTTCTTCTGGTTTGGGCAATCGGAAGAGATGTATCCAAATTGGTTACAACGGAAACAACGTGCTCCTTTGGCTCTATCAGGACAATTCAATGCTAGGTGTGACGTGGATCCGCAATTATGACATCGTTTAGGCGATCTGAAAGGTCCTCCGTGTGTTGAACCTAATCTATTTGACACGTTAGGTTTAATGGCTTCAACTCCTTGCTTTGGTATCTGTCGCTGCATCCTCTTATAAACTTCTAATTTTAATGTAGGTGTTGCTGCTCAATTAACCCCACATTACCCTATGCCAAATCCACTTGCGTTATCATTGCAGCATAGACAACAACAAATACACACTTCGCACCATCGTCCACATCGCACCATCGATCGCACGCACCATATCCATGCTTTCGCACCGCCAGTGTCAAGGCCTTATCATCGCAACTCGTAAAACACCATCACATCACTGCTCGGTCCAAAACCAACGGGGGTTGAGATCGAGATTGGCACACATCATGCGCCGCAGCCAACATCATCACCCATGATCGTTCATGGGTAGCGGTAGTTGGGAGCGACAAATACAAGGCATTACATACAAGTCAACCGACTCGCACTCGATTCATCACCATCGTCGTTCCCAAGAAGCGGAACCTGCGACCGAGAACACCACTCATAAGCACTGCATTCGCCCTAAGCACCAACGAATCCTGCATCATCGACGGCAGCGAGAAGAAAAACCATTTGTTAACATGCGACAATGGCTGTGGGCGGCCGTATAAAAGGGGCTCGCAGATATGTAGGACACACAGTCCATTTTAATTTACCAACGTAGCAACAAGTCGCTTATAATTTTATCAACCCATCGGAAAATACTTAATAAATTTAAAGTTTAAGTTAAAGAAATCGCTCTTTTATTTGACGGAATTTTTCTTCGCAGCTTTGCAACTTTCTTAAGCGACTAAAAAGCTAGTCCTTTCATTTTTTTGGCCCACATCGTCGATTAATATTTGCACTTAATTTCGCACTAAATTTCGTTCACTTCAAGGTTTCAAAAAACTGACGCCATGACGAATGAAGACAAGCATGAAGCTCCGTCGGCCGAATCTGAGCTGAAGGCGCTAAGATCCCAGCGTGCCGTGATTCTCGGCCAGCAGACGAAGACGAAGAATTATCTAGCTACAAGCCTTCAATCGCTTAATCGGTTCCAGGTGGAAACCAAGCTCCAGATGATTGAGACCCAGAACCAGAACTTCGAGAAGGTGCAGTCCCAAATAGAACGTGTTGATGAAGAGGAAGCGTCAAGTGGCAAGAGGGACACCTACGAGGAGACCTACTATATTCTGAGATCTGACATGCTTCAACGTCTGGATGCTATCACCGCTCATTCTTCGGCAAATTGCACCATAGCACCCAACGTTGCCACCACATCGCACTCCCCTCGTTTCAACTTGCAAAAGCTAGCTTTACCATCGTTCTCTGGCTCCTATACAAAGTGGATGAACTTCTCGGATATGTTCAACTCGTTAGTCCACGACAACAAGGATTTAACTAACATAGAAAAGTTTCAATATTTGTGATCCTGCATCCACGGAGACGCAGCGAGGGTAATCGAATCATTGGAATGCACCAACCAAAACTACGATACGGATATGCAACTTCTAAGGGCGCGATATGATAATAAAAGGTATTTATTTCAAGCTCACATTCAAGAGATTTTTCAGCTTCATACGATATCAAAGCCATCTGTCGAAGTTATCCGTGCTATGATTGACACCATCAACGTTAATCTTCGAGCACTCAACTCCATTGGCACAGCTGACCAAATTTCTGACGGGTTCGTGCTACACTTAATATTATCGAAATTCGACAATGAGTCCCAAGCTAAATGGGAAGATGAGGTATCAGCCAAGCAGGATCAACGGGCGCTCAGTAAACTCACTCAGAATTTGGACTCGACATCTCTCACCAGCGCAGAAGAGTACGACTTTCCAACCTGGGCTGACTTTTGTACGTTCATGGAGCGGCGTTGCAAAACTCTGAAGATCATCGAAGCAAAATCTGATCGTAGCTCAAGCCTAGCCACTCATCCACCATCGCATTCTCGATCACAGCCAACGCTGCCCACAGTTCTAAGTCTAAGCCGCACCAGCTGTACGACGCTTCCTTGCTAACGACCAACTCATCTTCCACATCATCTTGTGTTTTTTTGCAAACCAGTCATCGCACAATCCTTTCAACTGCCAAAGGTTTATGAGCTTACCACCCATGGATCGTTTTAAGCTCACCAAGGAGCTGAAGATGTGTTTAAACTGCTTGAGAGGACGCCACAATTTGCAGAATTGCACATCCGTGAACAAATGCCAAAAGTGCGGGGCCACTCACCACACGCTGCTCCACCGCGAGCGTACCGCACCTGCTGGTCTTCCAATTCCTACAGCATCAACTGCTCAGGCCTAAGAGTCTGTCACATCTGAAAAATCCCCAGGTAATCCATCGCATTCTGTTTCACCAAACACAACTTCATTACAGGTGCGCCATGCGGAAGCCAGCAATCATGGCGAAGGTTATGTACAACTCGCGACTGCACTACTACGTTTCTCCAGTGAAGGTGGATCATCTGTTGTAGGTCGAACGCTTCTTGATTCGTGCTCACAACTCAATTTCGTAACCGAACACATCGCACAGCACCTCAAACTTAAACGTAGTCGAACATACCTGGACGTGAATGGGATTGGACAAGCAAGCACTTTAGCATATCAACGATCTCAAATACGCGTCACATCATTACACAGCGCATTCGAGGCAGTACTAGATGTAATTATACTGCCAGAAATCACCTCGATCCAACCAAGTCATCATATAAACATCAAGAACTGGGACATCCCATCCAATGTCCAGCTGTCGGATCCTCGATTCAACGTTCCCAGTGGTGTTGATTTTCTTATTGGCGCAGGAGTCTACTTTGATCTACTACAGGTAGGACAAATCAAGCTAGGAGCCCATCTTCCAAGCCTTCAAAAAACACTACTCGGCTGGATCGTTGGCGGGACGATCATGGGAGATCACAAGCAGCCTATCACATCTTTGTCAGATTTCGCACCAGCTCAAGCACCTCGCATCAACTACACTTACTTCACTGCATCGTCTCACCCACCGTTGGATGAGCTCTTACAAAGGTTTTGGACCATCGAAGACCACCAAGCACCAGTGAAGCTTCTTTCCATGGAAGAAGAAGAGTGTGAGACACTTTTTAAAACAACAACTACACGCTGCCTAGAGACGAATAAATTCATTGTGAGACTGCCTTTTCAGGAGGAGTGCACATCACTTGGAAGCTCCTATGACATCGCCAAAAAGCGGTTAGTATCGATCGAACGTAAGTTATCTCGCTCTCCATCGTTGCAGAAAGGTTATTCCCAATTTATTGACGACTTCGCGAGATTAGACCACATGGAGAGGGTAGATCCGGCCACAGCAATTCATGACAGTGTGAACTACATTCCACACCACTGCGTTCTGAAACCGGATAGCTCAACCACCAAGCTGCGCATCGTATTCGACGCTTCTTGCAAAACATCATCAGGCAAATCACTTAATGACATTTTAAAGGTTGGTCCAACACTCCAAGATGACATCTTTTGTATTCTCGCTCGTTTTCGCACCCATCGCATCGTCATCATGGCAGACATCACACAAATGTACCGGCAGATACTGGTAAGTCCCGAAGATACGAAAACGCAATGCATTATGTGGAGAAACTCTGAAACAATGTCCATCGAAAGCTACATGCTGAGGACGGTAACCTATGGAACCAGTTGTGCCCCATATTTAGCCCTGAGGTGTCTTCGTCAGTTGGCAGAAGAAGGTTCGCAACAGTTTCCCACTGGATCTACGACAACATTGCGTGATTTTTACGTTGACAACTAAATGTCTGGTGCTAACGATCCCGGAGAAGTGATTCGGATCAAGGACGAAACAACAAAATTGCTTCTGAGTGGAGGCTTTCACCTTCGCAAATGGGCTTCGAATGATCCCTCTATCATAACAGATGTTCCCGAGCAGGATAGAGAGTCATTTCTTATGGTAGGTGACAGTGAGCTCATCAAGGCCCTAGGAATGGGATGGGATCCCAAAGAAGATCTTTTTCGATTCAGTTACATTGATTCCACCGATAGCGAAGCGAACAAACGTGGCATCCTTTCGCAAATTTCAAAATATTATGATCCACTTGGCTTAATAAATCCCATTATCGTAAAGGCTAAGATTTTCGTACAAACACTATGGAAACTCAACCTTCATTGGGATGAGTCTTCCGGCAGATATACACACACAATGGTTGGAATATAGCAGTCATTTAAAGGACATAAACCAAATCAAAATTCCTCGGTATGTACCAATTTGCAATCCTAACACACAAATCCATGGTTTTTCAGATGCTAGTACCAAGGCCTATGGAGCATGCGTTTACATTCGAACAACTAAGGGAGGTGGAGAGGTTACATCAAACCTGATTTGCGCTAAATCAAGAGTCGCACCCATTGCAGCAACAACGATTCCCCGACTCGAACTCTGTGCGGCGTTGCTGCTCACGGAACTTCTCGCCCGAGTCACTAGCGCTTTCGGCGATCAACTAATACAAACCTTCTGCTGGACGGACTCAACGATCGTCCTGGCTTGGCTAGCATCTGAACCATGTCGATGGACAACGTTCGTAAGTAATCGAGTCGCAAAGATTCAAAGGCATACAAACCTCACTTGGAATCATGTCGCTACTTCCGATAATCCAGCGGATTTGGTCTCCCGGGGAGTGTTTCCAACGGAACTCATAGGCAATGATTTTTGGTTTCAAGGACCCAATTTTATTCGTCGTCCCGAAGGAGATTGGCCAACCCTCGCTATCAGTGACATCAAGGAGGAGATCCCCGACCAACGAAAACACATCTTGTTCTTGTTGCACACTCCAGCTTCGATCTTATTCTTGCATGCAGATTTCATGAAGACTTTTTTAAACTGATTCGTGTTTTTTGCTTTGTTCGTAGACATATTAACAACCGGATATTCGCCAAGAAAAACCCCAAATTCGTTGGTCCAATAACAGCAGCAGAGTTTGACGAAACACTCATTGACGTACTTCGCACCATTCAACACAAAACACTGGCCGCGGAAATCAGCAGTCTCAAGAAAGGAAAGCACCTTAGCCCCAAGTGTCAGCAGCTTGCACCGTTTATCAAAGACGGCCTTGTACGAGTAGGGGGACGAATCAGAAATTCGTTTTTGCCGTATGATGCCATGCACCCAATCTTGCTGCCAAAATCGCATCCCTTCATCATCACCCTTATCAGACACTACCATCGCAAGAATCATCATGCTACTCCACAAACCCTGCACAACATTTTAAGACAACGCTTCTGGATTTTGAATGCCAAAGGACTTATTCGACAAGTAATTCACCAATGTATAATCTGTTTTCGCAGTAAACCACTTCTAGGTCACCAAATAATGGCAAACCTACCCTCCGGTAGAGTCACACCTTCTCGGCCGTTCACTATAACTAGATTGGACTATTGTGGACCCCTATATGTATCACATCGAATCAGAGGACAAGTTCCTTACAAAACCTACCTGGCAATCTTTGTTTGTTTCGCTACTAAGGCCGTCCATTTGGAGCTAGTGTCGGACTTGTCAACATCA
The DNA here is from genome assembly GCA_947623515.1 of Neoascia interrupta. NCBI lineage: Eukaryota > Metazoa > Arthropoda > Insecta > Diptera > Syrphidae > Neoascia > Neoascia interrupta. The sequence continues at coordinate 106,407,877 of OX392462.1, forward strand.
GCGTTCATCCTGGCACTAAAGCGGTTCATTTCTCGCAGGGGTAAGTGCTCAATTATATATTCGGACAATGCCACAAATTTTACAGGAGCCATTCGGGAGCTGAGAGAGCTTCACACGATGTTCATGTCAGAACAACACAATGAGATCGTTCGTGCAGAATGCCTTCAGGACGGAATCGAATGGAGTGTGATTCCACCACGATCTCCACACTTCGGAGGTCCCTGGGAGGCGGCTGTGAAGGTCGCTAAGCACCATCTTCGTCGAATCATCGGACAAGCAGTGTTATCGTTCGAAGAGATGACCACGGTTTGCTGTCAAATAGAGGCGGTGATGAACAGCAGGCCTCTTACTCCAATGTCTAGCAGCCCTAACGATCTGACGGCTCTCACACCAGGGCATTTTTTGGTAGGAACACCACTCACAAGTATCGCTGAGCCTCGCATTGAAAATAGGCCCGTAACTCACCTCAGACGATATCAATATCTACAATGGATACAGCAAACCTTTCGGAGACGATGGACACATGACTACCTTCACCACCTTCAACTTCGCAAGCAATGGAACGCATCGCAACCTAATCTTCAAGTAAATGACCTAGTGCTATTAAAGGAAGAAAACACACCACCTCTGAAGTGGCCCATGGGGCGAGTCGTCGAAGTCTACGAGGGGGATGATGACAAGGTACGCGTAGCCAACGTGAAGACAGCAACTGGAGTCTACAAAAGGGCCATAGCCAAACTATGCCCTCTACCACTCAAGCTCAACTAACCTGAAATTCCAGACGAAATTGTTGAAAGCAGGAGCTTTCAAGGCGGGCAGTATGTTGCTGCTCAATTAACCCCACATTACCCTATGCCACGTCCACTTGCGTTATCATTGCAGCATAGACAACAACAAATACACACTTCGCACCATCGTCCACATCGCACCATTGATCGCACGCACCATATCCATGCTTTCGCACCGCCAGTGTCAAGGCCTTATCATCGCAACTCGTAAAACACCATCACATCACTGCTCGGTCCAAAACCAACGGGGGTTGAGACCGAGATTGGCACACATCATGCGCCGAAGCCAACATCATCACCCATGATCGTTCATGGGTAGCGGTAGTTAGGAGCGACAAATACAAGGCATTACATACAAGTCAACCGACTCGCACTCGATTCATCACCATCGTCGTTCCCAAGAAGCGGTACCTGCGACCGAGAACACCACTCATAAGCACTGCGTTCGCCCTTAGCACCAACGAATCCTGCATCATCGACGGCAGCAGCGAAGCAGCGGTTGTTGGGACCGAGAAGAAAAACCATTTGTCAACATGCAGCTGCGTTATCAGTGCTTAAGAAACGTTAGCGGCATTGAACATTATGCGACAATGGCTGTGGGCGGCCGTATAAAAGGGGCTCGCAGATATGTAGGACACACAGTCCATTTTAATTTGCCAACGTAGCAACAAGTCGCTTATAATTTTATCAACCCATCGGAAAATACTTAATAAATTTAAAGTTTAAGTTAAAGAAATCGCTCTTTTATTTGACGGAATTTTTCTTCGCAGCTTTGCAACTTTCTTAAGCGACTAAAAAGCTAGTCGTTTCAGCAGGTTCTTCCAACGTGGATGCCTCGTAGAGCACTGTTTTGTTACCTACTGTGTCTTGAATCCCATTTATGATGTATTCAATAAGAGATATCTCGTCTACACCCTTGCCAATCTGCGTCATCACCATACTCATTGGCAGAAGTATCCGGTATTGAGTAATCAAATCCAACCACATGCGAATCGGACAGCAGCATTCGCGCCCGTGTACTGTATTCCATGTCGAATACTCGAATCAGCAACTTCGCAGGCACACAAAGACACACTTCATATCTATCCCTATTCCACAGGAATGGAGTATATTAAGTTTGATACAGGCGAAAATGTAACATAGAGAAATAATGACGATAGACCCCAAGACCTTAAGAGCATATGATCGAGACCGAATTATGAGTCGAATGAGCCATGTCCGTCCGTCCGTCTGTCCGTCCGTATGTTACCAATTTTTAGGCCTTAAATTTTGAGCTAGGAACCTGAAAATTTGTACGTAAGCTCTCTGTCATCCGAAAGAGTACAATGTTTAACTTTTTTAGATCCGCCAAAAAAGACACGCCCACAATCAGTCTACACCAACCTCCGGTGCTAAGACGTGGTGAAAAGCTGAAATTTATTATTTAGCATCTTCTTATGATTTCAAGTCATCAAAAATAAACATAAAGTCCGCAGACAGCCCCTTGTGGGCGTGGCACCGATTGAAAATGTAATCTCTCACATGCAATTTATTCAATATTTTCGTTCCAAATCGAAATATATTATGTAGAAAACACTTTTTTTTTTTTCTTTCATACAAAGTTTTGGGCCACGCCAACATTTGGAGGCAGAATTTAAGAAAAACCTCTAATTATCCGGAAAACATGTATTTCGACTACTTTAGCCTAACTTGTATGGATAAAAAATTAAAAAAAAAGTTATAACTTTACTGCCAAGGGTGGCCCCACAAGGAGTTTATACTCCTGGACAGCATCACTTATGCCTGAAGATTACTTCCTCCAGTGGATTTTAGTCGGCTCTTCCGACAGGCATACCTTACCTCAAGGCTATTCTTAAACCCGACCTTGCAGGGTTAAGAATAGCCTTGTTAGGGATCTGTGTATATGAGTTATTAAATGATGCCATTGCAGTGTAATAAAGGGGAGATTTTTGACTGTTCGCGTTTAAAATTCTTAAAATAGATACTTTTTTATTAATTTTACTCTAGAAACTGTAAATATTTTTTCTAGTCTACTCTTCTTATCTTATTATTTATTATTATCTTATTATTTTATCTGAATCTGAAGTTCAGGTATTTACATTTTTATTGAAACGCAGTGACAAATAAATTTTTTTTGATTTTTTTTTTGGCAAAAAATTAAAAAAAAAATGACAACCGGGTTTTTTGTTTCCAAATTTTTTTATATACTTAGCTTTCTACTCCAGTGGTTTGTGCTTGTGTTAAATTTAGTTGATAAGATAGAAACAACTTAGAAGTAATTTTTTTTAGCACTACCATTTAAGTAAATCAACTTAAATGATTTTCAGCACATCTCAAAAACAACGCAATATTGTAGCCCCGTTCTAACATAGAACATTTTATGTTAGAAACGCCATTCTGTAAAGATCTTAAAAGTTTTAGAATTCCCTTTATACGTTTTATATACAAACTAAATTTCAACGACAACGTAGCGATACCATAAGATGTCCTTTTTCCATTTTTGGACGGACCGCTAAAAACAAGATCCGATAGCTACTTTAAAGGTTTAAGGGCCATCAAATATCATTTATCTTATCACATCTCAAAAACAACGCAATATTGTAGCCCCGTTCTAACATAGAACATTTTATGTTAGAAACGCCATTCTGTAAAGATCTTAAAAGTTTTAGAATTCCCTTTATACGTTTTATATACAAACTAAATTTCAACGACAACGTAGCGATACCATAACATGTCCTTTTTCCATTTTTGGACGGACCGCTAAAAACAAGATCCGATAGCTACTTTAAAGGTTTAAGGGCCATCAAATATCATATGCATGCCCCGAAAATTTATTTCTTATAATAGTCGACTTTTAACTACATATTATGATGAAGATGAAGTCTTATCACTTATCTTCTATTCTTAACTGTGTTTTGGTTAATGGTTCTTGTAACGGCTGAAACGCCTTCTTCAAATTTGGTTCTGAACAATACATTAGCGTTGTTGAACATACCATCTTTCAGTGAGACTATGATAAATTGCGAGCTAGTAAAATGTGCCTTTAGCATATTTCCAATATTTTGTGTGTGAGACATGTCCAAAGCGGCGTCGACTTCATCTAATATGTACAGAGGAGCAGGAGAAAATTTCAACATAGCCAACACAAGCGACAAAGCGACAAGTGATCTTTGACCACCACTCAGCTCTCCTAGTGACTCTTTCCACACTCCATTAAATCCCACTTTAATTTCTAGCCCAAGAAGACTGTTATTCTGCATAATCGGCTTTAGTCGGGCTTGTGCGCCTTGAAGCAATGTACTAAAAATACTGCTGAAATTTTCATCGACGACTTTCCATGCTTTGTCTACCTTTTCCTTCTTCTTTTCATCCATTTTACATATGATATGCTGTATCTTTTGCTTATCTTGTTCTACAATTTTTTTTCTTCGTAAAGTTTCTTGGTACTGCTCTTCTTCGCGATCTAGAAGCATCATTGCCTTAAGATTAATGTTTCGTTCCATTTTGTCCTTTAGTTCTCGCATGGTACTCAATTTAAATCCTGCTTCCACTGGGTCCTCTTTTGAATAATCGTATCGAGTATTCTTCGTTCCAAAAAACTCACGATCCTCTCGAATCCACCCATATTTCTCTTCCAAAACCTCAATTTTATTAAAATTATCCTTATTTTCGTTTCGAACCTTAGTTACTTCGTTTTCTGTTTTCTTTATTTCGAGAGTCATTTCCTGTGTCTGCTTGCCTAGCTTCTCCTTTTTGGAATATATCGTCTTCAATTCCTTGTTTTGTGAATTGATTTTTTCTTTCTGCTCTTTGATTTTGTGCTTGATGTCCGAAACTGCTTTCAATAAGCCCGAAGACCCAGTTTTAAGATCATTAAAATGTTGTCTCAACTTTTCAAGATTAACGAGCATTTCCTCTTTTTGTTGGCGTGAGGCCTCAGTACTTCGTTTGAGTTCATAAATTTCCAACTGCAACGTTTCAAATTCTTGCTCACGTTTTTTCCAATTATTCCGACTCTCTTCGCAATTCTTTTTCGCGATTGCCATTTGTTCGGTCGCCATTTTGAGCTCACGTTCACGATATCCTTTAGCATCGGTGAGTTTGTCTTGTATGTCCCTTACCTTGACAGATGCGCTTTCTTGAGTTTCACGAGCTCTAATAAGATTCCCCTCCAAAGAGTCTGAAAATTAAAAAATAAATTTATATATATAAAAATGACTTCAATATTTTGTGTGTTAGCAAATATCTAGTTTTTTTTTATCTGGATTTTTTTTACATGAATACTCTATTACAAAATATTCGAAAAACAAAATTTTCATCAAAAAAATCATGTTTTCAGTTGAATGAAACATTTTGAATAATCAACTAAATTTTGAATATTTCTTCCTTCGAAAGGTTAAGCTCTGCGAGTATGATTGCCTATTCGAGTCATGGAACATTATGCACAATGTTTTTTTTTTGCCAATAAAAGTAACCTGGAAACGCTGAAGAACAACGAGATTATACATCATTCTTCCTCTTACATTTTTGCTTCGGCCTTTGGGGAATTCTGGTAAGCGTTAGCACAATGTCCGAAGAATACAAAGGGCATTTTACTTTTCGAAGAGTACAATGGGCGAAATAATGGGCCTTTCATATTGAATTAATGTTTCAGTTAACGATCACTTTAATGGGCAGCTATTTCATGACTCGCAGCTTCATGTTTTGCTGACCATTTTCTTATATAATATTAAATAGACGTTATGATATATTAAAATATATTCTTCTCTTCCTTCCTGTCAACATACATGGACATGGACATTATTGAAATGTATGCCAAATATTTTATTTAGAGCAGTGTATTTATTGTTATTAAAACCAATATTGATAGCCTTTTAAAACAACGCGAATGCCAAGTTGTGGAGAACGGCGCGCGCTTTCGGAACAACTGTAAAAATAAATTATTCATTCATTCATTAATTTTATTTGTAAGCATAACATTTAATTTTTTTAAATTAAAGCATCAATTATTTTATTATAAGAGAACAGTTAGAGACATTTTATATTTCTTTAAAAAAAATAGGATTTAATGTTACTTTAATTTAGAAATTAATTCAGCGTGGGGATTTAATGTTAAAAATCAAATACATTACAACAAAAAAAAAAGAGAAAAAGATTTATTTCCGCTTACATGTTTACAATTAGATTAGAGCTAATAAAGGTAACAAATGATTAAACCATTTAGACAAATAAGAGGTTTAAACAACGGAGCGCATCAGATTTTCGATTCCAATATGGTCGAAGTTAGGAAGCCAAGACTTTAATTGCTTTAATTTAAAGCATGTTCAGATTCCTAATTATTGTTATTTAAACTGGAAGTCTGTTAAACAGTCTACAGGAAAAGATGGTATAAAAATTTTTGTAGTTCGAAACGGCGGGACAACGTGGCTTTTATTACTACGTAAGTTATGCCTGTCAAAGATTGGACTTTGTAGGTAACCACCTCTAGCTTTAAAATAAGACTAATGCTTTACCGCCGAAATGTTCAAAGCCTTGAAAAGTCCCATAGTGTGAGATAGACGATGAGTTTTACAAACTTTCCGTGTAACACATTTTTGAAGGACCAAAATTTGAAACTTATTGCGATAAGCACCACCCCAACAGCTAATGCAAATGCCGTATTGGATTCGAGAATGGAATATTCCATAATACACATTTTTTAAGGTCCTCAAAGAACAAAACTTATCGATCTTATAAAAGCAACGAATTGCTAATAGCAAATATTGCTTTAAGCATGAGATTTAAGACTAGTTCAAGTTCTGGTCGATGATAACAATAACACCGAGATAAAGGGTCCGCCATCTAACGTTTTTTTTTTTCAACTTATTTCGTGAATGGTAACACTTAGCTCACGTCTGATTTGACAGATAAATAGTTTTATCCTTCCGCTGAACGAATATGGTTGTGTATACGCTTGAACAACGCTGGGACAACAGAATATTGCGACATTACTTTGAAAATCATGGTAATTTAACATTGAACATGGACCGATCCTGTAGGCTACTGCATGGCCAGCCGAGGCAGCCATTTGAATGAAATTATTTTCCATTATTAACCGGAAGGATTGTACTTTCAAATAAAAAAAGAAATTTGAGAAAATATTCAAAATTTTTTTTTACACCATTATTTTCGAAAAAAAAAGTTATTTTGGCCGAACCTTTATTTAAAATTTTCCGCAACATCAATTTTAAAGCAATATCTAGCACAACTCCTTTCAATGTCATTATTACTACACATGCAGCTATATGAGTTATACTTACCACATTTGGGAGAATGAAATATAATGTCTAAATCTGGGGGCTCTTTCCAATTGAGGCTAAAGAGCATTATTTTAGTTTTGTTGCTTACTAATAATTTGCGTTTAGCAAACCAACGTCTAAGAATACATACGTCATGGTTTATATTGGCAATTAAATCCAGTGGGCTTGAGGAACTATAAGAAATTCCAAGGTCATCAGCAAATTCGCTAATATTTCCTATAAATGATTGCTCGAATAATGAGTTTATATAAATAAGAAAGAGGATGGGTCCAAGTACGGATTATTGGGGCACACCTAGATATTTCGTTTTCAGTTCACTGGTTATCTCTCCATTAACTTTTTGCGTTCGATTTTTAGCGGTCCGTCCAAAAATGGAAAAATGACTTCTAATGGTATCGCTAATCTTTTTCAATACTTTTTTTTACGAAGATAAGCTGTTGCAGTTCGAACCAATACTGTGTAGCAAAGCACCCAATCTTGCAGGATTTGCAGACTGAGCTTTGTGAAGCTAAAACCGGTTCCAATCTTGAATACGTTTTTAGTCCAGTCTCAGTTTCTCATAGATGGCACTGACAAAGAAATTTATGACCGATAGATCGGTCATTTCGGCCGCTTCCCCTTCATTCCAATTGCAAGGTATGCATTAAGCTAATAAGGAAGCTAAATTTTTCCCGGTTCGTGCTAATAGCGCGAGTTGTACGATAAGTTACGCGATAATTCGATTGACATTACAGGTAGTTGCACAATCTAAGTTAGTTTTGATTTGATAACCCATTTAGATTTCTCTGATTATCAAGTTGTAATTTTTGATTCAATTGTTTAATTTTTTTTGAGGGTCGTTTCGCAAATGCTATTACTTATGATTTATTCAATATTTTTTCTTTTATACCCTTTGCATTTAATTCTTTCTTGCTTAATTGTTCTGTTTAATTAATCATCAAGCCAAATAAAATATGTTCTTTTGGAAGTGTATTATAAGATAAAAGGATGATTTTTTCCGGTTCGATTGACATTACAGGTAGTTGCACAATCTAAGTTAGTTTTGATTTGATAACCCATTTAGATTTCTCTGATTATCAAGTTGTAATTTTTGAATCAATTGTTTAATTTTTTTTTTTTGAGGGTCGTTTCGCAAATGCTATTACTTATGATTTATTCAATATTTTTTCTTTTATACCCTTTGCATTTAATTCTTTCTTGCTTAATTGTTCTGTTTAATTAATCATCAAGCCAAATAAAATATGTTCTTTTGGAAGTGTATTATAAGATAAAAGGATGTGGTGTAAATTAAAAGGGACGAATACGGAAAATAATGGGACGAAGGCGGTAGATCGTGAAGGATGCTGAGGCGAGTGAAGCTGTCAAGGTAGGTTGGGGATAAGGTGTAATATCTCGTGTGTGCCGTACCACCTAGGCATGTTTAAGACTGGCATGATTTTGTGAGAGGCCGTGTAGGGTCAAGTGAACCCACCCCTCCGGCGAGCAAAAGAGGATGCAAGCATGCCAGCAACGACCCCAAGCAACCCTTACAAAGCAGGCGTTAAAGGAGTTAAAAATGGGTGACGTTTTTTTAAAGTGTTTAAGGCCATAACGTTTAAGCCGCGTGGTGCACAAAAGCAATATTAAACACACGTATAAAGCAACTCAAAATTAACAAAGTGCTTAAGTCAAATTTTTCCGAAAAATCTTTAATACTGCCGTTTTGACGCATTTTCGAAAAAAACCCAAAAAATTATAAAAAAAACGTGTGCCCCCCCCCCCCCCCCTTATTTCCGGTCTTGTTTGGAAAAATCGTATGAAAAAAATTACACGTATTAAAAATTATTAAAAATTTTAAGGAAAATTATAGTGAATTTTTAATTTTCCAAACCTTGTGAGATTTAATTCTTCTAGTATCTCAACGATCTTATCTTAAAAGCGATCTTCTTCAGATTTTGTTCAATTACAAAGCGTACAAAAGAAAAGCAAGGTGCGATAAAAAAAATTAAATTGCCGTTTTTAACCTTCGTTTTTGAAGCCTATTTAAAAACGAAATAAAATAGGAGATTGTTTTACCGTTTTTGCAAAACCATTCGCCATAGAATTAAAAAAAAAACATCCAAAGCTAGTAAAAAGCCTAACGGGAACTGAAAAAAATCCAAAATAGTCGTTTTATGGATTTGAAATTAAAAATTATAAAAAAGGTCAAAAGGAGGTATGTCTCCCTCTCTAGCTTCCAAACGGTATAAAGTATAGCTTTAAAAAAAAATAACGGGCATAGTCCATCTTCTGAGATTTCATGTAAAGCCAAAGCAAACTTCAAATATTCAAAAGCTTCGAAGTATTGACTCAAAAACGTAAAATTATTTTCGAAAACGATTTTTTGAAGGTTGCTAGTCTGTTAACAGCATGATGATTTAATTTAAATTTGGTTGAAGTATGAAGCGTTTACAAAGCAAGTTTACTGCACTTAAAAAGTTTAATTAAGTACCTTTTGTATTGCTGTAGGCAATTTTATAATCTTAGCTTGTACTGCTCTCAAATATTATTAACTATGATTTACTACGGTATTGTTCGCACAAAGCCAGTACGGGTTAACTTTTTGCGGTGGAACAGATTTTAACAAGATCAATCCACTTCTTATCCCACAAAAGCATGTTGTGCGTACTATCTGTAAAAAAATCGATTTCATAGGAGTTTCATTTTGTTTCAGGAATTAAAGAGTAGCTATCTTTCTATTAGAAGTAACTCACTATATAATTTCATAATTCCAACAATTTTGTCATTATCCCTGCATTCAATAAAATGCACTTTAAACGTTTTTTTGCAGTAGTAGCTTTTTCAATTTTTAACAATGTACCTAATGTTAAAAGTCTAAGAAATTCGTTACCTTTCCTACACAAAATAAAATCCTGGCTTTTTAACCATGACCATAAACAAATTGAACACATCTTATCTTCTACTAGTTGAAATAATTAATTATAGCTAAACATATACATATTTATTGTACATATACATATTATATTATACATTGGGATTGACGTTTCTGTCAAGTTTTGGAAAGGTTGGTTTAAAAGTTACTCTATCAAATTTTGTCGATTTTGCTATTTTCTCAATCGAAAATTGTTACCAGTTTACTTAATTGGATTTTGATTACTTCTAAAGGCTCCCGCTACGAAATCAAGTGAATTTTAGAACTATAAGAAGAGTATCTTGCCGTATCTGGTTAATTGGGCAACAGGCCACACACATAACCTAACTTCATGACAAAGAATAAAAGAAAGCTAGCTGAAACATCGCCAGAATATCCGATGAACTTGTTGGTTCTATACCAAAATCCGAGCTCTTCCAATTGTTTTGTGAGTTACTCGACTCTAAACTGAAAGGTACTACAACAAAGAGCGACATTGAAGTCATTGCGGTGGCTAACTGTTAAAAACTCTAATATCATAATATAATTATTACTTGGCAATGCTGAACAGTCCAATTAAATTAATCAGTAATTTCTAATCTTACTGTACAGCAAACAATTTTTCAAATTACATACATAACATCTTGTGGAATTTTTCTCTCTCACTTTTGCTGCACACCGCATCGGGTAAAGTTCGTTCTTTCAGCTTCAATTCCTAATTTAATCTTTTAATAAAGCGTGAATCAAATTGTATAACATTTACAAAATCTCTTTTTTTTTTACATCGTTTACTTTTTCGAGCTATTGAGAACATTTGGTCCTTCTGATCCGAATTAATTAAAAATCATTCAAGTTTCAAGTAATTTTCAGTTCCAATTGAGTGCGTGACACTAGTTTTTTTTTTCTTGTCGCGTCTCTTGGCTATTCGCATACATACGTATACCTATATACAAACGTTCAACATACGGATTTTTTATTTGCGGTTGGAAAAACGTGGTTGGTAAATTGATAAATTTGCATTTTTGCTGTGCTATCATTTTGTAGGGAACAATAAATTTCTATTGATAATTTCAATTGATTTTCACCCGTTCCAAACTAAATAATCATTAGTCGATTCTAAATAGCATAACAAATAGGAAATCGATTCATATTTTTGGTTGACTACCTTTCGTCTTTAACTTTACCCTTTTGGTTGACTACCTTTCGTCTTTAACTTTACCCTTTTGGTTGACTACCTTTTGTCTTAATTTTGTGCAGTTCTAATCTTATAGAAGTTATGGAACAAATAAAATTATTAATTGAAAAACAACGGCTATCTGAAACAGATTTTACAAGTTTTCAAGCAAGCTTTGCTGGCGCTACTGTGCAATGCCTGTCTAAGATGGGTTACCTTCGTACCAGATTGGAGCTTTGTGAAGCCTACATGTCGAATTATAGGAGGAATCATTTTAAGATTTTCGGTCTTCTGAAAATCGCTAAGAAGACCAAAAATGACTTTACTTACTTTACTGATTCTGAGTTTGAAAAATTCGAGCAAAGGTTTATGGACACTAAGGGGGATATTTTAGATAAAATTATTCTTCTAGAAGTACAGGCGTTCACTACTAAAGAGCCTTCTTCAAATACAGTTAATCAAACTATTTTAGAGCATTCCTTTCGAGACGAAAATAAAGTACAACTACCGCGGGTGAAACTTCCAGAATTCGATGGTGCTTATGAAAATTGGTCAGCGTTTCACGACCTTTATACAAGCATGGTCCATATTAAAACAGGAATAACTAATGCTCAAAAATTATACTTTCTGAAAAAGTGTTTAAGCGGTGATGCTGAGGCACTCATTCGTTCACTACAGTGCACATATGCTAATTATGCAACTGCATGGAAAACCCTTTGCGATCGTTATGACAATAAACGTTTTATTGTGGATTCGACTCTTAAAACTCTTTGCGAACAACCTGATATGCAAAAGGAATCATCGTCGTCTACTCGCAAACTTTTGTATACAACAAAAGAGTGCATGGATTCCTTAACTAACCTAGGTATTTCAACGAATTCCTGGGATCCTTTTATTGTCTTTTTGATATCACAAAAACTAGATAAGCTTTCACGGCGCAATTGGGAAAATTTTTTAGTGCAAAAAAAATTCAAGTTCCAAAACGAAAACTAATGAGTTGCCAAAATTAGAGGATTTCTTTACGTTTCTGGAAGATGCATTTCGTACTTTGGAAGCTGTAGAAACAAAGGTAAATTTGCACAATAAAGACAAGGTTTTGGCTCCGAATAAAGTTCCAGTTCACACTCGTTCATATCATATTGCAAAACGTAGCTTCAAAACCTCAGTGTGTCTCTGTTGCCAGGAGACACATTATTTACACACTTGTTCAAAGTTTAAGGATTTCAGTCCTGAGAAGAAAATAGAGTTCGCGAGAAATAACAATCTTTGCATTAACTGCCTTGTACAAGGACATGTTGTCTCACAGTGTCGTACAAAATTCAACTGTCGTATATGCAATAAGCGACATCATACGCTCATGCATATTGGGAATAACGATACCTCCAGTGCACCAAGTACGTCCAATAATCTATCTATTAACGCCTTTTCACAGTCACATGTTTGCTCTGACTCCACAGTTACTGAATCTCCACAAATTCTTCTCGCTACTGCAGCAGTTAAAATTTCAATTACTTCTGGCGATCAAATATTAAGAGCTCTTATTGATCAAGGATCGCAAACTTCTTTTATAACAGAAAGATGCGTTCAACGTTTAAGATTGAAGAAAAACAATACTAACATAATCGTCAGTGGAATAGGCTCATCATTTTCCAAGACATGCACTAAGTTTATAGAGTTTCAATTACAATCTTGTACAGATCCTAAGTTTAATATTCAAGTAAAGGCATTTGTTATGTCGTCAATAACCAACTATGCTATTAAATATACAATTCCCTTTTCTATGCCTAAGGATTTTGATGGATAGCATTGGCTGATCCATTCTATTCTGAGCCTGGTAATATAGACATTTTACTAGGTGCAGATATTTTTCATGAAATAATACTTGACGGTATTATAAGATCTCCAAATGGTCCCTTGGCCCAACAAACCCATTTAGGATGGATATTATCTGGTCCCATTTATCCTAGCAAAGAATCTTCTCTTAAAAACACAATCTCTCTCCATACGCAAGTCGACATCATCGATATCGCCCTTCGCAAGTTCTGGGAAATGGAAGAAGTTTCAGTTGTTAGAACTAAAACTTCTGAAGAAAGAGCTTGCGAAGAATACTTTGACCGAACCTTTTCTCGTTCTAACTCAGGGAGATACAGTGCGATTCATTTGATTAGGCGCACTTAAAATTATTTTACAGATCCTGATTTTTGCCTTCTTATTTGCAACTGTGTGAAAACAATCGCATTTAAAAGAAAGCCTAGCTAGTACCGAGTAATGAAAACATAAACACATGCTTGGTGAAAGACACTTAACGGCTCTTTTCAAGTCTTTTTTCTCACACGTACCAAAATGACTGCAATTTTTCGGTTCAGTTGATTAGACGCACCTAGAAAATTTTCGTAAAAAAAGACAATAGATTTCAATTTTTAAATGTTTTATATTTGGGTTTAATTTTTCTTAAAATTTCTTTAAATTTAAGTACTTAGTACTCCCCCCTTTGTTCGAAATCACTTCGAAAATTCGGTTTTTCATAGAGCCATACAAGCTTTTTAAGTAGTCCAAGGAAATCTTGCACCAAGCAGCTTGTATTGCAGCAAAAATCTCTTCCTTATTATCGTACTGCTTGCCTCCTTCATAGACATCGCGAGTAAGCCATCCCCAAACGTTTTCAATAATATTGAGGTCGGGTGAATATGGTGGCCATGGCAATAAATTAACATTTTCTCCAGACATCCAGGATTTTACCACACGAGCATTGTGTATAGGCGCATTGTCTTGCTGGAATATCCATTGCAATGGCCCAAAAAGCTCTCGAATTGCGGGAAAAGCCGATTGCAGCAAAGCTTTATAAGACTCTCCCGTCATTTTATGCGACACAATCACCAGCTCAAGTGCACCGTAATAAGAAACAGCACCCCACACCATGACACCTCCCTGCCTCGAATGATGACGGGCCAAAAAGCGTTGTTCTTTTCGCAAATCATGAAAATAAAAGTTGTAGCCGTCCGGTCCATCTAAATTGAATTTCTTTTCATCCGAAAAGATCACCTTTCTCCAGTCATTTGAGACAACTCCATCTTGCACATCCCATGTCATGTGGTCCCTCGCAAATTGCAATCGCTGTTGCTTTCGAACATCATTAAGCGGTGGTTTTTTTTTTTTAATTTGCTATACTTTAGGTGTGGAACACTCATGATGACACGATGAACGGTGGATTTGCTAGCGGTAACCCCAGCCAGGGCTCTTAATTTATTGGTGGAGTGAGCCGAATTAGATGCCAACCTTAGAATTTTTCGCGTGTCTTGAGGAGTTAGGACTTTCGGTGTTCTTCCTTTATATTTTTTACCGTAGGAATCACGATTTTTTAAAAAATTTCGCACCGCATGTTCACTTCTATCAATTTTCCGGGCTATTTCGCGGTTTGAAAAACCTTCTGAGTGATAAGCATCGATTTTTGCTTTTTCCGCTACTGTTAAAACTTTTTTTTTCCCCATTTCTGTTTTAATTAAAGGCAAACACTTCAATTTTATACCAAAAACATTTTTTACACCGATTCGATAAGTCACTCTTTGCTAAATAACTATGTTTACCGGCGCGTCTAATCAATTGAGTCGAAAAATTGCAGTCATTTTTGCACATGGGAGACAAAAGGCTGGAAAATCACCGTTAGGTGTCTCTCACGAAGCATGTGTTTATGTTTAATTTACTCAGTACTAACTTGCCTTTCTGCTTAATACACTTGTTTGCACACAGATGAAAAGAATAAGAAAAAAAAACAGGATCTATGAAACTATTTTTTGTGCGTCTAATCAAATGATTCGCACTGTATATAGTTCGACTTCCATTCAAGTCAAAGGTTTTAGGTGATGCCTATCCTATCTTTCAAAACTCCTTAATAACTGCACTTAAACGTTTCACTCATCTCGAACAAAAGGTATTTCCTAACAACCCTATTCTCAAGGGAGAATACTCTAATTTTATAAATGAGTATATAGATCTCGATCACATGAAGGTTAAATGCAACCTTGCTGGTCTTTCTGCTAATGAAAACCTATTCATCTTGCCACATCATGGGGTGTGGAAGGAAAGTAGCTCCACGACCAAACTAAGAGTTGTCTTCGATGGGTCGTCAAAACCCATTAGCTCTTACTCATTGAACCAACAGCTCTTTCCGGGTCCTAAATTACAAAATGATTTGTCTTCAGTCATCTTTAAATGGCGTAAATTTTCCGTCGTTTTCACTTCGGACATTGAAAAAATGTTTCGACAAATAATTGTTCATCCAGAAGAAACTAGATACCAATTGATTCTATGGCGTTCACATTCATCTTACCCGTTAAAAGTGTATGACTTGCAGACGGTTACGTATGGAACCACTTGTGCTCCATATCTCTCAACTAAGGTGCTTCAACAATTGGCAGCTGATGAAGAGAAAAGGTTTTCATTGGGAGCTGAAGTCCTTAAAAGGGATATTTACGTAGATGACATAATTTCCGGTGCTGATGATATTAGTTCAGCTAAAGATATTCAAAAAGAGCTTAAGCAGCTCTTGAGTTGCGGAGGCTTTAATCTAAGAAAGTGGTCATCTAATCGGCCTGAACTTCTCTCTGGCTTACAACCAGAAGACTGTGAGTTTTCATTCAATTCTGACTCAGACGAGTCAGCTATTAAAGCATTGGGTCTATTTTGGAACCCAAAATTAGACTGCCTTTTTTTTCAAAATCTCGCTTCCGGTATGCGACGTTTTCACCAAAAGAAATCTACTTTCAGACGCTTCGAAACTTTTCGATCCTCTTGGGTTGTTGGCACCAACCATAGTCCTCGCAAAAATATATTTTCAACAGCTTTGGGTCAATTTTCAGTGAATATTATTACAGCAAAAACTAAGGTTGCTCCAATAAAACAAATTTCGCTGCCACGCCTTGAGTTGTGCGGTGCAGTATTGCTAGTAAGACTGTTCAAAAAATTCCTTACTGCTACTGAAATTTCATTGTCCAATATAGAATCGTATTTTTGGACTGACTCAACCATCGTTCTTGGCTGGATTCATGCTTTACCTATCCGCTGGAAGACATTTGTCGCCAACCGCGTAAGTGAGATTCAGGATGTAACTAACACAAGCCAATGGTTTCATGTCAGTTCAGAGCACAATCCTGCTGATTGCGCCTCCCGTGGTGTTCAGCCTCAAGATTTTAAGAGTCATCCACTTTGGTGGAATGGACCCCAATGGCTCCGTCTACCAAAATCCGAATGGCCCCGTCAAGACAGAGTTCTATATAAAACAAATCTTGAAGAAAGGGTAAAAATCGTTGCTTGCAATACGGCATCTTTCAACTTTTCCACTGGTTTCTTAAGCAGATTCAGTACTCTTAATCGTCTTCTTCGTGCGACAACTTATCTTCGACGATTCCTAGAACTTTTTATAGAAAAATTTGGACATAGTCATGCACGCAAGAGATTCTCTACTGGTTGCCTCAAGAGTAGTGAACTCCATGAATCAATGATGAAGCTTATTTCATTGTCACAAGCGCTATCATTTACAGATGAAATCAAACTACTTTCTAATAAGAAAGATATATCTATGAAGAGCAACATACGAACTCTTCATCCATTGCTTGATAAAAATAATCAACTTCGTGTTGGAGGCCGGCTTCGCTTTGCGAATATTGACGAAGGGTCCGCTCATTCTCTCGGGCTCCTGCTTCTTATCAAAGCTTTTGGTAGATGATGCACACCTAAAGACCCTACATGGTGGACCTCAGTTGATCATGTCATACAGAAGATCTAAATATTGGATAACCAACTTAAGAAATTTGGCAAAATCAGCACTCCACTCATGTGTTCTGTGCACTCGCTTTAACAATAGACGTACGACTCAACTCATGGGATCACTCCCCAAAGGAAGAGTTAATGAAAGCAGGGCGTTCAGACACAGCGGAGTGGATTATGCTGGTCCATTTGATCTTAAGTTGTCCAAAGGGAGATCGCCGAAGACCTTTAAGGGATTTATATGCATTTTTATATGCCTAGCCACAAAAGCTATACATATTGAGCTTGTCTCAGACATGACCTCTGAAGGATTTTTGGCTGCATTTCGTCGATTTGTTGCACGAAGAGGAACCTGTAGTCACCTATACAGCGACAATGGGACAAATTTTGTAGGAGCCAACAAGGAGCTGATCAGGATGAACCAGAGCTTTTTGCAGCTTCTCTCACCATCCTTGCGTGCCACGATGGAAAATCAAGGAACTACCTGGAGCTTCATTCCGCCTGCCTCGCCGCACTTTGGTGGGTTATGGGAGGCAGGAGTAAAATCAGTTAAGTATCATCTCAGACGCATTCTTCTTAACAAACTTTTAACATTCGAAGAAATGTATACTCTTCTTGTTCAAATTGAATCCGCTCTCAATTCCAGACCTCTGTGCCCACTTAGTGATGACCCGACGGACTTAAGTGTGCTCACTCCCGCGCATTTTCTCACAGGAGAACCTACCAACGTCATTCCCGAACCATCACTATTGGACGTCAAAAGCACTCGACTGGCAAGATGGCAACATACACAGCAGATGTTCCATCATTTCTGGGACAGATGGCAGAAGGAATATCTGACACGCCTTCAACAACGTCCGAGGTGGACCAAAACTACGAGGAATTTTCAAGCGAATGATGTAGTCATTGTAAGGGACGAAAGATTTCCTCCAGCGAAGTGGCCATTGGCTAGAGTGGTCGCTGTGCATTCCGGTTCTGACGGCATATGTAGGGTCGTAATCGTCTTTGCTAATGGGAAAATCTTCAAACGGCCTATAACAAAGCTTCGTCTTCTTCCTGACGTCAATCCAGCAACATCTGACAACAACATTACTTCCAGCGATAATCCAACAACATCAACGGCATAACATCTACCAGCGAGTATCAGGCGCTGAAAAACCTGGTCAATTCAAATCATTTAAGTTTTCAATCATTCATCTATGAGAGGAAATGCTCATATATGGTTTCGTTTAAAAAATAATTATTGTTTTAGTACCTATATCTTATAGTTTATATATAAGAACAGTTGTTCTTCCCCGGCGGTATGTTAAAAACTCTAATATCATAATATAATTATTACTTGGCAATGCAGTACAGTCCAATTAAATTAATCAGTAATTTCTAATCTTACTGTACAGCAAACAATTTTTCAAATTACATACATAACATCTTGCGGAATTTTTCTCTCTCACTTTTGCTGCACACCGCATCGGGTAAAGTTCGTTCTTTCAGCTTCAATTCCTAATTTAATCTTTTAATAAAGCGTGAATCAAATTGTATAACATTTACAAAATCTCTTTTTTTACATCGTTTAGTTTTTCGAGCTATTGAGAACACTAACAAAAAGATAATGGAACTTAACCTTGGATTATCCGCCAAAGTTAAATCACTGCAAAACAAATATGAGTTGCTAGAGAATCAAATTGAGGATTTACAGAAGAAACACACAGAAAATAATTTAATGATGCGAATCGTCCCACAAGAAGGAAAAGACGAAAAAGAGGTTGTTAAAGGCATTTGCTCGAGTGTTATTCAACCATCTCCGACCATTGAAAACCTTGAAATCCGTGAAATCAGAACAAGGAATATTCAAGTGAAAACTTTTATTATCAAACTTCAACCAAAACATAAAGTCACAACAGCACTAAAATCGTCATCTAAATTAAAAGGCACAAGTATCACTGTCTTCAAAGACCTTCCGAATCCGTGAGACACAAACGAAACAAACTTTTGAAAATAAGAAGCTGCCTTGAACGAAGTCAGTTCGCGACGATAAAATGTATGTTGAAGGAAAAGTGTTTCACTGGAGCTCTGCGCTGGGATTATTGCACAATAACAACAATGGGATCGCTGTGATTAATAACATGTACCATGCTGATCTTAGTTCCTACTTATGCTCATTGAATAAAGAGACAAGGAAGTGGTGGTTTTGGGGAAAAGTGAAGCATCAGTTTTAGTTGTGTGAGTGCGGACTACTTATGTGTTCAACCAGGCATGTCATGGCATGTCAACCTTGCTTTATACTTTTGTTTTCCAGCGCCTAGATCCTTAAGTTTGAACACCCATTTGTTGCCAATAATTTCCTTTGTATGATTTTTATGGAGACTTCGAATCTCATCTGCCATTGCTTCCTGCCAGTATAACATTTTTTGCAGGAAATAGCCTCCTTAAAACTCTGCGGCTCTTCCATAAAACCGGATGCAGTACCCTTACCTTGCCGTAGCCGACACTTTAAAGGAACCTCCTGCGCTTTTATCGCTTCCTGTGTGCTTGCAGCGTTCCGGTATTTCTCATGCTCTACGCCATTCACACCTTGACCAGGATCGTCCTGTGGTTGTTCTTCTGTGTCGACAGCCAAAACTTCTGTCGGGGATTGATCAGCGTCAGTCACTAAGAACACACTTGTGCGTGAAGAATCCTTGGCTTCAACAGCTGGAAGAATTTTTTGTTGTTCCTGGTACTCTGTTTCCCTAAACGTCACATCCCTAACGATCTCCACTTTTCGTGTAGCTAGTATCCAGATGCGGTAACCCTTCGATGTGTTGGAGTATCCCATGAATAAGCCTTTCTTCGACTTCTTGTTCCACTTTCGGCGTTTTTGCTTAGGAACGTGACAAAAGACTTCAACGCCAAACGTTCTGAAGTCATCGACCTGAGCTTTACGTCCACACCACATTTCCAAGGGGGTTTTACCTCCTATGCTTATGGTACGATTAAGAACGTAAACAGCAGTGTTTACAGCTTTTGCCCAAAACCTTTTTCCCAGATCCTTTGCAATCAGCATAGTTCGAGCTGCTTCGACCACTGTCCGATTCTCCCGTTCAGCTCTCGCATTTTGATGTGGAGTGTACGCCTCACTGGTTTCATGACGAATGAAACGACGTTTAAGGAGCAGCTTCACAGATTCTGAAAACACATCCTAAATAACTGCGTTTCACGCTCTCCCACTGCCACTACATCTCCGTTTCTCTCAATAAATTCACACCTCGGTTTATCGGATACAAGCTTCAATCCTTTATCCAAAGCTCGACTTTGGGAGAAAAGATGGACAGAGATCTTCGGCACATATAAAACATTGGATAAATACTTTCCACACCATGTCTGTCCATTGAATGACAAAATTCTAATATCACCCATGCCTAAAGCTGGAATCCTTTGATATATCCCTCAAGGTACCAATTGTCAGTCATTTTAGAATTATTAACCACCAATGCATTGCACACACTTAATTCACCTTCAGCGCTCACATCATTACTTAAAGTTGTCCTAGTTCTAATTGCCAGCTTGCCTTTACTTCCAGTCAGAAAGCCATTACCACTTGCTGAAGTTGAGTTCTTCTCCTCTCCAACCTCGCCTTCACTTCCAGTCCACAAGCCTTCACCACTAGCTAGACTAGGTTTCTTCTCTGCTGCTACCTCGCCTTTACTTCCAGTCCAGAAGCCAGACGCTGATTTCTTCTCCTCTCCTACCTCGCCTTCACTTCCAGTCCACAAGCCATCACCACTAAGTAGACTAGGTTTCTTCTCTGCTGCTACCTCGCCTTTACTTCCAGTC
Source organism: Neoascia interrupta (assembly GCA_947623515.1). Taxonomy (NCBI): domain Eukaryota; kingdom Metazoa; phylum Arthropoda; class Insecta; order Diptera; family Syrphidae; genus Neoascia; species Neoascia interrupta. Next base: position 106,428,604 of record OX392462.1, read on the forward strand.
CAAAAGCCAGATGCTGATTTCTTCTCCGCTCCTACCTCGCCTTCACTTCCAGCCCACAAGCCATCACCATTTGCTAAATTTATTGGCTTCTCTGCAACTACCATCCCAAAGCTTTCACTCATCACACGATCACCACTGTTTTTAGCATTGCACATGAGTGCATCTCCCATTCTTGCTCCACATCTGCTGCTTTCCGATTTCCTACGTTCAAAAAGCTTTTTGGGACACTCTCGCTTCCAATGTCCCATTTCATTACATCTAAAACATTTTCCAGGCTGACACAGTTTGGGCTTTTGCTGCTTCCAATTTCTACGTTTCGCGATCAAAGCTGAGGTACCTGTGCTTGAATTTGATACTGAGAGCTTGAGAGCATTCTTGTCTTTTCCATAACTAAACAGGAAGTCAAGTTTTGGTGGTCGACTCCCACGCAGAAAAAAAATTTTGAAAGCTCGCCGGAGTCATCAAAATTTTTGTAATTACCATACTCTCTGATACCTCCTCCCCGATGTCCCGCAATTGCCATGCGATGTTTTCCAACTTTGAAATATGCGTAGCCACGTCATCATCTGTATCCCTTTCAAATGCATAAAATCGCTGCAAAAGCATGTGAACATTTGCTTTCGATGATTGCTCGAACACCGAATGAAGTTTTAACCACATTTCCCTTGCAGTGCTGCAATTTACAATATGCCGAAGCGGTGTAGGACCCAAGCTCATTGCTATTATGCGCTGAGCCTTACAATCATGTTTAACCCATGCAGTCAAACGATTGTCGAACACTGCCTGAGTTTCAGATTCCGCCTTAACCGGCTTAGTACTCGCACCATCCACATATGCAAAGTGGTCTGAAGCACTAAGTAGTATTCTTACCTGGAACTTCCATACAGAATAGTGCTCAGAGTTTTGCGATTTCTCGACTTTAAAAATTTCGTTATCCATTTTTTTTTTTTGATTGGGATTGATTAAAAGCTTACGCGTGGGCTACAAATATTTGTTTTTCTGATACGAAAGCAAAAATTAAAACGGCAGAGCTTAAACAAAGTTATTATTTAAACGGTTTTCCGACTTTCAAAACTTTGACTTTCAATCAACCCTAAGACAAATTAAACCGCGTTGTCTGGGCCCATAACCTGTTAAGGATTTAAAAGACGGCCGACTTCTTTGAATTCAAACTGAAAGACTTAAACAATTTTATTGAGAGTTATAAGTCTTAAGCCTGGTTTACATGTTTTATACATGTGTTATACATTTAAGTAATAGACAGAGTTGCCGAGTTAAATTATTTAAACCCTTTTTAGTTTTATATTCAACAATAATTTTTTCCTATGCGCTGCCGTAAACTCAAGACCAGGCTCCACTGGCTCATTCCTTTTGGTCCGGTTGAAGAATCTGAAATCCTATCCGTTATAAATGGAATTAAACCTAAAAGGTCTTGTGGAGCTGATGACATATGTAGCGTATTAATAAAAAAAAAAATATTTCACCTTGTTCCCCCTGTTCTAAAATAGTTCTTTATCCCCTGCAAGGTCGGGGTTAGAATAGCCTTGAGGTAAGCCTGTCGTAAGAGCCGACTAAAATCCACCGGAAGAAATATTCTTTAATGTTTCAACGGATGCTGTCGATGCTGCTCCATTTGGGGCAACTTTTGGCAGTAAGGTTTTAACTTATAGATGAATCTGAAGGTTAAATTAAAATCCAGAAGCGTCTGTCACACATTGTGCACACAAAGGGGCGGCTGTATTTAAAAAGGAAAATAGAAGTGACTTACCAATTTCTCATAAAAACGACAAGTTAAAAAAAAATGGCAATGAACAAAACGAAAGATTTGATTACCCCAGGTGGCAGCCCAGCTATGCTGGAAAATCCACCCTCTTCGGAGGCAGGCTCTACGGATTCTGGAGAGAGCCTTTTATTGCTTATAAATCCTTTTGAGAAAAGGACAAAACTAAATCGATCACCACCACCTAGATCGAACATATCCGGAAAAAGCAGTCCACCGGTAAACCAGGACTCTGTGAAAATTAAGAGCTTAGAAAAGGATAATAATGAACTCCGAGCTAAGCTTACTGAAATGGAGCGACTCTTCCAAAATCTAAAAATGGAAGTTGAGTCTCTGCGAAAAGAAAACGAGGATATTAAAAATACTCATTCAACGAAAGACAGTGAGGGAATGAAAGAGTGTGTAACACCGAACCGACCAGCAGTCGAATACTTCACGGACGAGGACGAACTTGCACTTGAGACCGATTTAGTCTTAAGGAAAAGGTCTAGCAAGAAGCGAAAGGCGAATTCCTCTCCCGAAGTAATACAAAAAGAAGATAAGCCCTCTGGCTCAAGCAAGGCTAAACCAGAAGCGAAAATTCGTCCACCTCCCGCAATAAACATCGTCGGGATAGCAGACTTTGGGAGATTGCGCAACCTTCTTGCAAACACGGTGAGTACAGAAAACTATAAGCTTACCTCGCACCGAAATAACGTGTGGAAAGTAAATGTTGACAACGCCGATTCCTATCGCGCACTGTCTCTTAGACTGAATGCAGAAAGAATCGAGTGGTATACTTATCAAAATAAGTACGAAAAACCACTGCGAGTCATTGTAAGGGGGCTCCACCCATCATGCACAAAAGAAGACGTTGTAAAAGACGTAAAAAATAAAGGCCTTAAAATTATTGATGCCGTCAATATCATTAAAAAGGAAAAGCAACGCACGGAAGGAGAAAGAGACACTGTGTTCAGACGCGGCCTTCCAATTTTTATGCTCTCCTTTGAAAGAACTGAGAATAAACGATATTTATAAAATAAAAATGATACTTAACATCAGGGTTAAAATCGGACCCATGCGAAAGGGCAATAGACTGATAACACAGTGTAAGCGATGCCAAGAATTCAAGCAGACAAGTGCCTACTGCCAAAAAGAACCACGTTGCGTGAAATGTGCCGGAAAACACCTCTCAACAGAGTGCAAAGTTCACATAAAGGCTCCAGCACCTTGCGCCAATTGCCACGGAAACCACCCCGCAAACTATCGAGGATGCGAAGTAGCCATAGAGCTACAAAAGGGACGAGAACCTCTTAAGGAAAATACTAGAGGTCAGAATCAAAGCCTAGGACGCCCAAAAACTGCTGAAACTCCTAAGCCAAAGACTCCAAAGACGCCAAAGCCGATCAAAAGTGCGAGATTGGCAAAGGAGGCGTCGACAAAAGGCGTAAAAGCTCCACAAAAGAGCGGCGCCAGTTCAAGTGCAGCGGAGAAACCACTACTGGTCGGACCGAAATCATACGCACAGGTTGCGGCAAACGAAAACAAGGCAAGATCGCCCACAACAGATGCAGTGTCTCAGATCCTCGCTGTAATCTTGGAGAAACTTGAGGATCAGACTAAAATCAACAAAGTTATATTTGACAAACTGAGCAAGCTCGAGTTTAAGCCTCGAAAAAATTACAAGAGAACATGAATATGAAACAGTTATTTAAAATACTAACATGGAATACAAACGGCCTTCTGAATAAAATAGACGAACTAGAAGTATTTCTACGGAAAAACAATATTGATATTTGCATGATTACGGAAACTCACCTTAAAAACGGGTCCACGCCCAAACTTAAAGGTTACAATGACTATCACGCACATCACCGTTCGCAAAATTCGAGAGGAGGATCCTCCCTCTACATTGAGAACTGCATAAAGCACTTCAAGAACACAGAAGTTGAGCTAGACTCTATGCAGATCAGTTCAGTTTCTGTAAAAGTTGACTGCTTAGATTATAACATTGCATCTTGTTATTTCCCGCCAGGATATAGACTGGTGGAAGACGATCTTGATCGTATGTATGACTTCATTGGGTCCAATTTTATCATTGGGGGTGACTTTAACGCGAAGCATACTTTTTGGGGTTCACGATGCAATTCAACAAGAGGCAGATTACTGTACAAAAATAGTATGAAGCGTGGGGTGGACTTTTTCTCCACGGGTAAGCCAACATATTGGCCAACCGATAGGAATAAAAAGCCTAACCTTGTCGATTTTTTCATCGTTAAAGGGTACCCCAAATACCTTACGCGAATTGAAGAGTGTTATGATCTGTACTCAGACCACTTAGGAGTTATCTTGAAGATGGGTGGAAGACTGGCGAAAATAGAGAGAGCTCCAAGATTAGCTAGCAAAAACATGAACTGGGACGCCTTCAGAAAGGACTGTAAGGAGGGTGTTGGCTTGAATGTGCCATTGAAAACTCCTTTCGAGTTAGAAACCGCAGTTGACAAATTCATTGAAGCAATTCAGAGCGCGGCTTGGAACAACAATTCGTCCCAAAAGAACGCAGTAAGCACCGACGGGCATGTACGTACAACATATCCGCTCGAAATCGAAAGTGTGATTCTTGAAAAAGAAGAGCGCGTAGAAGATGGCAAGGCACGAAGGCTCCCCCAGACAAAACCCCCTTGAACCACCTCTCTAACAAACTGAAAGGAATGTTGCAAGATTTGAAAAATCGTGAGATCACTGAATGCCTTGAAGGCTAGTCGGCGGATAGGAGCTCAAACTAATCGCTGTGGAAAGCAGTTAAGTCTATTAAGCACCAATAAAAAAAGCTAACGGCGAATGGGCAAGAGAAGACAAAGAGAAAGCGAATTTGTTTGCTGAACATTTAGAAGTAACATTCAGGCCTTTCGACGGTCCGCCGTTGGCTGACGTTCTAAACAACAACGCGGAACCTGATAGCTTTAGAATGAAAAAAAGTTTCGTTAGTTGAACTCCGACAGACAATTAGCAAACTTAAAAATAATAAGACCCCGGGTTACGACCTGATCACTGGCGAAATATTGAAAGAGCTACCAAAAAAGGCATTAGTCAAGCTACTTTATATGATAAACGCTTCTCTTAGACTTCTATACGTTCCAAGACAATGGAAAGTTGCTGAAGTCATTATGGTTCCAAAACCGGGGAAATGCGCAAATGATAAAACAATCTTATAGGCCCATATCGCTTCTGCCGATAATATCGAAAGTATTCGAGAAACTTCTTCCGGGATCAAGCAGAAAGACGCTTGATCCCGGCTCATCAATTCGGTTTCAGACCTAACCATTCCACAATAGATCAAGTCTACAGAATAACGCATGAAATTGAGAAAGCCATAGAAGGGAAAAAAATATGTTCAAATATATGCTCGACGCATCGCAAGCCTTCGACAAGGTATGGCACGAAGGCTTGAAATATAAGCTACGGCAAAGCTTGCCGGAAGACAAGTTTAAAATATTGGAAAATTATCTTGAAAGCAGACTCTTTGGTGTTAGGTGTAGTAGTGAATACTCGAGTTTCCAGCAAATTCGGGCTGGCGTACCCCAGGGAAGCGTCCTCGGTCCGACCCTGTTCCTGCTCTACACAAGAGACATACCTCTAGATGACGAGAGTCGTGGCCACGTTTGCGGACGATACGGCCATCCTGGACAAAGGTGAATCAGTCGAGTCATCAACGAGAAACCTCCAACGAGCATTGGACAGAATTTGTGTCTGGCCGAAAACTTGGCGAATCGCTATTAACGAGAACAAGTCTACGCATGTGAATTTCACAAACAGAAGGATTAACAACTTACCTCTGTTCATAAATTGTGCACAAATACCTTATGCAAATGAAGCGAAGTATATAGGGATGACACTGGACGCTAAACTAAGGTGAAAACCATACGTAAAGAAGAAGCGTGACGAGCTCGAGATTAGGTTTAGGGAAATGTATTGGCTTATCGGAAAATTTTCGAAACTAAGCATAACTGCTTAAGCACAATCATTAAGCACAAACTGCTCTTATACAGGCAGGTGTTAAGGCCGTCCTGGACATACGGTATAAAACTTTGGGGTTGTATCAAGCCGAGCAACATGTCCATGTTGCAAACTTTCCAAAACAAGACACTAAGAGCAATTGTGAATGCTCCATGGTATATTAGGAATAGTGATATTCACAGAGATTTAGGAATAGCTACCGTGAGCGAAGAAGTAACAAACTTTGCTCGAAAGCTAAATGCTCGCCTTCATGCTCATTGCAACAATGAAATGATCCGTACTCTAAACGAGACTCTTAACGATGTAAACAACGAGCGACGACTACAAAGAACAAGACCGTTCGATCTAGCGACGTAGGGTGAAGCCGCACGAATGAGCGGCTTAGTAGGTGCATTCACTGGAAAGCAACCTATCCAATGCAATTAACACTACGGAAGCGTAAGCTACTTGTTAAGTTAACTTAGTTGTAGTCAAGAAGTATTATGAGAGAGCGAAAATTTACTACTATGTAGTGCGTTCTGGCAGTTTCATAGTGTCTCTCATAAATGGGTGGTTTTTTAGCACGTGGAAATCGTGCATAACCAATATCGGCTACTTCGGTATTATAAACCTGCTATAGTGGGCGTATTGGTATCTTTGAAAGATTTTGGAGTTTTAGCCTCCGTCCACCCTAGTATTCAAAAAAAAAAAAAACTTGTTCTCCGCCCACTTAAGCACATCATAAACATCAGTTTCAATAGAGGAATCATTCCAGAGGCACTAAAGTCAGTTAGTGTTATACCAATAAACAAGAAGGGTGATAGCTCTGATGTCAACAACTATCGCCCAATAACACTAATATCAGTATTCTCCAAAATTTTTAAAAATATTCTTGTTACAAGAATGGTTAACTTTTTAGACAAAAAAAGTTTTTTTAATAAAAACCAAAAAGCAAAAAGTACAGAGGATGCGATCCTTACATTCTTAAGTTTCATTGAGGATGCACTGCACTTAATCAGGACATGTGTCCAATCGGTGTCTTCCTGGACCTAAATAAGGCCTTTGATCTCGTCAAACATGAGCTACTGCTCATAATTATGTTCCTATTTAAGCGATCGAAAGCAGCATGTACTAGCTAGTGGTGTTTTGAGGGAGGAAAGAACATGTCCAAACATTGGTGTACCTCACTGGTTTTCACACACTTGCTACTGGCCATCAACGACCACAAAGTGGCTTGTTTTTTCTGGTTAAATTCATTGTTTAAATATTAGGTTGCTGATGGATTAAATTTTAGTTATTTTTTAAGTTTAAAAATTTGCAACAGCCTCTTTTAAGCCTTAATAATTGTATAATTGTATTTGATATTTAAATAAGCTAAACTTCACTAAAAAAAAGAACTTACGATTATATACCGAACGAATGTCCTGGTTAAAATGGGCAAAATTACCCAGACGTGAATAATATGACCCTTAATGAATTGAAAGTATGTATGTCATATTAAATTATTGTTGCAGAAACAATAAAATGTAAAATATTTTTCTAGGTCAAAATAGCCCAGTTTCATTAGATTTGGGAACGTTAAAATAATGGCAAATTATGTTCAAATACATTTAAGAAAAATAACGTATCTATGTTGTACCCGTGGGCGGCTAATGGTCAGTAATGGCCTGCCGTATCTATATTCATTACCAGGAAAACATGAAAGTGAGTTACTTTCCAGTGAAATAAATGAATGTGTTAGCTCTTTAAAAAATTAATATTACGCAGCTGTTTGCTTTCAAGATGGAAAACTTTGAAATCAACAATAACGATTCGACATATAAATATAGAATGTGCGTCTCTCACCTATCTTTTCTTTGAGTGTTTTAATTTCTTCTTGATGCTGTTGAAATGTTGTCTGAGCTAATCGTTCAACACAAGCGTTAAGTTCGTGCTGCCGTAATTCCACACGTTCTTTAAGAGATCTATACGTTTTCGCAAGACTTTCGGTGGTACTGAAAATAAAAAGTAAATCAATAAAAATAAAATAAATAATGAAACTTTTACTTTGCATAACTTCCTACAGTTTTCAAACTTCCAATTTATATGGAATAATCATGATTATTACTGTAGGAAATATCCCAGCACAGCACCTTTCACCGTGATCACCGAGTGTTCGTTCAAAGCAAACGACAAAACTCCGGATTTTAAGGAAATTTGTTTGAGTTTATTTATTAAAATAGGTTTTCATTTTAGTCTTAGGTTTCAAGAATTTAATGATTAAATGTTACACAATTAAGAAATATGGCAAACTACAAGTTGACTTAAAGACTTTTTTTCTTGACTTTAGGGTATCGACTCATCGACGATTTTTCTCTATATTTCCTAGCCTTGACTTTATACAGTACTTTTCCAACATTTCACTCAATTCTTTACTCGGAATTTAAAACTTTATTTTGATTCGGAAGTTTACTTTATTTCTTGACTTCTTTATTTTAATTCTTTACTTTCAACCAAGTTCTTCTTTACCGTTTCTCTTACACTCGGCCATCCTGCTCCTCGTCTGCCTTAGACGACGCTTCACTGCTTTCAACTTAGTAGTTCTTCCATCGCTTCATGTAACCTACTGCTGTTGATGTTACATTCGACCCTTTATAAACGCCTGCCTTCTTTACTTCGTACCGATGGTTGCGCTTAACTTTTTCTTTACCTCATATGGGTCCAAGTTATAAGGGTAATATTTCAAGGGAATAATTTCAGGCCGGTGCCGACTTCGTGCGACGAACAGCTACTAAATCAACAGCATTGTACCTTGACGGTTAATTTCGTTTCCCGTCGTACTCCTACTTGTTTTTTGCTTGAACTTTCAAAATTTTTTTTTCTAGCACTTTCTCGCAATTCTCGTCGTTCGTCCTCGAAAGCTACAAACAATAATTTCATCTTCAAACAGGCGCTTCAAAAATTGCTCCTCCGGTGAAAATATCGTCACAACAAACAAAAGTTCGAATGGTGTCCTTTGGGTACTTCTCTTTACGCCACTCACATGTTTGTACCACTTTAACCGCTCCTCAATTGACAGCTTTGTTAACATTGGGATGATGATTTCGTTGATCCGCTCGACCTCACCGCTTCCTCTGGCAACTCCGATTGTAACGAGGTGATGCAAAATATTTCTTTCCGAGCAATAATCTTTTAAAACGTTTGACGTAAAAGCAGGTCCCTTGACCATGACTATTCGATGTGGATTTCCAAAACAACTGCTTCATTATTTCGTTGACCTCTACTGACGAACTTGACTTTACTGGAAAAATCCAGTCAGTGATGACTAGGGCAACCAAAAATATGCTCTTAAAAATCCATTTATAGCGCTTAAAATATGCGCTAAAAAAGGTGTTGTATGCTCTTAAAATATGCTCTAAAAACTATTGAAAGCTGGAAAATTGACGAAAAATTAAACAAAAAAAATTATTTTCAAATAATTTCAAATTTGAGGAAACAACTAAAAAGAAGCAACTTAGCTTTTGTTTCATATTTTTTAAGGGGCACACAAAAAAAAAAACCAAAAGCAGTTTGTAAGCATTTACCTTTGTGGCCAGTTAAAACGCAATTCCCAAAGGAGCCTTGGCTCTGCCTCAGTCTGACGTTAACGAGTTAAGCCGTACGATTTCAACGTGTCGTATCACAATGTAGCTTCGGTTTTAGCGTCTAGTTTGGCAATCGTAAAGAGAAAACGTAATGCTAAGCTCTTGTTCAAATTATTTGCTTCGTCTGACAGCTCAAAATTGGAAATATATGCGGATGCGTCCTCAGGATAATAATTTTTCGTAGTGGTACACATAAAACGAAAAAAGGCACTCAGAGGACGAAGACAAAGCAATTATTCGAAAAAAAATTTTTTTTTAGAAATTATATTTGAAAGCCGATTCTCATGCCGACGTATCGTTACGGGCGGGACCGGGGTCGACGCCAAAGGCTGGCTGTAAAATGTTTGTGGGTCTTGCTTCTTCGAAAAAGGTTTGTCTTTTTCTATCATAGCTGCGTGAGAAAAACTTTGAACTTTTGACAATGTAGATAGAACGTGCTAAGATAACCAGTGTGTAATTTGCGAGTGAAGCGATGATTTTTGATGCACATATCCGTTTTTTTTAACAAAAAAAAGTTGATGAAAATAGGAGAAATAAGCAAAAATTTTAAGAAAAATTCAAATATGGTTAAATATATCCTAAAAACGCAAAAATATGCCGAAATAAGCTCTTAAAAATAAAATATCCTAAGTACACATTTATATCCAAAATATGCACAAATATGACCTAACGAATAAGGCTCAAAATGCTTAATTTTAAATAAAACGCATTGTTGTGTAACCCAATTTCCAATACGACCTCCCAACCGCTGCTCCCTGACCGATGATGAACATTGCAGTCAAATTCTTCCAGTTATTTTTAGTTTTAGTTTACTATTTATTTAGTAATTAATTAAAAAATACGTAATTCAGTTGTTTTTTTTTTGTCTTAGTCTAATATGGTTTGGCTTAGGGCCGTCTACCAGATTGACATTGAATTAGTAATAGATAACACGATTTTCTCGTTTTATTATAAAAATTTGTGCTACGAACTCAGCAGAGATAAATTACAAAAAAAAAAAACAAATGGGAAAGTGCAACAGTGCGTATGCAAAAGCTTAAGTCCATCTACGACGGATTGCAAAATACCCGACCATACCGAAAAAAACTGCCACGCCTCCAAAAATTGGGTGGGATATAAAAATACAACTGTTGAATGCTTTATACCAGGTGGCTGGTTTTCGGCCTAAAACTCCACCTTTTTAACTAAGAAAAATCACGTTTTTTAACGCCATGCCCATAAAAGTGGGCGAAGGCACATGCAACATATGCATTAAAGTTAGAAAATGCTAATATCTACAACTTTTGTCATAAAATTTTTTGCCAAATTTCATATATATTCATTGAAAAAGTCATTTTAGGCTAAAATCCCTGAAAAAGTGGGCGTGGTCAATTAAAAGGCTTAATATTTTTGGCTTCTTCAAAGACAATTACAAGGCCATGTTACATACCAAAAATGAATGCGCTAGCGCCATTGTAACATAGCTACAATTTGGAAAAAGTATTTTTTTAAATTAGAGATGGTCGCACATACAGGTCTGTAGAGGGCGTGTCTGTGGGCGGATTCAGCTAATTTTCAAACTTGATCTGAATGACTGGACTTCCAGCCAACCCACCAAATTTTAGCACTCTGCTTTAAAATTTAAGGCCTAAAAGTTGTTTACATACGGACGGACGGACATGGCTTAATCGCTTCTCCTGTCGGTCCCATTCATATCTCTAAAAGGTCTTAAGGCCCAAACATAATAGACTTGAGCGGGATTAATCTTATGTCGAAGTACAACGAAAATCCCACTCAAGTTCTGCCAAAAGATTGTGTTGCCCATAATAGACTTAATAATAACATAATAGCAAACGATTTGAAAATTTTATGAGATGTCACTGTCAACGTCTCAAGTATCACATTGCCTTGAAAATTTAAAATCAAATTTGAAAATTGTGTCACTTTTTCTTCAACTTTGGATGTAAATGTCTCCGAAACCGATTGTCAGATCTAAAATACGTTTAAACTTTTGAGATCAACGTACAATTCTTGGTATATCCCTTTCTTGCACGGACTTTTTGAAGCACGTTTAAAAATAAATATGGGCTTAAATGTGACAATTAGTGAACTAATGACAAGCAAAAACTAAACTCTAAGCCAACACAAGTTAACGAAAACCTTACGAAACCAAGCATAAGGCTATTATGGCCGTGGCATACGAATCGCGTGAAATAGGAAAATTCGGAAAGCCGACTTAAACTCATCATCTATTATGGTTGGGCCTTTAGGGGTCTACGGTGATTATTTTACTGCGTTACAAACTATACATCAAACTTAATATACCCTGGGTAGGGTATAAATACATAATAATATAATGAACATTCTAAAAATCTACATCTATTATGCGTGATCTATAACGTAGAACATTCATGGTGAATTTGTGCAATAGATCCCAGCCTCTGCCGCCGTTTAAGATATTAAGTGCCTCTTCTTCCTCTAGTGCGTAACGTCCAAAAAACCTGTATCTGAATTCCTTGAGCATGGGGCACACATCAAACTTAATATATCCTGGGTAGGGTATAAATACATAATAATATAATGAACATTCTAAAAATCTACATCTATTATGCGTGATCTATAACGTAGAACATTCATGGTGAATTTGTGCAATAGATCCCAGCCTCTGCCGCCGTTTAAGATATTAAGTGCCTCTTCTACCTCTAGTGCGTGACGTCCAAAAAACCTGTATCTGAATTCCTTGAGCATGGGGCACACTGCTAGGAAATGCAATACTTCTTCTTGTTCTTTGCGGTTGCAGAGATGACTTAAGATTGGGAGTTCCGGGCGGAGTTGTATGAAGTTTAGACTTATTAGTTCCCCCCCTTATTTTAAAAATCGTGCTTATCATTTGGGTAAAGTTTGCGTTAGTGAAATAGGTCCTGTCGTTTAGAAATTGAGGGAAATTGAGGCCGATTGTTGAGTGTCATTTTTGAATTTGTCGTAAAGTTTTTTGCCGGTCTTTTCTAATAAAGTCATAAACATTTGACTTAGAAGTGTACGTTGTTCATTTGGTGAAAACTGCAGATTTAAAATCACACGTGGACGCAAGCATATTCCGATCCGCGACACAGTTTACGTTAGTCTCCAGTAAATAGGTTAGTACTAGCCTGGGAATACACTCCTGGTCCATTGCCATAACTCTTTTAACATACTCAAAATGGAGTTTAAGGGTATTCAAAAATAGTGGTGGCATTCCGGTTTCCAGATGAGCATGGTGGGTTGTTTAAATATTCGCTTGACGAAGTATCGAAACAGCTTTTCCACCTTCTCAAAAGAACCATAACCCCAGACTTGCGCTCCATATAACAGGATAGATTTTGCGGTTGTTTGAAATATTTTTTGCTTAGACGGGTGAGAAATGTGCCTGTTGATGAAGCAGTTATTCCAGATTGATGAAATTGCTCGTGTGGCCTCTGTTAATTTATTTTGGAGGTGCTTGTTCATATTCAAATTGGATGTTATCATTACTCCGAGATACTTGTATTCACGAAGAATATCTATGTAATCTCCTTGGGACGTCCACTTCTCGGTTCGAGAGTTTCTGCCTCCGCCATTCCTAGCAATCATCACCTTCGACTGTGCAAGATTAATTGTCAAGTTCCAGGTTCCACAATAGCCTTCAAGCCTGTTTATCATAAACTTCAAGCCAACAACAGAATCAGCAAGGAATACAATATCGTCCGGAAACATTAAAACCGAAATCTTAGTTCTATTAAGTTCGATTCCTCCTCCTACTGCGTCTAACATATCAATTATATACAGCGTGAACAGTAATGTACTCAGGACGCAACCCTGCTTTTCACCCATACTAGTTCTGAAATCTTCAGTGATGTTAACTCCATCCCACACACGCGCTTTATTGCTCATGTACACAGCTTTTAAAAATTCATGATTTTAGTTGAGATTCCAAACTTATACAGCTTGTAATAAAGGGCTTCTCGGGATATGGAATCGAAGGCTGCCCGGAAGTCAACGAAAAAAGTGTACAGCTTCTTATGCCTTCTTTTATAAGTAAGCGCTATATTGTAAAGCGAAAAAATTTGATCTACAGTTGAGTAATTTTGTCTAAACCAAGCTTGGCATTCGTGCAAAATGCTTCTACTATCAACCCAATTCTACCAGTTGCAGAGCCCAATTCGCTATTCTGCTATTAAGAGTCTTCTTCGTCATGGTAAGTTGAAATGCCTTGCAATCAGTGAAAACATCAAACGGCAACCCCAATAGATAAACTCAAAGCCTTTTCAATTGCCAGCACTTCTACCTCATAGTTTAAATAATTCTTTTCCGCATCGGTGTGCAGTTGCGTCGGCAGTTTGGGATTAAAAAGATTAAGTACAGCTTCCCCGCACAATGTTTCTTTTAACGCTAAAAACGCTGCATTCGTTTCGTCATTCCAGGTAAAGCTCGCCTTTATTTTTATAAGATCAGTCAGTAGTTTCGCCAAGAAGGCATAGCCTTTGATATACTTACGGAAAAATCCGGTTAGCCCCAAAAAACTCATAACGCCTCGTACCGTTTTCGGAATCGGAAAGTTTCTTACAGCCTTTACCTTCTCTTCCGATGGTCGAATACTTCCGTTTCCTACAATATGACCATGAAACTCGACTAATATTTGAAAGAATCTGCATTTCTTCCAATTAATAATGAGGTCATGTTCCGATCAAAGTTGAAGAGCTCCTCTTAACCTTTCTTACATCTCTGATGCGTTGCATTATAAAATGATGAGGTCGTCCATATACACTAACACCCAACCTCTTTGAATTAGTGTTTGGAATATAATGTTTATAAATCGTTGAAATGCCAACGGCGAATTGCAAAATCCAAACGGAACTTTTCGAAACTCATACTGTCCGTCAGCAGTGACGAAAGCTAAATATTTGGCAACTTTCTTCGACATCAACATGAAAAAACCCATTTCGCAAATCAATTGTGATAAAAATATAAGCTTCGAATAGAGCCTCCAAAATCTCTTCTATATTTGGTAGAGGATGTCCGTCACGAATCACTTCTGCGTTCAGCTTGTGGAAGTCTGTGCTAAAACTATTGCACTGGCATAACTTGATGAGCTTTGTTGTATAACACCATCTTGTAGCCACTGCTGGATTTGCAGGTTAACAACTTCCCGTTGCTTTGAAGCAAGCCTTCGCGGTTTTTGGAAAACAAGCGTTTCATCTGCCAAATTAATCGTCATCTTATAGCACGACTTGCTTTCCTTCCCCGGTTTATAAGAAAAAATTAGGTCTCTGACTAAATCTCTATACGGTTCACTCAATCCAAACAGCTGTTCAACTTCTTCAGCAGTCGGTTCAGAAGAACGTAGCATATTCACGTGAGCCAACATCAATATCTCATTTCCAACCCTGCAAGGTCGAGGTTAGAATAGCCTTGAGGTAAGGTATGCCTGTCGTAAGAGCCGACTAAAATCCACTGGAAGAAGTTTTCTTTAATGTTTCAACGGACGCTGTCGATGCTGCTCCATTTGGGGCAACTTTTGGCAGTAAGGTTTTAACTTATAGATGAATTTGAAGGTTAAATTAAAATCCAGAAGCGTCTGTCACACATTGTGCGGCTCACTGGTCGGCGTCTGGATCCAAAGGGGCGGCTGTATTTAAAAATGAAAATAGAAGTGACTTACCTTTTTTACCACCTAGATCGAACATATACGGAAAAAGCAGTCCACCGGTAAGCCCAGTGAAAAATAAGAGCTTAGAAAAGGAAAATAATGAACTTTTTCTCCACGGGTAAGCCAACGTATTGGCCAACCGATAGGAATAAAAAACCTGACCTTGTCGACTTTTTCATCGCTAAAAGGTGCCCCAAATACCTTACGCGAATCGAAGAGTGTTATGATCTTTGCTCAGACCACTCAGGAGTAATCTTGAAGATGGGTGGAAGACTGGCGAAAATAGAAAGAGCTCCTAGATTAGCTAGCAAAAACATGAACGTCCCAGACGCCTTCAGAAAGAACTGTAAGGAGGGTGTTGGCTTGAATGTGCCATTGAAAACTCCTTTCGAGTTAGAAACCGCAGTTGACCAATTTA
The DNA here is from genome assembly GCA_947623515.1 of Neoascia interrupta. Lineage (NCBI taxonomy): Eukaryota > Metazoa > Arthropoda > Insecta > Diptera > Syrphidae > Neoascia > Neoascia interrupta. The sequence continues at coordinate 106,444,044 of OX392462.1, forward strand.
TTGAAGCAATTCAGAGCGCTGCTTGAAACAACACTTCGTCCCAAAAGAACGCAGTTAGCACCGACGGGCATGTACGCACAACATATCCGCTCGAAATCGAAGAATTGATTCGTGAAAAGAGAAGAGCGCGCAGGAGATGGCAAGGCACGAGGGCTCTCCCCGACAAAACCCTCTTGAACCACCTCTCTAACAAACTGAAAGGAATGTTGCAAGATTTTTAAAATCGTGACACCACTGAATACCTTGAAGGCTTGTCGGCGGATAGGAGCTCAAACCAATCGCTGTGGAAAGCAGTTAAGTCTATCAAGAAACCTATAATCCACTCGACACCAATAAAAAAAAGCTAACGGCGAATGGGCAAGAGAAGACAAAGAGAAAGCGAATTTGTTTGCTGAACATTCAGAAGAAACATTCAAGCCTTTCGACAGTCCGCCGTTGGCTAACGTTCAAAACAACAACGCGAAACCTGAAAGCTTTAGAATGAAAAAGGTTTCGTTAGTTTAACTCCGACATACAATACGTTTGCGGACGATACGGCCATCCTGGCAACAGGTTAATCAGTCGAGTCATCAACGAGAAACCTCCAACCAGCATTGGACAGAATATGTATCTGGACGAAGACTTGGCGAATTGCTCTTAACGAGAACAAGTCTACGCCTGTGAATTTCACTTACAGAAGGGTTAACAATTTACCTCTGTTCATAAATTCTGCACCAATACCTTATGGAAGTGAAGCGAAATATCTAGGGATGACACTGGAAGCTAAACTAAGGCGGAAACCACACGTAAAGAAGAAGCGTGACAAGCTCGAGATTAGGCTTAGGGAAATGTATTGGCTTATCGGAAGATTTTCGAAATTAAGCATATATAACAAACTGCTCTTGTACAGGCAGGTGTTAAAGCCGTCCTGGACATACGGTATACAACTTTGGGGTTGTACCAAGCCGAGCAACATGTCCGTGTTGCAGACTTTCTAAAACAAGACACTAAGAGCAATTGTGAATGCTCCGTGGTATATTAGGAATAGTGATATTCACAGAGATTTAGGAATAGCTACCGTGAGCGAAGAAGTAACAAACTTTGCTCGAAAGCTAAATGCTCGCCTTCGTGTTCATTGCAACAATGAAATGATCCGTACTCTCAACGAGACTCTTAACGATGTTAACAACGAGCGACGACCCTTCGATCTAGCGACGTAGGGTGAAGCCGCACGAATGAACGGCTTTAGTAGGTGCATTTACTGGATAGTAACCTACCCAATGCGATAAACATTATTTCATATAGAGTTTCACATAGAGTTATTCGGGCACTGAGAATCTACATGCGAAAGAGCTCCACAATTTCCACACCTCTTGTTGTTATTGCTTGGGACCCCATCTACTCCACTATTTGAAAAATTTTTATCCAAAAAGTGGTTGTTTCTTTCTTTTGCATGATCGAACTTCAGGTTTTCATATGCCTTAAAATTGAGTTTGAGCTCTCCTAGGGTCCTCGACTGGCGCAAAACTGCTTTGTTGATAGACTCGTCGGGAATGCCTGCTATAACATAACTAGTTAGGTGTTCAACTTTTCCTCGCAATGAAATTTTTAGCGGTCTGTCCAAAAATGGAAAAAGGACCTCTTATGGTATCGCTACGTTGTCCGTCCAACCGCTTTATAACTTCTGAACGGTAAGTCGCAGGAAGACAAAATTTAGTGTGCGTATAAACTGGAAAAAGCCGGAAATAGTCAGAAAATCCAGAGAGGGCATTTTTTTTCAAACACAAATAACGGTTTAATTACATATTGAAATTTCATGTGAAAATGGACTTAATGTTTTATCATGGACTTAATGTTTAAAAAATATCAAAACGTTTGTGAGAAATGAAGAGTCGAAAATACATGACGTTTTTCAAAGTGTTGGAGGCTTTTGAACGGCTTATCGCTCAAAATCAATATTGAACACACCTATAAAGTAACTCAAAGTAAACCAAGTGCTTAGGTCATATTTTTTTAAAAACAGTTTGAGTACTGCAGTTTTGATGCGTTTTCGAAAAAAAATCGCAAAAATTCATGAAAAAACGTTTGTCCCCCCCTTTTATCTCCGGTGGTGGTTGGTGGAATTCTGTGAAAAAAAATCACACGTATCTGAAACAATTCAAAGTTTTAAGGAAAATTATAGCGGATATTGGAATTTCAAAATCTTCTGAAATTTAACTCAAAACCATTAAAGCATTTTCAAAAACCATTTTTTTAAGTCTTCTAGTAGCTTAACGGTATAGGCGATCTTTTTCAGATTTGGTTTTAGTACAAAGCTTACAAAAGTAAGGAAGGCTGCGTTAAAATTTTTTTAAATTTCCGTTTTTAACCTAAGTTTTTAGAAGCCTATTTAAAAAACGAAATAAGAAAGGAGCTTCTTTTACCGTTTACGCATAAGCCGGTGGCAATAGAATCAAAAAAAAAACATCCAAGGCTAGTGCTGGTGATTGTGCTATTGGAAAAAATTTTATTGGGAACTGGAAAAACTTCTAAATATTTGTTTTATGGATTTGAAATTTAAAAAATTATAAAAAAGGTCAAAAGAACGCATTTCTCCCCCTCTATCTCCCAAACGGTATAAAGTATAATTTTTAAATGAACACCGGGCATAGTCCATCTTCGTAAATGTTATACAAAACTAAAGCAGACTTTGAGTATTCAAAAACTTCGAAGATTAAACTGAAAAACGTGAAAACATTTTTGAAAACTATTTTTTAAAGATTTATTATTATTAAACGTTCCAAAATTGGCGTTTTCGACCCAAAGTTCTTAAGCCCATTCAAACAAGCGAAATAAAAAACAGCATATTTTTACCGTTTTCTCAGAAATCCATGTCCACAGAATTTGAGAAAAGTGGCAAATGCTAGCACAGGTGGTTGTAAAATTATTCAAAAAGCCTAATGGTAATTAAAAATACCTTTTTATACCAGGCAACGAAGCAAAAATAGGGGAAATAATTCGTGTAGAAGCGAACTTTGGCACAGTTGTAGTGAAGGTGTCCTGAATGAAATACCGAAAGTACTGGTGGGTGGGGGCGGAGCTAACTGGTGGGTGGGGCTTTAAAGGTCCCTTTTTCAGTTTTTGGCAAATATCTCGGAAACTTGGCTTATGTCATCCTCCGGGGCTCGCTTCCCGTTAATTACCAGCTTGCTTAATTCCCTCAGACGATGATGAGGGATTAAAAAAATATGTGAGATTAACTTGCTCAAAGCAGGTTTGGCTATAAGAAAATTAGCGATTCCTACTTACACCAAAGTAGTGTCGTATCCGAAAAAAGTTTTGAAGAAGGAGGGTCATTTGTGCAAATGAAAGTGTTATGTAGGAACTAAAATCACTTTGGTCTCCACCTTCTCACCGCCTGGATGTTGGATTCATAAAGAATATGTTTGTAGATGGTGGCGCCAATCTTAAGAACGACTACAAAGTCTATATCCTCGCCAATTACTGAAGCATTTGAATATGTTGCAGCTTGATCCAACCAACACTTCCCTTGGTGTGCTTTTGCTGAAATTGATGCCAACAGAAGTTTTTCTGATGCTGCTTCATGTCACCAAACTTGCTTCAATTCAACTTTTTATACATTTAAGATTTCAACATTCACGACTTGGTGGCAGATCTTTCTTGTGTCTGCTAGGATGCTGGACAATTACTTGAGTAAATCTAATTTTGTGTTTCTACCCACTTTAAAGCAAGATTCCTGCGACCTTCTCCAATGAAGCGCATATGGCAGTGCTTTCTGATGATTCGCAAGCTCATTGCGAGAGTAAAAAAACAATGATTCCTCTATCTTGCCTCAAGCCACCTGAACCTTTCATCCGGTGATCTTTGTGTTTTCGATGATGATATACTAATATACTAACTACTTCTTCCGCGTAATATTAATTTGCTGTGTGTTGATGCATTCACATGGAAGGGGACCTACAATTTTTTGCCGAATCTGAACGGCACTTTGAGAAGTTCGTCAGACCCTCGCGGAGGTGGGAACCGTGATAAAAGACGAGTCTTTTTTTCAGGTGACGACGGTAGAATTTGAACTCATACGTCCGGCGTAGTAAGCGCACGTAGGTACTAACCACTACGCCAGGACAACCCACTTCTACTACTACTTTGTCTGAAAAAAGTTTTTTCTATTTTTGGCAACACATAACCCTCAAGATAACCCTCTTTTTTTCCTCACAGAGATTTGCTCCTTCCACAAAATAGGACCTAACCATGCCATATAATTATGCGGCAAAAACTAGGAACACCTTTCAGTCCAAATCAATGGTGACCAATACATGCCTTTAAGGAACACTGGGTTATGGCACCCATCACGTATTACAATGTTCCCAACCGTGATCTCTAGCTTATAGGTAAACGGTGCGGAACAAAGTGTGGCCCCGATCTACTGACTTTTTCTGTAAGCATTCTCTAACGTGTATAGTGCTGTATTTTTTTGGTGGTATGTTAGTAATAGAAAGAAGGTTACGAACGGTATACCATTCCGCTTAATTCTGGAAATATTTGCAGCTCTGAAGTGGGTCACATCTCCCGGACCCACTTTCCACACATCCACAGAATATCTTGAACAAAAAATGCACCGGTACGGTAGGATATCCACAAGATAATTTGTCGGTGCACGGCTGGGTGTGGTTATGCCTTGGCCTTTGCAACAATGCACCACAAGTTGAAGACACAAATAATGCTGAACCTTGAATACGAAAGTGGGGTTTATTAACATCGCATTGTCTTCGAAATTCTTTAAATTTCGAAGACAATGCGATGTTAATAAGAGTATATAAAAATATCCGATCTCAATCTTTATATTTTTTGCATGATAAAAGTCACTTTAATTAAAAACGTCTATTTCCCACCTCTGTATCTTATATATACCTTAACTATAAGATACAGAGGTACCTTAACTATTCATCCCACCGAAAAAAAGTGGATAATCTTTTTTGTAGAGAATTTTCTGTAGATTAATTTAGTAGTCAACATTTCTTCGCTATGAGCTATAGTTTTCGAGATATCTGCCAAAAACTGGAAAAAGCGGCCTTCAAAGCCCCGCCCACCCGTTAGCTCCGCCCCCACCCACCAGTACTTTCGGTATGTCATTCAGGACACCAAAATTCGCTTCTACACGAATTATTTTCCCTATTCGGTCTTTTTTGGTCCTCGTTGCCTGGACTATTTCAGTTGGACGTTATTAACAAGTGGCCTATCTTCCTAACCCTAATTTTAGAATATATTTGCTTATTTTTGAGGTCCAATTTCTTTTCCTTACTATCTGCCTCTGTGTCCCTATTTTCCTTACTATCTGGTTCTGTGTCACTATCGTCAACGCTTTCCTGTTCTTTATCTTCACTTATTCCTTGTCTTTTCCCGAATCTGATCCAGCTTCAAATGCCATATGTTGCTCGAGTCGATTAATTAAATATATTTGTATATTATACCGATACGATAGCCCACGTTCTTTTAAAAGCTTAAGTAAATCTTTAGTTTTTAGATCATGCAAACTCGCAAGCGAATTGAATTGAATTCTTTATTGAGTTTTTTTTAGGTTACGACCGTTTTCAATGTATTGGTTATGCTTAAAAATTTGCTTAATAATTGACAAATGTAGTGTATGGCTGTCTCTCTCCGTTTCGTTTTATTTGAAATGTGCCCACGTGGCCAAAGTAGCTTGTTTGAAAATCGCTCTTGCTCATGGAGCTGTACTGTCACTCTTGACTTGTGTCACTAAACCTAGATGCTATAAACAATTAATTACAGTTTATATGCTGAGCGCATGACGTCCTTGCGTAGAAATATAAAATTTTTATGTATCCTTTTACAATGCTGAGGGCATTTTACAATCAAAAAACACGAATACATCGCGCTTTTTCAGGATTTTCAAGAGGATAGCATTTTTTCTTTGCGAAGGCAAAGAATTATACATTTAACATGTAACATAGTTTTATGTATGACATATAGATTAAAAATTAACATATATAACAAGCTTCATATTTTAAATCAGTACGGTTAAGAAACCGCTTCTCACGAACGGTAAATCATAAAAAACCCATCTTGGACATGGATGCTGCTCACACTCGTTCCAGCGTTGAGGTGCAAAACGGCGACTACTAACGGGGGAGGTATTATACGGTTTCTACCCGACACCCTTTAATTTTAATTGCTTTTACAGCATCAAGTAACTGGTTAGATATTAAGGCTTCTTCCCGACGCCATAGGCACTATAGCCAATCGGCAACCTGTTACTGGGGAGAATTTGAAGGCTCCTCCCCGAAACCTAATAAAATTGCCTTATTTTTAACGGGGGAGGTATTATATGGTTGCTCCCCGACACCTTTAATTTAAATTGCTTTTACAGCATCAAGTAACTGGGGAGGTATAAGGTTTCTCCCCGACACCTTGTGTTTTATGGCATAACGGCCCAAGTAGCTGGCGAGATAAACACTGCCTGTATATTGCCAACCATACGTCCGCACTCGTTCAAGTCTCCGACCAAACTCCGGATATGCAAGCCATAAATATATAAGTGTACTTGTACCACAGGATTTTATTAAAATAAAATTCTTCTTTCATGCAAAAAAAATATCATGCAATTATAATTGAAAAGATCTCACCCGCTTTTCTGATCTCTTTTATATACTAGTACATAACTTCACTTTCCATCATATGAAAAAAAACTAGGTAGGGGTCTTAATACATTTTTTCTTCAAATTATACTACCTTTTCATTATCCCTTTGATTCGTGCAAGAGAATTGATTCGTGAAAAGAGAAGAGCGCGTAGAAGATGGCAAGGCACGAGGGCTCCCCCAGACAAAACCCTCTTGAACCACCTCTCTAACAAACTGAAAGAAATGTTGCAAGGTTTTAAAAATCGTGAGACCACTGAATACCTTGAAAGCTTGTCGGCGTATAGGAGCTCAAACTACTCGCTGTTTGAGCTCCTCCGCAACGGCGAATGGGCAAGAGAAGACAAAGAGAAAGCGAATTCGTTTGCTGAACATTTAGAAGAAACACTCGAGCCTTTCGGCGGTCCGCCGTTGGTTGACGTTCAAAAGAACAACGCTTAACCTGATAGCTTTCGAATGAAAAAAGTTTCGTTAGTAGAACTACGACAAACAATAGGCAAACTTAAATATAATAAATCCCCGGGTTACGACCTGCACTGGCGAATCACTGGCGAAATATTGAAAGAACTACCGTAAAAAGGCACCAGTCGAGCTACTTTATATGATAAACGCTTCTCTTAGATACGTTCCAAGGCAATGGAAAGTTGCTGAAGTCATTATAGTTCCAAAACCGGGGAAATGTGCAAATGATAAAAAATGTTATAGGCCCATATCGCTTCTGCCGATAATATCTTATGTATTCGCGAAATTCTGCTTAAGCGATTACAACCAATAATTGCAGAAAGACGTTTGATCCCGGATCATCAATTCGGTTTCAGACTAAACCATAGCAATAATGTCCGACAGCCAGGCAGCCATTAAGGCACTTAAGGCCCAGATAGTCAGGTCCAAACTTGTATGGGACTGCCTACACAAGCTTAATGATCTGGGTAAGGTCAATAGAGTGACCCTGTATTGGGTATCTGGCCATGTTGGAATAGAGGGGAATGAAGCAGCGGACTCCTTGGCAACACGAGGAGCAGCAGAACCCTTCATAGGACCTGCACCTTTATGCGGGATAGGGGAACATACCCTAAAGGAAGAATTCAGGAAAACAGAGAAGACAAACCGAGCTAAGATGTTGGAAAGCCTTCAAGGTCTTAGGCAAGCAAAGAAACTTCTAGGCAACTATAACCAGAGAAGATTCAAAGCATGCATCGGCCTTAGTAAAAACAATCTACGCGTTCTCAGAAAGTTCCTAACGGGGCACTGTAAACTCAGGGAACACTTAACGAAAATTGATGTTACGGAGGATCCCTCTTGCAGATTTTGTGATGAAGCTAGTGAAACTCCGGAATACATTTTGCAATCCTGTGGGGCTCTGAACCACAAGAGAATGAAATGTCTGGGCCAATACCAGATACCAGACAGAGAGATACCCACCTTGGACCCACTTCTCATTCTCAGATTCCTACGTGAAACTGGACTAGAGAATGTGCTATAGAATGTGGGTTCAATAGACCAACAGCTCGCAGTGAAAACTTAATAATAATAATAATTAAAATAAATAAATAGAGTGGCGCAACAGCTCGAGGTGAACCAGGGCCAACTTCTCAACAATGTATGCTGGTGTGTTAATTTCTTTACATACAAGGGGACCTACAATTTTTTGCCGTATCCGAACGGCACTTTGAGAAGTTTTTCAAGACAATTTATACTCTCGGAGGGCTTGTCAAACCCTCGCGGAGGTGGGGACCGTGAAAAAGAACAAGTCTAATAATTAATCTAAACAATAATAATAATTAGCCGTAGCTTATATTTCAAGCCTTCCTGCCGTACCTTGTCGAAGGCTTGCGATACGTCGAGGAAAGCACTTGAACATATTTTTTTTCACTTCTAAGGCTTTTTAAATTTTATGCGTTAGACTTGATCTATTGTGGAATGGTTAGGTCTGAAACCGAATTGATGATCCGGGATCAAACGTTTTTCTGCTATTATTGGTCGTAATCGCTTCAGCAGATGTTTATACGCTATTCCACAGGAATGGAGTATATTAAGTTTGCTACAGGCGAAAATGTTAAATAGAGAAATAATGACGATAGACCCCAACTCCTTAAGGGCATATATATGATCGAGACCGAATTCTGAGTCGAATGAGCCATGTCCGTCCGTTCGTCTGTCTGTCCGTATGTCACCAATTTTTAGGCCTTAAATTTTGAGCTAGGAAGCTGAAATTTTGTACGTAAGCTCTCTGTCATCCGAAGCATAAGACTGATATTGATTTTCAGTTAAAGGGGTTGGACGTACCACGTCCCTTTTTTAAAAAAAAAGTAAACAAAAACTTATAAAGAATAATTTTTTTTTTTTCTATTTAAAATGAAACAAATGGTAACGGGGCGGGGATGGAAAAGAAGAAAATAAACGAATGGAAAGGAGTAAAGGAATGGAAAGGAGAATAGAAATGGAGAGGAGAATAGGAATGGAGAGGAGAATAGGAATGGAAAGGAGAATAAGAATGGAAGGTATAATAGGAATGGAAAGGAGAATAGGAATAGGAGAAGTGTATACCGCGGTCCGTTATAGACGGACCGAAGCTATTACATACGCCTTCACTCACTGGTTTTCGAATACTTTTGATATTGTCGGCAGAAGCGATATCATTGGCACATTTCCCCGGTTTTGGAACCATAATGACCTCAGCAACTTTCCATTGCCTTGGAACGTATTGATGTCTAAGAGACGCGTTTATCATATAAAGTAGCTTGTCTAGTGCCTTTTCGGTAGTTCTTTCAATATTTCGTCTGTGATCAAGTCGTAACCCGGAGCCTTATTATTTTTAAGTTGGCTTATTGCCTGTCGGAGTTCGACTAACGAAACTTTTTTAATTCTTAAGCTATCAGGTTTTGCGTTGTTGTTTTGAACGTCAGCCAACGGCGGACCGTCAAAAGGCTTGAATGTTTCTTCTAAATTTTCAGCAAACAAATTTGCTTTCTCTTTGTCTTCTCTTGCCCATTCGCCGTTAGCTTTTTTATTGATGCCGAATGGATTATAGGTTTCTTGATAGACTTAACTGCTTTCCACAGCGAGTAGCTTGAGCTCCTATCCGCCGACAAGCCTTCAAGGTAATCAGTGGTCTCACGATTTTTAAAATCTTGCAACATTTTTTTCAGTTTGTTAAAGTGGTGGTTTAAGAGGGTTTTGTCTGGGAGAGCCCTCGTGCCTTGCCATCTTCTACGTGCTCTTTTCTTTTCACAAATCAATTCTTCGATTTCGGGAGGATACATGTTGTGCGTACACGCGCGTCAGTGCTAACTGCGTTCTTTTGGAACGAAGTGTTGTTCCAAGCAGCGTCATGAATTGCTTCAATGAATTTGTCAACTGCGGTAATCTGGGAGCTCTTTCTATTTTCACCAGTCTTCCACCCGTCTTCAAGATTACTCCTGAGTGGTCTGAGCAAAGATCATAACACTCTTCGAGTCGGGTAAGGTATTTGGGGTACCCTTTCGTGATGAAGAAGTCGACAAGGTCAGGCTTTTTATTCCTGTCGGTTGGCCAATATGTTGGCTTTCCCGTGGAGAAAAAGTCCACCCCACGTTTCATACTGTTTTTGTACAGTAATCTGCCTTTTATTGAGCTGCATCTTGACCCTCAAAAAATATGCTTCGCGCTAAAGTCACCCCCAATGATGAAATTGGAACCAATGAAGTCACACATACGAACAACATCGCCTTCCACCTGTCTATATCACGGCGGGAAATAACAACATGCAATGTTGTAATCTAAGCAGTAAATTTTTACAGAAACTGAACTCATCTGCATAGAGTCTAGCTCAACTTCTGTGCTCTTGAAGTGCTTTATGCAGTTCTTAATGTAGAGGGAGGATCCTCCTGGAAAAACGGGTGTGGACCAAAACTTAAAGGTTACAATGACTATCACGCACATTACCCTTCGCGAAATTCGAGAGGAGGATCCTCATAATCATCATCATCATCATTTTCGAATGACTCCGGCGCAATCCCCAGAGTCTCGTGAGTTGGTAGCGGAGGATCGAGAAAGATGGAAGGACCATTTAGCCACTCTCGCTCCGCGACCCTTTTAAAGGATAAGCGGCATTCGAAATTGCTGATGATGATGAGGATCCTCCTCTCGCATTTCGCGAAGGGTAATGTGCGCGATAGTCATTGTAACCTTTAAGTTTTGATTCAGACCCGTTTTTAAGGTAAGTTTCGGTAATCATGCAAATATCAATATTATTTTTCCGTAGAAATACTTCTAGTTCGTCTATTTTATTCAGAAGGCCGTTTGCATTCCATGTTAGTATTTTAAATAACTGTTTCATATTCATGTTCTCTTGCAATTTTTTCGAGGCTCAGACAAACTGAGCAACTCGAGCTTGATTTTAGTCTGATCCTCAAGTTTTTCCAAGATTACAGCGAGGATCTGAGACACTGCATCTGTTGTGGCCGATCTTGCCTTGTTTTCGTTTGACGCAACCTGTGCGTATGATTTCGGTACGACCAGTGGCGGTTTCTTCGAACTGGTGCCGCTCTCTTGTGGAGCTTTTACGCCTTTTGTCGTCGCCTCCTTTGCCAATCTCGCACTTTTGATCGGCTTTGGCGACTTAGGAGTCTTTGGCTTAGGAGTTTCAGCAGTTTTTGGACGTCCAAGGCTTGGATTCGAACCTCGAATATTTTCCTAAAGAGGTTCTCGTCCCTTTTGCAGCTCTATGTCTACTTCGCATCCTCGATAGTTTGCGCGGTGGTTTCCGTTGCAATTGGCGCAAACTGCTGGAGCCTTCATGTCAACTTTACACTCTGTTGAGAGGTGTTTTTTTGGCACATTTCATGCAACGTGATTCTTTTTGGCAGTAGGCAATTGTGCGCCTGAATTCTTGGCATCGCTTACACTGGTATCAACCTATTGCCCTTTCGCATGGGTTCGATTTTAACCCTGATGTTAAGTATTATTTTATGCTCGCTTCGTTTATGCTCTCACTTCTTTCAAAAGAAAGCATAAAAATTGGAGGGCTGCGTCTGATCACAGCGTCTTTTTCTGCTTTAGTGTGTTGCTTTTCCTTTTTAATGATTTTGACAGCATCACTTATTTTAAGGTCTTTAGTTTTTACGTCTTTTACAACGTCTTTTTTTGTGCATGATGGGTGGAGCCCCCCTTACAGTGACTCGCAGTGGTTATTCGTACTTATATTGATAACTATACCACTCGATTCTTTCTGCATTCCGTCTATGAGACAGCGCGCGATAGGAATCGGCGTTGTCAACATTAACTTTCCACACGTTATTTCGGTGCGAAGTAAGCTTATAGTTTTCTGTTCTCACCGTGTTTGCAAGAAGGTTGCGCTATCTCCCGAAGTCTGCTATCCCGACGATGTTTATTGCGGGAGGTAGACGAATATTCGCTTATGGTTTAGCTTTGTTTGAGCCAGAGGGCTTATCCTCTGTTTGTATTACTTCGGGAGAGGGATTCGCCTTGCGCTTCTTGCTAGACCTTTTCTTTAAAAACTGAATCGGTCTGAAGTGCAAGTTCGTCCTCGCCCGTACAGTATTCGCCTGCTGGTCGGTTCGGTGTTACACACTCTTTCGTTACCTCACAGACTTTCGTTACACGAGTATTACTTAATATCCTCGTTTTCTTTTCGCAGAGAGTCAACTTCCATTTTAAGATCGTGGAAGAGTCGCTCCATTTCGGTTAGCTTAGCTCGAAGTTTATTAATCTACTTTTCTAAGCTCTTTATCTTCACTGAGTCCTGGTTTACCGGTGGACTTCTTTTTCCGGATATGTTTGATCTAGGTGGTGGTGATCGATTTAGTTTTGTTCTTTTCTCAAGGATTTATAAGCAATAAAAGGCTCTCCCCAGAATCCGTAGAGCCTGCCTTCGAAGAGCGTGGATTTTCCAGCATAGCTGGGCTGCCACCTGGGGTAATCAAATCTTTCGTTTTGTTCATTGCCATTTTTTTTAACTTGTCGTTTTTATGAGAAATAGGTAAGTCACTTCTATTTTCATTTTTTAATACAGCCGCCCCTTTGGAGACGGACGCCGACCAGTGAGCCGCACAATGTGAGACAGACGCTTCTGGATTTAATTTTAACCTTCAGATTCATCTATAAGTTTAAACCTTACTGCCAAAAGTTGTCCCAAATGAAGCAGCATCGACAGCATCCGTTAAAACATTAAAAAGTACTTCTTCCGGTGGATTTTAATCGGCTCTTTCGACAGGCCTACCTTACCTCAAGGCTATTCTAACCCCGACCTTGCAGGGGGAAGTTTGACCCTAACAAAAATGAAAAAGTTGAAACCTGATGACTTAATTTAATTTGCTCTAGAATATACATGCACGCAGTCATGACATCCGGTCAACCCGAATATCTACATAAAAAACTGAATTTTTCTCATTATCGTAGATCGTTTGTTCCATTGACATAATATGTATGGACTGCTAGTTGCCTATTTTCATCTAGTCGAAACATAAGTAACAACGCCGAAATGCAAGCGGAAAAAAACAGAAACGCCACAAAAAAGCATTGCCAGTTCAAACTATTCGAGCATTCCAAAATTAGTAAAAACTATGCAGGTATTTTTTTATTTGAAGTAGATAATTTATAATTGTATTTTTGAAGTGTATTTGAATTTTAGAATAAGACTTCCAATGTCACTTCTCATCGGAAAACAGGCAAAGAATTTCAAGTTGTTCAATAGACTGCTCGAATGCAGTTTTCACGGAAACACACAAAACTACTGTCCTTTGAAATAAAGACAAAGAAGAAGTTTTAAACTGTTTTCAAGAGGTGCATTCGTTTAATGTCCGAGTTAAACAAAGATCTGTTAATTTTAAGGAAAACGAGTCTGGGGTTAACCAAACGAGTGTGGTTTTTCAGTACAGCTAGTGTACCGTCAATAAAGTTTTCGAAATCTTCGACTCTTGAAGTTATTGTCTCTCCTAAGTGTCAGTTAACTTAGGAGAGTTCGCATAAGAAAAACAAGCAAAGGACTTCGAGTCGTTCTAAATTCTGCTCAAATGTCGTTTTTCGTGTGTACCTATACATTTACTTGCTTTGTACACACTTTGTACTTATGGTCACTTTATAGTGATACAGAAAATGGATACGTATAAAAATTGACTATTCCTTATCTTCTTTTTGTATTGCTAAAACTGAGGCCATAAATAAATTTTAAAATGTATGCCGCTAGTGTGTAGAATGTGTTTGACCATTCTAAATTTCACCGCTTCGCATACGACGCAGTATAATAATAAATAAGCCTTGAAGATTGGTAACATATAGAGAGACGGATGGAATGGACATGGCTTTTTCAAATGTCAATTATGAGTAATTATGAATAATTTTTTCTCGCCTTAATCCACAATAACTGTTACTATTTATGATATTTACCTTTATTACCTTTTCTTACCTTTATGAAATAAGGTGAAATACGGATTTTCCAAATTTTAAGGAGAAGATTTTAAATAACCACATTATTTGTTCGTTATCATGTAATTTTATATTTTTATCAATTTATAATTGTCGTTAGATGTCATGCAAGTAAAGAGAATACAAAAAACGATTGATACTGCAAAAGTCATGTGGTCGGTAACGCCGACCTTGTTTTGCAAATATAAAAAACTTGTGTCAGTTTTACATAGGTGACGCACTAATTTATGCGAATTTGTTTTTCAACCATTTTTTCCTAATAGTTGACGTAGCTTTCTATGTGAGTTTTTCAAAGTGACAGGCATTTTGGTATAATTTTTTACCACTTGCATTTTCGAGAGGCGAGAGATCTCGCGACTCGTATTTTGGGCAAATTAGTATGAAAATGACGCTTGACTAGCAGTCCATGTATAGTATGTCAATGGTTTGTCCTTATTCAAGCGAGGTACTCCTGTCAAACATCTGAACGACAGTTCTTCGTTTGTTCAACCCGACTCTGGAACTCCCTGCTAATTCATGTCAGAAGTATTGGATACACAAGACAGTTCAAAACCTTTTTCAGCACCTGGCCAAAGCACACTAGCATAGTTAATAATGTTACATTAATTGAACCAATTTTTAAAATATATTTAATATTCTGTTGCTTTTATTCATTTATATCCTTATATTTAAGTAAAATACTTTAAGTTTTTTTCCCGCTTCACTTCTCATACATTTTCTTGCTTCACAATATCATAAGATTTATCTTATTATATTTATTAAATTAAGTTCTTATCTTATTATAATGATTAAATTAATTATTATAAACCAATTTATCTTATTGGTTTATAATAAATTGAAAATCAAATAGAAATAAATTGAATATCTAATATACTCCAATTCACAGGGACGCTCCGGCCACCATCAGATTTGGTCTACTACTGATTTTTTGGGTTGCTGATCACAAATTTCGTGCTTTTTGAACCCCATCCCATAGGATAGGAGGTATATTAAGTTTGTCACAAAGTTCGTAACACGGTGAAATAATAATGGTAGACCCCCAAGACCTAAAGGGAATATGATCGAGCCCGAATTCTGAATCGAATAAGCCATGTCCGTCCGTCTGTATGTCTCATGTTTTTAGGCTTCAAATTTTGAGCTAGGGTGCTGAAATTTCGTATGTAAGGTCCACGTCATGGGAAGCAGTACGAGTGTAAACATTTTTAAAATCCGCCTAAAGACACGCCCACAATCGGTCTAAATGTGCAACTACCTCCAGAGATTTAAAAACTATAAGACGTCCTAAAAGATTGAAATTTGACATTTAGCATCTCCTTATAAATGTAAGACACAAAAGAGAAAAATTTAATTGGTGAACCTCCTTCAGTGAGCGTGGCATCTATTTTAAGGTAAAATGTTCAAATGCAGTTTATTCAATATTTTCGCTCGAAATTAAAAAATTTCGCTTAATATTTTATGTAGAAAACGCATAGTTCTACATTTTGTTCATACAAGACTTTCGGCCCCGCCCACATTTGGACGCAGAATTAAAGAAAAACCTAAAATTTTCCAGAAAAACCTAATTTCGACTGGCTTTGAGCCTAATTTTGGAAAGCATGAAACAAAAAAAGTGGCACGTTAGGAAACGAGACTTTAGTCCAGATTTCTTTTATATAAAGTTTTTAGCCATGCCCCCTTTTAGGGGTCCATTTTTCGAAAATACTGGATTTGAACCAAAAAATTACATTTTTTCGTACTTTTAAGCGTAACTTGGAAATATCTGTGGAAATATCTTATAATTGATAATTTGTTATTAAGGCGATTGGTCAAAGCCCCTTTTCAAAGTTTGAATTACTTATAAAATGTCAAAAAATAACAACGCCATCAGCATTTTACAATGTGGGATAGGATGGGGTATTCAACTTCTATGGGGTATTAACTTCTGCGTACACACTGTAGCACTTACTCACTGGTTTTTCTCAAGAATTAGGGGCTTCACCTTTCAGTTGACCAAAAATGCCCCTAGAAAAGGGTGTTTATGCTGTATTCATGCTTTGGGTGTTAATTAATGTCAAAAAAAGTACAAAGTAAAGTTTTTCTATACATATTTACTCTTTATACCCGACCCAGGGTATATTAGTTTCAATGCATAGTTTGTTACACAGTGAAATAATAACAGTAGACCCTTTAGACCTTTTAGAGATATGATGGAGACCAACAAATGAATCGATTACGCCATGGCCGTCCGTCCGTATGTCCGTATGTGTAAAGTTTTTAGGTCTTTTAAATTGAACTAGGACGCTCTAACTTGGAGTGTATCTTGGTTCTTGTTTTGAACAGACAAAGTGTGAAAATTCGTTAAATCTGCCGACGGCCACGCGCACTTCTGGCTTCAATGTAAGACAACCTCTATTTCACGTTTTATTTCAAAATGCCTTTTGGTCAAGTTAGAAAGGAGTAGCAACTCAAATTTTGGTACACACCAATACTGGCCCTAAAATTTTAAGACGGCGGAAATTGGACCGCGCACAATATCGTTCATGCCAACTTTTAACATGTTAGATCTTTAAGAACCCGATTTCTCGGAAAGTTCACTCTAAATCGAAAAAAAACATCTTATGACAAATATTTAAGATATAACTATTTGCTAAGTTTGCATACAATGCTTTAATAAGAAATTCTTTTATTTCGATAATCTATATCTATATCGATAATCTATATCTGAGGTACATAAACCAAGATGTTTAGCCTAATGGCAATAAAAAAGAACAATTCAACATATATGCATCATTGCATTTCTCTTGGTGCATTGACAAATAAATTATTGTCAAGCATTGAATTCATAAATTGCAACAGTGCACTCACTATACGGGAAGTACTGACACACGCCAATATAGGCAATTAATGGCAAGAAACGCAACTCTGCACTATATTGGCATACGCTTAAGAGGCCCATTCATAAATGCAATTTAAGAGTCAAGTTACATTTAACCTTACATGTTGTTTATTTACAATTTTGTTTTGGTTCAATTTGGTTAAAGGTTTAAACATTTTGCCCCGCGTTAAACAGAAGGGTCATATCCCCTAGTATGGTGAACGTCCAGACGATGAAACTTTTGGTAGAGAATTTTTGCCAAGTTGATTTCATTTCGTAACGCCTTCAGTTCAGCTTTGTGCAGTTGTGGGTTAACCCCTTATAAGCCTTGTATAGGCAGTAGTAGCTGCTGAGGGACTCTGATGTCGGTGATATTGCCAATTGGAAAGTAAGACACTCGCGAAACACGGTATTATTAGGCAATGACTTGAAAGTGGTAGATGATTAAGAACAAAAACCTCACATGCCCCTGTCAGGGCTCCTCTTTAATACATTGTTCAGTGCTTTTTAAGCAAATGTCTTCCTTCACGAATTGAAACACAATTATGAATTTCGTCCTTAGACATGGGTAAGTATTGATCTCGATGCAAGTTTATTATACCATCAGAACGGGAGGGCTTGATGGTAGAACAGGTATTGTTAAATTAAACTTGTACTTTGTACTGATATTAAAAATTTCAAAGTCTTCCGATGTTACTAGTGGAATCGTTATCCTGAAGATGATGTGGTTAATTGTTAGTCTACTTTCAATGGTCATTTAACTATACTTAATAAATCATTGGCCAGTGGCGGAAGTCACAATGAATGCGATAAATGCTCCTTTATCGTAATTAGTTTCTTCTTTAACTGTGGTACAGAGATAAGAAGAGGCGATATTTTCCCATGCTAAGAGCTAGTCAAGACATCGATGATTGATCTTTGAATTCTTTGAACGTTGGCAATAGTCGTTATAGTTTGAATCGCAAGAGATATAAACAATTGTTCTGCTGCTATTCCATTAAACCGGGTTATTGTGTTGTTGATGTGAGATTTTAAATGTTCAAATTCAGTCGAGATAGTTTCCTGGTCTCGTTTCATAATGTTCGTTGTAGCTTCCAGCAACGAAGTTTCATTTGTGATCTTATGGAGCAGTTGATCTTCGTTGTTCTTAATACCATCAATTTCTTTGGACATATTCTCCGCGTACTCTGAATCCAATACCGCATATAGTGTAATAGTTAAACTTCCTACCACATTTATTGCGCCTCTCTTTTTTTTCTGAACGCTGTCGGTAGGTACCAGTAAAACGCTGCTTTTAATTAAATCATCAGTTAAGTGGCGTAGTTGGATTATGATTAGAAAGATCCAAGATTAGTTGGATTTAGAACATTGATCTTGGTTTTTCAATGAACTGCGAAGTTCGGACAGCCTTGCGCAACAATTATGTAGAACAGGAAGTTCTTCCCAACATGGCTTCATGTCATAATAGGCATTTATATTCCATTCCATTATGGTTTTGCAGTCATAATTTATTATTGCACGGTAAATCCCAAAACCATTAAAGTTATATATTCCATTCGCTGTTTATTATGTTTCATCATCATCATCATCAACAGCCTGTTATGTCCACAGTTGAACGTAGGCATCTTCTATGGTTTTCCATCGTGTTCTGTGTTGCGCTGTATGAATCCAATACGCATCCTGTATCCGTTTCGTATATGTGATGAAGTAATTGGATGTATCTTCCATCTACTCTGCACTGTTTTAGAGCCTCCGTGATGCAGTGTATTTCTACTGTGTCGAAAGCTTTTTGGAAGTCTACGAATGTCAGTACTAGGGGTCGATTGTACTCTACCGTTTTTTCTATAAGCGTTTTTAGTGTTTGTAGGTGATCGTTCGTACTAAAACCACTTCTGAAGCCTGCCTGTTCTCGTGGTTGGTAAAAATCCAGTTTCTGATCGATTCTTTTCGTTATTATCTTTGTTAGTAGCTTATAGAGATGCGATAGAAGGCTTATCGGTCGGTAGTTTTTCAGGTTTGTGATGCTCCTTTCTTGTGTATTAGATGTTGCATGAATTTCTCCACTTGGTTGGTATCGATCCTTGCTCTATACATAGGTTGAGTAGTTGTGTTATTTTGTGTTAGAGCGTATCACCTCCGACTTTAATGGCACATACCACGATGATCTCCTGGGGCCTTGTTGTTCTTCATTTCTTTAAGCGACCGTTGTACCTCTTCGATGGTTACTTCCGGAATTTCCTCTGAGCCGACATTTACAAGATGATGTCTTCTTTCTTTTATATTAAATGGTGTTGGTGGTGCATTGGTTGCATATAAATTTGCGTAGAATTTTTCGGTAATCGACAGTATCTCTTTTTTATTAGTTTTTACCTCTCCATTTTCATTTTTTAGTTTAATTATCTATTTCTTCCTTCCGCTAGGTTTTTCCTTAAGACTTTCATATTTTCGTTTTTTCCCAGAGTTTGTTGTATTTGATCGTATTTGTATTTTCTTATATCTTTACGTATTTCCTTTGATATTATCTTGTTTAGTCTCCTTACCTGATAATTATCTTGTATTTTTTTTTTGCTTCTTTTCTTAGGCTTAGGTATTGTTGAGTCGTTGCGCTTAGTTTCTCGTTGCGGTTTCCATTGTTTGTGTTTTTGCAGTGTTTTTCTTTAGTTAGGATTATTACATCTGTGATTGTTTCATTTATGTATTCGATGTTGTCTTTTTCTTGTTTGTTTAGCTTAGAGTTTATAAATTCTTTAAATTTAGGAAGATCGTCCGGGTAGTTCCATTTCGTAAACGTCTTCTTGCACACCATTTTACATGGTTCATTTTTTAGGTTTCATTTGACTGTGGCTCTAACCGCTCGGTGGTCGTTTCCTATTCCAAATCTGTTTAATACTATCACATCTGTTATTATTTGTTTTCGGTCTGTTGTAATGAAGTCTATCTCATTTTTTGTGTATCCATTAGGGTGAAGCCAAGTCCATCTTCTGTGTTGTTTTTTCTTAAAAAAGGTGTTCATTTGGTATAGATTGTTGCGATGCAGAAAGTTGAAGCATTTGTCCCCTTTGGTTTCTACCTTCTAGTCCGAATCTCTCTATCGCTATCTCTGGTTCATCTTCTGGTTTTTCTACCTTGGCGTTGAATTCTCCAGTGATTACTGTTAAGCAGCATTTGTTATCGCTCTTGGCCCATTCGATGTCTTCATAAAATTTTTCTACTTCTTTGTCCTCGTAGTCTCTAGTAGGTGCATATACTTGTATTATTTTCTAGGTGCATATACTTGTATTATTTGTATCTAGAGTTTAGTGTAATTATTAGGTATGCCACTCGTTTTGATACAGATTTAATGCACTCGATCTTTTTGGTGTGTTTCTTGTGGGTAAGGAAGCCGATACCTCCTATTGAATTTCTGGCGTCTGTATGGTAGAGTATGTTCCCTGAGTCTAGCATTATTTACTACTCTTCTCCGAACCTCCGATTATTACGTCCCATTTTAGATAGTTCGTTCTCCAGTTAGAATAAACGTTCTGTTGTATTTAGAGACCTAACGTTGTATGCGACAATGTTCAAGGTTGTTGTCTTAGATTTTCCTTTCAAAGGATAGACATGTGCACTCAAGAGGATACAAGCATCCACAGGTTTTCTAAACCCACCTCTGTCTATCAACTCCTACTCTTACCTCCCCGTGGTGAATACCGGGTGCCTAGTACCTTAACTGGAGATTGGGTTCCAAGCCCTTTAAAAGGTTGTTGGGGGTAGCATACGAGAGAGGGGGGGAGGAGTGTTCCCACTAAGGTACTTCTCCTTGCATCCGGACGGCAGCGGAGGAATTCCCCAGATGGAATCAACGGTGGCGTCCATAGTTCCAGTCAGGCCGAACTACTTAGTGAACACCTTATATGGGCTACTACGACGTATTCGGAGCTCAGGCCTATAAGGAGTGGGCTATCCGGCTCTCCGTCCTTAGAGCTAAGCAAAGGATCTGGTCCTCCAGGTTGGGGGTCGTGCCGTCGGGGTGACTTCCCGGCCACGTAAAGAAACACCAGTCACGAAGCAGAAACAAGCCTCGGATTCAGACGGATCTACTGTTGACGACCAATGCAAACGAGAAAAGGACAACGTGGAATGTTAGGTCCGTTAACAGACCACGTGCAGCCGAGCAACTAGCGGAGGCTCTTAACGACTGCAAGGCAGACATTGCCATCCAAGAAATGCGGTGGGACGGGCCGGGCAAAAGAAAGATGAAAAACTGCGACATCTACTACGGCGACTGCTATCGGCATCAAAGACAGCGCCTAATTGGATGTGGTTTCGTTGTTGGAGGCAGACTTAGGCAAAAAGTCTTGAGCTTCAACCCTGTAAGCGAGCGCCTCGCGACGATCCGATCTAAATTCGCCAACATTAGTTTGATATGCGCACATGCCCCCACAGAGGACAAAGAGGACGAGACCAAAGATATGTTCTACCAGCTCCTGGACAAAACTTATGAGCACGACATTAAGATTGTCCTAGGCGATTTTAATGCCAAGCAAGGAAGGGAGGGCATCTTTGGTCGTACTGTCGGAGAGCATAGCCTGCACGACACGACCTCCGATAACGGATTCAGGCTGATCGACTTTGCTGCGGGGCGACACATTGTGGTAGCTAGTACACAGTTCCCGCATCTCAATATGCACAAAGGGACATGGAGAACTCCCGATCAATCAACCGTCAACCAGATTGACCATATTGCGATCGACGCAAGGCACTCCTCCAGTATCATGGATGTTCGAACTTTCCGAGGGGCCAACATTGACTCGGATGACTACCTTGTTGTAGCCAAGGTACGGCTGCGGATATCCCGACCAGCGCCAAGTAATGGAAATACTGTGAGGAAGTTTGACGTCGGCCGACTACAATCGCAAGAGATCGCCAGGTCCTTCTCCAACCGAGTCTCTCAAAACCTTCTACGAAGTCCTATGCAGCCAGCATCAAGTATTGATAGCCAGTGGCAACATTGCCAAAATGCCATCAGAGACGCCGCCTCTGAAGTGCTGGGTTTCACACGGCCACCACACCGAAACCCCTGGTTTGACGATGAATGCCGGCAAGCACATGCAGCTAAACAGGAAGCATACAAAACGGCGCTGCACAGAAGGACTAGAGCTGCTCGCGAGCTCTACGAGCAGAGGAGGAGAGAGGAACACCGGCTTCTCCGAATAAAAAAGAGAGAGCACGAGAAGCGCGCGGTTGAAGAGATAGAGAGGTGTTACAACAGGAATGAGGTTTGAAAAATTTACCAAAGGATCAAAAGGTCCTGCCAAGGGTATAAACTTCGAACTGAAGCCTGTAAGGACCATCAAGGGAACATCGTAGTAGAATCGCAGTCGGTGCTGAGGATTTGGAAGGACCACTTCTGCAGACTGTATAACGGCGAGGACGAACCAAATACCGCTGTCAGGCAGAACGAACCATTCAACCCGGGCGAAGACGTTACCGACGAAGCATACGAACTATACCGCCCACCCGACCTGGAGGAGGTGAAAGTAGCTGTGTTTAAGCTCAAGTGCAACAAAGCAGCCGGAGCAGACGGCCAAGCTGCCGAACTTTTTAAATCCGCTGGCGATGAGCTGGTTAGGAGCATGCACCAGCTCATCTGCAAGATATAATCGGAAGAAAGCATGCCCGACGAATGGAACCTCAGCATTGTTTGCCCGATCCTGAAGAAAGGAGAAGACCTGAAGAAGACTGGCACATCCTCTGAGTTGTGCCAGTCTTCTTAACATCGCATACAAGATCTTTTCTGCTGTACTGTGTGAACGCCTGAAGCCGTTTGTCAACAATCTGATCGGCACATTTTAGTGTGGCTTTAGGGCAGGAAAGTCCACCATCGATTAAATATTCACACTGCGGCAGATCTTGGAGAAAACCCAGGAATTCCAAATCGATACACACCACCTCTTCATCGATTTCAAGGCCGCGTATGACAGCATCTATAGAGACGAGCTTTATAGCGCAATGTCTAGTTTTGGCATCCCTGCCAAACTCGTCAGTCTGTGCAGGATGACGATGGAAAACTCACGCTGTTCCGTCAAGGTCGGCAAAGACCTCACCGACCCCTTTGATGTCAGAAAAGGATTTAGACAAGGCGACGCGCTGTCATGCGACTTCTTTAACATCATACTTGAGAGAATTGTGCAGAACTCTCGCGCCAACACCAGAGGTACAATCTTTCAAAAGTCCGTTCAACTACTCGCATACGCAGACGACATTGACATAATCGGTAAAACAAAGCGTGATGTCAGTGAAGCCTTCGTGAGTATTGGGACGGAAGCGGCGAATATGGGTTTAGCAGTCAATGAGGGCAAAACCAAGTATATGCTGTCATCAAGAAAAGACACCCAACACCGACGTCTTGCACAAAACATCACCATCGACAACTATAACTTTGAGGTAGTTAGGGACTTTGTCTACCTGGGTTCCGCTATAAATTCAGACAATGACACCAGCGCTGTCAATCTTGCCAATCGTTGTTTCTTTGGGCTAAGAAGGCAATTGAGTAGCAAAGCCTTCTCTAGAGCAACTAAAGTGGCCATGTATAAGCCCCTAAACATGGACCCTGTCAAAGGCGGATGAAAACACTTTAGGCTGCTTCGAGAGGAAAATTCTTCGGACGATTTACGGTCCCGTCTGCATAGACGGAGAGTGGAGGAGGAGATATAACATCGAACTGTACGGGCTGTACAGCGATACCGACCTAGCCAAAAGAGTCAAAA
This sequence comes from Neoascia interrupta, assembly GCA_947623515.1. NCBI lineage: Eukaryota > Metazoa > Arthropoda > Insecta > Diptera > Syrphidae > Neoascia > Neoascia interrupta. The sequence goes on from OX392462.1 coordinate 106,467,708, forward strand.
CACAACGTCTAAGATGGCTGGGTCATCTAGAGCGGATGGACACCAACGCCCCGGCCCGGAAAATCTTCGAATCCACACCGCAGGGACGGCGCGGTAGAGGAGCACCGAGACTCAGGTGGCGCACGCAAGTGGAAGGGGACTTCAGCCAACTTCGCGTGCGAAACTGGAGACGACTAGCTAGAGACAGAGCTGGCTGGCGAAGCTTGTTGGCTGAGGCCCAGGTCCACCCCGGACTGTAGCGCCACCTTAAGTAAGTAAGTAAGCCAGTGCGTGTTGGTGAGTATTTTAATTTTCTTTACTTATGTATCTGTATAATTTATATTGTGAGCATTCTGTTATCTTTAATTTTTTCCTAGTTTCCTTTATTTTTAAATATTAATTTCATGTGTTTCCTTAATAGTTATCGTTTTCGTCTTGCTGTATTACTGTCTCTGTCTTCGTTTTTGTCGTATTAGTGCTTAGTCGCGGCATCTCCTCGCAATGTTGCAAAGGCGTTATCGGACTTGTGACCATTTCTTGGGGTGTCCGCTTTCAAGTGTACACTCAATCACGTCCTGATGCTCCTTGCCTATTTTTACTAGTCTGAGTCCGTTTTTGTCGCTTTTGTCTTGTCTTGTCTGTATTGAATAATTTGCTTTTATATCTAAACTTCATTATCATTCCATTTTCATTTTCTTATTCTTACCTTATGTTTATCGATATGTTACCAGTGTTATTTATTTTTGTTTCTCCAATTACTATGCCTTGCCTGTTACCGTGGTGTCCTCCTTTTTTAATTGCTGCTTTAGACCGATTTTGTTTTTGGATGATCCTGAGTGTTTTCACATTCTGTTCTCCTTCCTTTGCTGTTTGAGCGATTCTGTCTTTTGTTGTTCATAATCTGATCCAATAAATTCGGTTTCGATACTTTTTTGGTATCGTTTTGTTTTTCCTCTGGTGACCTTACTCTTTTTTTGGAATGCTTCGTTACTATTACTTGCTTCTGTGTTCATTTTACTTGGGTCCAATTCTTTACCATTAGAGAATATTCTGTTTCCTTTAACTTCTACTACCATTCCTTTACTTCGCAGTTCCTGTGCGATGTTGAAGACTTCGCTTCTTTTAGCTCTTTCTAGCATCGATGAATCGTTCTTTATGTATAAATTTGTGCCTTTCAATTTAGATTTCAATTGCATAATTTCTATCTTTTTAGACAGACGCACTAGTTCTACTAAGATGGGCCTGATTTTATTGTCAGATTTCATTCCAATACGTTTGATGTAACTTATGTCCGAATCTAATAGTGTTCTATTTTTGTGTTGTTGTCATCAGATGTTCTGCTAAGGCTCTAAGTTTTTCTTCGTCTTCTTCTGCTTCTTTGATGTTGAAAATTAAAATGTTGTTGCGCCGAGCTATTTTTTCATTTACTTCTTTCTGCACATTTAATTCTTCTCTCAAGTTTTTTATTCCAGTTTCAAGAGTATTTACTTTTGAAATGAAGAAATTTCATTCGCATTTTTGTTTATTTCTTCGGTTTTATTATTTATTTTCTTTCTTATATCTTCTCTCAACGTGATTTTAACTGCATCTATTTGTGTTATCAGTTATTATTTAAATTACTTTTAATATCTTCTTTAAAGATGCTTAAAGCATCCATCATTTCTTCTTTGTTCATTTTCACCCCCCTCTTCTGTATTTAAACTTTTACTATTCCCCACTAGATAGGATTTAGTCGCTAAGTTTCTAATTGAGGTTGGCGTTCTGGAAAGAAGGTGGTAGTGCTGTTTCTTACAGTTATCTCTTTTCCTCTTGGACCCGCCAAAATGGAAAATGGATATTTTGTTCACTGTTCCCAAATTTTCCAAATATATACCCGGCTGTGATGTAAAAGGCAATAATGCGACAGGTGATCCGTAACTACTTGGCACAGTTAACAACACTAACAGTATTGTCGCAATAGCTGAACGCGGTCGTTTCTCAGGTATTTCATCTTTTAGCTGCTGAGTCTCGGATTGACCAGGAACATTTTCATTCTGATTGTTTTTGCCGCCATCTGTCCTTCTGTCCTTTGGGAGAGATTGGACTGCGTCTTCATTTAAAGTTTCTTTTTCCATTAGTAAGGAGTGCTAATCTGTGTACTGCCCGAAGTGGTCTTGAATTCTACTACTCGCACTATATCATCTTTACCCTTGATAATCTTGATTATGCTATCGAGAGGCCATTGCAAGAGAGGTACATTGTCTTCTTTTATAATAACCAATAATCCTTCCCGGATTTGGGAGGTGACCTGTTTCCATTTGTATCGGTGCTGTGATCCATTCAAATATTCTTGTGACCATTTGGTATACCCAAACCAAATGGTCACAAGAATATTTGCCCAGAATTTTACCCAGACCAAATTGGTATACCCGACCCTAAGTTTGATGTTTAGTTTGGAACGCAGTGAAATAATCTCCGTAGACCCCTAAGACCTTTTGGAGATATGAATGGGACCGACAGGAGAATCGATTAAGCCATGTCCGTCCGTCCGTCCATATGTAAACAACTTTTAGGCCTTAAATTTTTAGGTAGAGAGCTGAAATTTTGTGGGTTGGCTGGAAGTCCATTGGACCAGATCAAGTTTGAAAACTAGCTGGATCCGCCCACAGACTCGCCCACTAAAAAATTTTATGACAAAAGTTGTAGATATTAGCGTTTTCTAACTTTCATGCATATGCAGTACTTGCCTCAGCCCACTTGATCATTAGGATCCGGGTCTTGAATTTAAAATCGCTTCTATTTCAATCATGAGCGTTTCCAGTTCCTCGTATGTAAAATTCCATGACTCTAAATTTACTGCCGCTTCCCATAGACCACCAAAATGCGGGGCTCTCGGAGGTATGAAATGAAGCTGTATGCCCTTGGTGTTGCAGTAAGAAGTAATCTTTCTAACTGAAGTTAGATAGCTCGTTTGGTTTCCTGTAGTTGGTTTCGTGCTCCTACAAAATTTGTCGCATTATCGCAATACAAGTTCTGACAGTACCATCTTCGTCCAAAAAATCTTTTGAGAGCACCGATGAAAGCCTCCGTTGTTGGATCACTAACGATTTCAAAGTGGGTAGCCTTCTTTAGCGATTTCAAAGTGGGTAGGCTCATCGAGTTCAATAGTCTAGCTGGTTGAACTCGATGAGCCGACAGGTTCCTTATGACCTGATTCATTAATCTTGGCTTGGCTCTAAAACTTGAATTAAGCGTGCTAAGGTTTTTCCTCTTATAGGCCAATATTTTTGGCGCGCAATCGCCACTAAACACTATGGTCCGACATGAAAATTCTTGACATGCAGATCAGTAAGCAAAAGCTTGGTAATTATCAAAGTTTAACTGGGACGATTGCAGACGTCCTCCGACTTGAACAATCCTGGTGTCATCCAAAAAAACCGAAAAGTGCTCAATGGACTGTTGTTATTAACAGTTCTAGATCTACTCAAATCCTTACTGTTTGAAACCTTGTTGTTGAAACGTTCTGATGATCGCTATTAGCGCAGCATCTAATTCTGTGGTGGTAAGGCGTGGTACTAGATATTGTACATTGTTGATTACAATTCGAATTACGTCAATATTTGAATGTTAAAGTTCATCCGTTCCTTTAGGTTTGTTCTTACGTATGTGCGAAACGAATCTCATTGCATACGCTGTTACGCATTAAAGTCTAGGCAAGGAATTACGGTGATCCATGGACTCTAATATTGAGTTGCACCGCTCCATGGCTGCCAGCGAAAATGCAGATCTCTTCCTTTCCAGCTCGACTGCTTTACAGGCCATGAGCTCTCTGGGCCATAAAGGTATAGCATAAAACCACATGATACTTTGTTTCAATTTATGCGGTGCTAGCCCTTGGGACACTATATCTGCTGGGTTTTGTTTTGATGGTACATGACGCCATTGACTCGTCGTGGTAAGTTTCTGGATAAAAGCTATTCGATTGGCAATATAGCTATGATATGACGAGGCTTGAGAATAAATCCATGTTCAAATAATTTCTGAACCAGTCCAGAAAGTGGAAGATAGTTATCCCATTTTTAAAACTCCTTCTACTCTGAGCGCCAATTCGGAAGCTAGCTTAACTGCACACAATTCGAGACGGGATCCTGACGATGTTCACCTGGCAGCGTTTGAAATGGTCATAGGACTAGCCATTTTAATAATGTTTATAGAATTGTAAATTGTTGTAAAATTTCACTTTTCAATATTGAATTTAAATTTGTATGGCTTTGCCATAGGGGCCGCTCCCCAATATAAGCAACGATACGTTCGGTTAAAAAAAAAAAATGAATAGAGTAGCGCAACAGCTCGAGGTGAACCAGGGCCAATTTCTCAACAATGTATGCTGTGTGTGTTAATTTCTTCACATACAAGGTCACATACGTTCGGTTAGCTTTTTAATTAATGTACTTGAAATACCATCATATGGGCTTTTTGATCTACTTTAGTATTCTCCTTCTTCTCACTGATTGGAAAAATACTCCGACTTGATTTTCGAAGAGAGAGAAATGGATCAAAGATCGAAAAACTGCAGCAGTATTATAATTTTTCATAAAATGATTTCGTCATTGCCTTCCTTGTTTCTTAAGTTTGCAGTCGGAAGCTCGCAGTATTGGTCAAATCATCATGGGACTAGCTATTATTATAATGTTTGTAGAATTACAAATTTACAAATTTTGACGCCTTCCCTCGAATTGTAAATTTTTGTAATTTTTTACTTTTCAATATGAAATTTAGTTTCGTATGGCTTTTGCATAGGGTCCGATCCCAAATATAAGCAACCATACGTTCGGTTAGCTTTTTATACCCGACCCAGGATATAATAAGTTTGCTGTATAGTTTGTAACGCAGTGAAATAATCACTGCAGACCCCTAAGACCTTTTAGAGTTTTGAATGGGACCGACAGGGCAATCGATTAAGCCATGTCCGTCCGTCCGTCCGTATGTAAACAAATTTTAGGACTTAAAGTTTAAGGCGGAGAGCTGAAATTTTGTGGGTTGGTGGGAAGTCCAGTCCTTCAGATCAAGTTTGAAAATAAGCTGAAGGGATTTTAGCTTAAAATGACTGTTTTTCAATAAATATATATGAAATTTGACAAAAAATTATATGACAAAAGCTGTAGATATTAGCATTTTCTAACTTTTATGTAAATATTGTATATGCCTCCGCCCACTTTTGTGGGCGTGGCGTTAAAAAAAGTGATTTTTTTTAGTTGAAAAGGCGGAGTTTTAGGCCGAAATGTATGCAACCACCTAGTACAAAGCATTCAACAGTTATATTTTTATATCCCGCCCACTTTTTGGAGTCGTGGCAGTTTTCTTTTTGGTATGGTCGGGTATTTTGCAATCCGTCGTAGATGGATTGAAGTTTTTGCATACCCACTGTTGCACTTTCCCACTTGTTAATTAAAACTTAGTTAAATTCAAATCTCTTTACTATCGATTTTCACACGTCAACATTTAAAATAAAATTGTGCCGTACGAGCCTGTCACCCGTGTATTTATACAAATTAAGCACCTTCTAGCACGTTCCATACTTCTAGCACGTTCCATACTTCCCCTTTGCTAATTTTCCATTGGTACTTTCCCGCTGATTTCCATGGAAAAGAAATTTTCGATATCGAAATTCTAACTTCGAATTTATCAGCTAACTGGAATGACAGATGGGTGCGTTCGTTTAGTGAATCGATGGGTGCATTCATCGATTCCTAGATGTCTTTTATTACTTGCCACCACATTACATTGCACCTCTTGTGTATGTCATTATGGTCCTCTGGTGTATGTCATCAATCCTTTCTCTTGGGTCCACCACATAGTGCTCTTCGCATGTTGGGTTTTCAATGGGAAGTAGAAATTGGTTTAGCAGCGCACGTGGCATAATCCCGACACCAGCTCTCGTCATAGTTTCTTGTACTTAGCCAATAAAAGCGTTCCCGTACCTTTTCCAATATCTTGTTGATTCCCAATTGCCCGCCAGATACTCCATCGTGCATTTCCCGTAGAATCTCCTGGACCTTCGACCGTGGTACCAAAAGCTGCATCTTTAAGGTTTTCCCATCTGGCATTTCCCATTATCTAAGCAGAACACCGTCTTGTACATGGAGAGAGTCCCACTGCGACCAGTATGCCTTTAAGGTTGGACTTCGGTCAGAGATTTCTCTTGCATTCGGCCTCTCGGTAGATTCCTTCCATGCAAGGATTGGCTCGATGTCAGAGTCGTCTTGTTGCGCATTTCGAAGCTCCTCAGTATTCCAGCCTTCCGCATGTTCAGCTCTTATTCTCTGGACTGTACAATCGTCCTTTTCCTCTTGTCGCACGCAATACTTACAATTGGGCTCACGTGGTTTCCGGGATAATGCTTCCGCATTGCAGTGCATTCTTCCTTTGCGATGTTGTATCTCGAAGTCATAAGCCTCCAATCGCTCGATCCATCTTGCGATTTGTCCTCAGAATTTTTGAACTGATGTAAAAATTTGGGAGCGGCGTGGTCTGTACCCAAGATGAACTTTTGGAAACTCAGGAACTTCTGGAAATGTTTCATTTCCAGTATAAGAGCAAGGAGTTCTCGCCTAGTAACACAGTAATTTCTCTCCGGTCGAGTTAGAACTTTGCTGAAGTATGCTACAACTTTCTCCTGCCTATCGTGTAATTGCAACATGACTGCGCCAACACGCCGGGGATGGGGTAAGCTAGTATCGGTGCAAAGTCGCTGCTTCAGATGTTGAAAGCTTCTTCGGCGCGAGTCGCTGCTGATTGCTCACAGGATTTACTATATGCTCTCTTAAACTGGTCGAAATACATTACCACGCTTGACTAACGTATGATGACCACATTTGCAAGGGACTGCGTAAACAACTGGTGTTTGGAGAGCAAAGCGATATTTAAGTGATTGTAGACAATAATTTATTATCGTTTATGGCGGTAAAAAAATCGTTTTCACACCGCATCGTTTTTAATTTCGACCGACCACTGCAAAGACACCTTTCATTACAGCGGTAGCGTCAGAATACGAAGATCGCCGCTGCTTGGTGCATGTAATACACGATGATTCTTCTCTGGCTTCTTCAGTCAAAATAACGGAATGCTTTTTTCATTATAAATTTCTGTCTTCTTCGCTCGAGGTGAGCCAGGGCCAACTTCTCAACCATGTATGCAATGCGTTTTGTATTCTTTACGTACAAGGGGATATATTATTTTTCGCTGAATGTGAGAGGAGCTTTGAGAAAGGCAAATGTTATTCTCAAGGGCAGACCCTCGCGGGGGTGATGACCGAAAAAAAGCACGAGTCTTTTTTTCATGTGGCAGAGGTATGACTTGATCCCAGACCTCCCGCGTTTAGGAACACATACTGACCGTGGCCGTGGCATAGGGCACCATGGTCTTTATTTAACGAAACGAAATTGTTGCCGTATACAGAGCAAGCGTAGTACATAATATAAAAACATTATGAAACTCATTTATCAGTTACTTACAAAATTAAAAATGCATCCACTTTATAAACAGCAGACTCTTAGCAAAAATAATTTCTACAGTATCTAAAATACCATTTAGCAAATGTGTATTTTATAGGGAAATAGAACAATTATTTTGCAATAAAAAGAACTTACAGTATGTGTCGTTCAACTTGTTGCCGCTCTTCATTACGCTTACGGATTTCAATTTCCAAATGTCGTATTTCTGCAAGTTCTTGAAGTACGTTACCGCCTTTTGGCTTTGAACCTCCTGAAAGAGTGCCCTCAGGATCAACGACATCACCTTCTAACGTAACAGAGCGGCGGTAGATTTGGCGATGATATGTTACCTTTAAATTCAATAGCATATTGAATAATCTAAACAGTTTTATTAAAAATATTCTATTATACTCAATGACGTAAATTTATAGTCACTTAACACAAAGACGATTGAACGCGCACTTACGAAAGTCCAGTTAGCTTTAACAGCAGCTGACAACTTGTAACATAATTCTAAACATTCAAATAAGACGTCATTGGAAGCCCAGTTTCAAAAAAACATCAAGCAATTTATAGATTGCGAAACCGTTGGTGTCGATAAATCAGACAAAAACTGTGACTGTTTAATGTGCTTCATTAGCGTTAAATAGTTTTATGCGATGTTTATTATGAACAATAAATAAATTAACCCTTTTAAGCCAGATAAAATGTTTTAAAAGTGTTGTTTAAGTGACAATAATTTTGCGCTAATGTATATTGCTATTTCTTACCTGTTTGGCTGTGTTAAGATCTTTACATATGAGAGTGTGTCCAATCACAAATTTCATCACAGGATCAAAATATCCATCGTATTCAATAAGCGAAAGGGCAGAGTCAACGTTTTCTGATCCAACCTAAAAGAGAATCGATCGTTTTTATTTTTCAATTATTTCCTGAGTCGTTGGAACAGATTCTATAGAAGCATATTAAGTATGATACAAGCGAAATAGTAAATATAAAGAAATAAAATTGTTTAAATACGTAAACAGGCCCGCACACAATTTGCCAAAATGAGCATCTAAAAAAATAAAACACAAATACGGCTCGAGGCGATTTAACCCGAATTTAATTTAAATTAACCCCTTAATTTAACCCGAATGTTTAAATTTTTATAAAATGCTACTTAATTTTTAATTTAAATTAAGAATTTTTGTTTTGACATCAATTTATCGCTCAAAGTGTGAATATAGCAAAATACAACTTTTAGAGGGGTAGTTTTTGCTGATTTAAGGGTGAAGTCCTTAGTTCTCGAGAAAAAAAACTCAGCATATAGCAAAATACCCCTTTTAAAGGGGTAGGTTTGCGGATTTAAGGGTGAAGCCCTTAGTTCTGGAGAAAAAAAACTCAAAACTCGTGATCAGCACCCCAAAAAAACTATAATAGAGAAAATTCCATCCCGTTATCCCAAACCCATATTAAGTGGTAATTTCAACATGTAAAAACATTTTTGTTTTGACATCAATTTATCGCTCAAAGCGTGAATATAGCAAAATAAACCTTTTAAAGGTGTAGTTTTTGCTGATTTAAGGGTAAAGCCCTTAGTTCTCGAGAAAAAAAAACTCAGCATATAGCAAAATACCCCCTTGAAAGGGGTAGATTTTGCTGATTTAAGGGTGAAGCTCTTAGTTCTCGAGAAAAAAAACTCAAAATTCGTGATCAAAACTTAAAAACTTCTTGGCACTTTCAGCTCAGAAGAGCCATCGCCTGACCTCTCTTACAATCATGCATGATGTGTGCGTCACAGGTGTTTTTCACACATGAAAGGGACCTACAGTTTTTTTGCCGATTCCGAACGGCGAATTGAGAGGTCTCTCATGACAAATGATACTCTCGGAGGGTTTGTCAGGCCCTCGCGGAGGTGAAACACCTTGAAAAAAACTTATTCGAACCCGGGACCTCTTGCACAGCGGTTCTACACACTAGTTCAGTTTTCAAAGCATTTTATTAAGGTAATTCATTTATTCTTACATGCTAGACAAAAATGCTTAAAACTAGCTAAATAACTTAACTATCTTAATATAACTTACTGGCCCTTCGCGGCCCCAAAACTTAATGCTTATCAATTACGTCTTTCGACCTAAACTACTTACTTTAAATACTATATGTAAAATAACAAAATTAAAACTAATTAAAACTAAGAAAAATGGTTTTGTTCGAAAAAACTTAGTAACAGAACTGTTTTTTTAACTTATATATAAAACTTAGGGCTACCTTAAAATAAAACTTAGTAAATAAATAAAATAAAAATATAAAAAACTAAATAAAATAAAAATATAACTTAACTAGTTGCGTAATTAAATACGCACTTTTTTCTTTTTATTCAAGTGGTGTTTTTTTTTTTGTCTAATAATAATAATCTTAAAACTACCTAAACCTAAACACCTTAAAACTATGTAAGCCGGCCAAGGCTTAACGGCGACCGACTTTGCCGAACCAAAAACCCTACCTCGGATCGAAAGGTACCGACGAGGGAGTTTCCTCTTGTAGCCACCAGAATCGCAGGTGTTGTTTTTGGACATCTTCCACATCGCGGGAGGATACCGACCTGCTGAATGGGAGACGCTCCTTAGCACTCCGTGCGACGTCTCGGTTGTAGTTGAGTCACCTGTCAACAGTTGCTCGAGCAGCATGGAAGATTAAGGGCACTGCCTGGTCCAGGATAGATCCTCAACTTCTAGTCGTCGCAATATTGCTGAATTTTGTCGAAGTCACGCTGCAATAACGCTGCAATGAACACGATTTTAAGCCCTGATCTGTACGCGACCAAATCGTTGGCATACGCTATCGCAAAATGAAGAGATCCTATCAGATCAGCTGTTTTTGATATTGAACACTCCAGTAGAAGTCACATTGCCGTGTTTCACGACAAACTTTCTACCGGAGAGCATATTAAGCAACATGTATAGAAGAGGTTTGCTGATGCCTAACCTATTCAACTTGTAAAAGAGTTCTTCTAACCATACGGTATCAAAGGCCTTCTCCAAGTCAATCAGGCAGGCACCCGTGCATTGGTTCTTGCTTTTGTACCATTGGATTTCTGATACCAGTTTAGACGCGGCATGTATAGTATCATGTCCCGCCTTGAAACCGAATCGTTTATCCGGAACTATTTTATTGTCCTCAACGCACTTAGTCAAAGCTCTATTGATCACCTTTTCGAATACCTTGCTGATACTTGGAAGAAGATTTATTGACTGGAAATTTGCCGGATTGGAGTTATCACACATGGTACCACAGCGATCTTCCAATGTTCTGGATAATGTGCATTATTCAGAGCATTGTTGAACAGAGTGGCGTAGATTTCCACCGCTCCTGGAGGAAGATGTCGAAGCACAATGTTCGGAAAAACAATATTGATATTTGCATGATTACGGAAACTCACCTTAAAAACGGGTCTACACCCAAACTTAAAGGTTACAATGACTATCACGCACATCACCCTTCGCAAAATTCGAGAGGAGGATCCTCCCTCTACATTAAGAACTGCATAAAGCACTTTAAGAACACAGAAGTTGAGCTAGACTCTATGCAGATCAGTTCAGTTTCTGTAAAAATTGACTGCTTAGATTATAACATTGCATCTTGTTATTTCCCGCCAGGATATAGACTGGTGGAAGACGATCTTGATCGTATGTATGACTTCATTGGGTCCAATTTTATCATTGGGGGTGACTTTAACGCGAAGCATACTTTTTGGGGCTCACGATGCAATTCAACAAGAGGCAGATTACTGTACAAAAATAGTATGAAGTGTGGGGTGGACTTTTTCTCCACGGGTAAGCCAACATATTGGCCAACCGATAGGAATAAAAAGCCTGACCTTGTCGATTTTTTCATCGCTAAAGGGTAAGATATACCTTACGCGAATCGAAGAGTGTTATGATCTTTGCTCAGACCACTCAGGAGTTATCTTGAAGATGGGTGGAAGACTGGCGAAAATAGAAAGAGCTCCTAGATTAGCTAGCAAAAACATGAACTGGGACGCTTTCAGAAAGGACTGTAAGGAGGGTGTTGGCTTGAATGTGCCATTGAAAACTCCTTTCGAGTTAGAAACCGCAGTTGACAAATTCATTGAAGCAATTCAGAGCGCTGCTTGGAACAACAATTCGTCCCAAAAGAACGCAGTTAGCACCGACGGGCATGTACGTAAAACATATCCGCTCGAAATCGAAGAATTGATTCGTGAAAAGAGAAGAGCGCGTAGGAGATGGCAAGGCACGAGGGCCCCCCCAGACAAAACCCTATTGAACCACCTCTCTAGCAAACTGAAAGGAATGTTGCAAGATCTTAAAAATCGTGAGACCACTGAATACCTTGAAGGCTTGTCGGCGGATAGGAGCTCAAACTACTCGCTGTGGAAAGCAGTTAAGTATATCAAGAAACCTATAATCCACTCGGCACCAATAAAAAAAGCTAACGGCGAATGGGCAAGAGAAGACAAAGAGAAAGCGAATTTGTTTGCTGAACATTTAGAAGAAACATTCAAGCCTTTCGACGGTCCGCCGTTGGCTGACGTTCTAAACAACAACGACGAACCTGGTAGCTTTAGAATGAAAAAAGTTTCGTTAGTTGAACTCCGACAGACAATTAGCAAACTTAAAAATAATAAGGCCCCGGGTTACGACCTGATCACTGGCGAAATATTGAAAGAGCTACCAAAAAAGGCATTAGTCAAGCTACTTTATATGATAAACGCTTCTCTTAGACTTCTATACGTTCCAAGACAATGGAAAGTTGCTGAAGTCATTATGGTTCCTAAACCGGGGAAATGCGCAAATGATAAAAAATCTTAAAGGCCCATATCGCTTCTGCCGATAATATCGAAAGTATTCGAGAAACTTCTGCTGAAGCGATTACAACCAATAATTGCAGAAAGACGCTTGATCCCGGATCATCAATTCGGTTTCAGGCCTAACCATTCCACAATAGATCAAGTCTACAGAATAACGCATGAAATTGAAAAAGCCTTAGAAGGGAAAAAAATATGTTCAAGTGCTTTCCTCGACGTATCGCAAGCCTTCGACAAGGTATGGCACGAGGGCTTGAAATATAAGCTACGGCAAAACTTGCTGGAAGACATGTTTAAAATATTGGAAAATTATCTTGAAAGCAGACTCTTTCGTGTTAGGTGTAGTAGTGAATACTCGAGTTTCAAGCAAATTCGGGCTGGCGTACCCCAGGGAAGCGTCCTCGGTCCGACCCTGTTCCTGCTCTACACAAGAGACATACCTCTAGGTGACGAGACAGTCGTGGCCACGTTTGCAGACGATACGGCCATCCTGGCAACAGGTGAATCAGTCGAGTCATCAACGAGAAACCTCCAACGAGCATTGGACAGAATTTGTGTCTGGACGAAGACTTGGCGAATCGCTCTTAACGAGAACAAGTCTACGCCTGTGAATTTCACTTACAGAAGGGTTAACAATTTGCCTCTGTTCATAAATTCTGCACAAATACCTTATGCAAATGAAGCAAAGTATCTAGGGATGACACTGGACGCTAAACTAAGGTGGAAACCACACGTAAAGAAGAAGCGTGACGAGCTCGAGATTAGGCTCAGGGAAATGTATTGGCTTATCGGAAGATTTTCGAAATTAAGCACATGTAACAAACTGCTCTTGTACAGACAGGTGTTAAAGCCGTCCTGGACATACGGTATACAACTTTGGGGTTGTACCAAGCCGAGCAACATGTCCATGTTGCAGACTTTCCAAAACAAAACCCTGAGAGCAATTGTGAATGCTCCATGGTATATTAGGAATAGCGATATTCACAGAGATTTAGGAATAGCTACCGTGGGCGAAGAAGTAACAAACTTCGCTCGAAAGCTTAATGCTCGCCTTCATGTTCATTGCAACAATGAAATGATCCGTACTCTAAACGAGACTCTTAACGATGTTAACAACGAGCGACGACTACAAAGAACAAGACCCTTCGATCTAGCGACGTAGGGTGAAGCCGCATGAATGAACGGCTTAGTAGGTGCATTCACTGGAAAGCAACCTATCCAATGCGATCAACACTATGGAAGCGTAAACTACTTGTTAAGTTAACTTAGTCGTAGTCAAGAAGTATTATGAGAGAGCGAAAATTTACTACTATGAAGTGCGTTCTGGCAGTTTCATAGTGTCTCTCATAAATAATGGGTGGTTTTTTAGCACTTCGGCTACTTCGGTATTATGTACCTGCTATAGTGAGCGTATTGGTATCTTTGAAAGATTTTGGAGTTTTAGTCTCCGTCCATCCTAGTATTCAAATAAAAAAAAAAAAAAAAATGTTCGATATTCCATCGATTTCCACAGATTTCTTCTTTTTCAATGATTCGAAGATCGTTTGGAGTTCCAACTTCGATACGAACGGGGCCTGGACCCTTTCATTGGCGACGGCATTATATGCCAAAAAGTCGTCATTGAAGCCGGTAAAACCAATATTCTTTTATCGCTTGAACCAGGACTCTATTCTCCAGATTTTCCAGGTCTCCAGTGATTTGGGCGAATGCTAGGATTCACCTTGTACACGTCCTGGAAAGCAGTTCTTATAGCCTCCACTTTCTCCTGCGGATCTTCGATCACGAAAAAGTCGTCATCATCAACAGCGTCCCTTATATCTAAACCTGCTGCTGTCAGTAACTGTTCGTTGTTTGTCGTTCGGGGGATTTAAAGACAAGGAAGTTCGTTGTCATCGTTCCTCCAAAACACTTTATTAATCCGGGGAAACATGCTCGAGTTATCTGACGTGATAGCCCGAATCTAGTTACCCCAGTGCAAATTGGCAGAAAGTCTGTAATTTGCTCTAATAAGTACTTGGAGGTTCGCGATCAACGACTTCAAAGTCCTTACCTCCGCATCCTGTCTGTCAGTAATCGCCTATACAAGTTTTAAAGTCTTGTCAGCAGTCTACTTTTTTGTTCGTGTAATGCGTCGATTTTACTGGCTGGTCGATATACACAATTTCGTTTTGAATGGTTACTGCGGCACTTAGTCCGCAATAGTCACTGTCATACACAAACATGCGCAGACAGTTTATCGTTTGTCGGTCCACGTCAGTCAAGTGTAACCGTTCGTCAAACAGCAGTAGGTCCAGATAAGAGCCGCACCTAGGATACGATGGACTATCTGTCAATCGAGCCGAAACTCGACACCTTGTTAACCCCACCAATGAAATAGTGAGTTTCCTCTAGGATTAGGTGTTTGGTTTCCCCAATCTCTATGTTTGGCGTTTAGATCTCCGGCCATGAGGAAAAAGTTCTCCCCCGACTCCAGCCTTAGGCATCGAAACAATGTCTCGAGCTCTGACGTAAAACAGTAGACTGAACAGCTTCAGGAGCATAATGCGACAACACATACAACTTCTTTCCACTACGGAGGGGGATGTAAGCAATGCATGCTTCCAGCTCCCGGAACCTTTGCACTATACCTCTATACACGGCCTTATGCTTAAGTTCCTTGCGAATGAAGATCGCAACACCACCTCCTCGAATGGAGTTGGGTCGGTCTCTCCTTACTACGTTATAATCTTTGTGCCTTAATTTCCGTTTCCGAGTTAGCCGAGTTTCGCGAACCAGACAAACATCAGGGCTTTGGTCGTTAAGCAACTTAAAGAACGTTTCTCTGCGCTCGATCCTCAACAATGAATTTACATTAACCGCTAGGGTCTTCAAGGGGTTTTCATTCGCGGTCGTACCCATTACGATTTGTTGTGCGTTAAGCTAGGCAGAAGCGCGTAGAGCCTATCCACACGAGTCGCCTGCTCATTTAACTGGCGCTGCATCTGCACCATCTGCCCCTGGGTTTGAAGCAAAATGGACAGTACGTCGCCTTGGACAGTACGTCACCTTACCTGACGCCATTTGGGTGTAGGTGATTTGGGGAGTCACGGTTGATTTTTGAGCTGATGGCGTGACCGAACCTTTAGCAGCGAGCACATTGAATAATGGCCTCGCTGCGTTTTAATTTGTACCATGAGACAGACTGGTAGTCTAGGACTTTGATACTCCTAAGACCATCCAGCTTGCTATCGGGAGACAGCTGAACCAGGAAGATTGGCAGTTTCCTATTCTCCCTTTTAGCCCTTACTGTGAGGAAGGGCTTAACTCCTACAACCGAAAGCCCGTCGCACCTAATTAACTGGAGCGTCCACTTTCAGAACCAAAGTTTGCAACTTTTCCTTCTTCGGGGGTAAAGGAGTAAAACTCCGTCGTCGAGTTCCTTAATAACTTCTTTATTGTATTATAGTGATCGATAAAATTGCATTGAATTGTGTGTCTACTTTCATTAAATCTTCTTTCTACACACTAACCAATGCACCACGGCGCCCAATTTCCTTCAGAGTCAGAAAAACAGTTTCAATGCACAATTTAAATCAAAAAGTGTAAATATAAAATAATCCCACTTTTAGGCGTATTTTTTTACCCCTTTAATTTAACCCGAATGTTGAAATTTTTGTAAAATATAACTGAATTTCAAGCTTCGAATCCGATATGCCGAAACTTCCGATTGGATTTACACCTCCGACTGCGACTTCGGTTCAGATAAACCAAACGAAGTTTTATTTCGGAGGTGCTACCTCCAAATAGCAACCACCAAAATGAGTCATGATTTGTTATATTTAGTTAATAAAGAAGTGTTTCGGCAAAATATTAAAAGTAACAGTTAACCGTAGATAATAGGGTGTCTCGCCCTCTTGTTGAATCTGTATAGATATACCCATAGATTTGCTTGCATTGAAGTTAAGAGTGTGTGTAACGTGCACGAAACGCGGATGCTTTGATTCTGTTTGACTAATAGTTCTCAAAGGCTGTGAGTGATATTGGTGTTATCGATTGAATAAGATCTAGTCATAAATCTTGGTTGTAAAATTTTGGTTTCATTTAACTTCAATTGTATTTAGAATTTCTCAGTTAAGAATCTTCTCCCTAAGAAAGGGGCGTGGCATCCACCCCTTCTCAATAACATCGTTTTTTTTGCTTATATTTTTTATCGAAAGTGGAAGTGGCAAAAATTTATACTATAAATAATAAATAAATAATAATATAATTTATTACGTATCTGAACATTTTATAGCGCAAGTTTTTTGGATTCAAAGAAAATATATCGAATAATAACCGTTTATTAAAATGCAAATGATATATGACCACGCCCAAAAGGGGGCGGGTTTTGCCTTTTTTGAAATGTCAATCGCAATACACTAAAGCGAGAATAACGCGTACCAAATTTCAGCTTCCTACGACAACTTTGAATTTTCATGCTATTAAGTAAAGTGGGTGTGTCAGTGGGCGGATTTTGAAAATGTTTACACTTGTACTGCTTCGGGACCTAGAAAGAACAGATATTAAGTTTCCTGCTCCTAACTCAAAATTTAATGCCTAAAACTACCGACACACGGACGGACGGACATGGCTCATTCGACTAACGATTCGGTCTCGATCATATGCCCCTCCGACTTCGCGGAGGTTGGTATTAAACCTCCGACTCCGATAAAATCACCTCCGTAACATCCCTACGGTAAATTCATATTATTTTGATTACCCATTAACAAACAAAGCGGGAATATAGTAAAAACACCCCTACTTGGGAGAGTTTTTGGGTTATTTAAGGGTGAAGCCCCGATTTTAAAAGAAGGAGATCATCATCATCATCATTTTCGAATGCCGCTTATCCTTTAAAAGGGTCGCGGAGCGAGGGTGGCTAAATGGTGCTTCCACCTTTCTCGATCCTCCGCCACCAACTCAAGAGACTCCGGTGCAATACCCAGGGGGCGACGCCCTCGCATCTCGGCTAGCATGACCTGTCTAGGAAGTCTGTCAGGGAGCATGCGAACAACGTGTCCAAACCATCGAAGAATCGATCGCTCCACTCGGAGAAGTACCAGCTCAACATTAAGATTCCTGCGAATACTGACGTTTCTCACTCTGTCCCTTAGAGTAGCACCAGCAACGCACCTCAAGAATCTCATTTCGGCAGCTTGTACCCGCGATCTAATTTTTTCGGTCATTACCCAAATTTCATGACTGAATTAAAAACTAAGATCTTTGCTTTCACTCCAAGCTCAGCCTTCCTGATGACCGGCCGGCGCAGTTCCTTTACTATTGATCCAGCTTGGTCAATTCTACGGGACAACTCAGTATCACTCCTCCCATCTTTCGTAAAAAAAAAACCCGAGATAATTAAACTTCTCCACCTGTTTTAATGGAACTCCATTTATGTGCAGGGTACATTGACCAGGAGTTCGGGAAACAACCATCACTTCCGATTTGTTCACGTTTACTTTCATCCCAGCATCACCACAGACGGCTGCAAACCTATACAGTGCTCGTTGAAGTTCCTCTTTGGATGATGCAAGGATGGCCAAATCATCTGCGAAAAGCAGATGGCTCATCCCAATGCCAGCCAATTAGAAACATTGCTCGCCAAGACTGCGCTTCACCATCCAGTCCATATATGCTATGAAAAGGAGCGGCGACAGAACACAGCCATTTATCCGTACACAGCTTCTGCAGTTTCCATACAAAGAAGGAGATGATGATTAAAATTATTAAAATTATAAGTGTTGAGGACTTTAGAAAACTCAATAATAATTTTTTTTTTTTTTTGTATTTGATTTTTTTTTTTTTTTTTGTAAAATTACTAAAATCACACTGAGTAAACTTAAACAATATTTCTTATAGTTCCTTTAATAGTCCATATAATATTAGTTTTTCTGCTTCTGGTTCTAATAACTCAAATTGTACAATCGCAAAATTGTACAATTATCAACGTCAAGGTCCGAATTAAAAGAAGAATTGCATATGAGAGACCTCTAGACATCGGGGCTTAAAAAGGAATTGTTGCTCCAACTTCGGCCAGATTAGCGAGGAAGGTGGAAATCCTGATTGTACAATCGCAAAATTGTACAATTATCAACGTCCGAATTAAAAGAAGAAATGCATATGAGAGACCTCCAGACATCGGGGCTTAAAAAGGCATTGTTGCTCCAACTTCGGCCAGATTAGCGAGGAAGGTGGAAATCCTGAAACGATGCTGTTCGATGTTCAAGAAGAACAGCAAGAAAGCACAGTAAGTACCGCTGATGAAATGCCTGCTTTTATGAAGTTGCTTTTGGAGAAGTTCGGAAAGCTGGACGAGAAAGCAAATTTGATGAACAAAAGAATTCTCTAGAGAAGCAACTCCAAGGTCTGGACGTTAAACTCAAGCCGAAACTTAATGCCCAAAACGCGATGTTAAAAGATCAAATCGAGACAATAGATCAAAAGTTCGAAGCAAAATTCGATAAAGTGCTCACGACGAAAAGAAATGCAGCCACCTGTGTTCGATGGCCAAACATCGTGGCTGATTTATAAGACACAATTCGAAACTGCCGCGATGACGAACAATTGGGACAACGAAGAAAAATCTATTGCTCTTATCCTTGCGCTCAGGGGAACAGCTGGCGAATTGCTAGGTACTTGCATCAAGAAAACTACTGAAGACACGAACCACACCCCTTCAACCGCAATCAGATGGAATGGTAGAACGCTTTAACAAGACCTTGAAGGAACATCTTTCCAAAGTCGTGGACGAAAACCAACGGGAGATCAGCAAATACCTTTGTTCCTAATAGTCTACGGAAATGAGATTCATAGTCCAACTGATTATACTCCATCTGATATTCTTTTTGTTCCCCCTGCAAAGTCGGGGTAAGAATAGCCTTGAGGTAAGGTATGCCTGTCGTAAAACCTGACTAAAATCCGCCTGAAGAAGAAATTTTTAATGTTGCAACGGTCGAAGCTGCTCTATTCCGGGTAACATTTGATAGCAAAGTTTAAGCTTATAGACGAATCTGAAGGTGCGATAAAAATGTAGAAGCGTCTGTCACATATTGTGCGGCTCACTGGTCGGCGTCTGTCTCCAAAGAGGCGGCTGAGTTTCAAAAAAGAAAAAGAAGTTACAAAAAAAAAGGCAGTCAACAAAACGAAAGATTTAATTACCCAGGTGGTAGCCGAGCTATGCTGAAAAATCCACCCTTTTCGGAGGCAGGCTCTACGGATTCTAGGGAGAGCCTTTTATTGCTTAAAAAGCCTTTTGAGAAAAGGACAAAACAAAATCGATCACCACCACCTAGATCAAGCATATACGGGAAAAGCAGTCCACCCGTAAACCAGGACGCAGTGGAAATTAAGAGCTTAGAAAAGGAGAGTAATGAACGCCGAGCTAAGCTTACTGAAATGGAGCGGCTCTTCCACGATCTTTAAATCGAAGCTGACTTTCTGCGAAAAGAAAACGCGGATATTAAAAATACTCGTGTAACAAAAGACTGTGAGGTAAAGAAAGAGTGTGTAACACCGAACCGACCAGCAAGCGAATACTTTACGGACGAGGACGAACTTGCACTTGACACTGATTCAGTTTTACTAGCAAGAAACGTTAATCGAATTCCTCTCCCGAAGTAATGCAAAAAGAAGATAAGCTCTCTGACTCAAACAAAGCTACACCAGAAGCGAAACATTGTCGGGATAGCAGAATTCGGGAGATTGCGCAAACTTCTTGCAAACACGGTGAGAATAGAAGACTATAAGCTTATTTCGCACCGAAATAACGCGTGGAAAGTACATGTTGCAGAAAGAATCGAGTGGTATAGAAGGGTTAGAAGGCTCCACCCATCATGCACAAAAGAAGACGTTGTAAAAGACGTAAAAACGAAAGGCCTTAAAATTATCGATGCCGTCAATATCATTAAAAAGGAAAAGCAACGCCCGGAAGGAGAAAGAGATACTGTGATCAGACGCGGCCTTTCAATTTTTATGCTTTTTTTTAAAGAACTGAGAGCATAAACGATATTTATAAAATAAAAACTTAACATCAGGGTTAAAATCGAACCCATGCGAAAGGGCAATAGGCCAAAATTCAGCAATGCCAAAAATTCAGGCACACAAGTGCCTACTGCCAAAAAGAACCACGTTGCGTGAAATGTGCCGGAAAACCCCTCTCAACAGAGTGCAAAGTTGACATGAAGGCTCCAGCAGTTTGCGCCAAATGCAACGGAAACCACCCCGCAAACTATCCAGGATGCGAAGTAGCCATAGATCTGCAAAAGGGGCGAGAACCTCTTAAGGAAAATATTCGAGGTCCGAATCCAAGCCTTGGGCGTCCAAAAACTGCTGAAACTCCTAACCCAAAGACTTCAAAGACGTCAAAGCCGATCAAAAAGTGCGAGATTGGAAAAGGAGGCGCCGACAAAAGGCGTAAAAGCTCCACAAAAGAGCGGCACCAGTTCAAGTGCAGCGGAGAAACCGCCAATGGTCTGTAAAAATTGACTGCTTAGATTACAACATTGCATGTTGCTATTTCCCGCCGGGATATAGACAGGTGGAAGACGATCTTGCTCGTATGTATAACTTCATTGGTTCCAATTTTGTCATTGGGGGTGACTTTAACGCGAAGCATACTTTTTGAGGGTCAAGATGCAATTTAACAAAAGGCATATTACTGTACAAAAACAGTATGAAACGTGGGGTGGATTTATCTTCCACGGGAAAGCCAACATATTGGCTAACCAAAAGGAATAAGAAGCCTGACCTTGTCGACTTCTTCTTCGCTAAAGGGTACCACAAATACCTTACGCGAGTTGAAGATTGTTATGATCTTTGCTCAGACCACTCAGGAGTAATCTTGAAGATGGGTGGAAGACTGGTGAAAATAGAAGGAGCTCCTAGATTAGCTAGCAAAAAATTGAAAACCGCAGTTGATAAATTCATCGAAGCAATTCAAGGCGCTGCTTGGAACACCACTTCGTCCTAAAAGCACAAAGTAAGCACCGACGAGCATGTACGCACAACATATCCGCTCGAAATTGATTTGTGAAAAGAGAAGAGCGCGTAGAAGATGGCAAGGCACGAGGGTTCACCCAGACAAAACCCTCTAACCCTCTAAACCCTCTAACAAACTGAAAGAAATGTTGCAAGATTTTTAAAATCGTGAGACCGCGAAGAAGCGTATAATCCACTCGGCACCAATAAAAAAGGTAACGGCGAATGGGCAAGAGAAGACAAAGAGAAAGCGAATTTATTTGCTGACATGAAACATTCAAGCCTTTCGACGGTCCGCCGTTGGCTGACGTTCAAAACAACAACGCGGAACCTGAGAACTTTAGAATGAAAAAAGTTTCATTAATTAAAACCCTTAATTATAACCCTTCGGGTTATAGCCCCCTTCGGTTAGGGGTTAGAATATACCCGAGGTAAGGCATGCCTCTCGTAAGATACGACTAAAATCAACCCTCCATATGCCTAGCGCGTAGCGCATACAAACTATGCAAGAAGAAAACAGAAGATATAATTACCCCAGGTGGCAATCCAGATTCACTGGCAAATCCACCCTCTTCGGAGGTAGCCTCTACGGATTCTGGGGAGAGCCATTTATTGCTTATAAATCCCTTTTTGAAAAGATCAAGGGTACCTCGATCTCCACCAGCTGGATCGAACGTCTCCGGGAAAGGAAATCCGTCGACTAATCAGGACTCAGCCAAAATAACATTCTTTGAAACGGAAAACAATGAACTAAGCTTAATGAAATGGAATGTCTCTACCATGTACTTAAAAAGCGAAATAGATTCGTTACGTTAAGAAAAATAAGCTTTGAGGAATCCCTGTACTATAGAATGTGAGGAAACACCGAAAAGCATATTCGAATACCAGACGGACGAGGAAGAGCTTGCCCGCAAAACGAATCCGGTCTTTAAGAAAAGGCTTACCAAGAAGCGAAAAACTGGTTCTTTACCTGAAGTAGAAACTTTGCAGCAAAAAGAAGAAAACGAGTCGTGCCAAAAAAAAAGCGACAGCAAATATCCAAGAAAAAAACCGTCGATCACCTGCAATAAATGTCTTTGGGATCGCGGACTACGGAAAGTTGCGATATATCCTTAAAAATACTCTTGGGACGAAATAAGGGTCCGCTATCTAACTTTTTTTCAACTTGTGCTTATTTCGTGAATGTAAACACTTAGCTTATGTCTGATTTTACAAATAATTAGTTTTAACCTTTTGCTGAACGAATATGGTTGTGTATACGCTTGAACAACGCTGGGAAAAATTTCGACATTACTTTGAAAACCGTGGTAATGTTACGGAATGGTAATTTGGTAATTTTGACAAAAAAATCATCTTTTCAGATGAAGCTCATTTTGATCTTGGCGGGTATGTAAACAAGGAAGATTGCCGAGTTTGGGGCACAGAAAACCCGCACGCATACATTGAAAAGCCGATACATCCAAAACGAGTCACTGTTTGGTGCGGATTTTGGTCCAGAGGCATAATTGGCATAATTGGGCCATTTTTCTTCGAAAACTGAGCAAGGAGTGGCCGTTACAGTCAATGGCGATCGTTATCGAGCCATTTTGAACGAATTTTTGTTCACAAAAATTGAAGAGGAGGATATTGGCAAAATTTGGTTTCAACAGGACGGCGCTACGTGCCACACAGCGGAAGGGTTGTACTTTCAAATAAAAAAAGAAATTTGAGAATATATTTAGCAGTTTTTTTTATAGCATTTAAAAAAAAAGAAGTTATTTGGCGGACCCTTTATAACTTAACAACGCAACGCTTCGGAACCACGTATGGAAAGTTAACGCCGATGACTCTGATGCCTATCGCTCGCTGTCACAAAAGTTGAATACAGAGAAAATTTAATGGTTTACGTATGAAAATCACCTTGAAAAGCTGCGATGCCCAGATTTCCGACACACGCAAGCGTACTGCCAAAATGCCAAAAAGATTTGCGATGCGTTTAATGCGCCGGTGAACATCTCTCGCAGATTGCAATGTCAGCAGTCCGGCTCAAGCGGTGTGCGCCAATTGTAGGAGAAGTCACCCAGCGAGCTATCAAGGATTCGAAATCGCCAAAGAGTTACAAAAACGGCATGAAGCTCAAAAAAAAATATTGAACAAAAGGGTCCAAGCCTAAAAACCTCCTAAAGCCAATAAAGCAAAAACCCCTAAGTCGACCAAAGGTACGGGATTGATTAAAGAAAAAGTTCAAGCAGCACAAGAAAACGTCGCTGGTCCAAGTTCAACGGGAAAATCCACTCCTGGTGGTACAAGATAGTACGCTCAAGTCGCGTCACATGAAAGTAAGTCACAATCGGCCGCACCAGATTCGGGCTCTCAAATTCTACTCATGACAAAAAAAAACATGAATATGGGAAAGTCAATCAAAATATATTTTTTTTCACGTTTGTAGGTAAAATTTATTCTCCTCTTAAAAAACTCGACGCAGAATAGCCGCAAACTTACGGAGGGCAGCCTGTTTCAGGTCCGAGCGGTACTTCCTGCCAGTGAGCAAGTTCCTCAGCTTCTTCAGCGACAGCCTGGGTCCTGCCTTCATGGTCACACAAACGGTGCTCTTGGATGGGCGGTTCTGGTTCTTGCCCTTCTTGAGAACAACGGTGAAGCCTATTTGGCTGGGACGACTCCCAAGGTCTTCTTGTGTACCAGACCGCTGTACCTGTACGAACTGAGGTTTCTTGACACTGTGACTGCCTGAAGGGTTTTTTTGACATCTCTCTTTTTTAGCAAATAGGCATTGTTGTTGCGGACAGTTAGCCAATTAAGGTGCGACGATGTGGTGGCCATCTTGAACGGTCTTTCGTGCTTGACTGCGATGGCGGAAAAGATCACATGGAATGCAAACGGCCTTCTGCAAAAAATTTACGAACTGGAAGTATTCCTACGGAATAATATACGGAATAATATAGACATTTATCTGATTTCGGAATCCCACTTTAAAAAGTGTTCGGCGACCAAAATAAAAGGTAACATCGACTATCACGCGCATCACCCTTCAGAGAGGCATCCTCTTCCTACATCAAAGACTGCATGAGGCATTCCAAAAACGCAGAAACAAAACTGGATTCCATCCAAATAAGCTAAGTCTCCGTAAAATTAAGGCACTTAAAATTTAACAACGCGTCGAGCTATTCTCCCCCGCAGTATTGGCTGGCGGATGACGATCTTGCTCCCCTCTTTGACTCACTTGGATCAAACTTTATCATCGGCGGTGACTGCAACGCGAAAAATACTTTTTGGGGCTTGCGGTACAATACAACAAAAGGCAGAGTCCTCTTTAAGGCAAGTACGAAATGTGGCGTGGTCTTTTTATCGACGGGAAAGCCAACGTATTGGCCAACCGCAGAAATGAAATACCTGACCTTGTTGACTTCTTCATCGCCAAGGGGATACCTCGTTACCTTACGAACGTAGAAGAACGCTTTGATCTCTGTTCAGATCACTCGGCAGTTCTTTTGAAAATCGGCGGAAGCCTAGCGATGATGAAAGAGCGCCTAGATTAAGTAACAGTTAAACCGACTGGGACGGCTTTAGAAAATACTGTAAGGAAAACATAGCTTTGAATGTACCACTCAAAACGCCACTTGAAATAGAAAAACTTGTGAGTTCTTCAGAGGGCTGCGTGGATTAACACTTCTTTTCGAAGATCCGAATTATCGAACAGCGGAACAATATATCCACAAGAAATAGAAGAGCTAATATGCAAAAAGAGGAGTGCGCGCGAGAGATGGCAACGTTCGCGAGAACCCCCGGATAAAACCATCTTGAGCCAACTCTCTAACAAACTAAAGCACGAACTTCGAGACTTTAAAAGTCGCGAGACTACTGCTTAACTCGAAAGTTTGACTGCTAATAAAGGTTTGAACTACTCTCTTTGGAAAGCAGTGAAGTCCGTTAAGAAGCCTATAGTTACACTCTGCGACATTAGAAAAGCCAACGGCGAATGGGCAAGAGAAGACAAAGAATAAGCGAATTTATTTGCAGATTATCTAGATAAAACTTCTTTTCGGAGGTCCAAATTATCGAACAGCGGAACAATATATCCACAAGAAATAGAAGAGCTAATATGCAAAAAGAAAAGAGCGCGCAAGAGATGGCAACGTTTGCGAGCACCCCCGGATAAGACCATCTTGAACCAACTCTCTAACAAACTAAAGCACGAACTTCAAGACTTTAAAAGTCGCGAGACTACTGCTTACCTCGAAAGTTTGACTGCCGATAAAGGTTCGAATTACTCGCTTTGGAAAGCTGAAGTCCATTAAAAAGCCTATAGTACATTCTGCGCTATTAAGAAAAGCCAACGGGGAATGGGCAAGGGGGAAAAAGAAAAGTTGGATTTATTTGCAGATTACTTAAAAGAAACATTCAAACCGTTTGACGTTGAGCCGTTGGTCGAGGAGCTCAATCCCTATGCGATACAAGATAATTATAGAATAAAAACCGTGCCATTGGCTGAACTTCGTCAAACGATAAATAATCTGAAGAACAACAAAGCCCCTGGCTATAACCTAATTACTAGCGAAATTCTGAGGAAGCTACCGAAAAGGACGTTGGTCAAAATACTCTATATCATAAACGCCTCCATGAGAATTTTACATGTTCCAAGGCAATGGAAAGTGACCGAGATTATAAGGTTCCGAAACCAGGAAAATGTCCGAACGACAAAAAATCAAACAGCCCTATTTCGCTACTGCCGATAATATCTAAGGTATTTAAGAAACTGTTGCTTAAAAGGTTGGAACCAATCATCGAAGAAAGACGATTGATTCCGGATCACAAATTCGGATTTAGAAAAAAGCATTCAACAATCGACCAGGTCTATCGAATAAAAAACGAAATCGAAAAAGCTCTGCAAGCGTAAAAGATATGTACTAGCGCTTTTCACGACGTATCGCAAGCCTTCGACAAGGTATGGCACGAAGGCCTGAAGTACAAGTTAAGGCTTTGCTTACCAGAAAAACTCTGTAGAATGGGTGACCACAACGATCTAACAAACTATAGAGGAATTTCTTTTCTGAACACTTCGGCAAAATTATTTTGCTCAGTAATTTTCAACAGGCTCACGAAATGGGTTGCTGCTAAAAAAATTTTAAATTAATGTCAAGCTGGACTTAGAAGGAATTATTCCACCATAGATCAAATTTTTTGTCTTTACAATATAGCGCAGATCTTTAAGAAAAGGAAGAAAAAGCTGTATACCTTCTTCATCGACTTCCGCGCAGCCTTTGATTCGATAGAACGTGGAGCGCTTTTTTACAAACTTTATAACCTTGGAATCTCAGCAAAAAATCATTAATGTTTTGAAAGGATTGTATAAAAATAACAGAGCTTGTGTTTGGGATGGCTCCAGAAAATCTGAAGAATTCGAAACAACAATGGGTGTTAGACAAGGTTGTATCATGAGTACATTACTCTTCACGCTGTACATAAATGACATGATCTAAGTTATTGGAGGAGGAGTCAAATTAAATGGAGCAAGAGTTTCGGCTCTTATGTTTGCAGACGACATTAAGTTTATGGCAGAATCTGTTGAAAGCTTACAGCTAATGATAAACAGGCTCGAAATTTACTTTAAAACCTGGAACCTGACAGTGAACCTATTGAAGTCTAAGGTGATGATAATGAGAAGTGGTGAGGACAGATATTCCAGAACGGAGAAATGGACGTTTCAGGGAGAAGTGATTGATGTTGTACGCGAATACAAATATCTGGGAGTTACGATCACGTCCAACTTAAACATGAGTTAGCATCTACAAAATAAATTAACGGAAGCTAAGCGTGCCAAACGCGACAGTGGCCTCAATTTTACTTTATGGAGCCCAAGTTGGGGCTATGGTTCCTCAGAGTTTGTGGAAAACCTCCTTAGATACTTCCTCAAGCGAATTTTTAGACTGCCAAATAGTACACCTAATTACATGTTACACCTCGAGACGGGCGTCCCGCCGCTGTTTTTAAGTACTCTAAAGCTCCATTTAGAGTATGTGTTAAAAATTATGGAAATGGAGCAGGAGCGGATTCCGAAAATAGTGCTAGCCCACATGCTGGTCAATAAAGGTGGCTGCGTCGAAGAATGGATTAGGCTGGCATCCGACTGCGACCCAGATATCCAGACAGCACTGAATGAACAACCGGCGTCTTTGAAGTGCCATTTCCATTTTCTGGCAGTGTGCCCAATTCTCAAAGAATACAGGCTCAAGTATTTTGGATGCCGAACTTTAGAGTCAGACGACACAATCAAAATATTAAACGGCGACCGAGGCTGGGAAGTATTATATTTATTTACAAAGTATGCCCTGCATTATAGAAAAAAATATTTGAGGAAGATTTTTGAATTGTTTGTCCTTAAACGAACCTACATAACTTTTAAGAAAATTTTGTATCATTGTTTTGTCAATCTGGTAGACGGCCCTAAGCCAAACCAATTAGACTAAGTGAGAAAACAGATATGTATATAAAAAACCTTTTTATGAATCAAATAAATAGTCAATAAAACTAACCATCAAGACCTTTGACCCTCGTAGGAGTTGATTATGCTAGACCAATCCAGATACTAATCAGCAAACGACGAGGAAGCCG
Source organism: Neoascia interrupta (assembly GCA_947623515.1). Taxonomy (NCBI): domain Eukaryota; kingdom Metazoa; phylum Arthropoda; class Insecta; order Diptera; family Syrphidae; genus Neoascia; species Neoascia interrupta. The sequence goes on from OX392462.1 coordinate 106,495,590, forward strand.
ATCCACAAAAGGATATATCGCTATATTTGTTTGCTTTGCCTTAGCAACAAGAAATAAGTCAAAAGGCCAATCTCCAAATTATGTCGATTGGCAATAGAAACAGAAGAGAAAGGAGAGAGTAATACCCAGCAACAACAAGAAACAACAGTGAAACAAGCAAACTTAACAACGACTAAGAACTCATCCGCGAACAAAGTGTATCCACTATTATTGATCTTCATATTATTCGGAATGTTAAACTCAGTTCATTCGATGCCTTCTGCTAACACAGAAAAAGTTGAAATCATGACTTTCGAAAGTCAACCTGGAATTTATTTTGAAGATGTGGGACGAGCCATCTTAATATCAAGTTCATGGAAGACTGTCGTATTCTTCAATATGTCGAGTTACTGGGCAGAGTTCGACACCTACAAGGAGTGTGTGCAGCAAATGGGAAAAATTTGCACATTCAACGAACTAGAAGAAGTTAGAGCAATCATGTGCGATGGGATTCTGACCCAATTTAAGCGACAATCGCAGCAGATTGAACTAAACAACGAGGTTTAATTACACGCTAATGATGATTCGATGCGTAGGCAAAAACGCTCTCCATTTGACTTTGTGGGAACAATAACCAATGAGCTGTTTGGCATACTAGACCAACGATTTGCCAAACAATATGAAGAAACAATTGAAGCCATAAAAGAAAACGAGAAACACGTGGTACAACTGGACAACGATCATTGATTCAACAATCAACATTTTCAAAAAGGAGCAGCATGAAACGAGAAAACAAATCGAGCTACTGAATTCCATCGTAACAAAACTCAGCGATGAAAAGGACAAATACACAAATATGAAGCTGTTCTCTTCAACTTCTATCAATGCGATCCTATTTATGTTGAATTATAAGGGAACTCAGAACATACTGCTGGATATTGTGGTATCTATGCACACTGGAAAAAAAAAAACCGCTGATCCTAACAGTGCAGCAGTTCAAGGATAAGCTAACCAGGGTCCACGAAAACATCACACGCTCGTTGATGATACCTGCTAAAAGACACCATGAGTCAATTCTCCAGCTGTATAAAATTTTAAGCCCGAGAGGAAGAGTTACTGGCAGAAACATTATCATCGAAATCACTCTTCCACTTCTGTACAACGAGGAGTTCGAGGTATACAAGGTTCTACCCATCCCAACCTACAACAATGGAAGCTTCACATCTATTATTCCATCTTCGGACTACTTGCTAGTGAATCTTCAGGGAAATCACTTTTACCTTATCGACAAAAGCGAATTTTCACAATGCCGAAAAATGCCGTCTGATACTTACTGGTGCAACCTTCAGCATACGATATACACATCCGGAGCTTCTATAAGCTCGTGCAAAATGAGTATAATTCAGCACAGCGAACAACTAATGGATTCGTGCTTGATTAAGGGCATTCCGGCAAGTGTTTATTGGATCGAGATGTTTCACCAAAACGCGTCGATATACAGCGTTCCGGACACAACCATTATCAACATCGACTGCGACTCAATCCGATCCCTACGACTCTAAAAGAGAGCGAAATATTGAAGTTGCCAGCAAGCTGCATGATCCATGACTAATCAATGACAGTAATTGGAAAACAAACAATGACAAGCCGACGTACACCTTCGTTCCTGCCATAATTTAAACTTTCTGAGCAGTTAACTTCGTTTAACTATAAAAGAGAGCAACGACACCTTCTGCAGACGAATATTTCTTTGGAGATTTCGAAAGTAGAGCATGCAATCGAGCTACAAAGAAGTCAGGAACATATACTGAAGTAGATCAAAAGTCACTCCTTGATCCTAATTGCTATAACAGTCACCATTATTCTGAAGCTGAAGAAGGTGTGCAATAAACCACCGAATAAAGAGAAGCAAGCAACCGTTAAGGGCTATTATCAAAAGGCGTAACAGTGAGACATCGTTTCAAGATGTCGATTTCTGTGTTTCTGAATCTTAAGGAGGCCCAGCATGTTGTGATGACAACATAATATGAACTTCCGACAACGACAACGTTGGAGTCAACGCACACACATTGTTCTGAATGAATTTTGTAAAATAATGTAAATAATTTTTGTAGACTAAGCATATTATTTTAATATAAAAGATCTGTAGAAAGATAAAATAAACACTTGTGTAGAGCCCGTTAATCAACTTGTATCTTTTTATGACTTCCCCCAATCAGCGGTAAGGGGTCTATTAATTTCTTACTTCAATCAGTCAAAGCATATTTTGACTACTACAACCAATATCATATTGGTGCAAACAACACCTCTCAACAGAGTGCAAAGTTGACATGCAGGTACCAGCAGTTTGCACCAATTGCAACGGAAACCACCCCGCAAATTAACGAGGATGCGAAGTAGCCATAGAGCTGCAAAAGGGACGAGAACCTCTTAAGGAAAATATTCGAGGTCAGAATCCAAGCCTTGAACGTCCAATAACTGCTGAAACTCCTAACCCAACGACTCCAAAGACGCCAAAGCTGATCAAAAGTGCGAGATTGGCAAAGGAGGCGTCGACAAAAGGCGTAAAAGCTCCACAAAAGAGCGGCGCCAGTTCAAGTGCAGCGGAGAAACCACCACTGGTCGGACCGAAATCATACGCACAGGTTGCGGCAAACGAAAACAAGGCAAGATCGCCCACAACAGATGCAGTGTCTCAGATCCTCGCTGTAATCTTGGAAAAACTTGAGGACCAGACTAAAATCAACAAACTTATATTTGACTAACTGAGCAAGCGTTTTAAACTAGATAAGATTAATTTATTTTCATCACTAAAAAAAAACTATTATACAATTTTTCATAATACCTAGTATAGCGTAAAATAATAGTGACCATAACGTAGCATATAGTTAGTGTGTAATGTCACAGCTATAATCATACACAAAGCTAAAGTTTTTGATGTAAGGGTTACATCGGTTACAAAAATACAATTTTTTTTTTATACTAGGTTGGACGGAGGCTAAAACTTCGAAATCTTTCAAAGATACCAATACGCCCACTATAGCAGGTATATGTACCGAAGTAGCCGATATTGGTTATGCCCGATTTCCACGTGCTAAAAAACCACCCATTTATGAGAGACACTATGAAACTGCCAGAACGCACTTCATAGTAGTAATTTTTCGCTCTCTTATAATACTTCTTGACTACAAATAAGTTAACTTAACAAGTAGTTAATCGCTTCCCTAGTGTTTATCGCATTGGGTAGGTTGCTATCCAGTTAATGCCTAAATCTCTGTGAATATCACTATTCGTAATATACCATGGGGCATTCACAATTGCTCTAAGTGTCTTGTTTTGGAATGTCTGTAACATGGACATGTTGCTCGGCTTGGTACAACCCCAAAGTTGTATACCGTATGTCCAGGACGGCTTTAACACCTGCCTGTACAAGAACAGTTTGTTATATATGCTTAGTTTCGAAAATCTTCCGATAAGCCAATACATTTCTCTGAGCCTAATCTCGAGCTCGTCACGCTTCTTCTCTACGTGTGGTTTCCACCTTAGTTTAGCGTCTAGTGTCATCCCTAGATATTTCGCTTCATTTGCATAAGGTATCTGTGCAGAATTTATGAACAGAGGTAAATTGTAAACCCTTCTGTAAGTAAAATTCACATGCGTTGACTTGTTCTCGTTAAGAGCGAATCGCCAAGTCTTCGTCCAGACACAAATTCTGTCCAATGCACGTTGGAGGTTTCTCGTTGATGACTCGACTGATTCACCTGCTGCCAGGATTGCCGTACCGACCGCAAACGTGGCCACGACTGTTTCGTCATCTAGAGGTATGTCTCTTGTGTAGAGCAGGAACCTGGGATACGCCAGCTAGAATTTGCTTGAAACTCGAGCATTCAGTACTACACCTAACACGAAAGAGTCTGCTTTGAAGAGTTTTTCAATTTTCTAAACATGTCTTCCGGTCCTCATGTCTTCATTCCACTTGAACATATTTTTTACTCTTCTAAGGCTTTTTCAATTTCCTGCGTTATTCTGTAGACTTGATCTATTGTGGAATGGTTAGGTATGAAACCGAATTGATGATCCGGGATCAAATGTCTTCAAGCAAATATTTGTTGTAATCGCTTCAGCATTAGTTTCTCGAATACTTTCGATGTTATCGGCAGAAGCGATATGGGAATATAAGATTTTTATCATTTGCACATTTCCCCGGTTTTTGAACCATAATGACTTCAGCAACTTTCCATTGCCTTGGAAAGTATAGAAGTCTAAAGGCCCAAACATAATAGACTTAAGCGGGATTATTGTTATGCCAAAATACAACGAAAATCCCACTCAAGTTCCGCCAAAAGATTGTGGTGACCATAATAGACTTCAGCGAACGATTTACAAATCTTATGTGATTTCACTGTGAACGTCTCGAGTATCACATTGCCTTGAAAATTAAAAATTAAATCTTAAAATTATGTCAATTTTTCTTCAACTTTGGATGTTATTATTTCCGAAACCGATTGCCAGATCCAAAATGTGTTAAAACTTTTGAGGTCAGCGTAAAATTCTTGGCGCATTCCCTTCTTTCACGGATTTTTTGAAGCACGTTTAAAAATAAATATGGGCTTAAATATGACAATGAGTGAACTAATGATAAGCAAAAACAAAACTTTAAGTCAACACTAGTTAACGAAAACTTTATGAAACCCAGCATAAGACTATTATGGTCGTGGCATACGAACCGCGTGTAATGGGACATTTTGGAAAGCCGACTTAAGCTCATGAAAATCTATTATGGTTGGGCCTTAAGAGAAGCGTTTATCATATAAAGTAGCTTGACTAGTGCCTTTTTCGGTAGTTCTTTCAATATTTCGCCTGTGATCAGGTCGTAGCCCGGGGCCTTATTTTTTTTAAGTTCGCTTATTGTCTGTCGGAGTTCAACTAACGAAACTTTTTTCATTCTAAGGCTATCAGGTTCCGCGTTGTTGTTTTGAAGGTCAGCCAACGGCGGACCGTTGAAAGGCTTGAATGTTTCTTCTAAATGTTCAGCAAACACCTTTACCTTTTTTTATTTGTGCCGAGTGGACTATAGGTTTCTTGATAGACTTAACTGCTTTCCACAGCGAGTAGTTTGAGCTCCTATCCGCAGACAAGCTTTCAATGTACTCAGTGCTCTCACGATTTTTAAAATCTTGCAACATTTCTTTCAGTTTGTTAGAGAAATGGTTTAAGAGGGTTTTGTCTGGGGGAGCCCTCGGGCCTTTCCATCTTCTACGCGCTCTTCTCTTTTCACGAATCAATTCTTCGACTTCGAGCGAATATGTTGTGCGTACGCCCGTCGGTGCTAACAGCGTTCTTTTTGAAAGAAGTGTTGTTCCAAGCAGCGCTCTGAATTGTTTCAATGAATTTTTTGACTGTGTTTCTAACTCGAAAGTAGTTCTCAATGGCACCTTCAAGCCAACACCATCCTTACAGTTCTTTCTGAAGGCGTCCCAGTTCATGTTTTTGCTAGCTAATCTGGGAGCTCTATTTTCGCCAGTCTTCCACCCATCTTCAATATTACTCCTGAGGGGTCTGAGATCATAGTACTCTTTGACTCGCGTAAGGTATTTGGGGTACCCTTTAGCAATGAAGAAGTCGACAAGGTCAGGCTTTTCCTGTAGGCTGGCCAATATGTTGGCTTTCCCGTGGAGAAACAGTCCACCCCAAGTTTCATACTGCTTTTGTACAGTAAATTGCCTCTTGTTGAATTGCATCTTGAACCCCAAAAAGTATGATTCGCGTTAAGGTCACCCCCAATACTAAAATTGGACCCAATGAAGTCACACATATGAGCAAGATCGTCTTCCACCTATCTGTATCACGGCGGGAAACAACAACAACACGCAATATTGTACTCTAAGCAGTCAATTTTTACAGAAACTGAACTTATAAGTCTAGCTAAACTTCTGTGTTCTTGAAGTGCTTTATGCAGTTTTTAAAGTAGAGGCAGGATCCTCCCCTCGAATTTTGCGAAGGGTGTTGTGCAAGATAGTAATGTAACCTTTAAGTTTGGGTCCAGACCCGTTTTTAAGGTGAGTTTCCGTAATCATGCAAATATCAATACTATTTTTCCGTAAAAATAATTCTAGCTCGTCTATTTTATTCAGAAGGCTGTTTGCATTCCATGTTAGTATTTTAATTTCAGACAAAGAGGCTCAGACAAACTGAACAACTCGAACTTGCTCAGTTTGTCAAGTATACGCTTCTTGATTTTAGTCTGATCCTCAAGTTTTTTCAAGATTACAGCGAGGATCTGAGACACTGCATCTGTTGTGGGCGATCTTGCCTTATTTTCGTTTGACGCAACCCGTGCGTATGATTTCGGTCCGACCAGTGACGGTTTCCCCGCTGCACTTGAACTGGTGCCGCTCTTTTGTGGAGCTTTTACGCTTTTTGTCAGCGTCTCCTTTGCTAATCGCGTCTTTGGAATTTTTGGGTTAGGAATTTCAGCAGTTTTTGGACGCCCAAGGCTTGGATTCGGACCTCGAATATTTTCCTTAAGAGGTTCTCCTCCCCCTATGGCTACCTCGCATCCTCGATAGTTTGAATTGAATTGAATTTATTTCTCTAATTATAATAATTTCTGGTATGTATAAAAATTTAAATTTACAAAACCCCCGACCTTTATGCCTGTCGTAAGAGCCGACTAAAATCCACCGGAAGAAATATTCTTTAATGTTTCAACGGATGCTGTCGATGCTGCTCCATTTGGGGCAACTTTTGGCAGTAATGTTTTAACTTATAGATGAATCTGAAGGTTAAATTAAAATCCAGAAGCGTCTTTCACACATTGTGCGGCTCACTGGTCGGCGTCTGTCTCCAAAGGGGTGGCTGTATTTAAAAATAAAAATAGAAGTGACTTACCTATTTCTCATAAAAACGACAAGTTAAAAAAAATGGCAATGAATAAAACCGATTGAGACCGATTCAGTCTTAAGGAAAAGGTCTAGCAAGAAGCGAAAGGCGAATTCCTCTCCCGAAGTAATACAAAAAGAAGATAAGCCCTCTGGCTCAAACAAGGCTAAACCAGAAGCGAAAATTCGTCCACCTCCCGCAATAAACATCGTCGGGATAGCAGACTTTGGGAGATTGCGCAACCTTCTTGCAAACACGGTGAGAACAGAAAACTATAAGCTTACCTCGCACCGAAATAACGTGTGGAAAGTAAATGTTGACAACGCCGATTCCTATCGCGCACTGTCTCTTAGACTGAATGCAGAAAGAACCGAGTGGTATACTTTTCAAAATACGTACGAAAAACCACTGCGAGTCATTGTAAGGGGGCTCCACCCATCATGCACAAAAGAAGACGTTGAAAAAGAGGTAAAAAATAAAGGCCTTAAAATTATTGATGCCGTCAATATCATTAAAAAGGAAAAGCAACGCACGGAAGGAGAAAGAGACACTGTGATCAGACGCGGCCTTCCAATTTTTATGCTCTCCTTTGAAAGAACTGAGAGCATAAACGATATTTATAAAATAAAAATGATACTTAACATCAGGGTTAAAATCGGACCCATGCGAAAGGGCAATAGACTGATACCACAGTGTAAGCGATGCCAAGAATTCAGGCACACAAGTGCCTACTGCCAAAAAGAACCACGTTGCGTGAAATGTGCCGGAAAACACCTGTCAACAGAGTGCAAAGTTGACATAAAGGCTCCAGCAGTTTGCGCCAATTGCCACGGAAATCACCCCGCGAACTATCGAGGATGTGAAGTAGCCATAGAGCTGCAAAAGGGACGAGAACCTCTTAAGGAAAATACTAGAGGTCAGAATCAAAGCCTAGGACGCCCAAAACCTGCTGAAACTCCTAAGCCAAAGACTCCAAAGACGCCAAAGCCGATCAAAAGTGGAAGATTGGCAAAGGAGGCGTCGACAAAAGGCGTAAAAGCTCCACAAAAGAGCGGCACCAGTTCAAGTGCAGCGGAGAAACCACCACTGGTCGGACCGAAATCATACGCACAGGTTGCGGCAAACGAAAACAAGGCAAGATCGCCCACAACAGATGCAGTGTCTCAGATCCTCGCTGTAAACTTGGAAAAACTTGAGGATCAGACTAAAATCAACAAAGTTATATTTGACAAACTGAGCAAGCTCGAGTTTAAGCCTCGAAAAAATTACAAGAGAACATGAATATGAAACAGTTATTTAAAATACTAACATGGAATGCAAACGGCCTTCTGAATAAAATAGACGAACTAGAAGTATTTCTACGGAAAAACAATATTGATATTTGCATGATTACGGAAACTCACCTTAAAAACGGGTCTACACCCAAACTTAAAGGTTACAATGACTATCACGCACATCACCCTTCGCAAAATTCGAGAGGAGGATCCTCCCTCTACATTAAAAACTGCATAAAGCACTTCAAGAACACAGAAGTTGAGCTAGACTCTATGCAGATCAGTTCAGTTTCTGTAAAAATTGACTGCTTAGATTATAACATTGCATCTTGTTATTTCCCGCCAGGATATAGACTGGTGGAAGACGATCTTGATCGTATGTATGACTTCCTTGGGTCCAATTTCATCATTGGGGGTGACTTTAACGCGAAGCATACTTTTTGGGGCTCACGATGCAATTCAACAAGAGGCAGATTACTGTACAAAAATAGTATGAAGCGTGGGGTGGACTTTTTCTCCACGGGTAAGCCAACATATTGGCCAACCGATAGGAATAAAAAGCCTGACCTTGTCGATTTTTTCATCGCCAAAGGGTACCCCAAATACCTTACGCTAATTGAAGAGTGTAACGATCTTTGCTCAGACCACTCAGGAAATTGAAAACTCCTTTCGAGTTAGAAACCGCAGTTGACAAATTCATTGAAGCAATTCAGAGCGCTGCTTGGAACAACAGTTCGTCCCAAAAGAACGCAGTTAGCACCGACGAGCATGTACGTAAAACATATCCGCTCGAAATCGAAGAATTGATTCGTGAAAAGAGAAGAGCGCGTAGGAGATGGCAAGGCACGAGGGCCTCCCCAGACAAAACCCTATTGAACCACCTCTCTAACAAACTGAAAGGAATGTTGCAAGATCTTAAAAATTGTGAGACCACTGAATACCTTGAAGGCTTGTCGGCTCTCTGTGGAAAACAGTTAAGTCTATCAAAAAACCTATAATCCACTCAGCACCAATAAAAAAAGCTAACGGCGAATGGGCAAGAGAAGACAAAGAGAAAGCGAATTTGTTTGCTGAACATTTAGAATAAACATTCAAGCCTTTCGACGGTCCGCCGTTGGCTGACGTTCTAAACAACAACGGGGAACCTGATAGCTTTAGAATAAAAAAAGTTTCGTTAGTTGAACTCCGACAGACAATTAGCAAACTTAAAAATAATAAGGCCCCGGGTTACGACCTGATCACTGGCAAAATATTAAAAGAGCTACCAAAAAAGGCATTAGTCAAGCTACTTTATATGATAAACGCTTCTCTTAGACTTCTATACGTTCCAAGACAATGGAAAGTTGCTGAAGTCATTATGGTTCCAAAACCGGGGAAATGCGCAAATGATAAAAAATCTTATAGGCCCATATCGCTTCTGCCGATAATATCGAAAGTATTCGAGAAACTTCTGCTGAAGCGATTACAACCAATAATTGCAGAAAGACGCTTGATCCCGGATCATCAATTCGGTTTCAGACCTAACCATTCCACAATAGATCAAGTCTACAGAATAACGCATGAAATTGAAAAAGCTTTAGAAGGGAAAAAAATATGTTCAAGTGCTTTCCTCGACCTATCGCAAGCCTTCGACAAGGTATGGCACGAAGGCTTGAAATATAAGCTACGGCAAAACTTGCCGAAAGACATGTTTAAAATATTGGAAAATTATCTTGAAAGCAGACTCTATCGTGTTAGGTGTAGTAGTGAATACTCGAGTTTAAAGCAAATTCGGGCTGGCGTACCCCAGGGAAGCGTCCTCGGTCCGACCCTGTTCCTGCTCTACACAAGGGACATACCTCTAGATGACGAGACAGTCGTGGCCACGTTTGCGGACGATACGGCCATCCTGGCAACAGGTGAATCAGTCGAGTCATCAACAAGAAACCTCCAACGAGCATTGGACAGAATTTGTGTCTGGACGAAGACTTGGCGAATCGCTCTTAACGAGAACAAGTCTACGCAAGTGAATTTCACTTACAGAAGGGTTAACAATTTGCCTCTGTTCATAAATTCTGCACAAATACCTTATGCAAATGAAGCGAAGTATCTAGGGATGACACTGGACGCTAAACTAAGGTGGAAACCACACATAAAGAAGAAGCGTGACGAGCTCGAGATTAGGCTCAGGGAAATGTATTAAGCCCAGGCTAACTGCCTCAAATTTTTTTTGAGTTTCTTCGTATTTCTTAAAATCGCTTTGATCGGCTTCCTTGAGTTTTTGAAAAAGACCCTCAACTTTCTCCATTTGCTGGACCTTTTGATTCAGTGCTTTTTCATCATCGTTAATGTTTTTTTCAAGTGCTTTGACCTTCTTTTGTTCTTGGTCAATAGAACCTTGGGCAGCTTTAATATAACCGGAGGACTGCGCTTCGGCTTTCATTTTTGTTGTTAGTTCTTGTTCTAGTGCTTTAAGTTCTCCATTACTTTGATTGTCTATATTAATCTCAATTTGTTTGGCGGCTTGTTCTAAATTAATGATTTCCTTGTCATTGTCAACACTGGCGAATCGCTCTTAACGAGAACAAGTCTACGCAAGTGAATTTCACTTACAGAAGGGTTAACAATTTGCCTCTTCATAAATTCTGCACAAATACCTTATGCAAATGAAGCGAAGTATCTAGGGATGACACTGGACGCTAAACTAAGGTGGAAACCACACATAAAGAAGAAGCGTGACGAGCTCGAGATTAGGCTCAGGGAAATGTATTGGCTTATTGGAAGATTTTCGAAATTAAGCACATATAACAAACTGCTCTACAGGCAGGTGTTAAAGCCGTCCCGGACATACGGTATACAACTTTGGGGTTGTGCCAAGCCGAGCAACATGTCCATGTTGCAGACTTTCCAAAACAAGACACTAAGAGCAATTGTGAATGCTCCATGGTATATTAGGAATAGCGATATTCACAGAGATTTAGGAATAGCTACCGTGGGCGAAGAAGTAACAAACTTCGCTCGAAAGCTAAATGCTCGCCTTCGAAAGTTTTCGAAAGTTTTCTTCCAGTTTTCTTTGAAAAAGTTGTAATAACTAAATGTGTAAAACATTTGAAAAAAACGCTTGGGCTTTAAAACACTTTTAATTTTTGATGATGTTATTTTTTTCGGCTTACTACGCCGGGGGACTGGGTTCGAATCCTGCTATTGAAACCTGAAAAAAAAAGACTTGTCCTTTTTGACGGTCCGCAACTCCGCGAGGGTTTGACAAGCCCTCCAAGAGTATCAATTGTCTTGAAAAACTTCTCAAAACTGCCGTTCGGATTCGGCAAAAAATTGTAGGTCCCCTTGTATGTGAAGAAATCAACACACACAGCATACATTGTTGAGAAATTGGCCCTGGTTCACATCGAGCTGTTGCGCCACTCTATTTATTTATTTATGTTATTTTTTATTACGAATAACGATAATGTTGTCTAACAGAATTCACCATTCAAAAATCAATTCACCATTTTTGTTACATACTTTTTGTAGGGAATAGCGCCAGTGTACGCTTTGATTTTCTTCCTCGATGCTCGATAGCAGGCACCTATTAAGCTTCATACGAAATATTATTAATCCATAATCCACATAAAAATCGTTAGTAGGTACAGTCATTAAAGACCAATAATTCGTCCAGTCAACGCAGCACACGCACCATATTATATTTCGGTACCCACTCACTACGAGCATTCGTACATTCCCAATAGAATTTATAGTATCCCATACCAACAGGCAAAGCCGGCAGCATTGTACCACAGGTTTTTTTACGTTGATATGTTCTAAACATACTACGATACATGCTTTGTGTATTCATGAACGAGGGTCAAATATTCGAAATGGTACGACGAGTGCATGAGGACATGTGCTACTAAATGCGGAGCACTGAACGGTGGCGCCCGTGCGCTGACTCGACGAAAATAGGTGAAGTGCTAGGGATATGGCAAGCATTGGTAAAGCATAGCAACTAATCACTTAATTATGACGATGCGATTATGAGTTTAGATAGAAGGGTGCGAATCGATGACGCTGCGATTACCGAGTATCAACATCGAGGAGGGATTCGGACTTGGAAATCAGGTCGTTGATTTTGTATAAGTACCCAAGCGAACTTTTAATAGTTATCTTTTTAGCTAACAAGCTCCTAAAAAAGCCACTTTTCTTATTAATATAACCAATAGAGCCTTTGCTCTGGTAACCGTTTGCGTTTCAGATAAATCTACGGCATCAATATTTCAGCTTACCGACATAGCAGGTTACTGCTGGTGAGTAGAGCCAAACTTGAAATGACAGTTTAACTCCGTTGGTTCCACTCATTCTCCGTTGAATAGGTCTATAACACATTACATTGTAAATGGGCAAAAACGTGGTTTTTCTGAAAAACCATTAAATATCGAATAATTCACAAACCATTAGGTTTTGAAAAAAACGTTACATGACAAAATCGCTTTGTTTTGACCACACATATGACAACTTAACGGGAATACGACCTATTACAAGTCAACCCTGTATAGAAGAATTCTAAGAATTCTTGACAGAATAACAAATAATGAAGTCCTAAGACGTGCTGAATAAAGCGAAAAATTACACTGACAATCAAAAGAGGAAAAATGGAATACTTAGGACATAAAATCTGAAACAACAAATATCAGCTACTTCAATTGATTCTACAAGGAAAGATCGAAGGAAGAAGAAGTGTTGGAAGAGAGAGAACGACATGGTTGTCAAAACTAAGAGAATGGCTCAATCTTTCAACAATAGAAATATTTAGAGGAGTAACAAACAAACGAATCATAGCAGTGATGATTTTCAACCTCCGGAGCGGAGGGCAACTAGAAGAAGAAGGAATGTATCACACTATTCGGTTTAGATCGGATGGCAAAAACCGAGCGTTGAAAAGTCGAATTGTCAAACCTTTCACACTGTACGGTTTATGTACGTTTTTTCGTCGCAATACCAGTTTATGATTAAATATTGTATACATACACAACACATACTATTGAAGAAACATAAAACCAAATAAAAATCGGACTGTTTGAAACCGTGCAGAGTGAAAGCATTCATTTGAAAACATGTATTAATGAGATTTCCGTCGCCGTCCGGTCACCGTAATTTCAGTCAGAGTGAACGGCTGATAAACGGTAGCCGGACGGCAAAAAGTCGTCGCCGTGTAGTGTGAACGGAGCAACAATGGACAAACCTTTCACACTGTACGGTTTATGTGAAAGTTGAACATCTCTTAAAAGTCTGAACGTTCTACGGTCATTTATTCACTGCGCTACAAACATGAGGATGAGTTTAACGAAGAGTCGCGACTTACCAGATTTTGTGCAAACCTTACAGTTTTAGAATCGATTGGATGTGATGTAATTTTATTAATTGGAATAATTGTCGCTCTCTGTTGCAGTTGACCTTTTTGTAGAATTTTTTTGCTTGTTATATCATCATCGGTTACGTGACTGTAAAGCTTTAAACATTTTTTATGTATTTTTATGTTTGTATAAATCGCTTTTACTTACGTTTCCTCCAGCACACATCATTAACGCTAAGCAATTTCGTTCATTGCGCACTGAAAATAATTTGCCGACCATGCCACGTACTTTTTTACGATCGAAATTAGGTTCTGGATCACGGTACTGTAACTCGTATCGGTATCCGTTTTTTCTTTCCAATTGCTGTTTGAAATTTCTAATTTCATGTAGAAGTACGTTTTTTCGGCCGTGTAGTTTTTCAAAAGAGCCATCTTCATAATTTATATTACTTATTTGGACCTATAAAGTTTGGCATTTACTGATGACTAAGCAAAAAATTTCAATATTTGTAAGAAGTGTTAATGTACCTTGAAGTCGGTTATCTCTTCTTGAATTTGGTCGTGCCTTTTTTTATCTTTAGTGTAAGAGGTATCGTTTAATTGGGTTTCATTTTCTTTTTGCTTCAGCAATTTGCGGCTATGGAGCAGTTGCATTTCAGTCGTTTTAATGGCGGTTTGGGCTTCGCTCATCTGCTTTGTTGCATCTGAAAAGTAAAATTAAGTTTTTAATAAAAAAAAATCCTACTATTATGATTATGCCCTACTAATCAATTGATCCTGTAGAGAAGATGCTTCTCCATCTTCGTTGGCCAATAAGCCCAGGCTAACTGCCTCAAATTTTTTTTGAGTTTCTTCGTATTTCTTAAAATCGCTTTGATCGGCTTCCTTGAGTTTTTGAAAAAGACCCTCAACTTTCTCCATTTGCTGGACCTTTTGATTCAGTGCTTTTTCATCATCGTTAATGTTTTTTTCAAGTGCTTTGACCTTCTTTTGTTCTTGGTCAATAGAACCTTGGGCAGCTTTAATATAACCGGAGGACTGCGCTTCGGCTTTCATTTTTGTTGTTAGTTCTTGTTCTAGTGCTTTAAGTTCTCCATTACTTTGATTGTCTATATTAATCTCAATTTGTTTGGCGGCTTGTTCTAAATTAATGATTTCCTTGTCATTGTCAACAACTGCTTTTTTGCAATATTCGATTCTCGTCGTTAGTTTTTCTAAAGTTGCCTCCGTAGATTCAAGGGCTTCTCTTTGCTTCAGATATCGGAATGATATATATATACGGGTCAGGTACTCTATGTCTCGACATATTTTTTGAAATTCTAGATAAGCTGCACGTTCTTGACGGAGTTTTTCTAATTTAGGCTCAACTTCTTCCTGTAGTAACGCGTTGGTTTCACGAACCTTGGCGTCTTTCTTTTCTATAAGCTTTGTAGTCGCTTCTCGTTTTGTTTCATACATACTCGTACCAGCGGCTTCTTCAATCATTGATAGGATCTAAAACGTTTATTTTATATTTTTAGCATCAGACATTATTGAATTTAAGCATGTAAATATAACAAAGATGCAAGTAATTTTACCTCCTGAGGTTTCATGTTCAATACTTTTGTAATGCGCCCCTGCATTATCAAAAAATTAGGATTGTTTACGTTGAGTTGAACAGAGCAAAAAAAGTCCGTAACTTTTTTGTTCTGAACCAGTTTTCCATTTATAAGGTACTTATTTTTACCTCCAACAACGATTTGCCGAGTAACGGATATCTCACGGCATTTTTCATACCCTAGGGGACACTGATCTGGATCAGAGTTGTCAAACACAAGCGTTACTGTGGCCTTAGTTATACCAGCTTGACCACTTTTAAATACCAAATCTTGCAGTGAAGCTGCACGTACCTGTAGTGAATATTTTCATCAAAACTTAATTAATTCGAGGAAAATATGTATTACCTGTCCCAGGTTGTTAATACCCAACACAAAACAAATAGAATCTAATATATTTGATTTTCCAGTGCCGTTAAGTCCAGTAATAGCTGTGAACTCCCGATCGAACCCATGAATTTCAGTGCGCCTACCATATGACTTGAAGCCATCAATAACAACAGATTTAATGTACATTTTCAAAACAAATAAGATCAGTTTTGCAAAACTTTTCTTTAAAAACTAAGTTGCCAAAATTGTGGCCTTAATTAACAAGCTCACGCAACTAGTCCCTATCCTGCTCCCGCCGAAAAACCATTAACTTTGTTTATATGCAGAGTTCATGCCACTGATCAGATATAATGAGATAGGCGACTTGCAATCCCCTTGCCTGAAACACCCGCAAAAAAAAAAGTAACGGGATCACTCTCCTGACCTGGTCTGTGAATGCATGTGAAGTGAGCAATGGAGATGTTCAGTGAATCCATTTAAAAATGGCGGAAGCTGAGATAATCTGCCGTCTCAGTCATTCAAAATATATAAACAAAGTAAACCGCCTCCATTCATTTTTGGTTTATTTTGTTTTACAAATAATTATTATCTTCTTAGTAAAGGAAAAATCTGCCGCCCAAGCGAGTGCCCATTAGGAATAAATTTTTGCCATGCACATCGGGTCAACTGAAAATCGAATTTGTTTTGATTACAGAAATGTCAAAAGACATCTGATTCTGGTTTGCTGAGTTCAGTCCATAGGTAGAGCTCAGCACAATTGAGGTGGAAATAGGAGGTGGAAATCTTTGCTATTGGGAGTTTTTTTTCCTTTTTGCTAATTTTTTCTTTAAAATAAACAATCAAGCTATTTGATTGTGTGCATAAATTTTATTAATTAATGCGTTTTCTTATAAAAAAATTACGTGGGACTTTCTGGTCTAAACTTCTTACGAAAATTAGTTGCAAAAAGAATTTGATAAATTTTCCAGTGGTCCGAAACACGTTTTGAAAACAGTTTTTTTTTATAAATGAATAGGCACATTTAAACAATACTCTGTTAACTTTTAGATCAATGTTTAGAATAAGGATTTTTTTCCCTCAATTTTGTATTTGTTTTCGAATGATTTCATGAATAGTTTCAATAGTTCGTTTTAATTATTACTAGTTCATTTGTCCAATTATAAATAGTAATCCAAATGAATAAATTGATGTCTCAAGTCGACAAGAAATAAAAGGAACAAACGTAGGGTCTAGATACGGATAAAGTTTTTATTCACATGAAACAAATTACAGATCCCATCACCAAAAAAGAAATTTTTCGCGATTGCACACAAAATTGAGAAAAATGTATTTCAGTTTGATTTTTAAAAAAAGTTTCAATCACACATGAATAATTTTTATTTTAATAGCAGGAATTGTTTGTTAATAAAATGTTATTCAAATAAAAATTTTATTTAGCTATTTGCGAATTATTGCAAATAAAATTGATGGCATGGTTGAAATCAAGCCAAATGATTTATTTGAAAATGTATTTTTATTTCATTATGGAAATTCAAACAACTTCGGTAGGTACAAATTTAAAAAAGTTCTTAAACTTTACAAAAGAAAATTTTAAAGCAAGAGATTTTGTATATTATAAGCCCTTCCAATAGTTTGAAATTTTGACATATAATCCATTATATTTGATTTCTTTGACATCATCTGAAAATCTGTTTTTTTCCCCGTTCTGTTCCTTGTGACAACACGGATATACGAAGCGTTAGATTTTATCTCTTTGGTTCAAAGTGTATTCAAGCTTATCAACAGACGAGCTATCCGTTCTTCTGTATTTCTCTCAGATGGTCCTAGGTCTTTATTTAAATATATCTTTTACACGAATTTAAAAGACTGTACATTTTTTACCAGTATATTTAAGGCGTCACTGACAAAGTCACTAGAATTTTTGAGCAATACAGAGTGAAACAGATCTTACCACCAGAAAGGTGATCTTTTAAGCAAGACTAACATTCACCCAAAGATCGGTTCCAATTCTAGACACCAGTATTGTTTATGCTGTGCCTTTTAGCTGTCATCGGCATTCATTGGACGAACTCGGCGAAGTATTTCACATCGTTTGAAAGAATGTACAAATGCCCTGAGCATTTACAGTTAGTTAGGAGTTAATTAAAGACAAATTTATCTTACGCAGACTTTTCAAAATAGACTCAAACTTTTCTTATAAGTTTAATCACTTCTTAACAATAAAGCAAAATCAAACACAAAAAAATACATGAATTTTCAACCAAAATATAATAATAAAATATATTAAGTATTTTCTAGAATTTTTATTTCAAAACTATTTAAACATTTTTTCAATCAAACAAAGCCTACCAAGTTCACACAAGTCTTAAGTTCCACGTAAGTCTTACCTAGGGTTCCACTGGTATTCCAAAAAACACTGAAGTTATTCCCAATAGTAATGATATATATCAATAGAGTTTACGGCAAACAATAATGCTAAGTCATTGTGTAACAGAGTATGCTAGAACTATAGCAACCGACAAAGAATCGACAAGGTAAATGTCTCCGTTGCAAATAATTAAAGTAGTTTTTCTATTTTAAATCTTGAATGAGCGTAATTTGTGTATCACTCTAATATTTTATATTGCCTGCACAAGCAAAGATTTCATCGTTTTTCGCAATCAATTTATTCATTTCTTTCTTTTCCATGAAAGCGAACAATGCAGCATTAAAAAAATAATAAATAAACTCTTATTTGAAAGGAAAAATCAAACTTTCTTGCACGAGATTCGGAAAAGTCAACTTGTCTGCTCGGAAATCTGAATAAATACTCCGAACGATTGCCACGAATCGATCCTCGATATGATGACCTGAAACGCAGTCGATATCTAAAATGTGTGGCCTGAAACGCACTCAAAACCTAAAATTAGCTGCACCAAGCGCACTCATTTTGGCCTTGCAGGCACAAATCTTGCTTCCAGCTTGGTTGACTGTATTAGTGAATTTTTTTGCACCCCATAAAGTAGCATTGCAACCCACTAACACAATCATGATAGCTGGCAGCATTTTCCCTAGAGCCGAAAACGAGTTTGGGGGCAAAAAGAGGCACCCCAGCGAAGATGACTATCTCATTATACCTGATCAATGGTTCATGCGGGCATCAAGCGGCATATACACGCATCAAAATCTCATCAAGCATGCGAGAGTGTATGAGTAAAAACGAAACACCTATACGTTGTGTGCATGCTTGAAGCGAAATCAAAATGTTTTGATTTTTCTTCAATCAAGGGTCTATTCTTGATAAGTGTATATCCGTGATTGACTGCTTGGTCAAGCATTCATTCAGTTTGGAGAATATTTAATGAATGGAGCGGGGTTTATTTGTGAAAAAATTGAGAAAAATATTAAAAATATATGAATGCTTGAAGACTCAAGCTTGATGTGTGTATATGCTGCGTTAAAACAAATTTACAAACACAGTCTCGTATGCTTGATAAGATTTTGATGTGTGTATATGCCGCTTCAAGCCATCTTCTGCCTCATGCACAAGCATACGCAGGTCGAGTTGAGATGAGTCGATAGCATTCGATTTGTTATCCGGCCCTTTAGCCTTTAGCCCAATGAATCCGTTTCGTCAGACTACACAACTGACAACTCATGGTTGGTGATCCCGGATCAGGGCGATCTTCTCTTAGATTGGGGCTTCTCTCCGAACAGCCAAACACGATTTTCTTAATTTCGAAGTTTGTCTAACGTTGTATTTGTGAAGCAAAAGCTATTCTACAGGGCACAGATGACATTTACCTCAGAAGTGCGTGTTTCTGGTTTTGATTCTGGATTCAAAACCGGAAGCAAATTTCTCTTCTATCCAGAAGAGGAACTGTCAAACGAATCCAAGAAAACAGTTTCAGGAGAGTCCAGAAGTCTCCCGGACGCTCCCGGACGACCAACCGAAAAGGCCATCAGTGAAAAACACACGTTCTTATGGGAAGCGACGTACGTTACGAAGTTATTCTATGGGCCGCTCCCATAAGCACATGTATATTTAACTCAGTTGTCATTTGTACTTCAACGTGACGGACGCAACGGATTCATTGGACTGAAGGCATTAAGCCTTCAGCCGTTGAATCCGTTACGTCAAATAGAGCTTTTAACAGTTTGACGTCTACTGGTATTATCGAGTGAGGGATGCCAAACAAAGTACCTTTTTATATGGAAAACGAACAAAAATTACACATAAACGTAAATAACTATTTAAAATATGCAACCGTGTATTTCGATGAGCGGGAAAGTTGAAGACTTGATCAGCCGTCCTAGGCAATGCTAAAAATATTTTCATTATATAACACGGAGAGGATAAGAAAAGTGTTGTTTGTGCTGTAGACACAGTGTATTCAACCACAAAAGGGTACACGGATTCAAGGAGATCATATCTTCGGAACACTTTTTCGATAGTTTCCACATATTTTATTAAAATAATTTTTGGGTCAATTCAAAGAACGGAATAAGCACAATAACTTCTTTCCTTATCGGCATACTCTAGGTTGAGTAGTTTATTAGTAATTGTACTTCTACAGAAACTATTGTATATTTTCATGTACGGAAATCCAAATCGAATCGTGGATATAGTATTTTTTTATAACGGATTTCCATTAAGCGTGCCGATGAAAAGTGTCACATATTTTTCTAAGTATGTGAATCTGTTAGTAAAATTGACAGCTAAGATTTCAAGTCACGAACCAAAATACTTTCCAAGTACGAATCGTACTCTTTTCCGATGGAGAATTGTGTTGATTTCCACGTAAAAAGAAAACTCTTCTTCTGCAATGGAGGTTGAATTTTTTTGGGGGGCATTATTATTATGTTACTTATTTGTACTTTGTTTTGCTCTCTTTTTCTTTATACAAATCATATGGCATTTGTTCGTACATATTTCATGCACACACTGATCACTTATACCGACGCCGTTTTTTTGAAATTCCAATTCAAAAGTTCAATTCCAATTTTTGAACTGGCATAAGTACCTACTACAACGCATCATAAACCGCTTCGCACAGCCACCATTATTGTTTCTCGCTCTAAATTTCGATCTTCGATGCTCTGAAAACTATGAAATAGCTGCGAAGGGTTGTGATAGGTAGAAAAGGGAAGGTTAGTTTTTACACGTTATATGAAAATGATCTTTACCCATGCAATGCTCTTTCATTGTATTAGTAAAGAGTACATCTTTAACTTTGTATTTCTGTCCTTAATTTCCAATAGAGTTTTTCGCGTAACTATCTCCCTGCCTCAGGCATATACCTTTCTCGTTCTTGTTCTTAAATGTCAAAATCACTGTGTATGAAAACAAACCGAATTGTCAATGGCGAAGATATGGCTATTAGCTCTTCGGTAAATATTTTTGTGAAATTCAGCCAAAGTATTAGCACAAATTAAATAAATATTAGCCATGATGAAAGACTGTTCTTTTCAAAACACAAAAGTGTGCAATGTTTATTTAAAAATACGTACCAAACAATGTGAAAATAGTTGAAAAAATATCTTCTAGTGGAACTTTTGCCGGCAAAATTTCTGTCAAAACTTACTTTTAGCGCCAAAAAACATATTCTATATATATACTATATATATATATAAATACTACAAAATATTCTATATATAATATTATGTAGTATTTGACTCAAAGATTAAATAAACTGAGAGTGATTTGACTAGCTATTTTGCAGAATAACAGGCTACCTCGGTTATGCTATCACGGGTGAAAGTTTGTTTTTTAGATTGCCAACACCGTCGTTTTAGTTGGATTTTCGATTAATTTACGTCTTTCTACTTGTATAACAAGCTTATTTTATCCTACTTGCTAAGTTATCAATTTGTTTAATTCAGTTAATTCTTATTTCCTTTAGATTAAAGCTGAAGAAAATTCTCCCAGTGCGCTCCAAAATTTTGGTGGAAAATTTTCTGGACTAATAGGAACAAACCGATCGAACCCGCCGTAATCCAGGTTAAAGGGAAGTAAAAATGGAATTATCAAATTATGCAAAGGACCTTGACCCAATCAGCAAAGTTCGATACATGTCGAAAATTTAAAAAATTATAAGAGATCCTTATTTGCTAAAATATAGCCCCTTAAACTTACCTAAGAACATTAAATTTTTTTCCATTTTTAATTATCTCATTGAAGGGAAATCTGCACACACTGGAAACGAGGACAACAACAGCAACAGCATAACTAAAGCACAGGATTTGTTCGAAGCGGTTTGGCTCATGGATCTCAAAGCATTGGTGGTGTCAAATTTCCATGTTGTTCTGGGAAAGGTGTATATTTCTAAATAAATGCTTCGTTTTGAATCCCAACTAATGTCTTTGACGACACACAGGTCCTTCATTCACAGCGGCTTAATGAAAAGCCATTAACGGCATGGGTGATTGTGGGTGCGGATGGAGTCGTAGACAGTGCACATTGCCAGTGCAAAGCTGGTCTCTACGAAACATGCTCAAACATTGGAGATGTTTTGTTCGGCCTGGAGAGCATATATAAAGGAAGTTTTGGGAATCCGGTAATATTTTTTATTTCGTTACATCCCAATTAAAAATAGTGTAATATTTTCGGCCTGGGGTTCGTCGAATAAAACTCAATTTCACTTTTATAATCACACAATGAAACACTTTATTTAGCAAACAAACTTATTTAAACTCAGATCACACTGTTATTCAACTTTACTATTTAGAATTCAACACTTTATTTCAACTCAATCACTTTTTACTTTATTACCGATTTTCACAAGTCCACGTTTAAAATACCACTGTCCGTACACTGTCCTTTGGCAACTTCCCACTGGTACTCCTCCGCTGAATTCCAAGGAGGGGAAATCGAAATTTGAACTTCGAATATGACAGCTGCTGTCAGATGACTGGAATGACAGTTGGGTATGTTCGTTTAGTGAATAGTTAGCGGGTGCGTTTGTGGAGTGAATCGATGGGTGCATTCAGCGACTCCTACGTGTTGTTTTATTTCTTGTCGCCACATAACATTGCCCCCCTCTTAGTTTTGTTCGTCCCGAACAAGTACGTCATCGTTGCTTACGTGGTAGCGATGTAGGCGCTACAACTTGGTAGGGACCTTCTCACTCCTTCTGAAGCTTTGGTGATCTTCCCTTTTTTCGATGTGGGTTGTAGAGCCATACCAGATCTCCCTGGCATTTCGGTAGCCCATGAGGAATAAAGGAACCTGCCGTTGCTCACGCATCGTATCTCATCTTCATGTGGTCGCTTGCAGTTCTTATATTGCTTCTGGTTCTCTGGTGGATGTCATTAATCCTTTCCCTAAGGTCAACTACGTAGTCCTCCTAGCATGTTGGCTCTTCAGTGGGAAATCCGAATTTAAGCTCACTGGGTAGCCTGGCAGTTCGTCCAAATAAAACTTCAGATGGAGTATATAAAGTTGTGCTGTGAACGGCATTTCGGTAGGCCATGAGGAATAAAGGCATTCGCCGATACCAATCCCGTTGATCCTCGTCCACGACTTTAGAGAGATGTTTCTTCAGTGTCTTGTTGAAGCGTTCCACCATTCCATCTGATTGTGGGTGAAGAGGTGTGGTCCGTGTCTTCTGTAGTCCAATTGCTGCGCATACTTCCTGGAATATCTTCGACTCGAAGTTTCTTCCCTGCTCGGAATGTAATTCCACTGGCACTCCAAACCTGCACACCCAGTGGTCCACTTTTCGCTTCTTGATTTGGGATCGCAAATGCCTCGGGCCACCTGCTGAAGTAATCGGCAATAACCAGGATGTAACGATTACCGCTTTCAGTTTCCGGAAACGGTCCTGCGATGTCGACAACCATCCTTTCAAAGGGACCACCCACATTGTACTGGTGCATTTTACCCCTGGTTTTGGCTTTGAGTCCCTTACTAGCAGCACAAGTAGTACACTTCCTCTCAACGTCGCTTCTTGCACTCAGCCAATAAAAACGTTCCCGTACTTTCTCCAGGCTTTTGCTAATGCCCAAGTGCCCACCAGATACTTCATCGTGCATTTCCCGCAAAATTTCCTGCACTTTGAACCGTGGAACCACAAGCTGCACTTTAAAGGATTTTCCATCCGGCATTTCCCATTTTCTTCGCAGAACGCCATCTTGTACATGGAGAGAGTCCCACTGCGCCCAATATGCCTTTAATTTGGGACTTCTGTCGGATATATCCCTTGCGCTCGGTTACTCCATAGATTCCTTCCATGCAAGGAATAGCTCAATGTCAGGGACTTCTTGTTGTGCGTTGCGAAGTTCCTCAGTACTTCAACCTTCTGCAGGTTCGGCTCTTACTCTCTGGACAGTACATTCGTCCTTTTCCTCCTGTCGTGCGCAATTCTTACAATTGGGCTCACATGGTCTCCGGGATAATGCGTCCGCGTTGCAGTGCAGTTGCGATGTTGTATCTCGAAGGCATAAGCGTGCAATTGCTCGATCCATCTTGCGACTTGGCCCTCAGGATTTTTAAACTACAGTAACCATTGGAGCGCGGCGTGGTCGGTACGCAAGATGAACTTCTGGCCGACCAGGTACTTCTGGATATGTTTCGTCGCCAGTATTAAAGCAAGGAGTTCTCGCCTGGTAACACAATAATTTCTCTCTGGTCGGGTAAGAACTTTACTGAAGTATGCTACGACTCTCTCCTGCCCATCGTGTAACTGCGACAATACTGAGCCAACACCCACATTGCTAGCGTCTGCGTCCACAATAAATGTTTTGCCGTTTAATAGGGTAAGCTAGTACCGGTGCTTCGCAAAGTTGCTGCTTCAGATGCTGAAAGCTTCTTTCGCACTCACCTGACCATTTAAACTGTCTTCCTTTCTCAGTGAGCTGGTGCAGACACTTTGCAATCCCGGCGAAATCTTTGACAAACCTCCTGTAGTACGTAGCAAGACCGAGAAAGCTACTTAGCTGGTGTTTGTCCTTGGGAACTGGCCAACTTTTCACAGCTTCGATTTTCTCAAAAATGCTGTCAGATGACTGGAAGGACAGTTGGGTATGTTCGTTAAGTGAATCGAGAGGGTGCGTTTGTAGAGTGAATCGATGGGTGCATTCAGCGACTCCTGCGTGTTGTTTTATTTCTTGTCGCCACATAACATTGCTGGATCCGTCTTCACTCCATCCGTCGATATCACATGCCCCAAAAACTTTACTTCTGCTCTGAAGAGCGCACACTTCTTCGGATTGAGCTTCAAGTGTGCTGATCGAAGTCGTAAGAACACTTGCCTCAAGTTGTCGCAATGTCCAGCAAACGTCTTTCTCAAAACGATGACGTCATCCAAATATACTAGGCAGGTTTTCCACGTCAGACCATGTAGGACACGTTTCATAAGACGCTCAAAGGTGGCCGGAGCGTTACACCCAAATGGCATTACTGTAAACTGCCAGAGTCCATTGCCAGTTGTGAAAGCGGTCTTCTCTTTGTCTTCTGGATAAATCTGTACCTGCCAGTAGCCACTTTTCAGGTCAAGGGTGGAAAACCATTTCGCTCCAGAGAGTGTGTCCAGTGTGTCATCGATTCGAGGTTAAGGGTAGCTGTCCTTCTTTGTGACATCGTTTAGCCTCCGGTAATCCACGCAGAATCGAGTACTGCCGTCCTTCTTTTTCACCAGTACAACAGGCGACGCCCACGGACTTTCGAGCTTTCGATCAAACCTTCTCTTTCCATGGCCGAGATGATACGGCGGCCTCGTCCTGTTTAGCCAAGGAAAGTCGTCTGGCAGGTTGGCGGATTGGTCTAGCATCTCCGGTGTCTATGCGGTCTCCATAGTCTCCATCCTGTGAGGCAAATATATCAGCAAACTCGCCAATGAGATTTTCCGATTTTTTCTGATTTAGCTCACAGTCTCCGAGTATAGTCTAACGAGTATAGTCTAGCATCTCCGGTGTCTATGCGGTCTCCATAGTCTCCATCCTGTGAGGCAAATATATCAGCAAACTCGCCAATCAGATTTTCCGCTATGGTTTGCTGCTCCTGATTTAGCTCACAGTCTCCGAGTATAGTCTTACATACCTCGGCCAATTTTGATGGAGAGACAGGACTTGCAGATCACCTCTCCTTGTCTGAGCCTAACGGTGCGCTTATTTGGGTTCATCAGTCTTACCGGCACCATGTTATTCCTGGGCTCTGCAAGAATTTTTCCCATGACGTAACTTTTAAATTTACTTTTGTTATCTGGTTCGATGAGATAGAATCGGTGGTTCCCAGGATCACCCTCCAAACGTGTCCAAAGAACTGTCTGTGAAGAGGGCCGCAGAGTTTCATCGCCTCCCAGTATTGCTCGAAGATTCACAGCGTTGTCGTTTCCGTAAACCATAGGGATCTCGACGGTTCGATACCCTAGCACCTGCATTAGAAGGTCAAGAATTATCTCGTGTGCCTTCATGAAGTCCACTCCAATGATGCATTCGTCGCATATGTCGGCTACCAAGAATGCATGTGAGAAGATCAATCCCTCTAGTTGTATCTGTAGCTGCACCTCCCCGTATACTTTGGCCGCTTCTCCTGTAGCTATCTTCAGACTGCAGCAGCTGTTATGTAGCCAGGACGTCTGAACAAGGTCTCTTCGGATGATGGATTCCGTGGCACCTGTGTCATTAGTGGCCACACATTTTCTGTTGGCGATAATTGCCTCTACTGTCAGACTCTTGTTGCAGCGTTTTATTTGCGAGACTTGGATGATGGTTCTGGGGGCGTCGATTCCATCAACCAACTTATGCCCCGACATCCTGCCAGATGCTTCTTCATTCTGTCTCCTTCTAGCGCAATGTGGGCAGCTCGCTTGTCTAGCTGAGGCTCGGCATTGTCGCTGTAGGTGCCAGCTTGTTACAATTCCAGCATCTCATTTGTCCCCAGGTAGTGTTCGTGTTTTGCCTTTCGATGTCGGTGCGCTGACATGAGCATTCTAGCGTAGCCATTTGCCTAATGCGATGGCTACCTTGCGAAGTTTGGTCTGCAGCTTCCATTGTCAGGGCTAGTGCTTTAGTGGGAGTCTTCTTACCTGCCATTCTTACAGCCATTTGTAGCTTTCCATCCGCAATGGCATTAGTAAACGCATCGGTTGCCAACTCGTTTATTATCTCCCTGCTGGTGTTGGGATAGGACAAATTCGCTAATCGCTCGATGTCGGCTTGCAACCGTTGAAGTGTCTCACCCCTTGTCTGAACTCTTCGGCGCAACTGGACCCGGTAAACTTGCTGCATGTGGTCATCGCCAAACCTCACCTCGATAGCCTTCACCATCATAATCTTATTGTTTTTCTTCAGGGATGGTCTGCAGCAATTCGGCAGCTGTTCCTCTGAGCGCAACCGTGAGAGCAATTGATTTATCTTCATTGTCCCAGTTGTTTGTCAACGCTGCAGCTTCGAATTGTCTCTTATAAATCGGCCACGATGTTTGGCCCTCGAAGACAGGCGGCTGCATTTCTTTGCGTCGTGGACCGTCGGGGCTCAATTCCTATTTGAGTCCCGAAGTCTGAAGGTTTCTTTTACCCAATTCTGCTTTTAACTCAGCTGTTGTCAATGGTTCAATTTTTCGACCCATTTTCAATTGTCTTCACACAATTTTCACAACACAATCAGTTTATGTTTTATATCAGTTTCAGAAAATTCACTGACACCGTTTTTATAACTTAGTTAATCATAGCTTTATCGCACAATCAGTTTTAATATATCCGGAATATTCCACAATTAAATTTGTATGAGTCACCGACACTGTTTACACACACGATATCTCTGGAAAACTCCACTGCAAAAATAAATCGTTTCAGTCACCGACGCTATTTACGCGCACTTTTTCTAGAAATCTCCACTTAAAACTGTTTGACACACTAACACTGTTCCGGAAAATTCCACTGTAGAATTTACCCGCACAATTATGAGTCTTATCTCCAATTTCTGACAACAATGTAACATTTTCGGCCTGGGGTTCGTCGAATAAAACTCAATTTCACTTTTATAATCACACAATGAAACACTTTATTTATCAAACAAACTTATTTAAACTCAGATCACACTGTCATTCAACTGTACTATTTAGAATTCAACACTTTATTTCAACTCAATCACTTTTTACTTTATTATCGATTTTCACAAGTCCACGTTTAAAATATCACTGTCCGTACGAGCCTGTCACCCATGTATTTATACAAAACTAAGCACCTTCTAGTACGTTCCATGCTTCCCCTTTGGCAACTTCCCACTGGTACTCCTCCGCCGAATTCCAAGGAGGGGAAATCGAAATTCGAACTTCGAATATGACAGCTGCTGTCAGATGACTGGAATGACAGTTGGGTATGTTCGTTTAGTGAATTGAGCGGGTGCGCTTGTAGAGTGAATCGATGGGTGCATTCAGCGACTCCTGCGTGTTGTTTTATTTCTTGTCGCCACTTAACAATAGATTCAATTGTTTCACATATGTAAGTAGTACTTAAGCTAGCACCGGTATTAAGGTGGATGTCCACTTGAGAGTAAAACTACTGCGAGCAGCTCTTACGCCACTCTCGAGAGTCGCGAGTGGGAGACTTCCAAGGAGTCGTAAAGTAAAACAACTCTCTGCGAGTTGAGAGAGTCTCGTGAGTCATTGAGAGGGGCCTGAGAGATACTCGCAGTAGTTTTACTCAAAAATGGACACCCATCTTTAGGCAGTTAAACACCGCTTTCTTTATTTTAGAATGACGATCAGAAAAAGATTGATTACACCTTAAGCATGTCATTTTGTCGAATTTATCTTTTGTAGACGTCTCCTTGTGCACTTATTGCATCAAAATATCGTCACCTGGATGCTGTTTTGTCCAATGTCCATTTTTTAAATGTTGGGAAATCGATTTTCAAGGTTCAGATTGAAAATTTTTATTTATATCTGAAAATTTTTGATTGCCATAGATTTTTTTCTGAAAGCCTTGACAATTTTGTTGATAAAACAAGGCATAGAAGATATTTTTCTTTTCTTTTGAATTAGTCATAAATTAAAATCAAAGGGGAAGCCATTTTGGATATTGAACAAAGCTATATGGAGTGACAAATAGTTGGTAAAATGTTTGGATATTGAACAATTATAGAACAATATAGGAAAAACTTCAAAAGGGGAGGAAACATAGAGTTGGTTATGTTATATAGGACAAAAAAAAAATGTTTTAAATAGTAGAAATATAATATTATAAAGAATTTTTAAGGAAACAAGAAAAACACAATGTTCCATTTGTATTTTCTGGAGCGATTACAAATCAAGAGAGTTTAAGTAATAAGACTTTTTTGTTTTCTTCAAATCTTTATTTGATGAAAAAGTCGTAAATAAGTAAGTAAGTAATAGTATAAGTAAAAAAATAGTTCTTCTCTTAGGAACATTAAAAAAAATTCTTTGTCTCTAGCCTAATTCTTATTAAATGGTTTATAACTGTACGCTTAGATTATAAACCACAAATTACCTAATGAATTAGATATTCAACTAGACTGGAAAGCCGAGGGGCCTACAAGCTGTTGCCATGGATATACCTGGAAAACTACGCATACTCTCACATTTTGTCAATGAATTCCACACTTGAAGAGATTCACCACGAAGTTCAAGTGATTCACCACGAAAACATGGCGGAATCAGCTTTTTGCTCCGTCTACCGGACAAAAATTGTAACGAATTCCAATATCTGGAAGTCGCCACATAATGGGTCGTGCTACATTAATGTTTGTTTTGCTAGAGACCTTAAAATCATTTTTATCTTAATTGTATTCGAGTTATACATTATGTATTTCAAATGCCTTCTTAATATTTTCATATAGTTAAAAACAAAACACAAAAAGCGCAAATGACACTAATTCTTTACTGCCTAAATGCCTGTGCCTCTGATAAGTTTGTGTTTTATGTTACCGGATTAAAGCTTTAAAAAGCAAAATTTATGGTTAAGTACCAATAAAATGTTTTCTACATATTTTGACGAAATCAATCGTTAGTATATTAAAAAGTAAAAGTCATAAGAAAGGTTGAAAGGCACTTTTATTATTTTTATTATAGCTATAATTTGAATTCATTATTCGAACAAATCAATGTTATGATATAATTGTCATCCTTATCCTTCCAAGTCGATATTATTGCATGCATTTGAGATTAGAGTTGAACATTAAAAGTCAAATTGGCAACTGAGAACAGAAGAATAATGCACTTTGGAGTGAACCCATTTCGTAAAAAAAATCAGTAGCACATTGAAATTGATTTCTGTCAGTGAAATAGTCGAAAGAAAAATTTTTATGTATATTTTTGTAGGTAACAATAGAGACTGACACCAAAAGAAGCATTCATTAAACAAATTTTGTCACAGCACTAAAATAACAGCATTTAGTTCATTTTATAATTAGTTTGTACATTTTATAATGATAAAAAAAATTGCTTCAAGCAAGAACTTAAAAAAAAATAGTTTTTAGTATGTACGTTTTCAATGATTCCTTTAAATTATTTCAAAAAACGTTCGGCCTTGTATGTTTGGCATAAATGGTAATATGGCCTGAAAGTCTTTTTTCTTCTCTTTTGTAAGTTTTATGTTAAACTTACTTTGCTCAATTTTGGGAAGTTTGTGGCTTCCTGTAGGGGTTTTTATAGTATTTTCAGAGACATATTAGCCCAAGGGTCTAGTTGGGCCCAGGCCCATAACGGAAGATTTTATGGGGCGGCAAATTAAGAAGATAGAGATTAAAAGCAAAAAAATCAATTGCTAATTTACATATAAAAATACCATGCTATGTAATAGCAAACGCCAAACATTTCAATATTTTTTTAACTCCTAATACCTTTTGATTTTTCTGGATTATTGCTTAGACAAAAGTGTTCGCACGGTCTTGGGCATAGCTTTCGCCTCTGTCATGTTAAACAGGAGTTTTGTTTTAACTCTCGATAGGCCTTCTACCATCTAATGGGTCCAATAAGAAGTTTGTAAACCTATAGCGTTAATGGCAGAACCCCAAGACCGGACGGAATTGTGAGTCGAAACGAACGAACGGATATGCGGAACGCTATATCCTTTCGTTAGTCCCCTGCTTTTGTGCCTCATGTTTTGAAAGGCCTTAAATTGCGAGGTAGACAGTATGAAACTAAATATATGGACTTTTTAGGTCCCGAAGCGCAAGATTTTTAGAGATCCCCCCACTGACATGCTTCGTTGAATCATAAGGGTAAAATTCGCCAGAAAAATTGTTGAAAAAGAGTAATAAAAAGTTGAAACTATGTCAATAGCATGCAAAGCCAAAAATATTACATCTAAAAATAAAACCAATACGCGCCCCCAGTGGACGTAGCCTTAGAAAATCACAGAATTCATGCCTTTGTTTTCTCAGAATTTTAGTCCCGTTTTTTAAGGTGTATTTTTTGGTACATGGCCCTTTACCTTAATCCGCCCCTGAGTATTTTTTTTTAAATCGTCAGTCTGTCGTTTCGTTTAAAATGCAAGCTAAGAAGGTCACTGTTGAGGTGTTGGATTTGTCGGCACTCTTTAAACGGGATCATGTTTAGGTCCAATACCAGGCGATAACACCAGGCGATTTGTTAAGGACTTCATCATTGTTAACACTGAAGTATAAACTTTTTTTTTAAAATCAATCCAAAAAATTAAAGGTCAAATTATTCCACACTTACGTTAACGGATCGATTGTATCCCTATTATTTGGAGTAGATAAATCAATATCATTCAAAATCCTGAAAAAAAGTCAGAAATAATCTTAGAAAAAGAGAAAAATAGAAAGAGTTTTCTTATTACATTAAGGGCCGATTTCACAGTCGAAACTTAAGTATAGGTTCTGACACTTCATTCACGCAGGAAGAAATTCCGTTTTCACATGGACACATGGACGTTTTCAATCACACACTTAAGTCACCAACATTGGCGGCTTAAGTTTTTCACAAAAAACAATGCAAATTATTTTAATTTTGATGAAAGGCACATGAATGTAACAATAGGGAATGGAAACAGCTAAAACCTACACGATGCACTGAAAATTTTTATTGAATGTTTCAAAAATTACAAAACAAAATTGTTTTGATAGCATTTTCTAGGAGCTTACGGCTAATATGCAAAACTGTCAGCGGAATCGGAAAGGAGGCTGAGTTTTAAAGCGTTCATAACTTAAGTTTTACTTAAGTTGCCACTGTGAAATCAGCCCAAAAACATAATCCGCAATTCAGGTTCGGGTGAACACAAATACTCGATTACCTCCATTACACACTTCAAAATAATAATGAATAATTAAACACATCACTTAAGAAAAACAAAATCAAATATTCACATAGTAGTCAAAAACTTACGTTTCTTTAAAGTTGATTTTTATTTCAATGCACAACAGGTATTGACGTGCTTATTCACCGAAAGATCAGGACTCAATAAGAATATACGGAAATCAAATGCAACAACGGTAATCTCGTTTGAAGAATCAAAGAATCGTTTGAGAATCAAAGTATACAGTTGGATATGGAACAAAAAACCAAAATTTCGTGAATATTGAACAAAATAAAAATGAAGAAAGTAAATACGCGTATTGAACAAAACATCCAAAATTGGGGATATTGAACAAGAAAGAATTTATGAAAATGTTTTCTTAAAATATACTAACACATGTTCAATATAAAACAAAAAAGATGAAAAGCAGTTTATTGAACGAAAATGACATGGCAAATCGTTGAAAAAGTGTTATATTGAACAAAAGGGTTCTCTGTAACTTCAAAACTAAAAGAGATAGAACAAAATGGTTTGCGCCAAACGAAAGAGCATCCCAAAATTATGAAAACAGCATACCTAACTCAATTTCGTCAAAAATGGCCTTCAGAACAAGATAGCATCCAGGCGACGATAGAGCTCAGCCTCCGAAATTTGTTTTGATACGCAAGATATTGGCTGCGTGTTAAATAAAATCAAATATTTATGTCGCAAAGATCCGATTACACGTTCAATGTGGATCCTTAAATTCGCCAGATTTTTCGAGCTCTCAACAGATACAGCATCCAGTTGAAGCCGCCCGTCCATAAATGCTGGTGTACGGAGGGTTGCACCTTTAGACTGCACAGCTTCTTGTATCAGGAAACCTCTGTCAGACAAAACGATGTCTCCTGCTTTTACGAACCTCAGAAAATCCGAGTTTTCAGCAATATATTTATCGCTAGTTCTACCGCCGAATCCTTTTGATGTTTATATCACAGCTCCACTTGGTGCTATGCCGATTAAATATTTAATAGTTTCGGTGCTTTTGTAGGACGAGAATGTGGCGGACCTAGCCACTGGAAAGCCTGATTACAAAAAAAGTTATGTTAACAAATAAATATAAATTTACTTTTGCAAATCTACGGATTTTTCTATTCGAATTCCGTAGCAATCAATAATTACAGCCAGCTTATTGCCAAACACTCTTTTGAAGGGCTCTGGAGTAAAATAAGCTCTTACATCGTCGTCGGGCCAGAGAACAAAACATCCGATTTCGGAACTTAGCACTAACTAACTAACTAACTAACTTAGCAGTCATAGAATTCTTTGAAGCAATCTGCGTTGAGATTCCAAACATATACCCGAGTAATGTGAATAGCAGATCCAGTCGCAGCTTCATGAGGGTCATCATCAGAACCTGAAAATTATTTAAATTTTTTTTAAACAATGCGGAATATTTTCTTTGATTGTGTCAAAAATTGTTAGAAGTGTAAAAAAATGTGATAAGCCTGTAAAGTATCTTCTTTTTGCGTCATTATTGCGAAATGACTCCATTCCCATCCTAATCGCTGAAACATCTTCCTTCAATGATGTCATTTTCTGCTCTTTTGTACTTAATAGTTGATCCCTTCCTTTAAGAAGCATCTCCAATTGACTTATCTCCTCCATTGTCATGTCCGTTTGAACTTCTGTGAATAAAAAACTATTTGTATTTTGTTCTCAGTAAAAAAAAGTTCAAGTTGATACCGATTGACTTGTATTTTGGCTGTTTTCCAAAATTGTACACGCTTTCCAAAACAATGAGTTAAGACTGTAAATTGTCTGTTTCGACTGTAAATAAAACAATAAATGTCTATATGTTGTCACAACGTTTTGCTTGTATTTTATAAAATTTTTACCACTTTCACTTGGCTGTGGGAGGATTTCTTCTTCCGGACTGTCTTCACATGCACCTACAAGCAGAGATTATGTTATCACAATGATTCACATGCATTTGTCTAAATATTTACCTGTTGGACTGGGCAAGCTTTGTTGACACAAGTTTTCAGTTGGTCTAATTGGTCGCTGGCTATTTTGAAGAGCATCTATGAAAAGAAAAATAATGTTTTCATTAAGTCTTACATGCTTTAGTGCAAGAGTTACCGTTCGTGTTTGGTAACTCGTACAGGATGTTGGCCTCTTCGTCTGCATCTGCACGTTCTGTCAAGTTGTTTTCATTTGCGCCTATGTGCGTAGTAATGAAATTCACTAGGTAAGTATACTTACGCTTGCAAGCGTTTTGGCAAATACGTACCACCAGAGCCTTGCAAGTTATGCGGACTTCTATTCGCTTGCCTTCTTTTTTGGCGTTCGTATCTACGCATAGCATGCAAAGGGTTGTTTTTGGTTTTATATCCCAAATGCAAGCTTGGAACCCAGTCTAGGTGTAGCTTATCTTGGAGCTTTGCAGTTTTTCCTAAGAAATAACAATCTCCTATGTAGCTATAAGTGGTTATCAAGTGAATATTTACCTGTATGGAAATGCTTGGAGCAAACACGGGCAGAGTTTGGATTTAACTTTTTCCTGTTTGCCGCTGCCAACCAAAGTCTACGCCTTTCTGTGGACAAAGATTTTAGTGCAGGCGTTCTGGTCCAGATAATTGGAAAGCGGACATTCTGGCGAAGAACTCTATCGAAATTTCGAAATGAGAGTATTCCGTGTAAATTGCTTATTGGGAAGCTTCGTTTATATGTAAAAGTTAAGGGCATGAGTTGAGTGGAGATGAAATTTCGATCTAGGCTACAAATTATTCAATAACTAGATATTCAACTAGAGCGTCCCCTTCCAACCAAAACCCATTTGTTTATTTGTTGTTGTTGCTTTTCAGTTTCGTGTCCGTGAATACGTGTGTGTCGCGAAAAAAAAATTGATTAATGGAGTCACTAATGACAACCCGCCAAAACAGCGAGGTGAGTCTCTTTTAGTTTGACTTTAAGTCTTTTTTTAATAAGGACAGAAAAAGTTATAAGATTCAATTATTGTGTAAGTAAATTCAAAATTAAATTTTTTAAAAACAAAAAAAAAAACGGAAAACCGTCAATTACAAAAAAGTCAACCTTTGAACTTTTTACCGTTGCGGCTGGTGACATGACCAGAGACTGAATGCTCTGAAAAAAGAGAAAGAAGACAACATGAATTGCTGTTATACCATCAGGGGAGACAAAATCCCCAAAACCATAAAACCATAAACCAACCACATTGACGTGACTGGGCTAACGACGATTCCAACTCTACCAAGCGGGACTACCGTCGCGTCGCATCGCAAGGCCTGAATTTAATCATATTGACCAAGAGCAAGCTCTACGCTAAATCCAACTAGGGAGCCAACACGGACCTCATCTCATGCATTCCCGTGATATAGGGGATAACTTTCCGTTTCCATACCTCAAAGGAAAACGTACAAGACAACATGGGACTCAAACACGAAGCTAACAGAACAAAAGTTCCAAGCTTTCCGGACATTATGTTTGAGAGAACAACACCATAGTCTGGTAATGAGCGGAGAGAACACACGAAACCGATGATACCGGTACAACACACCAAACCTCAAACTATCCATAAAAAGCACCAATGTGTTTCAGTCACGAAAAAAAAATTAAATGTCAATTGCTTTATTAAATAATATATTTTGGCCAATAAATATAAAAATATACGTAATTTCTTAATAACAATACAGCACACACAACTGTTCTTTACATAAATGCATAATCTGGCGTTTACTCCTCTCGTTCCCGCGTTTGGCTAATCATCACTTAGTTATTGGTGAATTTAGCTCTTGACTCTTCCACGAAAGCAGTCATACAATCTACGGACATCCTAGAAAGCCAAACAAACTCACGTCAGTTCATGTTCTCGTTCTCGAAACATTTACTTACAGTTGAGAAACAAGCGTGCAAAATTCTGCTTTTCAATCCCTCTCGCAATGATGTTTCGGAAGATGTGTTCACAGATTCTTTGGCCAACTGACTAATCAAGCCATTGTGTTCCGATCTTCTCACCCAACTTTATGGCCTCAGCCGCCAAATTATCAGCCAGGATATAACCTTGCTAACCAAGCCCGTCCTTTCAGCTTCCTCTGCATTCATCATGTTGCCAGTAAAGTCAATTTCCATTACCTTCGGCTTGCAAACAACAGGGGTCAGACGGTGGGTACCGAGGGCACCGGGAATTGTTTCCAAAGCGATCTCAGGCTGATCAAACTTGGCCCACCCCAGAGCAAAACCATTTACGGCGGCAATAATGGGCTTCGGACAGGGAGCCATACGAATGCAGTCTGGTGTGCAACTGGTGCATGATACAGCCAGAGTAAGTGCTTGGTTGCATCTCCTTGATATCAGCACCAGTTGCAAAAGCCTCTATGTACCAGCAATGACGATGAGGGCCATCGAGGGCCGTACTCCTACTCACTTCCTTCATCAAGCCATTGCAATTGCAACGGGCATAAGTGCCTTCGGACGGTTCAAGGTAATCAATGCTACGTTCTTCTTCTCGCCAAACTTTCTATTTCAATTTATTCCAAAGGTTGGAAAGCAGTACACAACTAAAAAATTAAAACGTGTTCCATAAAAAATTAATTAAGCGTCAAACTGTCAACATGACAATTCTGATTTTGTTTTGCCCATACCCACCACTTTTCCTGGGGTGCGCCTACATTGAGGCGACACAAACGTATAAATTTAGTTCATTTTAAAATGCCTGAAAGCACTGGAATGTTTATGACGTAATTGGTTATTATTACGTAGTTGGCTTTTCCCCAAAATATTTTAGGTGTTATTTTTTCAATTGTGAGTATTATAAAGTATGCAAACCAAAAAAATAAAATATTTTTAATGCCAAAGCGAATTATGGTGATGCTTCCCAGTCTCATTAACTATCAATATAAGTATTTATAACAGAAATTGGGCATCATATTTTATATGCCACTTTATTCTTTCTTTTTAACATTATAATTTCACTAAAAGCTATTGCGTTAGTTTTCTTTTCGCAGCTGTCAAAAAGTCTTTCAAAGTAACCTGAAACCTCAATTGCTTGTATTTGCTGGGGCTAAAGGGAATAATTTTATATTGTAATGTGGCGATAAGAAATAAACGACATTTAGGAATCGCTGAAAGCACCCATCGATTCACTTTACTAACACACCGAACTGTCATTTCAGTCAGCTGACAGCAAACGGATATTCGAAGCTCAATTTTCGGTATCGAAAATTACATCTCTATGGAATCAGCGGGAATTTATGGACTTCAAATTTTAGAAGGCATTTGAAGTACATTATACATACAAAGCCGCGTTGTCACAAGAAACAGAAAGAAAAAAGGACCTCTTATGGTATCGCTACGTTGTTCGTCCGTTTCGCTTTATAACTTCTGAACGGTAAGTCGCAGAAAGGCATAATTTGGTGTGCGTATAAACTGCGGAAATAGTCATCAATAATCACAGTAGTTACAGTTCGAAATTTCATGTGAAAATGGACTTAATGTTTTTTAGAGTTTTTTTCAAGAAGCTTAGTAGGCAAGAACTAGAAAAACGAAACTTAGGTTTGAGAAATACTAATAGCACTATCAGAACTGTGATGCAGTTTGTTTAATACAAACAATGTCTGCAGCAGAAATTTGCCAAGCAGAAAACTGGCAACACGGGCTCATCAGTTAGTGCAAGTGTTAGTGGTTAATAAATTAAACATAAACTAACACCAAACACAAAACACTAAGAATTACAAAAAACCAAATGATAGAAACATTATTATTACAACAGATAAAAATTAGTTACGAACACAAGTAAAAAAAAACATAAAAATAAAAGTAAATTTAATATTTAAGACGAATAACACCGAAGCAGCCTCTTAAGTTTGGCTTTGTCCATGTCAAAGTCTAAAATACTGGTATGTGCGTTGTAGGTGGAACACATACGGCTGATAGGCTCATTTTTCCCATAATTTGTTCTGTGCCGTGGAACGTGTAAAAGCTGAATTCTTCGGAGGTTATGAGAGCCTCCACGAAATTTAAAGCTTATACTAGATAGAAGGTCCGGTGCATCTATTAGACCTTGGACCAATTGCTGAATAAAAATCAAGTCATTATTTATCCGTCTTTGGGAGAGAATTTGAATGTTAAGCAATTTAAGCCGGTCGAAGTATGAGGGGAGATTGAGTGGATCTTCCCAGGGAAGTCCCCTGAGCGCGAACCGAATGAACCTCCGCTGGATCGCCTCGATCCTATTCGTATGGCATACTTGCGATGGAGACCACACTTGTGAAGCGTATTCAAGGTGAGTACGAACAAAGCTATTGTAAATTGAAAGCGTGACGTAAGGGTCATTAAATTCTTTAGACCAACGCTTAATAAAGCCAAGCATGCAATTGGATTTATTTACAATGTAGTTTATGTGTTTTGAAAAGTCAAGGTTTTGACTAAAGAAAACACCAAGATCCTTAAAATGTTCAACACGGCAAAGAGCATGCTCACTGATGGAGTAAGAGAATGTTGTTACGATACGCTTTTTAGAAAAAGTGATAACTTGACACTTAGCTGGATTGAGGAAAAGACCGTTTTTGTTACACCATGTAGCAAAGCTGTTTATATCAGTCTGAAGAAGAACATGGTCATCAGAACTCTTAATAGTTCTAGATATCTTCATATCGTCTGCATATGATAGAATTTCGCTATAAGCGACACACGAAGGCGCATCGTTTATAGCAAGAATGAATAAGAGTGGGCCTAGATGACTTCCCTGGGGAACGCCGGAAATGGCAGGAAAAGAAACTGAAAAAAGTCCTCTAAATTTAACTTGGTAAGATATTAAATGAAGATAAGACATAATCCAACAGATGAAATTTGGTGGAAAGCCAAGAGAAGTAAGCTTAAAACCAATAATTTCATGTGAAATCAAATCGAAAGCTTTGGAAAAGTCGGTGTAAACGCAATCAACCTCGAAGCCATTTTCTACTGCATCAGAACATTTTTTATAAAACGATAAAAGGTTAGTTACGGTAGACCTATTTTTAACGAAACCATGCTGTTCTTTGCAAATTATGTTTCGGCAGTAAAATATAAGGCTATCGCAAATTAATTTTTCAAACACTTTTGGAATGGTTGAAAGTTTAGCAATCGGCCTGTAGTTCACAATATCACATTTAACACCTTTTTTAAAGACAGGCGTAATAAATGAGAGTTTCCACATGGAGGGGAAGTGACAGGACGATAGCGGAAGTTTGAATAAATTTTGTAAAGGAGTGGCAAGAACATCCTTACAGTTTTTTAAAACGATAGGTGGTATACCGTCTGGACCAGTAGAACAATCGTCTTTAAGACTAGACAAGAGCTCATAAATAGTTTCTAAATGTACTGGTATATCACAAAAATTAACTTGAGCAGATTCTGTGAGATATTTAAAATAATCAGTGTCGACAGTAAATGGAGAATCTCTAAATGATTTGGAAAAGTGATCAGCGAAAAAATTGCATATTGTGCCAGGATCGTTGGAAGAACTGCCATTATATTTGAGAGTGGATGGATAGCCATCAACTTTTCTTTTAGAGTTAACAAACTTCCAAAATTCCCTGGGATTAGTTTTAAAATCTGAACCAATTTGAGAAACATAGTTGTAATACAAACGCTCTGCGAGAGCATTGAATTCACTGAAATGAAACATAAAATTATCAAGGTCAAATGTACTCAAATTTGTGATGTACTTTTTCCATGCTTTATTGCGTTTATTACGTAGGACTTTCAGTTCCTTGGTATACCATGGGTGGCTGAAGTTAGAGTTCTTGTTTTTCTTTATAGGTATAGTATTACTGATACAGGTATTGAGTATAGAATAAAATTTTTCTACAGAGTGCTCAAGGTCACTGGAGCAAACTATATTAGAAATACCGGATTTATTCAGTTCGTCAGATAGTGTGCGAAAGTTAGCCTTTCGGAAGTCAAAAGTGTATGAACAGTCAAATGAGTGGACATTCTCATGTATGTGACAGTTCAAGTCAAGAAAAACATCCAACGGGGGATGGTGAGTATCTATCTTAGTAATGCTGCACTTGGATTTACAAGCAACAGTACTAATTGCGTCAGAAGTAAAGACCAAATCGAGTATTCGATTATTTATGTTTTTTATACAGCTTACTTGCTGTAAGTCAAAAGAAATAATGTTATCTAACTTGTTAAGTGCTGCATGTGGTGACGAAATATGAGGAATGAAATGCGAAACATCATCAGATAAGACCCATTTCAAAGCAGGAAGGTTAAAATCCCCAAAGAGCAATACCGTACTTTGTCCACAGGATAAATGAAATATAAACTCAAGGGCCTTAGCAAGCTCAGAATAAATTTCAACGGGACTATCGGGGGGGATGTACACATTAACAACATATACGAATTTGGGTAAAATGTCAAGTTTGACACATACAACTTCGGCATTAACAGTAAATGGAAATTTAACTTTGTCCGAGGTGATATGATCCCGAACAGCAATTAAAATTCCACCGCCTAACGCTTCGAGATCATCTTTATAACGATCTCTTCTATATACAAGAAACTCTTTGGTGAAGAGTTCTGCATCAGTAGTGCTAGCATTAAGCCATGTTTAAGTCAAAATAATGACATCATGCGGAAAACCAAAGAATTTTTAAGTTTCATACAGCTGACCAAGTTTACGTTAGCAACGACCTTTTGAGATATCAGATGATGAATAATGTCACCAGGTGTGGTCTCGGGTTTCAGTCTTGAAATAAATACAGATTTAGGTCTGGGGACAGATTCTAAGGTGTTGGCATATTCAACAGCAGGCCCACTAGACGGTTCGATTGTAGTTTGAGGAACAACAATCGTTGAAGTGTGAGACGAAACAATCTCTTTATTGTTGATTTTACGACGCCTCAGATTAACACGCTTAGGGTGAGATAAGGTATGGTTAGACGAATCATCTATAGCAGCAGTACTAGTCCTAGACAAGTGAATTTCGGACGGACCTGGGATGGACGAAGTACCTTGGTCAGGGCACTTTTCTGAAGACAAATCTGATGGTTGAAAGTCGGTAGAAGTCGAGGCGTTCGATTTGTCTACAGAACTGACGTAAGAGTGATTCTCAGAATCTGTCGAAGTGGAAGCGTCACACGAGTAATTGTACTCAGAGAATGAGGCAACGTTTTTTACTACACAATTAAAACTTTGAAGTAAATCACTGAAGTTATTAGACAACTTAGTGATATCCTGCTTGAAGGAAGATATCTTAAAAGCTAACTGGGAGAGCGATATCCTTTTGCATGGAGGGCAGTACCAAAAGGCTACGTCGGAGGAATTTACCTTCTCAAGAAATGCAGTGGTAGAGCCAACGCATTTAGCATGAAATAAGTTGCCGCAAGGACCATAGCAAGTAAAAAGAGGGATGTTAGCCTTGCTTTCACAGCACCTTTCAGCCGAACAAGCCATAATAAAATAATTTTTTTTAGCTAAACAGAAACAACGAGAGAAGTACCTAATGTCTCGTAAAATTAATAATAATGAAATATATATTTTTTACAAAAAAAAAAAAAAAAGTAAAATTAAAGGGAATTTATCGGGGCTCGAACCGTGGTCACCGTAGGATCTTACCACAGAACCACCGCCTGTCGCACAGTTCCTGTGTGGATATTAGCTATTAAAGCAAATGAAGAAAAAAGACTATGATAGCAAACGAGAATTAAGCTTTACGGAAAGCACAAGGAAAACAAATTAAAAAGGGCTTTTGAGTTTTAAATGTGAGTTGGATTAGAAAAGATGGTTTGAGTTAAGAGAGCAAAGCTATAGAGGAATAAACCGTTTACAAGCAACAGCACGAAGGTCAATGCAAGCAACCAGCATAGAAAGAAAAATACTAGGTACACTGAATAATAAATGAAAATTAGATTATACGGAAGAACAATTATATAATTATATAAAAAAGCTAAGAAGGGATGAAAAAATAAATATTACTCATCAAATACGCCTACATACACAGCTTCAAAGCACAGAAATGAAAAAAAGAAACAAGTTAAATTAAGTATAAAATTACAACAATAGCACAGAAACAATTGAAAAACCGTCTACACTCTACAGCATGCAAGCACAAAACTGAAACTACTAAGCTTTAATTAAAAAATAAAACTTTTCAAAAATATCAAAACGTTTTTGAGAAATGAAGAGTCGAAAATGCATGACGTTTTTCAAAGTGTTGGAGGCCATAACTTTTGAACGGCTTATCGCTCAAAATCAATATTGAACACACGATTAAAGCAACTCGAAGTTAACCAAGTGCTTAGGTCGCATTTTTCAAAAACAGTTTGAGTACTGCAGTTTTGACGCATTTTCGAAAAAAAATTGCAAAAATGCATGAAAAAACATGTCCTCCCCTTATCTCCGGTGCTGTTTGGTGGAATTTGATGAAAAAAATCACACGTATCACAAATAATTCAAAATTTAAAGGAAAATTATAGCGGATTTTGAAATTTCGAAATCTTCTGAGATTGAACCTAACGTAAAAGCATTTTCGAAAGCAATTTTTTTAACTCGTCTAGTGGCTTAACGGCATAGGTCTTTTCCAGATTTGGTTGAAGTAGAAAGCTTACAAAAAAAAGGAAGGCTGCGTTAAAATTTTTTTTAATTGCTGTTTTTAACTTAAGTTTTTAGAAGCCTATTTAAAAAACGTCATAAAAGAGGAGCTTGTTTTACCGTTTACGCATAAACCGATGGCCATTGAATTAAAAAACAACATCCAAGGCTAGTGCTGGTGGTTGTGCTATTGGAAAAAAGTCTAACGGGAACTGGAAAAAACTTCAAAATATTGGTTTTATGGATTAAAAATTAAAAAAATTATAAAAAAGGTCAAAAGAACCCATGTCTCCCCCTCTTACTCCCAACGGTTTAAAGTATATTTTTTAAATTAACACCGGGCATAGTCCATCTTCTTTAATTTTATACAAAACTATAGCAGACTTCGAATATTCAAAAACTTCGAAGATTTAACTCCTTAACGGTTATGACGACCTTGAAATAAAAAACAGCATATTTTTATCGTTTTCTCAGAAATCCATGTCCGCAGAATTTCAGAAAAGTGGCAAATGCTAGAACAACTGGTTATAAAATTGATCAAAAAGTCTAACGGTAATTATAAATAAACGAAATTGCTGTTTAATGGGTTTTAAATTATAAAAATCCTAAAAAGGGCCAAGAAAGAGTATGTCCTTCCCTCTATTTTCGAAACGGTAAATTTTTTGCCAGCCTATTTTTAGAGTAACCCAATATAAAATCACCCAATATGAAAACAGTAGCACTACGAAAAAACTTTATTACAGACTGTAAAATATATCCAGAAATAATTTTAATAAATAAATAGAATGTTTAACAAACTGCGCAATAAAGATGACTTTAACCTTCAACAAAAGCCGACGGACCGCTCCGCTTTTTTTTTTAAGTGCTGTGTCTTAAAAGCATTTCCTTGATGTCAGGATCAATAATGCCCTGCTTCAAAGTTCATTCATCATAATCCGGCTTC
Organism: Neoascia interrupta; assembly: GCA_947623515.1. Taxonomy (NCBI): domain Eukaryota; kingdom Metazoa; phylum Arthropoda; class Insecta; order Diptera; family Syrphidae; genus Neoascia; species Neoascia interrupta. The sequence goes on from OX392462.1 coordinate 106,538,696, forward strand.
ACTGCTAAAATGCTGTCAAAAAAAAAAGAGCCGCTCGCGAATGGCGGTTGCTACGCGAACAAGGATAGCTACAAGGGTTGCTACGCAAGGGTTGCGAACAAGGGTTGCTACGCAACATCAACGTTTGATTATCTGTTCCAGAAACAAGTCCTCTCGAGTTGTTTCTGTTTGCGTTGCTGTAGAGAAATTTTACGTCGCTGATTTTGGAGCTAATTCTGGAGCTAAAAATGGTGCCGTTTCTGTTCCTGTTGCTATTGTATGAAATTCTGTTTCTGTTCCTTGTGACAACGCGGCTTAACTCGAATCCAATTTAGGTAAAAATAATTTTAATTCTTCACCAATGTATTCCTTACTTGAAGGGAATCACCACGAAGTTCAAGTGATCCACCACGAAGTTTAAGTGATTCACCTCGAAAACATGGCGGAATCAGCTTTTTGCTCCGTCTCCCGGACAAAAATTGTAACGAATTCCAATATCTGGAAGTCGCCACATAATGGGTCATGATACATTGATGTTATTTTGCCTGAGACCTTAAAATTATTTTTACCTGAATTGGATTCGAGTTAAGCCGTGTTGTGTCCAACATTTGATGACGCCGAACAATTCGCAGTTCCCAGCAATGCATGAGAATTATTTCAAAACGCAAAGTTATTTCTATCATTCCCATGCCTACAATACAATTATTGTAATTGAACCTCATGATAACAAAATGTGTAGCGAGTGTAAATAAACCTTAGAATAAGAAATTGTACAGTAAGCATTATTTAAGTATATATAAGGCATTAGAATAGAATAAAGTTTTTATGTTCACATTGGACACCCAGCAATACGGTCATTTTATTTAGTTTCCCCCTCCAGCGGTAAGAACTACAATAAATCTTTATTGCTGCTTAAACACTGGTCCTTCGAGCCTTTTTTGAATAACTAGCGTTACCAGAGCTACAATACTGGTAGTGAATAAGCGTAAATATAAAACGTTAACACACCTACAAACTACTTACTAGCGTTACCAGAGCTACAATACTGGTAGTGAATAAGCGTAAATACAAAACGTAAACACACCTACAAACTATTTATTAGCGTTGCCAGGGCTAAGACACTGGTAGTGAAATAAAAAGTGATATATTAAAGAACAACAACAAAAAAAAAGCCAAGAAAGGTGACTGATGAAATCGACGTATACGTCATAGTAGCCAAACAAAAGGCACTCGCTAAAGATTTGGAAAAAACTATTATCAATTTCAAGAAAGACAGCCCATCCAGAATTTATTTATTTATTTATTTATTAGTATATCAATATACAATTAAAATTGTTATTAATATTAAAGAGAAGAGCAAGTAGCAGCAAAGGCTTTCGGCTCTATGAATAAAATATATTCGCTAAATAGTAATTTTTAGGACGTTTATAATTTCATTAATTTTCAAAATATTGCTTTGTTTCGGTTCTTTAAGAAGATCCATGATGTTAAAGTTGATGTTGTGGTTTTGAAGTTGTGGATGTGCAGATAGGTAGCATGAACTTAATAGGTGGGCTGCTGTTATGGCGATTGTGCAGTTGGGGCAGGTAGGTGGAGGTTCCTTTTTGAGAAGGTGTTGATGGGTGAATGCAGTATGACCAAGGCGTAGTCGGATGAATGTTTTGAGGCTTGATTTAGAGATGTCCGTTGGATAGTTGGGCTGAATTTTCAACGGGTTGAGAGAACTATAGTGGTGTTTATAGTGTTCCCAGTCCAAAAAGGTATTTCTATGACACTGTGAAGTGATGTGTCTTTTTAAGTCAAGAGGAGAATAGTTATTGAAAGCATAGGTGGGGGCTTTAAGTACTGCGTTTGCGGCTGCGTCAGCAAATTCGTTGCCTTTTATTCCTACATGGCCTGGTGTCCAGATGATTTTAATTTTTGTCTTAGCTTTTGAGAGAGTATCACGAATTTTAGCAATGATATCTGTGTGATTCCCTGGGTTGGTGATGGCCTTTAGCACTGACAGACTATCGGAGCAGATGACCCATTTTCCTTTATTTAAAAAGCATTTCTTTGAAGCTTGGAGGATGGCTAATGCTTCGGTTGTATATATGGAGGCGATGTTTGGGAGGATGCCTTGTGCTATGATCGAACCATCTTCAGCTACGACTGCAAAGCCAGTGTTCGAGTCCGTTTTTGAGCCGTCTGTGTAAATAAAGTTCCAGCCTTTATCTTTTAGATCATTTGAGATTTCCAGGAAACGAGCTCTAAAAATGGTGTTGGAGGTCTTGTTCTTTTGTAGTTCCTGAAGATCGAGAACGACTGATTCCTTAGGGAGTGACCATGGTGGTTGCGATGGTGTAAATTTGGCAGATCTTGTTAGTGATAATTGAAGCTTCTTTCCAGACTCAAGAACGTGATGTATTGCGGGTGGGATCCTTCTACTGCGTGTGTGCGAAATCGCTTTCGAAACGTCTTTGTCTATCACTGAACCAGTTTGGAAGGCGAACTTAACGTTGAGTTTGGCGATGATTTCAAAGTATCGCTCTTCTATAGTTGGGAGTCCGGATTCAGCTAAAATATTTTTGATTGGTGTAGTTGGGAAAGCACCTAGGCTTTTCCTAGCAGCTTGGTGGTAAGTTGGTGCGACGATATTTCTGGTTGATTTTGGACATGAACCGTAGATGGACAAAGCATAATCTATTTTACTTAAAATTAGCATTTTGGAGATGTTACATAGTGATTTGACATGCGCATTGCTTTTACTAGATGAGAGATACTTTATAATATTAAGCCTTGCTGCTAATGCTTTTTTTACATAAGTACAATGGGGTTTCCAGCTGTATTTGTTGTTTATAAGAAGACCTAGGATATTTAGATTAGTAACTACATCTACTTTCGTATTATTTATGATTAATTCTAGGTTATCACAATTTTTTTTTCTGCAGATGTGGATTAATTTACATTTTTCTAGAGAGAGATTAGAACCAGAGGTTGAGGACCATTGATCGATTTCATTAAGTAAAGAAGTAAATGCGGATTTAGTTTTATTTAGGTCATTGTATTTACATAATATATACACATCATCTGCGTAGATACAATGATCTAGATCTTTGTGTTTTAAAATAAGATTACTTATTTGGTTAAAAGCGATTGCAAAACAAATTACGGACAAAGGTGAACCTTGCGGAATACCATTATCGAGTGACACAGTTTTGGAAAACATGTTACGAATTTTAATGCAGCATTTTCTATTCGTAAGGAATGATTTGATGTATTGGAATATTTTAGGTCCAATTCCCCAATCTCTCAATTTGTTAAGGATAAGATGGATACCTATACGATCGAAGGCCTTGACAAAGTCTAAAGCCAGTATCGTGATATGATTGCGGGCAGTGAGGGCGTTTGTAACCGCGAAGTCAATATGAAGGAGTGCATCAATGCATCCTCTTTTCGGTTTAAAGGCGACTTGGTTAGGACTTAAAACTTTTTTGTATTCTGTATACCATAAAATCCTATTTGCAATTATTTTTTCTAATACCTTTGATAAACAGGGTAGTAGAGAGATTGGGCGGTAGCTGTTAACACATGCGATGTCTTTTTTTGGCTTATGGATAGGAATAATGGTAGCAGTTTTCCAGCTTTGAGGTACAATACCTGTATTAAAGATATTGTTATACAGTGAAATGAGTCTTTGCTTTGTTGAAACAGGAAGATGCTTTAAGATAGGTTAGGAAATCCTATCACGTCCTGGAGTTTCACCTTGTAGCTTAGACAAGCAGCTCTCAAATTCGATTATTGTTATGTCAGTCTCGATGCGAAGAGCCGCTGCGTTCTTAGCGGGTTGTGGGGATAAATTGAGAGCAGCTACTTTTTCCGTGTTGAAGGCCATTGGGAAGTTGGAATCGCTGGAATTGGTGGACCAAGTTTGTGCAAAAAAGTTACAGATTTGATTAGGGTTGGTAATAGGGCCTGTGGAACTGTTAATGCACAATATAGTTTTTGCGGTTGAGTTGCCTGTGAGATTTCTAATTCTTTGCCAAACTATGCTTGTAGGTGTGGTGGGATTAATTGCGCTTGTAAAGTCATTTAAGCTTTTAGTTTTGCTGCTTTTTAGATTTCTTCTAAAAAGGGCATTGGCTTTTTTGTAGGCTAACAGGTTAGCTTGGGAAGGGGTTTTCAAGAAAGCCCTCCAAGTTTTGAATTTGCCAGTTCTAAGCCTCGAGAGTTCGAGATTCCACCATGGTACTATACGATTAGAAGTAATTTGGCAAGTTTGAGGGATGGAGTCGTTTGCTGCGCTGCGAATGCATTTTAGAAGAACTGCAGCTTCTTTGTTTATACATTTGGACACAGGAATTTTTAAGATGTTAAATTCAAGTTTGGTTTTGAATGATTCCCAATTAGCCAAGTCTGTTTCATATCTTGGTATATGCTTGACAGTATCAGGTTTTTGAAACAGACGGAATGAAATGGTAATAGGAAAGTGATCGCTGTTGTGCAGATCACTTGATATGTACCAAGCTGTTTTTGGAAGGAGAATAGAAGAGCAACATGACAGATCGACGTGGGTAAGTGTGCCATGGGTTGAGAGGTGAGTTGGGGAGCCATCATTTAATATCGCTAGGTCGGATTTTGTTATGAAGTCTTCAATGATTGATCCCCGTTTGTTGGTTTTTGGGGAACCCCATAACTGACTCCAGGAATTTATATCACCAGTAAATATAAATGGAGGATGTATTTGTAGAATTATATTGTCCAAGTCCGATTGAGTAAAAGTTTGATCAGGCAGGATATATATGCAAATAATAGTAATTTTAATACCAATATCAACTTGAACCGCAGTGCATAGAATGTTTGAACTGATCTGCTTGGGAACGTGAGGAATATTGTTTTTTATTAGTAATCCAATACCCTGTACCGAAGTGGAATTGTATGGATGGTTGACAAAGTAGCCGGAATAAGACTTAGGTTTAATTGGGTCTACTTTGTAAGCCAAGTGTGTTTCTTGGAGCGAAATAATATCATATTTACTTTCATTTATTATAAGGGCAAGTTCATCATAATTGTTCATGTAACCCTTAAGGTTCCATTGCAGAACCCTAAGGAGTGAGCTTGTGGTTTTTTTTAAATTTTTGAGCAGTATAATTGAAGCTATACTGCGGGGAATTCGGGTGTGTTGAGATTTTTGGTTGATTGAGTGGACTCTGTCGCCCAGAGGGCGAGTCATTCAAACTCAACGAGGAGTTTGAGTGACTCGACCTCTGAACGACAGAGTCGTTATTTGGAGTACCAATAGTAGGATTAGATGTCTCCATCATCATCGTTTTCTGATATTTTGTCGTAAGATGTGTGAGTGTCGTCAATTGAAATTTGCGTGGGTGGTGTATTGAAGCGAGTTGCATTTGATTTTGATTGTGTGTTTAAGTTGAGAGAAGAGTTTTGAGAAATTAGGTTTGATGTGGTTGAGAGAGGTTCTTTTGAGTTTGTTTGAGGGCTAGGGGTAGTGTGCGTGTGCGTTTGCCTGTTCAAGTGGACAGAGCGGGATTCTAAGTTGGTGTTTTTGTTAGACAAATGCGATGTGGTGGCGGGAGGTGCGTCGGTGGCTTGGGTGTTAGAAGTGTGAGGCTTAATTGTTGTTGAATTTTTAAGATGTTCGTTAGTAAATTTTTTGGTATGATTAGATTTTTCGTTTGAGGTTGTGTCTGTATGTTTAGGATTTTTTGATGGAGAAGATGAAGAGGAGGTAGTGAGTGTTGATGTTTGATAATCGGAATTAAGAGATGGTGTTTGTGTGGGGTTACTAACAATGTTTGTGGGTTGAGCGGGGTTGTTGTTTCTTGGAGGAACAGGTGGAATGGACTGTATTGCATTACTAGCGATAGCTGCATAAGAAGAAAGAGAATTTGATGAGATTGGGTTTAACTCATTGTAAATTTTTTTTGCTTCTGCCATGCTACATTTATTAATTGTTTTTATTTTGAGCGTTTCTTTAGCTTGTATGAACCGTTTGCAAAGTGTGGAGGAAGCAGGGTGTTCTTCTGCGCAGTTTGCGCAGGAGGTGGGGGTGCAATTTGTTTGGTCGTGGGGGGGAAGGTTACAGATTACGCAAGTTGGACTACGTGTACATCTTTTAGCGGTGTGCCCGAGTATTTGGCAGTTTTTGCAACGCATCGGGTTGGGGAAATATTCTTGAACCTTGAGTTTGTACCAACCAACGTTAACAGATGTGGGGGGCCGGAAGAGATCGAAGGTGAAGAGCATAAGTCCAGATGGGACTGCTGCACAATTTTTGTTCAGGGATTCGTTTAGACTGTCTTTTTCAGTTAGTTTTTCATTTGGATCTACATTTTTGGTTTTTCTTGTAAATTTATAGACATCAATAACTCCTTGATCTCTCATTTCTTCGATAATTTCTTTTTCGTCAACATCTATTAAACAGGGCGCAAAGACGGTACCCTTTGATGAGTTCAATTGTTCGTGAAGGGTCACTGTAATTGGACAGAGATTGGCGAGAGTTTTCTTTGCCAAAAATATGTTCGCGATTTGTTGTGATTTCACAAGAACCAATATATTTCCATCACGGAGTTGGGTAATATATTCATACGATGTACTTATGCCATCTATCGCTTTTTTCAGCAGGAACACGCTGAAAGAAGTGAGTTTTTTAGTAGGATCTGCAGGGGATATAGTTATAAATCTGGGGTTTTTTGAAGTAAGGTGAGTGGGAATGGGGAGATCGAAAGATTTGTCTATGGGTGAGTCATTATTCTTTTTTTTTCTTTTACCTGGTCGATCGGAATGGTGATTGAATTCATCAAACCGATTGCCCGATAGCACGGTTGGCCCAGGGGCCATAATTGAATAATTGCTTGCCACTTGATGCAATTGTTCTTTACACGATTTTGGCGCACAATTATGATAAATATAGCGTAGCGAACGGCACGCGCGAGCGTGAGCGGGAAAAAGGAAAAAACACAAACTTGTGAAAGAGCAGAGAGAAAAACGATCGAAACGATGTTATCGGCTCGGAGGATAGTCGGTGACTGCCCATCCAGAAAAACTCTGAAATGTAAGGAAGAGCGACTGACAAAAGTTGAGGCCATTTGGACGGAGTTTAAACGAAACCATGAAAAGATCAGACCACTGGTGAAACTAGACACCAATTAAATGCAGAGAAATACGTATGGAAAGGTGGAAGAAATGTATGTAGAGATAAAAACTCTGCTGGAAAAACTCTATCCACAGACAGAGGTCACGACGCCTGCACAAACCTCAGGCCCCGATCAGAGTACAGCTCAAATGCAGCGATTAAGAAAACTGCATTTGAAGATTGAGGCAATTCTGCAAAACATAGAAGAGTTTGAGGGCACATTTGCTGAGTACTCGGAAGAGATATACGAGTATCAGCAAAAAATAATCATGGGGCAGATGAGAAACCTAACGGATGTGCATGAGGACTTCATGGCTAATGCTTCAGAGTCTGACATTCAAACTCCATACGTAAAAGACTCTAAGAATAACGATATAAAAAAAGACATTAACCAATGTCTGCATAGAATGGCATGTACGCTGAGGGAATCTCATTCCACAAATGTTGTGAAAGAGTCCAGTTCAAATGCAAAACTACCAATGCTCAAAATTCCAGAATTTAAGGGAAATTATCTTGAATGGCGCTCATTCTGTGACACTTAGTGCTACAGAAAAGATGGAGTACTTGAAAACTCATTTGGAAGGCGAGCCGATGCATTTGATTCAACATTTAACAATATCAAGTGTTAATTTTCTCTGTGCATGGGAAACATTGAAGGCGCGTTATGACAATGAAAGAAAAATTGTCTCGATGTACATTGACAAGATGATAAAGCCTGGACATCAAGGAAATCAGCCAACATCAACATCAATCAAGGCAATTCTAGATGCAGCAAAGGAAGGGTTGTCAGCAATAAGCAACATGGGTTTCAACACCTCTTCGTGGGACCCTATAATCGTACATCTTTTAACCAAAAGCTTAGATCCAGAAAGCAGAAACCTGTTTGAACAAGGTTTAGAGCGACCAAACAAGGTGCCGTCAATAAAAATTCTTTTCGAGTTCCTCTCGAGAAGATATCAAGCGCTAGATGTCCTACCTTCAACAAAGCACAGACAACACAAAACTGAAAATGAACCGCACACGTCAGTGAGAAACTTTCACGTAGCCTCGAGATCAAATCAATGTTCTTAATGCAAAGGGGACCACGTGATATACTCATGTCCCAAGTTTCTAAGTGCACCACCAAAACAAAGGTTTCAGCAAATAAAGCAAGCCAATTTGTGTCATAATTGCTTACGACATGACAAGCAGAGTCAGTGCATTAGCAAAAGACTGCAGATACTGCAACAAAAATCATCACTCTCTTCTACATGTGGAGTGGTCTGAAAAAGCACCTCAAAATAAGAGAGTGGAGGTTCAACAAACTCAGGGGAGTCAACAACCGGCAGTTCAACAACCAGGTGTTCAACAAAAGGTCGAATCTAAACAGATAGCCCATGGCCATCAAAATCAGAACGTCCTTCTGGCAACGGCTATGCTTCACGAAAGCAGCAGTGATGGGATGAAAAGTGTGGGGATACGAGCCCTGATCGATCCAGGTTCTCAGGCGTCCCTTATAACTGAGGCAATCACCCAATCGTTGCGGCTTAAAAAGCAAAAAGTACTCGTTGAAGTATGCGGACTTGGTGCAATTGGCGCAGGAACAGCACGACACAGAGGCGTGACAATATCTCCACGCTTCTCGTCTAAATTCAAACTTCATCTAGAAGCCCTTGTATTACCAAAACTAACAAGGCAGCTGCCATCCTCTTCAACCTACAACCTTACAAAGGATAAGTTTGACGACATAGAATTGGCAGATCCTACATTCAACATTCCAGGATCAATCGACATGATTATTGGGGCAGATGCTTTTGGTGACATTATCCTCAACGGTTTACGGAGAGAAACCAGTAATATGCTGACAGCACAAGAGTCACACTTAGGATGGCTTATTTCTGGTCGTACACATCCAAAACTGGACAGAGTTGGCACAATGAACGGATTCGTGGTACAAACAGCAGCTGATCAGCAACTTCAAACGTTTTGGGAGCTGGAAGAGTTACCACAGCCAACATTTAAAACGCAAAGTGACAAGGAATGTGAAGATATCTTCAATAAAACACACCGCAGAGACATAGATGGCAGATATGTAGTTAAAATCCCTTTTAACCAAAAAAAAAGGGAATCACTGGAGCTGGGACAATCCAAACACAGAGCTGTGGCAAGATTCCGTCAGCTTGAAGCAAGGTTGAATAAGGACAAACAACTCAAGAGTTTCTGGAACTGGGACATATGATTGAAGCACCTCCCAACACGAAATCCATGAACAACAGTTACTACATACCTCATCATGCTGTTTTGAAACCTGAGAGTACTACAACTAAACTGTGAGTAGTATTTGATGGATCAGCAAAGACTTCGACAGGAGTCAGTTTAAACGAATTAGTGCTAGTTGGTCCAAAACTTCAAGAGGACATAACAACAATTTTAATGCGCTGGCGAAAACATAAGTATGTCTACACTGCGGACATAGAAAAAATGTACCGCCAAATAAAGCTGAACGAAGGACTACGAAGGACGACCAGGACTACCAGCGAATTTTATGGCGAAGTTCGATTAATCATCCAATAAGGGAGTACAAGCTCACAACAGTGACCTACGGTACGGCCGCTGCACCTTATTTGGCAGTTAAAACACTTCAACAACTGGCTCTAGATGAGCAGGAGAGGTATCCGCTTGCAGCAGACATTGTCAAAAACGATTTCTATGTTGATGATGTGATGTCTGGACGAGATACCTTAAAAGAATGCGAAGAAACTCAAATGCAATTAACAACAATGCTTAAAGGGGCAGGTTTCAACCTTCGTAAGTGGGCTACCAATGACATTCGGCTGCTTAAGAACGTTCCACAGGAGTCTCAGAGCCTCAGCAGCATACAAATCGACAAAGAAGAGACCATTAAAACACTGGGTATCCATTGGACTCCTTCAAGTGATACCTTTCAGCTTAAAGTCCATATAAGCCCACCAAAAGAAGAAATTGAAACTCTTACGAAGAGAACGAAATTATCAGAAATAGCAAAGCTGTATGACCCGCTCGTATGGTTGGCCCCGGTTACTGTTAGCGCAAAAATCTTAATGCAACAGATCTGGATTGGGATCAACCACTCACAACTGAACTAGAAGATCAATGGAATAAGCTGAAGAATAACCTTGTGGTATTGGAAAACATCAGAATTCCGAGATGGCTGGGAGTTGATCAATCCAAAAAAATAGAATTACATGGATTTTGTGACGCGTCTGAAGCCGCTTATTCAGCTGTTGTATATTCGAGGGTGCCTATGCGCGGAGGTAGCTATGCTACAGCATTACTGACTGCGAAGACTAAAGTGGCTCCTATTAAGAAGAGAATTCCGCTTCCTAGAATAGAACTTTGTGGAGCTCATTTGCTGTCCAAAGTCTTGTTGGAAACAATGCGGATATACAACTCGCAAGTAGGCAAGGTATTTGCGTGGACAGACTCCACAATAACATTAGCTTGGATACAGAAGTGCCCATCAACATGGAAGATATTTGTAGCCAACAGAGTTTCGGAGATCCAAGAAGTAACGAGCCCAAGTTCATGGAGGCAAGTCCGATCGTTGGATAATCCAGCTGACTGTGCTTCTAGAGGTATTACACCAGAACAGATTCAACATCATCCAATATGGTGGAATGGACCTAAGTAGCTACTTCACAATGAAGATAGCTGGCCGAATCAAGTCGTACCTGAAGTTGAAGTCACAGAGGCAAGAGTAGCGAAAGTAGTCCTAAATACCGTTGTTTCTGATTCGTTCGACATCACCGAAGGATTCTCCAGTTATAACACTTTAATAAAAGCAGTCGCTTATTGCAAAAGATTTGGTGACAACTGCGAATCTCCAAGCTCAAAACGACCGGGAAGCTTAGAGTTACAACTAAATGAATTCAACACAGCACGCAAAAACATCATACGAGCAGCTCAAAAAAAGACGTTCCCAGAAGAAATCAAACACCTCCAAGAAGGAAAAAGCTTAAATTGTAAAAGAAAACTTTTATCGCTTAACCCAGACTTGGATGAAGAAGATCTGTCAGTCGTAGGAGGTCGATTGGAAAACGCAAACTTATCGGAAATCGAGAAACATCCTTACATTCTACCACCCAATGACAGATTTACTAAATTATTGGTTGAAAACGTACATCAGCGCACCCTTCATGGAGGCATTCGATTAACACTATCGACGTTGCGCAAATCATACTGGATCCTTCAAGCAAAACGTGTTGTGCGGCAGATTATACGCAACTGTGTGCGTTGTCATCGGTTTAGAGCACAAAGAAAAAAAACCCAACTTATGGGAATTCTACCAGCCTCAAGAGTAACTCCATCAAGGCCATTTACACATACTGGAGTCGATTATGCCGGACCTGTTCAAGTCCTTATATCAAAGGGTAGAGGACACCGTACAACAAAGGGTAACATTGCAATTTTCATATGCCTGGCAACCAATGCTATTCACATTGAACTAGTGGGCGATCTGAGCTCTGCTGCGTTTTTAGCAGCTGTACGGCGCTTTACATCAAGAAGAGGAATTTGTTCGCATTTCTACAGCGACAATGGGACCACCTTTATTGGAGCGAACAAGGAAATTCAAATCCTTCTGCGCAATGCCATAAAACAATCAGAAATAGATGTCTCGAAAAACCTCATCGTGGATGGAACCGAATGGTATTTCATACTACCAGCGGCACCGCACTTTGGAGGGATATGGGAGGCAGTGGTGAAGTCAATGAAATACCATTTAAAACGAGTTATTGGTGACACCTCTCTCACCTTTGAAATCGAAGCATGTCTGAACTCTCGGCCGTTAGTTGCAATCAGTAACGACATCGGCGAATCACCAGCAATCACATCTGGGCACTTCCTCATTGGAGATTCACTCAATGCACTTCCTGGACCAATCGTGAGAGAATCGAAAAGCTATCGCTCCCGTTGGGTACTTACACAAAAAATGTACCACGATTTTTGGAAAATTTGGTCCTCGGAGTATCTTTCCCAACTCCAACAACGAACAAAGTGGAAACAGAGGGAAGACGACATAGAAGTCGGGGACATCGTGTTGACAAAGGAGGATCGACTTCCACCAACAGCTTGGATGATGGGCAGAGTCTCTGAAGTTCACCCGGGCAAAGATCATGAAGTTAGAGCTGCAACTGTTTTTTGCAACAAAAAATGTGTTAAGAGACCTATTACAAGGTTGTGTCCCTTACCGATCGAAACGGAGAAAGAAACAGAAACTTCAGAAAATGCTAGCTCCTCAACAGCACCCAGGGAATCTTCTCAGCAAGTTAACATTGCAGTGACTTCGGAAGATATCCAGAAGCCAGCAAGTCTTCATAGAATGGAACGAAAACTTCACAAAAACAGAAATATAAACCCCTTTCTATGGATTTGGTGTTTGTCAGCACTTCTGAACTCCTCAATCGCGATGCCAATGAAACAGGAATTCGAAATTACCCAGTTTAGAAGTCAACCTGGCATCTTCTTCGAAGATTCGGGCAGTGCAAATTTGATCCCGAGCTCGTGGAAAACGATAGTGTTTTTTAACATGAGCAACTACTGGTCAGAGTTTTACGCATACAAAAACAGCGTAACAGAAATGAAAAACCTGTGTCTACTTACGAATTTGACAGACGTTAAAGATTTGCTTTGTGAAGGCACTTTAAGTCAGTTCATACGCCAGCTTTAACAAATCGAACTGAATAACGATGTGCTTCTACATGCAAACAACGATAAAATACACCGATTGAAACGCTCTCCGTTTGACTTTATTGGAACTGTCGCAAATGAGTTATTTGGAGTACTAGACCAACGATTCGCCCAGGGTTATGAAGAGACTATAGAACATGTGCGACTGAATGAAAATCATCTTATAGAACTCATGAGAAACCAAACAACTATAATCGAATCTACGGTTAACATTTTCATGAAGTCTTTTAATATACATTATTTTCTATTCCTTAAAAAAGAACTACAAAAGGTATTCAAAACTATTTTCTGTAGAGCGAATAAGGAGGTGACATCTGAAAATGACAGCCAAAGATGTCTTTAAGACGGCAGATGAAAAGAACTCTCGATATCTTCTATTTGACCTCATTAAGATATTTTAAATACATCTAATTTGTAGTTTAGATCCATGCTAACTTCAGCATATATGGTTAATGTCTTCGATCTGTATCACTTATCGCAGAGTAAGTTTATACATTTTAAAGATGTAAACACTGACTGGATTTGATTAGCCATATTGAATGAGAACGACATCGAAAATGGCATTTGTGTACATACGGTATCATATGGAAAAGGTGGAATTTTATTTTTCGAAAAATATTGCAGTGCGACTTTTCTAAGGCGCGTGATTTTTAAGGGGCAAAATATAATCTTTCCAGATAAATCTTATCTTGCCCATCAAAATTTTTACATATTGCGCGAAATCGGATAAATGTGTTTGAGTATTTTGGAAATGTGATGTATCTGGTGGCAGAGTTTTATTCCATTTCATTTATGTTTGTTAAATTTGTTGTTGCGTGAAAGAGAAAGAACGCAACGCGATGACACAAGCTGGACAGCGTCTCTTAATGAGCTCTTAATAATGTTCGCAATATTAATCTTAAAGAACTTTTGCTCCCATACAATAAGCTTCTCCCCTTTGGGCCTTTTTAAGTCTTAAAAGGCTCTTTTAGATATCATCAAGATTTTGTTTGCATTTGAAAAAGTGTTCTTGAAGACATCATTAAGAGCCATTTGTGTTGCTTGGGTATTTATTAGTCAATCATCAAGGAGATCACTTTTACCCGATCAACAAAGATGAATTCATGTCATGCCAACAAAGGTCAACTGATAGATATTGGTGCAACTTGCAACATCCATTATTGATGTATGGATCAGAGGTCAGTTCTTGTGAAATGAACATGTTGCGATACAACCATAAATTGTCTACATCGTGCGTTTGAAGAAATATCCCAGCAAAGGCATACTGGATAGAGATGCACCACATAAATACATGGATATTCAGCATGCAAGTTTTAATTTGATTAAATTGTAACTCAAGTGAAAAGCTAAAAGTCTTTCATTTTACTCGGCTTCTCACAATTGGTGACCCCGAACGTTTTTTTTTTACACGACAATTATTTAATAAAATTCCTACGTAGCGACAGCCTGAAAAATGTCTCCAGATAAGCCATCAACAGAGGGAATCCAGAGCACCTCGGGAGCGACACACGGAGCTAATCAGTCAAACGAAACCAGTGCAGCAACGGAGCACATGATCAACAGAGTTTCAGTCAAGATTCCACCATTCTGGAACGAATATCCGGAAATTTGGTTTGCGCAAGTGGAGGCACAATTTGCCATAGCCAATGTTTCATCCGACATCTCAAAATTCAACACAGTAGTCGCAGCGATCGAGACGAAAGTTTTAATGCAAGTGACTGATGCTGTTCTTCGGCCACCTGATACTGGAAAGTACAACAACTTTAAGAAACTACTCCTTGAACGATTTGGTGCCTCCGAGCAGGAAAATATACGTAAGCTTCTTTCAGAAATTGAGTTGGGTGACAAAAAACCAACCCAGCTGCTTAACGAGATGAGACATTTGGGCGGAGCGCACGTCACGGACCAGCTTTTGCACAACCTATGGTTAACTCGGCTTCCCACGCAAGTTCGTGCGATTCTTCAGGCTTCAAATGAAGATTTAAAGGGAAAAGCTATTTTGGCAGACAAAATAATGGAGGTAAGCGATCACCCGCACATCAACTGCACCACTGCCACGTCATCTTGCCCAACAGACAACCAAACGTCATTAAAACTGTGAATCCAACAAATCGACCGACAACTACAGCAACTTCTCCGCCACAGTCGACCAAGGGAAAGATCAAGTAGCCGAAGATCTAGACGAGTGCAATCAAACCGAATATTGTTGGTTCCACAAAACTTTTGCCAACGCAGCGAGAAAGTGTCGCTCACCGTGCAAATGGAACAACAACTCTTCATCAAAAAACTAGTTAGCCAGCTGAGTGGAGGGGCAGGCGCTTCCAACAGCAACGGCTTAGAAATCGCACGCCTGTACGTACGCGGTAAAAAGACAAACGATTGTCGTCCGGTGCCAACGTTTCGGTCATTCCACCACCGAAAAATCTTCCACAAAACACAGAGCATTCGACAAAATTGTATGCAGCTAACGGCAGCGAAATAAAAACATATGGAGATAAGAGACTCATCATCGATCTTGGGTTACGCAGACGATTTGTATGGAATTTCATCGTAGCCCAAGTAAAAAATGCAATCATAGGCGTCGACTTTCTCAAGCACTTCGGTCTGCTTATTGATGTGAGGCGAGGGAAACTGATCGATGGAAGCACCCTTTTGGAATCACCGGGGGAGCCAATTAAATCAGGTGCATCAAAAATTCATACGTTTAAAGCAGACAATCCGTTCTCGATTCTTTTAGATGAGTTTAAGGAAATCACAATGCTCAGCGCAACAAAGAAGCCGACAAAAATTAACGTTGCACATCATATCGTCACCACTGGATCCCCAACCTTTGCCCGCGCACGTCGGCTCGCACCTGATAAGCTGAAGGCAGCGCAAGCGGAGTTTCAACATCTGATGGAGCTGGGTATCTGCCGTCCATCGAAGAGTGCCTGGTCCAGTCCACTTCAGATGGTCAAGAAGTCCAATGGGGAGTGGCGGTGTTGCGGCGACTACCGTGCACTCAATACGAAAACACAACCTGACCGATATCCCATGCGATTCCTGCAAGATTTCCGTAACGTGGCTTGTGGCAAAAGGATATTTTCAACCTTGGATTTAAAGTCTGCGTACCACCAAATACCGATAGCGGAGTGCGATGTACATAAAACCGCCATCACCACTCCTTTCGGATTATATGAATTCGACTATATGACGTTTGGGTTGAGAAACGCATCGCAGACTTTTCAACGACACATGGATATGGTCCTGAGAGATGAAGGTGACTGCAGTTTTGCTTACGTGGACGACATATTCATAGCTTCAACGGACGTGGAACAGCATAAGAAGGACTTAAGGCGAATTTTTCAGAAATTGTCTGAAAACAACCTAACAATCAATGTGGCAAAATGCGTGCTCGGAGCTAAGGAAGTCACTTTTCTCGGACATGTAGTGAGCGACCAGGGCATCAAACCTACATCAGAAAAAGTGGAGGCTATCCAGAACTTTAAGAAACCTGACGTCGCGAAAGATTTAAAGCGGTTCTTAGGCATCATTAATTTTTACAGGAGCTTTATCCCGAACGCGGTGAAAAATCAGATGATCCTGCAAGGCCTAATTAAAGGCAATAAGAAAAACGATATGACGCCACTCGCTTGGGATGACGAGTCTCTGTGTGCTTTTGAGTGCTGCAAGCAGGATTTAGCCAACGCAACACTTTTATATCATCCAGTACCGAATGCAGAGTTAGTTCTCCAGACCGACGCTTCGAGTTATGCTCTAGGGGCAGTGCTCCAATCATCGGGGAGGAATTGCAACCGCTTGGATTCTATTCGAAAAAGTTAACCAACCCACAAATCAACTACAGTACGTATGATCGGGAGCTTACGGCAATATACCAAGCAGTGAAATTCTTCAAATACATGATCGATGGAAAACAGTTTGTTATTCTTACTGACCACAAGCCGATAACCTTTGCTCTGAATCAGAACCTGGACAAGGCATCGCCGAGACAACAACGTCAGTTAGATTTAATTGGCCAATACTCTACTGACATTCGTTACATCGACGGCGAGCACAACAATGTCGCTGATTGGCTATCGCGCATTGCACAAATTTCTGTTGGAGAGATAGACTTTGAGACTATGGCAGAGGAACAATTGAAGGACGCCGATCTCAAACCATACCTAAAGGAAGGTAATATCGATTCTGGTTTAAAAATTAAGCAATTTCCTCTCCCCAGCTCCAAGGCGTATCTGTACTGCGATGTTTCACTCAAAAGCGCTCGTCCTCTAGTACCGAAGTCGTTTCATCACACAGTTATTAAGAAACTTCATAACATATCTCATCCGGGTGCAAAAGCAACAGTAAAGATGATCAAGAAACGCTACGTTTGGCCTAAGATGTCTCAAATCATCACCCAATTCGTAAAACATTGCATACCTTGCCAGAAATCTAAAATTCAACAGCATACCAAAACTCCATATAGCTTCTACGAGGATCCCAGCCAGCGATTTGAACATGTCAACATCGACATCGTAGGACCTTTGATGCCGTCTCGTGGATATAGGTACTGCTTAACCATCATCGACAGATTTTCCAGGTGGGTCGAGGCTGTCCCTTTGCCCGACATAACAGCGGAAACTGTAGCCCGTGAGTTCGTGGCGAATTGGGTCTCTCGTTTTGGTGTTCCACGACGCGTATCCAGTGACCTAGGACGGCAGTTTGAGTCCTCCGTATTCAGAGAGCTATCGAAATTCCTCGGCATCGACCATCGTACCACCCACAATCAAATGGGATAGTCGAACGATTTCATAGGACCCTCAAAGCTGCAATCAAGTGCTATGAACACGACGGATGGTGTGACGTTCTTCCATTAGTTCTTCTCGGCCTTCGATCAACAATCAAAAGTGGAACTAATAACACACCAGCAGAATTTACATATGGAAGCACACTTAAACTTCCTGGTGAGTTTTTCTGTTCACAAAACATTAATATTTCAGAAGCAGAGTTCGTAAAAGACTTGAAACGATGGGTGGAGAAAATACGACCAGTTCCAATTTTACACATGGGTCGCTCGAAGGTCTTCATACATCCTAGCCTGAGTAATTCCAAGCACGTATTCGTCAGATGTGACAAAGTCAAGGGCCCCCTTAGACCACCTTACGATGGACCTTACCCAGTGCTGAATAAAACCGCAAAATACTTTAAAGTTGATGTCAACGGGAAGCCGAAAAACATCTCATTAGACCGATTGAAACCCGCTTTCATCGCAAGCCAGCCCGATAGTACCTCACCTGAGGCCCCAACAACAACGAGAAGCGGACGCAGAGTCAAGATCCCAGAACGATATCGATAGCAGAATACTTGGAGGGGAGTCCTGTGGTGGCCCAATGACAACCCTGGCCTAGACGACAACAATTGAAACGGCTCACGGCTGACAGCTCCCTTATGGTCGATCGTACATAACGAAAAGGCTATAAAAAGGCACATTCTTTTTGGTTTAACCTCTCTCTTGGTTTCCAGACTCATCTCGTGTTGGTCACGATCATTTGTAAAGTATTATACCACATAAATATTCTAATTAATTTGATTAAATTGTAACTCAAGTGAAAAGCTAAAAGTCTTTCATTTTACTCGGCTTCTCACAATTGGTGACCCCGAACGTTTTTTTTTTTACACGACAATTATTTAATAAAATTCCTACGTAGCGACAGCCTGAAAAATGTCTCCAGATAAGCCATCAACAGAGGGAATCCAGAGCACCTCGGGAGCGACACACGGAGCTAATCAGTCAAACGAAACCAGTGCAGCAACGGAGCACATGATCAACAGAGTTTCAGTCAAGGTTCCACCATTCTGGAACGAATGTCCGGAAATTTGGTTTGCGCAAGTGGAGGCACAATTTGCCATAGCCAATGTTTCATCCGACATCTCAAAATTCAACACAGTAGTCGCAGCGATCGAGACGAAAGTTTTAATGCAAGTGACTGATGCTGTTCTTCGGCCACCTGATACTGGAAAGTACAACAACTTTAAGAAACTACTCCTTGAACGATTTGGTGCCTCCGAGCAAAAAAATATACGTAAGCTTCTTTCAGAAATTGAGTTAGGTGACAAAAAACCAACCCAGCTGCTTAACGAGATGAGACATTTGGGCGGAGCGCACGTCACGGACCAGCTTTTGCACAACCTATGGTTAACTCGGCTTCCCACGCAAGTTCGTGCGATTCTTCAGGCTTCAAATGAAGATTTAAAGGGAAAAGCTATTTTGGCAGACAAAATAATGGAGGTAAGCGATCACCCGCACATCAACTGCACCACTGCCACGTCATCATGCCCAACAGACAACCAAACGTCATTAGAACTGCGAATCCAACAAATCGACCGACAACTACAGCAACTTCTCCGCCACAGTCGACCAAGGGAAAGATCAAGTAGTCGAAGATCTAGACGAGAGCAAACACCAACCAGCAATCAAACCGAATATTGTTGGTTCCACAAAACTTTTGCCAACGCAGCGAGAAAGTGTCGCTCACCGTGCAAATGGAACAACAACTCTTCATCAAAATACTAGTTAGCCAGCTGAGTGGAGGGGCAGGCGCTTCCAACAGCAACGGCTTAGAAATCGCACGCCTGTACGTACGCGATAAAAAGACAAACGATTGTCGTCCGGTGCCAACGTTTCGGTCATTCCACCACCGAAAAATCTTCCACAAAACACAGAGCATTCGACAAAATTGTATGCAGCTAACGGCAGCGAAATAAAAACATATGGAGATAAGACACTCATCATCGATCTTGGGTTACGCAGACGATTTGTATGGAATTTCATCGTAGCCCAAGTAAAAAATGCAATCATAGGCGTCGACTTTCTCAAGCACTTCGGTCTGCTTATTGATGTGAGGCGAGGGAAACTGATCGATGGAAGCACCCTTTTGGAATCACCGGAGGAGCCACTTAAATCAGGTGCATCAAAAATTCATACGTTTAAAGCAGACAATCCGTTCTCGATTCTTTTAGATGAGTTTAAGGAAATCACAATGCTCAGCGCAACAAAGAAGCCGACAAAAATTAACGTTGCACATCATATCGTCACCACTGGATCCCCAACCTTTGCCCGCGCACGTCGGCTCGCACCTGATAAGCTGAAGGCAGCGCAAGCGGAGTTTCAACATCTGATGGAGCTGGGTATCTGCCGTCCATCGAAGAGTGCCTGGTCCAGTCCACTTCAGATGGTCAAGAAGTCCAATGGGGAGTAGCGGTGTTGCGGCGACTACCGTGCACTCAATACGAAAACACAACCTGACCGATATCCCATGCGATTCCTGCAAGATTTCCGTAACGTGGCTTGTGGCAAAAGGATATTTTCAACCTTGGATTTAAAGTCTGCGTACCACCAAATACCGATAGCGGAGTGCGATGTACATAAAACCGCCATCACCACTCCTTTCGGATTATATGAATTCGACTATATGACGTTTGGGTTGAGAAACGCATCGCAGACTTTTCAACGACACATGGATATGGTCCTGAGAGATGAAGGTGACTGCAGTTTTGCTTACGTGGACGACATATTCATAGCTTCAACGGACGTGGAACAGCATAAGAAGGACTTAAGGCGAATTTTTCAGAAATTGTCTGAAAACAACCTAACAATCAATGTGGCAAAATGCGTGCTCGGAGCTAAGGAAGTCTTTTTTCTCGGACATGTAGTGAACGACCAGGGCATCAAACCTACATCAGAAAAAGTGGAGGCTATCCAGAACTTTAAGAAACCTGACGTCGCGAAAGATTTAAAGCGGTTCTTAGGCATCATTAATTTCTACAGGAGCTTTATCCCGAACGCGGTGAAAAATCAGATGATCCTGCAAGGCCTAATTAAAGGCAATAAGAAAAACGATATGACGCCACTCGCTTGGGATGACGAGTCTCTGTGTGCTTTTGAGTGCTGCAAGCAGGATTTAGCCAACGCAACACTTTTATATCATCCAGTACCGAATGCAGAGTTAGTTCTCCAGACCGACGCTTCGAGTTATGCTCTAGGGGCAGTGCTCCAATCATCGGGGAGGAATTGCAACCGCTTGGATTCTATTCGAAAAAGTTAACCAACCCACAAATCAACTACAGTACGTATGATCCGGAGCTTACGGCAATATACCAAGCAGTGAAATTCTTCAAATACATGATCGATGGAAAACAGTTTGTTATTCTTACTGACCACAAGCCGATAACCTTTGCTCTGAATCAGAACCTGGACAAGGCATCGCCGAGACAACAACGTCAGTTAGATTTAATTGGCCAATACTCTACTGACATTCGTTACATCGATGGCGAGCACAACAATGTCGCTGATTGGCTATCGCGCATTGCACAAATTTCTGTTGGAGAGATAGACTTTGAGACTATGGCAGAGGAACAATTGAAGGACGCCGATCTCAAACCATACCTAAAGGAAGGTAATATCGATTCTGGTTTAAAAATTAAGCAATTTCCTCTCCCCAGCTCCAAGGCGTATCTGTACTGCGATGTTTCACTCAAAAGCGCTCGTCCTCTAGTACCGAAGTCGTTTCATCACACAGTTATTAAGAAACTTCATAACATATCTCATCCGGGTGCAAAAGCAACAGTAAAGATGATCAAGAAACGCTACGTTTGGCCTAAGATGTCTCAAATCATCACCCAATTCGTGAAACATTGCATACCTTGCCAGAAATCTAAAATTCAACAGCATACCAAAACTCCATATAGCTTCTACGAGGATCCCAGCCAGCGATTTGAACATGTCAACATCGACATCGTAGGACCTTTGATGCCGTCTCGTGGATATAGGTACTGCTTAACCATCATCGACAGATTTTCCAGGTGGGTCGAGGCTGTCCCTTTGCCCGACATAACAGCGGAAACTGTAGCCCGTGAGTTCGTGGCGAATTGGGTCTCTCGTTTTGGTGTTCCACGACGCGTATCCAGTGACCTAGGACGGCAGTTTGAGTCCTCCGTATTCAGAGAGCTATCGAAATTCCTCGGCATCGACCATCGTACCACCCACAATCAAATGGGATAGTCGAACGATTTCATAGGACCCTCAAAGCTGCAATCAAGTGCTATGAACACGACGGATGGTGTGACGTTCTTCCATTAGTTCTTCTCGGCCTTCGATCAACAATCAAAAGTGCAACTAATAACATACCAGCAGAATTTACATATGGAAGCACACTTAAACTTCCTGGTGAGTTTTTCTGTTCACAAAACATTAATATTTCAGAAGCAGAGTTCGTAAAAGACTTGAAACGATGGGTGGAGAAAATACGACCAGTTCCAATTTTACACATGGGTCGCTCGAAGGTCTTCATACATCCTAGCCTGAGTAATTCCAAGCACGTATTCGTCAGATGTGACAAAGTCAAGGGCCCCCTTAGACCACCTTACGATGGACCTTACCCAGTGCTGAATAAAACCGCAAAATACTTTAAAGTTGATGTCAACGGGAAGCCGAAAAACATCTCATTAGACCGATTGAAACCCGCTTTCATCGCAAGCCAGCCCGATAGTACCTCACCTGAGGCCCCAACGACAACGAGAAGCGGACGCAGAGTCAAGATCCCAGAACGATATCGATAGCAGAATACTTGGAGGGGAGTCCTGTGGTGGCCCAATGACAACCCTGGCCTAGACGACAACAATTGAAACGGCTCACGGCTGACAGCTCCCTTATGGTCGATCGTACATAACGAAAAGGCTATAAAAAGGCACATTCTTTTTGGTTTAACCTCTCTCTTGGTTTCCAGATTCATCTCGTGTTGGTCACGATCATTTGTAAAGTATTATACCACATAAATATTCTAATTAATTTGATTAAATTGTAACTCAAGTGAAAAGCTAAAAGTCTTTCATTTTACTCGGCTTCTCACAATTGGTGACCCCGAACGTTTTTTTTTTACACGACAATTATTTAATAAAATTCCTACGTAGCGACAGCCTGAAAAATGTCTCCAGATAAGCCATCAACAGAGGGAATCCAGAGCACCTCGGGAGCGACACACGGAGCTAATCAGTCAAACGAAACCAGTGCAGCAACGGAGCACATGATCAACAGAGTTTCAGTCAAGGTTCCACCATTCTGGAACGAATGTCCGGAAATTTGGTTTGCGCAAGTGGAGGCACAATTTGCCATAGCCAATGTTTCATCCGACATCACAAAATTCAACATAGTAGTCGCAGCGATCGAGACGAAAGTTTTAATGCAAGTGACTGATGCTGTTCTTCGGCCACCTGATACTGGAAAGTACAACAACTTTAAGAAACTACTCCTTGAACGATTTGGTGCCTCCGAGCAGGAAAATATACGTAAGCTTCTTTCAGAAATTGAGTTGGGTGACAAAAAACCAACCCAGCTGCTTAACGAGATGAGACATTTGGGCGGAGCGCACGTCACGGACCAGCTTTTGCACAACCTATGGTTAACTCGGCTTCCCACGCAAGTTCGTGCGATTCTTCAGGCTTCAAATGAAGATTTAAAGGGAAAAGCTATTTTGGCAGACAAAATAATGGAGGTAAGCGATCACCCGCACATCAACTGCACCACTGCCACGTCATCATGCCCAACAGACAACCAAACGTCATTAGAACTGCGAATCCAAAAAATCGACCGACAACTACAGCAACTTCTCCGCCACAGTCGACCAAGGGAAAGATCAAGTAGCCGAAGATCTAGACGAGAGCAAACACCAACCAGCAATCAAACCGAATATTGTTGGTTCCACAAAACTTTTGCTAACGCAGCGAGAAAGTGTCGCTCACCGTGCAAATGGAACAACAACTCTTCATCAAAAAACTAGTTAGCCAGCTGAGTGGAGGGGCAGGCGCTTCCAACAGCAACGGCTTAGAAATCGCACGCCTGTACGTACGCGATAAAAAGACAAACGATTGTCGTCCGGTGCCAACGTTTCGGTCATTCCACCACCGAAAAATCTTCCACAAAACACAGAGCATTCGACAAAATTGTATGCAGCTAACGGCAGCGAAATAAAAACATATGGAGATAAGAGACTCATCATCGATCTTGGGTTACGCAGACGATTTGTATGGAATTTCATCGTAGCGCAAGTAAAAAATGCAATCATAGGCGTCGACTTTCTCAAGCACTTCGGTCTGCTTATTGATGTGAGGCGAGGGAAACTGATCGATGGAAGCACCCTTTTGGAATCACCGGGGGAGCCACTTAAATCAGGTGCATCAAAAATTCATACGTTTAAAGCAGACAATCCGTTCTCGATTCTTTTAGATGAGTTTAAGGAAATCACAATGCTCAGCGCAACAAAGAAGCCGACAAAAATTAACGTTGCACATCATATCGTCACCACTGGATCCCCAACCTTTGCCCGCGCACGTCGGCTCGCACCTGATAAGCTGAAGGCAGCGCAAGCGGAGTTTCAACATCTGATGGAGCTGGGTATCTGCCGTCCATCGAAGAGTGCCTGGTCCAGTCCACTTCAGATGGTCAAGAAGTCCAATGGGGAGTGGCGGTGTTGCGGCGACTACCGTGCACTCAATACGAAAACACAACCTGACCGATATCCCATGCGATTCCTGCAAGATTTCCGTAACGTGGCTTGTGGCAAAAGGATATTTTCAACCTTGGATTTAAAGTCTGCGTACCACCAAATACCGATAGCGGAGTGCGATGTACATAAAACCGCCATCACCACTCCTTTCGGATTATATGAATTCGACTATATGACGTTTGGGTTGAGAAACGCATCGCAGACTTTTCAACGACACATGGATATGGTCCTGAGAGATGAAGGTGACTGCAGTTTTGCTTACGTGGACGACATATTCATAGCTTCAACGGACGTGGAACAGCATAAGAAGGACTTAAGGCGAATTTTTCAGAAATTGTCTGAAAACAACCTAACAATCAATGTGGCAAAATGCGTGCTCGGAGCTAAGGAAGTCACTTTTCTCGGACATGTAGTGAACGACCAGGGCATCAAACCTACATCAGAAAAAGTGGAGGCTATCCAGAACTTTAAGAAACCTGACGTCGCGAAAGATTTAAAGCGGTTCTTAGGCATCATTAATTTCTACAGGAGCTTTATCCCGAACGCGGTGAAAAATCAGATGATCCTGCAAGGCCTAATTAAAGGCAATAAGAAAAACGATATGACGCCACTCGCTTGGGATGACGAGTCTCTGTGTGCTTTTGAGTGCTGCAAGCAGGATTTAGCCAACGCAACACTTTTATATCATCCAGTACCGAATGCAGAGTTAGTTCTCCAGACCGACGCTTCGAGTTATGCTCTAGGGGCAGTGCTCCATCAAATCATCGGGGAGGAATTGCAACCGCTTGGATTCTATTCGAAAATGTTAACCAACCCACAAATCAACTACAGTACGTATGATCGGGAGCTTACGGCAATATACCAAGCAGTGAAATTCTTCAAATACATGATCGATGGAAAACAGTTTGTTATTCTTACTGACCACAAGCCGATAACCTTTGCTCTGAATCAGAACCTGGACAAGGCATCGCCGAGACAACAACGTCAGTTAGATTTAATTGGCCAATACTCTACTGACATTCGTTACATCGACGGCGAGCACAACAATGTCGCTGATTGGCTATCGCGCATTGCACAAATTTCTGTTGGAGAGATAGACTTTGAGACTATGGCAGAGGAACAATTGAAGGACGCCGATCTCAAACCATACCTAAAGGAAGGTAATATCGATTCTGGTTTAAAAATTAAGCAATTTCCTCTCCCCAGCTCCAAGGCGTATCTGTACTGCGATGTTTCACTCAAAAGCGCTCGTCCTCTAGTACCGAAGTCGTTTCATCACACAGTTATTAAGAAACTTCATAACATATCTCATCCGGGTGCAAAAGCAACAGTAAAGATGATCAAGAAACGCTACGTTTGGCCTAAGATGTCTCAAATCATCACCCAATTCGTGAAACATTGCATACCTTGCCAGAAATCTAAAATTCAACAGCATACCAAAACTCCATATAGCTTCTACGAGGATCCCAGCCAGCGATTTGAACATGTCAACATCGACATCGTAGGACCTTTGATGCCGTCTCGTGGATATAGGTACTGCTTAACCATCATCGACAGATTTTCCAGGTGGGTCGAGGCTGTCCCTTTGCCCGACATAACAGCGGAAACTGTAGCCCGTGAGTTCGTGGCGAATTGGGTCTCTCGTTTTGGTGTTCCACGACGCGTATCCAGTGACCTAGGACGGCAGTTTGAGTCCTCCGTATTCAGAGAGCTATCGAAATTCCTCGGCATCGACCATCTGAAGACGACACCGTACCACCCACAATCAAATGGGATAGTCGAACGATTTCATAGGACCCTCAAAGCTGCAATCAAGTGCTATGAACACGACGGATGGTGTGACGTTCTTCCATTAGTTCTTCTCGGCCTTCGATCAACAATCAAAAGTGGAACTAATAACACACCAGCTGAATTTACATATGGAAGCACACTTAAACTTCCTGGTGAGTTTTTCTGTTCACAAAACATTAATATTTCAGAAGCAGAGTTCGTAAAAGACTTGAAACGATGGGTGGAGAAAATACGACCAGTTCCAATTTTACACATGGGTCGCTCGAAGGTCTTCATACATCCTAGCCTGAGTAATTCCAAGCACGTATTCGTCAGATGTGACAAAGTCAAGGGCCCCCTTAGACCACCTTACGATGGACCTTACCCAGTGCTGAATAAAACCGCAAAATACTTTAAAGTTGATGTCAACGGGAAGCCGAAAAACATCTCATTAGACCGATTGAAGCCCGCTTTCATCGCAAGCCAGCCCGATAGTACCTCACCTGAGGCCCCAACGACAACGAGAAGCGGACGCAGAGTCAAGATCCCAGAACGATATCGATAGCAGAATACTTGGAGGGGAGTCCTGTGGTGGCCCAATGACAACCCTGGCCTAGACGACAACAATTGAAACGGCTCACGGCTGACAGCTCCCTTATGGTCGATCGTACATAACGAAAAGGCTATAAAAAGGCACATTCTTTTTGGTTTAACCTCTCTCTTGGTTTCCAGACTCATCTCGTGTTGGTCACGATCATTTGTAAAGTATTATACCACATAAATATTCTAATTAATTTGATTAAATTGTAACTCAAGTGAAAAGCTAAAAGTCTTTCATTTTACTCGGCTTCTCACAATTGGTGACCCCGAACGTTTTTTTTTTTACACGACAATTATTTAATAAAATTCCTACGTAGCGACAGCCTGAAAAATGTCTCCAGATAAGCCATCAACAGAGGGAATCCAGAGCACCTCGGGAGCGACACACGGAGCTAATCAGTCAAACGAAACCAGTGCAGCAACGGAGCACATGATCAACAGAGTTTCAGTCAAGGTTCCACCATTCTGGAACGAATGTCCGGAAATTTGGTTTGCGCAAGTGGATGCACAATTTGCCATAGCCAATGTTTCATCCGACATCTCAAAATTCAACACAGTAGTCGCAGCGATCGAGACGAAAGTTTTAATGCAAGTGACTGATGCTGTTCTTCGGCCACCTGATGCTGGAAAGTACAACAACTTTAAGAAACTACTCCTTGAACGATTTGGTGCCTCCGAGCAGGAAAATATACGTAAGCTTCTTTCAGAAATTGAGTTGGGTGACAAAAAACCAACCCAGCTGCTTAACGAGATGAGACATTTGGGCGGAGCGCACGTCACGGACCAGCTTTTGCACAACCTATGGTTAACTCGGCTTCCCACGCAAGTTCGTGCGATTCTTCAGGCTTCAAATGAAGATTTAAAGGGAAAAGCTATTTTGGCAGACAAAATAATGGAGGTAAGCGATCACCCGCACATCAACTGCACCACTGCCACGTCATCATGCCCAACAGACAACCAAACGTCATTAGAACTGCGAATCCAACAAATCGACCGACAACTACAGCAACTTCTCCGCCACAGTCGACCAAGGGAAAGATCAAGTAGCCGAAGATCTAGACGAGAGCAAACACCAACCAGCAATCAAACCGAATATTGTTGGTTCCACAAAACTTTTGCCAACGCAGCGAGAAAGTGTCGCTCACCGTGCAAATGGAACAACAACTCTTCATCAAAAAACTAGTTAGCCAGCTGAGTGGAGGGGCAGGCGCTTCCAACAGCAACGGCTTAGAAATCGCACGCCTGTACGTACGCGATAAAAAGACAAACGATTGTCGTCCGGTGCCAACGTTTCGGTCATTCCACCACCGAAAAATCTTCCACAAAACACAGAGCATTCGACAAAATTGTATGCAGCTAACGGCAGCGAAATAAAAACATATGGAGATAAGAGACTCATCATCGATCTTGGGTTACGCAGACGATTTGTATGGAATTTCATCGTAGCCCAAGTAAAAAATGCAATCATAGGCGTCGACTTTCTCAAGCACTTCGGTCTGCTTATTGATGTGAGGCGAGGGAAACTGATCGATGGAAGCACCCTTTTGGAATCACCGGGGGAGCCACTTAAATCAGGTGCATCAAAAATTCATACGTTTAAAGCAGACAATCCGTTCTCGATTCTTTTAGATGAGTTTAAGGAAATCACAATGCTCAGCGCAACAAAGAAGCCGACAAAAATTAACGTTGCACATCATATCGTCACCACTGGATCCCCAACCTTTGCCCGCGCACGTCGGCTCGCACCTGATAAGCTGAAGGCAGCGCAAGCGGAGTTTCAACATCTGATGGAGCTGGGTATCTGCCGTCCATCGAAGAGTGCCTGGTCCAGTCCACTTCAGATGGTCAAGAAGTCCAATGGGGAGTGGCGGTGTTGCGGCGACTACCGTGCACTCAATACGAAAACACAACCTGACCGATATCCCATGCGATTCCTGCAAGATTTCCGTAACGTGGCTTGTGGCAAAAGGATATTTTCAACCTTGGATTTAAAGTCTGCGTACCACCAAATACCGATAGCGGAGTGCGATGTACATAAAACCGCCATCACCACTCCTTTCGGATTATATGAATTCGACTATATGACGTTTGGGTTGAGAAACGCATCGCAGACTTTTCAACGACACATGGATATGGTCCTGAGAGATGAAGGTGACTGCAGTTTTGCTTACGTGGACGACATATTCATAGCTTCAACGGACGTGGAACAGCATAAGAAGGACTTAAGGCGAATTTTTCAGAAATTGTCTGAAAACAACCTAACAATCAATGTGGCAAAATGCGTGCTCGGAGCTAAGGAAGTCACTTTTCTCGGACATGTAGTGAACGACCAGGGCATCAAACCTACATCAGAAAAAGTGGAGGCTATCCAGAACTTTAAGAAACCTGACGTCGCGAAAGATTTAAAGCGGTTCTTAGGCATCATTAATTTCTACAGGAGCTTTATCCCGAACGCGGTGAAAAATCAGATGATCCTGCAAGGCCTAATTAAAGGCAATAAGAAAAACGATATGACGCCACTCGCTTGGGATGACGAGTCTCTGTGTGCTTTTGAGTGCTGCAAGCAGGATTTAGCCAACGCAACACTTTTATATCATCCAGTACCGAATGCAGAGTTAGTTCTCCAGACCGACGCTTCGAGTTATGCTCTAGGGGCAGTGCTCCATCAAATCATCGGGGAGGAATTGCAACCGCTTGGATTCTATTCGAAAATGTTAACCAACCCACAAATCAACTACAGTACGTATGATCGGGAGCTTACGGCAATATACCAAGCAGTGAAATTCTTCAAATACATGATCGATGGAAAACAGTTTGTTATTCTTACTGACCACAAGCCGATAACCTTTGCTCTGAATCAGAACCTGGACAAGGCATCGCCGAGACAACAACGTCAGTTAGATTTAATTGGCCAATACTCTACTGACATTCGTTACATCGTCGGCGAGCACAACAATGTCGCTGATTGGCTATCGCGCATTGCACAAATTTCTGTTGGAGAGATAGACTTTGAGACTATGGCAGAGGAACAATTGAAGGACGCCGATCTCAAACCATACCTAAAGGAAGGTAATATCGATTCTGGTTTAAAAATTAAGCAATTTCCTCTCCCCAGCTCCAAGGCGTATCTGTACTGCGATGTTTCACTCAAAAGCGCTCGTCCTCTAGTACCGAAGTCGTTTCATCACACAGTTATTAAGAAACTTCATAACATATCTCATCCGGGTGCAAAAGCAACAGTAAAGATGATCAAGAAACGCTACGTTTGGCCTAAGATGTCTCAAATCATCACCCAATTCGTGAAACATTGCGTACCTTGCCAGAAATCTAAAATTCAACAGCATACCAAAACTCCATATAGCTTCTACGAGGATCCCAGCCAGCGATTTGAACATGTCAACATCGACATCGTAGGACCTTTGATGCCGTCTCGTGGATATAGGTACTGCTTAACCATCATCGACAGATTTTCCAGGTGGGTCGAGGCTGTCCCTTTGCCCGACATAACAGCGGAAACTGTAGCCCGTGAGTTCGTGGCGAATTGGGTCTCTCGTTTTGGTGTTCCACGACGCGTATCCAGTGACCTAGGACGGCAGTTTGAGTCCTCCGTATTCAGAGAGCTATCGAAATTCCTCGGCATCGACCATCGTACCACCCATAATCAAATGGGATAGTCGAACGATTTCATAGGACCCTCAAAGCTGCAATCAAGTGCTATGAACACGACGGATGGTGTGACGTTCTTCCATTAGTTCTTCTCGGCCTTCGATCAACAATCAAAAGTGGAACTAATAACACACCAGCAGAATTTACATATGGAAGCACACTTAAACTTCCTGGTGAGTTTTTCTGTTCACAAAACATTAATATTTCAGAAGCAAAGTTCGTAAAAGACTTGAAACGATGGGTGGAGAAAATACGACCAGTTCCAATTTTACACATGGGTCGCTCGAAGGTCTTCATACATCCTAGCCTGAGTAATTCCAAGCACGTATTCGTCAGATGTGACAAAGTCAAGGGCCCCCTTAGACCACCTTACGATGGACCTTACCCAGTGCTGAATAAAACCGCAAAATACTTTAAAGTTGATGTCAACGGGAAGCCGAAAAACATCTCATTAGACCGATTGAAACCCGCTTTCATCGCAAGCCAGCCCGATAGTACCTCACCTGAGGCCCCAACGACAACGAGAAGCGGACGCAGAGTCAAGATCCCAGAACGATATCGATAGCAGAATACTTGGAGGGGAGTCCTGTGGTGGCCCAATGACAACCCTGGCCTAGACGACAACAATTGAAACGGCTCACGGCTGACAGCTCCCTTATGGTCGATCGTACATAACGAAAAGGTTATAAAAAGGCACATTCTTTTTGGTTTAACCTCTCTCTTGGTTTCCAGACTCATCTCGTGTTGGTCACGATCATTTGTAAAGTATTATACCACATAAATATTCTAATTAATTTGATTAAATTGTAACTCAAGTGAAAAGCTAAAAGTCTTTCATTTTACTCGGCTTCTCACAGATTCATCAGTATTCACTTGTTGGTTCAAGTGCAATTATTCTGATGGTCGTTATCGTCATCGCCATTATCATCTTGCGAAAAAGAGGAGGTCGATCCCCGAGAGTTCAACACCTGTATGAAACCAAAAAATCAATCACGCCACCACTACAACCAACGCTTGATGACGCGGACTTCTGCATATCGTCCGTGTGAAGAGGCCCCAGCATGTTGTGTCCAACATTTGATGACGCCGAACAATTCGCAGTTCCCAGCAATGCATGAGAATTATTTCAAAACGCAAAGTTATTTCTATCATTCCCATGCGTTCAATTACAATTATTGTAATTGAACCTCATGATAGCAAAATGTGTAGCGAGTGTAAATAAACCTTAGAATAAGATATTGTACAGTTAGCATTATTTTAGTATATATAAGGCATTAGAATAGAATAAAGTTTTTATGTTCACATTGGACACCCAGCAATACGGTCATTTTATTTAGTTTCCCCCTCCAGCGGTAAGAACTACAATAAATCTTTATTGCTGCTTAAACAAGCCACGTTGCCACAAGGAACAGAAACAGGAACAGAAACAGAATCTCATACAATAGCAACAAGAACAGAAACGGCACCGTTTTTAGCTCCAGAATTAGCTCCAGAATCAGCGACGTAAAATTGCTCTACAGCAACGCAAACGGAAACAACTCGAGAGGACTTGTTTCTGGAACAGATAATCAAACGTTGCTGTTGCGTAGCAACCCTTGTTTATGTTTGAGCGAGCCACCGCCATTCGCTAGCGGCGGTTTAGTTTAAACTTTAAACTACGCGTGGGGTGCCGTGGCGTAGTGGTTAGTGTGTGTGCTTACTACGCCGGAGGTCTGAGTTCGAATCCTGCCATCGTCACCTAAAAAAAAGACTTGTTCTTTTTCACGGCCCCCACCTCCGCGAGGGTCTGACAAGCCCTCCGAGAGTATCATTTGTCTTAAAAAACTTCTCCAATTGCCGTTCGGATTCGGCAAAAAATTGTAGGTCCACTTGTATGTAAACAAATTAACACACCAGCATACATTGTTGAGAAGTTGGCCCTGGTTCACCTCGAGCTGTTGCGCCACTCTATTTATTTATTTTATTTTAACAAAACTTTAAAGAAAGAACTTGCTCAATTCAGAAAATGACTCAACAAAATTTAATTAAAATTAAAAGAAATAAAAGTTATAATGCCTAGCGCCTGTTAGAAATTCCTTTACTCTACGTAATTATAACCAATAACGTCATAGACATTCCAGTTCTTCCAGGCATTTCATAATAAATTAAAATTTTACAATTTTATTGTCTCAATGTGCCCTCAGACTAATAAAATGACTGAGGTGTGGGCAAAACGAGAAGTTTTTTCTATTTTTTTTTTAAGATAAACGTAAACAAACTTTTTTGTTTTGTCTTTTGTGCTCCATTCACGCCTCTTAAGTTAAGCGGCAAGTAAAAATAAAGAACAGCCAGGTAATGTACCTATTAAACATGCATAATTTCCTATTTGTTTTAATATATCGTTTGTTTTAATACTGTGCATCTCAACTAGTTGTATCCTCAAATAATAATTTTCTGAGTCCTAGGTTCTAGATCAATTGTTTTAGTGCTCGGTCGAAGGAGCACCAGCGCAAGTTGACTTGACTTGGTATCTACCAGCCACCAAACGTCCGTCTTCCAGCAGACGGAAAAGACCATTACATGTTAGCCCCAAAAACAATCAAATGGTATACAGATGGGTCAAAAACTGATGATGGAACTGGTGCAGGAGTATTTGGACCAAGAACAAAATACTTCTAATCCATGGGTAAATACACCAGCATCTTCCAGGCGGAAATTTACGCTATAGACAGATGTGATCATTTCAGTCTTGACTTGAGAAATTACAGGAATTGCGACATAGCAATAATATCCGACAGCCAGGCAGCCATTAAGGCGCTAAAGGCCCAGATAGTCAGGTCCAAACTTGTATGGGACTGCCTACATAAGCTTAATAATAGGGAGGGTCAATAAAGTGACCCTGTACTGGGTACCTGGCCATGTTGAAATAGAGGGGAACGAAGCAGCGGACTCCTTGGCAAGACGAGGAGCAGCAGAACCCTTCATAGGACCCGAACCTTTCTGCGGGATAGCGGAACACACCCTCAAGGAAGAATTCAGGATAACAGAGAAGGCAAACCGAGCTTAGATGTGGGAAAGCCTTCGAGGTCTTAGGCAAGCAAAGAAACTTCCAGGGAACTATAACCAGAAAAAATTCAGAGCATGCATCGGCCTTAGTAAAAATAATCTACGCATTCTCACAGGGTTCCTAACGGGGCATTGTAAACTCAGGGAGCACTTAAGGAAAATTGGTGTAAGGAACACTCTTGCAGATTTTGTGATGAGGAACGAAACTCCGGGACACATTTTGCAATCCTGAGGGGCTCTGAATCATAAGAGAATGAAATGTCTGGGCCAATACCAGATACCAGACAGAGAGACCACCACGGACCCACTTTTCATTCTCAGATTCCTACGTGAAACTGGACTCGAGAATGTGCTATAAGAATGAGTTCTTTTAGCCAAGGCGAAACAGTAGCACATAATTTAGTAATGAATTATAGTATGAGGGGAGCTCCTTTGAGGGAATTAGCGTCTCCAAGGCTTAGTAGGGGGTACAATAGACCAACAGGTCGTAGTGCAAAGCCCAATAACAATAATACTATAGGTACTCGATTATAATAATAATAATAGCCCAAAAACAACAGCAACGTTAAGTTGTCAGATTCCGTACCACAAACGAAGTAATTTTTATAAGTTAAAATCAGCCTTCAAACCGGCGCGGTGGCGTCTGTAATGGTAAAACCCAAGATACTTGTTAATAAATTTTGTGCTATGTGAAATCAGTTCTTTTATTGAGGAATAAAGGGTGTGCCCTGCCGGGAAATTTCGCACCCAATAAGTCACATAATAAAAATAAAAGATAAAAAAAATAATAAGATTCGTGAAAGAAAAATAGAAATTTTGCCTAATTTAATAAAGAAAGGGGGTTAAAAGCTGGTTAAAATATAAAACAATAATTGCGCAGTAGTTTCTAAGCTAAATTAGTGTGTCAAATACAGCTTGTACTGATCTTTCTTACTCAATATGAATCTATGTGTGAAATCTACATCTTCCAATAAATTATGGGGACTGGGGTTCAGTTCGGCGTTTGGCACTCGTTGCAGTAATTGCAACGCTCGAAGAATTTTATATTCTCCAGGTGCTAAATCAACAAATCAAGTCTAGACCTTAGGATAAAACGTTTAAAAATTAAACGTTAAAAAATTATTCGTAACAAACTATTTTTTTGAAAATAAATCTAAACTAAACTGTTACAAAGAGACAAATCAAGAGTAGAGTGCCCCGACTAAACGGAATCTAAAATACACGCAAGAAACTAGTGGAAAGGAGAATGACTATTGAGATCATAACAAATATTACCACATTCCTAATTAATACTAAGGTTTGGAGTCACTCAAGTTGGTGCTTTACTCCTTATTTTCGCAGCCCTCCTCCGCAGAAGATCAAGTACAAAATTAAACCCAGGAAGCCCACGGGTAGTTCGAACAGCACAGTAGTGAGTTCTGAGCGCGAGATCCAACAACGTGTGCATATCGCAAGCGCACCAACGTGTCGAACACCAACATGGACACCAGTGGACAACAGTACTCTCCAATCTCAAGCAAGCTGTGAATAAGTATTCGAACAACAAAAGAAGGCGAAACGATGCAGGTGAAACTGATTCATCTCCATTGCCAAATTTAGGAAATAACCCATTTGCATTACTATCTGACATAAGTCAACCCATTGATTTGCCTGATAGCAAAGAACCCAAAAAGGTAGCCAAACCGAGCAGCTCTGAAGAGAAAAACAGCGAGACACCAATAGGAAACAATTTAACAAACAATTCGGAACGTAGCCCGGGCAACAAATCATTCTGCCCACCTACATTTATTTTCGGTGCTAAATGTAGTTTAATTACTGATTTACTAAGACTTGCTGTAGTTGAATGTAAAGTAGAAAATCTTATGCATAAATTTGTAAGCAAAAGTCTATGTAGATAACGCAAACTTGTATAAAATAATCATCGACAAAATCCGTGGAACAGGCATAGGGGCTTTTTATACCCCATTCCATAGGATAGGAGGTATATTAAGTTTGTCACATAGTTTGTAACACGGTGAAATAATAATGGTTAACCCGCAAGACCTTAAGGACATATGATCGAGACCGAATTCTGAATCGAATGAGCCATGTCCGTCCGTCCGTCCACCCGCCCGTCCGTCCGTCCGTCTGTATGTCACATGTTTTCAGGCCTTAAATTTTGAGCTAGGGTGCTGAAACTTCGTGCGTCAAGTGCACGTCGTGCGAAGCAGTACAAGTAAAAACATTTTTGAAATCCGCCCAAAGACACGCCCACAATCGGTCTAAATATGCAACTACCTCCAGATTTTTCAAAACTGTAAGACGTTCTAAAAGGCTGAAATTTGACATTTAGCATGTCTTAGTGAATATAAGACACAAAAAAAAACAAGTTTGATTGGTAAACCTCCTCTAGTGGGCGTGGCATCTATTTTAAGGGTAAATTTTCAAATGCAGTTTACTCAGTATTTTTGCTCGAAATTGAAAAAAAATTGCTTAATATTTTATGTAGAAAACGCTTAGTTTCACATTTTGTTCATACAAGACTTTGGGCCCCGCCCACATTTGGAGGCAGAATTGAAGAAAAACCTAAATTTTTTCAGAAAAACTTAATTTCGACTGCCCTTGAGCCTAATTTAGGAAAGCATGAAACAAAAAAGGTAGCAGGTTAGGTAAACAATGCTTCCGTCCAGATTTTGTTCATATAAAGTTTTTAGCCACGCCCCCTTTTAGGGGTCGATTTTTCAAAAATATTGAATTTGAACCAAAAAATTGCATTTTTACGTACAATTAGGTGTAACTTGGTAATATCTGTGGAAATATCTTATCATTAATAGTTTGTAATTAGGGGCGGTTGGACCACGCCCCTTTTCGAAGATTGCATTACTTATAAAATGTCAAAAAATAACTATGCCATCAGCATTTTACAATGTGGGATAGGATGGGGTATTCAACGGTCCGTTTTACGGACTGTAACTTCTGCGCACTTACTCACTGGTTCTTTTTCACCTAAGGAGACAAAACGCGTCACAATTTTACTTAAGGGAATTGATGGTGATACATCGGTTGATGCTATTGAGGCGGCTTTGAGAGAAGCTGCTCCTAATGTAAAGATAAGCAAAATATCACCTTTCATAACATCTAAAACTAAAGAGTTAGGGCTTAAGTTGAACATTTTTTCAGTGCAGTTAGAAGTAGGAGAAAGCACCAAGGATCTAACAAATATAAGATTTCTTCTCCACCAAAAAGTTTACTGGGAAAGGAAAAATAACAATGTGGTTATCCGTTACTATCATTGTCAAAGATTTGGACATACAGGTGAATAGTGTTCCTATGATATTCGTTGTGTTCTGTGCGGTCAATTTCACAAATCAGAGGTTTGTATTCAACCATTGCAATCAATCTATTCCTATCAAAGAAAATCCTCAGCTGTCGTTAGGTGCTAATATTAATGACTTCCTCAATGAAGACAGAAGTTTACTTAATATTTCTTTTAAGGATCTTCTTTATAAGATCAGGCAGTTTTGGCCCAATTACCAAAACTACAAGCAAAGGAAGTCAAGATGTTTGCGTATCTTGACTTTGTAGCTTCTATTGTAGTATGATGAATTTAACAACAACCCTTAAAACTGTCTCGATAAATATGAGTTCTATTATATCACACGACAAAAGTTTATCACTTTATCAAATTCTTAAAACTAGAAAGCCCCAAATATGTTTCATATCTGAAACTAGATTGCACGGAAAAAACTCAAGCCTTCATTTAACGGACACAACATAATAAGAAATGACGATGGTAAAGGAACAGCCGTTGTTGTTGAGGAAAAGTATAAGCTGAATAAAGTTTCTTTTCATAGTGATGTATTTACCGCTTGCTTAGGCTTACTAACTTTTTGAGATCGCTCTGGAGCTGAAAAGAGAATACTACTTGGGAGCATCTACATACCATCTTGCGCTGGGCAAAACCTTCCCAGCGAATTGGACAGACTTTTAGCGCTCAGGATGCAGCAATAATTGTCAAAAATGGGCTTTACAATGGCGCATTTTTGAATATGGATCTCCTTTCACCACACAGTCCAACCTTTCCGAGAGCATCATCTATATTAGACTTCTTTCTTGTACCATGCTCTCTTAACACCAGCAATAGTGTCTGTAGCACGTTTTCTTCACCTTCTGACCATTATGGTATTGAAATCACACTAAAAATCTTTAATGTTTTTCCATTATTAACGCCACCAACTTACTACACTAGTTTTGAAAGTACGAATTGGGATGCGTTCAGACTTGAACTCCACAGTAGTATCTCAAGAATCATGCCAGTTGGTGAAAATGTGTCGAATGATGCTATTGATGACCTCATTAAAGAAGTTAACACTAGAATTGTTTTGGTCGTACTATCGGAAAACATAGCCTGCACGACACGACCTCCGATAACGGATTCAGGCTGATCGACTTTGCTGCGGGGCGACACGTTGTGGTAGCTAGTACACAGTTCCCGCATCTCAATATCCACAAAGGGACATGGAGATCTCCCGATCAATCAACCGTCAACCAGCTTGACCATATTGCGATCGACGCAAGGCACTCCTCCAGTATCATGGATGGCCGAACTTTCCGAGGGACCAACATTGACTCGGATCACTACCTTGTTGTAGCCAAGGTAAGGCTGCAGATATCCCGACCAGCGCCAAGTAATGGAAATACTGTGAGGAAGTTTGACGTCGGCCGACTACAATCGCAAGAGATCGCCAGGTTCTTCTCCAACCGAGTCTCTCAAAACCTTCTACGAGGTCCTATGCAGCCAGCATCAAGTATTGATAGCCAGTGGCAACATTGCCAAAATGCCATCAGAGACGCCGCCTCTGAAGTGCTGGGCTTCACACGGCCACCACAACGAAACCCCTGGTTTGACGATGAATGCCGGCAAGCACATGCAGCTAAACAGGAAGCATACAAAGTGGCGCTGCACAGAATTACTAGAGCTGCTCGCGAGCTCTACGAGCAGAGGAGGAAAGAGGAACACCGGCTTCTCCGAAGGAAAAAGAGAGCACGAGAAGCGCGCGGTTGAAGAGATAGAGAGATGTTACAACAGGAATGAGTTAAAAAGTTTTACCAAAGGATCAAAAGGTCCTGCCAAGGGTATAAACTTCGAACTGAAGCCTGTAAGGACCATCAAGGGAACATCGTTGTAGAATCGCAGTCGGTGCTGAGGATTTGGAAAGACCACTTCTGCAGACTGTATAACAGCGAGGACGAACCAAATACCGCTGTCAGGCAGAACGAACCATTCAACCCGGGCGAAGACGTTACCGACCGACGTTGCCGAACTTTTTAAATCCGCTGGCGATGAGCTGGTTAGGAGCATGCACCAGCTCATCTGCAAGATATGGTCGGAAGAAAGCATGCCCGACAAATGGAACTTCAGCATTGTTTGCCCGATCCTGAAGAAAGGAGACCCTCTGAGTTGCGCCAACTACAGTCTTCTTAACATCGCATAAAGGATCTTTTCTGCTGTACTGTGTGAACGCCTGAAGCCGTTTGTCAACAATCTGATCGGCACATATCAGTGTGGCCTTAGGCCAGGAAAGTCCACCATCGATCAATTATTCACACTGCGGCAGATCTTGGAGAAAATCCAGGAATTCCAAATCGATACACACCACCTCTTCATCGATTACAAGGCCGCGTATGACAGCATCTATCGAGACGAGCTATATAGCGCAATGTCTAGTTTTGGCATCCCTGCCAAACTCGTCAGTCTGTGCAGGATGACGATGGAAAACTCACGCTGTTCCGTCAAGGTCGGCAAAGACCTCACCGACCCCTTTGATGTCAAAAAAGGATTTAGACAAGGCGACGCGCTGTCATGCGACTTCTTTAACATCATACTTGAGAGAATTATGCAGAACTCTCGCGCCAACACCAGTACTATCAAGTACAATCAGTACAATCTTTCAAAAGTCCGTTCAACTACTCGCATACGCAGACGACATTGACATAATCTGTAGAACAAAGCGTGATGTCAGTGAAGCCTTCGTGAGTATTGGGACGGAAGCGGCGAATATGGGTTTAGCAGTCAATGAGGGCAAAACCAAGTATATGCTGTCATCAAGAAAAGACACCCAACACCGACGTCTTGGACAAAACATCACCATCGACAGCTATAACTTTGAGGTAGTTAGGGACTTTGTCTACCTGGGCTATCAATTCAAACAATGACACCAGCGTTGAAATCAAACGAAGGCTAACTCTTGCCAATCGTCAAAGGCGGATGAAAACACTTTAGGCTGCTTCGAGAGGAAAATTCTTTGGACGATTTACGGTCCCGTCTGCATAGACGGAGAGTGGAGGAGGAGATATAACATCGAACTGTACGGGCTGCACAGCGATACCGACCTAGCCAAAAGAGTCAAAACACAACGTCTACGATGGCTGGGTCATCTAGAGCGGATGTACACCAACGCCCCGGCCCGGAAAATCTTCGGATCCACACCGCAGGGACGGCGCGATAGAGGAGCACCGAGACTCAGGTGGCGCACGCAAGTGGAAGCGAACCTCAGCCAACTTCGCGTGCGAAACTGGAGACGGCTAGCTAGAGAAAGAGCTGGCTGGCGAAGCTTGTTGGCTGAGGCCCAGGTCCACCCTGGACTGTAGCGCCACCTTAACCCTTTGTTTCCGGAGGTGTCGATTTTTGCGAATATGTGAATATTTTTGAAAAATTTCGGTAAAATCTAATCAACGAATATGAAATATAAATAGAAAAAATATATATATATTTTTTTTTTAAGTTTTATTGCATATTTAAGAAGTGGTTTCACCACGTAGCCACTAGGGAACAAGGAACATTTTAAAAATTGTGAAAAAGTACAAAACAATTTTTTTTGTCACTTAGACAAAGCCCAACCTCGCAGGAAGAGCAGGACCACCTGGTCCGAT
The DNA here is from genome assembly GCA_947623515.1 of Neoascia interrupta. NCBI lineage: Eukaryota > Metazoa > Arthropoda > Insecta > Diptera > Syrphidae > Neoascia > Neoascia interrupta. The sequence goes on from OX392462.1 coordinate 106,579,049, forward strand.
GAGGCTCAGACTTTGGACTACAACGAGCACACCTTCGAGACTGTCCATGTATTGGCATATGAGCGCTTTTGTCACATCTTCTTTCAAGTTGCACTCTAGTCTTGAAGTGAGCAGGGGCAGCGGGAGAGCTCGGCCCAGGTTTTCCTTTTGTAGTTTTCGTTGACTTGCTTTCTACAAGGTCTGAACAAACAGCTAACCGAAACATTTTTAGAGATAGTTGCTTTGAACCTGCTACGTCTTTGAACAGGATGAAGGAGTTCAAAAGTGATACGTCCAACAAGTACCACATGATCCGATGCCACCATTTTTTTGACTTTCGATCTATTTCGTAGATTGATTTTAGCATGTCAGCCTTGTCGACATAGCACATGTGCTTGTTGTAATCGCTTACCAAATCTGGGCAAGCGACTGCCTTCTTGCTGCCATCTTTTCGCATACGCAAAGCTGTACCAATGGCTGATGGATCGTGGAAATTGCTCACGAAATGCACAGATATTCGGTCTTTCCATTTCACAAAGGCAAGGCCATCTTTACTAACTCGCCAATCAGACTGTCCTTGCTGTAACATTTTGTCATCAATAAGATCATTGGGTGTATTTTTCCTTCCCTTACGAAAAGTTCCACAAGAGTAGATTTTCTCAGCTTGTAAGTCCTTTTGTAGCTGGATCGAATTGAAGAAATTATCGAAGTATACAAAGTGTCCTTTCCCAACTAAGACTCTTGAAAGGTCTTTTACCACACGAGATCCCAGGCCTTCTTCTACATTCATGGCAGTTTTTCCCGTGTAAAGTTGGAATTGGGAAACGTAACCTTTTTCGTCAGCCCGGACCCAAACTTTGTACCCCCGTTTCACAGGCTTCATTGGCATATATTGCCGAAAAGAACTGCGTCCTTTGAACTTTATCATCGATTCGTCAATGGAGTGAAATTTTGACGGCCTCAGTGATGATAAAAACGTTTCTGATAACGTCGTTATCAAAGGACGCAGCTTATAAAGTTTGTCAAAATTTTCAGCGGTTCTCTCTGGCTGCCGCAAGTTGTCATTCACGTGAATGTGCCCGAGAAGCCAAGCAAAACGATCCCTTGACATAAGGGAAGATATGTCACTATCCCTGAGTTGAGGCATAGACGACCAGTAATCACAATAGCTGGGAAGCTTTTTGATGCCCATCTCGAGATTTATTGCGAAAAACGCTTTAATTTCTGCAGAAGTCGTTGGAGTGAAGCTGTTGAGTCCTCCAGCTTTTTTGAACAGCATACAAATTGGTATGAAACGCAATATGCTCTATCAATTCCATAGGAAAAATATGCAGGAATACATCGGTTGGTGTCTCCAACTCTTCCGGAATATTCGCTCCAGTTTCCTCGACAAATTGTTTTTTATTACTAAGAACATACCTCGTTGACCTTGTTCATACGGTTTCTTTTGCCCTTTCCTTATCCCTTAGAATAGAAAGAGGCACATCGTCCTCACTGTTCCATTCGTCTTGATGTTCTTCCTCGATCTCGTCAGCAATAATGATGTCCATCGCATTTATGTCAAAAATACTCGCAGTTGGAGTACTCTCCATGGTTGTTTCGGGATCAGATAACTCTCCACCATCACTCTCAGATTCCATGTCTGAAGGTATTTCATTGTAGAGTTCCTGGAATTCATCCGAATTCATCGCTGCCAGTTCGGCAAACGAAAAGCGTTCTTTTCCTAAAAACGAAAACAAAAATATAAATAAAATGTAGTTACTTCCTAGTGGTTTCGTGGTGAAACCACACTCAAAAAGCTTGTAAAACATTACAAATCGTACGAAATGATTTTACTAGCTTTTTTAGCAACAAAGAAATAAGATATTCTACTAGAAATGTATTTTACTTACTTGCCATTTTCGCAGAAATCAGATTATTTTGAAATTATTATAAGCACAAGAAAAACACTCCGAACGGCACGAATAAACACAAACAATGTGCAATTTTCCTCGTAAGACGCCGAAAACACAGACAAAAATATTTTTTTACCGTTCGATACTGAATTTTGGTTCTAAGAAATCTACGCGGTTTCGCCGTGAAACCACTAGGAAACTAGAGAAAAAATAATAAGGAAGTGGTTTCACTTTGAAACCACTAGGAAGCAAAGGGTTAAGTAAGTAAGTACTAGAATTGTTAATTGTACAGAACATCACTCCGTTTCAAAAAAAAACACAGAACATGAAATATAACAATATTTCAATGTTGACTAAGAATCTTCTAAAAATTCGAGGCATATGTCTAAGAAAGTTAAAATGAATTTATGACACGCATTTAAATCGAGTTAATCCTGATGTCAAGAGCTATCAGCCAAGATTCAGTGTCTTACTAGAATTATAAGGGAGTGAGTCAAAATAGATGTTGATGGGGAATTCAGGTCCCGTTTGGAAAAAATTAGGCCTTCTCCACAAGCGTTTAAGGAGATTGATAAGATAACTTGCAGGAAATACTTTGGAACTGACACAGCTAAGGACATTCTTACCCTTGATGGCGAAGAACTATCAGATGTTGACGACAAACTCAATGCTTTCAAAACACTTTATGCAAACGTATACGCTAATAAAATACCCAGTTTCAATATGACATTAACGAACAATGTTCAACGTTCATTGGATTTGTGGATCGAATTTGTCAACACACATGAATGTTTGTCAACGAATTTGTGGATACACACATGAATGTCCGTCTGACGTCATTTACGTCATCTCATACCACTTCAGATGATTTGGATCTACCGTTTACCTCGCCATTCAAAGTAAATGTACATAGAATGAACATAAATAACAAGAAATCATATGGTGTCGATAAAATCTCGAACTTTGTCCTTCGAAAATGACTGGATGTAGCACTGTCTTGCATTTTTAATCACTGTATAAACAATGGTTACTTTCCTTCAATCTGGAAAAAATCCAAGATAATTCCTATTGCAAGGAGGAAAAGTGCAAAATATGCTAAAAATGTTCGACCCATCTCTTTACTATCAAACGTAGGCAAACTTTTTGAGAGAGTGTTAGCTGAAAGCATAGACAATTTCAGACAATGGGTGGCAACTCTGGATTGTTTTGAAGTGAAACCTAAATCGCAAACGCTCTGGAAAAAGTGATTGTATCTTTAAAAGCAAAGTTCATATCCAACCAAATTTGAAAAATAAACATTAGTAAAAGTGGTCTGCAAATGAAAATCATAAAAGTTTAAGTTCAGACATAAAGATAAAGTGTAAATGAGTGGAAAAAGACCCCTTGCTGTGACTTCTCCCGAACAAAACATTTACTCAACAAAAAAGCAACAAATAACAACAACAACAAACAAAAGAATCATGGCTGTTGGACAAATGTCAATAAATGATTTGAAGGAGTTCATGGGAGATCTTTTAGATCAAAAAAACGCAAATTTAGCAACGAAAGATGACATAAAAATTGTTCACGAGGAGATCCAGCAACTAAGAACGAGAAATTTGGAGCTCGCAACAAAACTGGAGGAAGTACAAAGCCACTGCAACGCACTTAAAAGAGAGGTGGAATTTCTCGCGAAAAGATCTGCCGAAAAGAACATCATCGTACGCCTTGTTAAACAACCGAATATGAATCCTCGCGAAGAAGTAAATAAGCTATTTACATCTTTGGTTCCTGATAAGCCCGCTCCCATAAATGCCATCCGAGTTCTTGCATCGAAATATCAAACTGCGAACATCTTGGTGGAAACAAATTCGAAAGACTACGTCGACGAAATGCTTAACAATTCAAGTAAACTGAGGGGCACTGGTGTGTTTGTCCATAGGGATTTTCCACTGGGAAAAAGAAAAGTGCGTCAAGCGCTACTTCGCGTGCGAAAGGCAGTAAAAAACAGCAAACCGAGCGTGGACGTTCAAATCAAAGGTGAAACATTGATAGCGGCGGGGAAACCTTTTAATTGGTGCAGTGAAAGGGGGCTGCTTGCTGACAGATCTGACGGCTGTGTGATTCTGAGCGAATTGTACGGCGGCTTCAACCTAACCAACGCGGAGCTTCTGAGATTTGCAACAGATGGAGGGACGAGTCGTAGCGGAGACAACAACCAGCAAAACAAAAACGTCTTTAACGAACGGCCTGAAGTTATGCAACAGAGAATTAGCATCAACAACGCATGAGAAAAAAACGTCTGCCAGAAATTTATAAAAAAACCAAATGAGAATTTAGAATTAGATGTGAGTACTGTTGTTAACCTTTTATCTTATAATATAGGGGGCTTGAAAAATAAGCTTCTTTTTCCGTCCTTTTTCGATTTTATAAATAGCTTTGATTATTTTTTCCTTTTTGAAACGCATGTAATGCAAGACAAATGCAAAGATTTTGATAAATATTTTCCGGGGTTTAAGCTGCACTGGACCCCAGCAACCAAAGTGCACACTCACGGGCGAGCAATAGGGGGGTGCCTTTTTGGGTATAAAGCCGATTTCAAAAATTGTAGTTTCAATTCAGTTGAAAACCACACAGGTTTAAAAATAACAATTTCAGATAAATTCTATCATATCTTCCCAATTTACTTGAATTGCAACAACTGGGATCATGATTTTTATAACTTAGAGCACTTTCTTAATTCCTTCGATGCAAATAATTTAATGCTTATTGGCGACTTCAATGCGCGAATCTCAGACCGGCAGATAGTAAGTGATACGATGTTTCTTGGTGATCATGTTAGACTAGTTCGAAACTCCAAAGATAAAATGATTAACGGAAACGGGAAAAGGCTTTTGGAGCTATTTCAAAATTTTGATATTTTTGTTGTTAACGGTTCAACAAACGGAGACCTTTTAGGAGAATTAACGTTTGTTGGAGGTCCAGGGGCATCAGTTGCGGATTACTGTGGTGTAAGGGGCGAATGGTGTGAAAAAGTACACGATTTTAAAGTAGGTACACAAATATTCTCCGACCATATGCCCATATCCGTAGCCGCTGTGATAGGGAATGCTAAGCATGAAACAGAAATAAATCTTCTGCCAAGACTCTTTTGGAGGGAACAAGAAAGAGAAAGCTATAGGTTAAGACTTAGTCTTTTAACAGAGCAATTCGACCAAAGCCAAGTTAGCACAAGTTACTCTATTGACACTTGCATCGAAGCGATTAAAAACTCGGCCTCCTTCACTGAAAGAGGATTCGTGGCACGTGCGAAGCAAAAGTGGTTTGGTAGAGACTGTGTTAAAGCTAGAGCTAAGTCCTTCAAACTTCTTAAACTAGCAAGAACCTTAAATAGCGACTTCTTTCGAAAAGCTTATATCCAGGCTAATACGCAATACAAAGAACTCTGCAAATTAAAGAAAAGCGAATACTATTCGGCATTAGCAAATAATCTTAACTGCGTTAAAGATTCATCCGAGTTCTGGAAGCTAGTTAGGGAACTGAATGGCGATAAATTTAAGATAGGCAAAAATTTAGACGCTAACATTCTGGCCGATTATTTTGAAACTCTTTTAAACCCAGTATCAATATCAGAACCAGTACAGTTTGCCGAAAATCTAGTAGTTGTAGAGTCTTTAGAGCAGGACATCACCACCGAAGAGATACTTGGCATTTTAAACAAGGCCAAAAATCATAAGGCTCCAGGGTACGATGGAGTTTCTTATGAATTTTTCAAAAATGCACCCCAAACATTCATAAGTCATCTAGCTAAAGTTTACTCCAATATACTACACACAGCCGATATACCACAATGCTTTAAGGATTCAATAATTTTTCCTATACACAAAAAAGGAAATACAAATAATGTCGAAAACTACAGAGGTATATCGTTTATTAACATCATTGCCAAGATTTTCACAGGCGTAATTCTGAAAAGGCTAGAAGTGTGGGTAGGGGAAAACCAGTTACTAAATGAGTTTCAAGCAGGTTTCCGTGCGGGCTACTCAACGAACGATCACCTTTTCGCATTACAAAATATTGTTGATTTCTACCTCGAAAACGGAAAAAAACTGTTTGCAATGTTTGTTGATTTTAAAGCGGCTTTTGACAGCATAGACCGAGACTCTTTGTTCTACAAATTAAATGGTCTAGGGCTATCTTCAAAAATCTTGAACGTGCTTAAAAATCTTTATAAAAATACTTTATCGGCAGTATGGGACGGTGAGAAATTGTCTGACTGGTTTAGAACTCTGACTGGAGTGCGCCAGGGATGTTTGTTGTCGCCCCTACTGTTCGCGCTTTTTATAAATGATATCGTTGATGCCTTGCCAAACGGAATCAGAATTGCAGGGCTGACTATCAAATGTCTTCTATATGCCGACGATTTGGTTCTCCTTGCTGAATCCTCTGAAAGCCTTCAACTTATGTTAAACAAATTAAATATATATTGCAAACGGTGGAACTTGTTGATCAATACATCAAAGTCGAAGGTTATGGTTTTTAGAACAGGAAGAGGCAGGTATTGCAGAAATGAGAGATGGTTTCTAAATGGAGAAAACATTGAAGTGGTTGAGGAATATAATTACCTGGGGATGTTGCTGACACCACAACTAAATAGAACCAAACATTTCCAAAATAAATTTAAGCGATCAATGTCAGCAATTAACTCAACATGGATCAGATTGTTCAGAAACAGAAACGTTGCACATAGCGTCAAATTTAAAGTTTTTGAAGCCGCCTTAAGATCAATCATGTCATATGGCTCGCAAGTATGGGGGTATCAAGAGCACGATGAGGTTGAGAAACTGCAACGTGTCTTTCTCAAAAAAACTTTCAGGCTACCAAATTCGACCCCCAATTACATGCTCCTCTTGGAAACGGGTCTTCCGCCTATATACTTATTCACTCTGAAAATGCACTTCGAGTACGTCATCAGAATACTCTCATACGGCGAAAATCGCCTTCCCAAACTGCTTGCCAGGCACAGTATAGAAAAAAATGTAAGCTGGTTTAAGAAATGGGAAGACATATTTACGTTAATTGGTTGCAAGATTCAAACTTTAGACTGGCGAATTGAGTTTCTAAGTGAAAGTCTGTCAACCGTTCTTAGATTGCTGGACGAGAAAATAAGATCAGACCTAATAGAGGAAGCTAGAGGCTCGTCACGTAGATCTATGTACCCGAAACTGGAACATAATCTGTGTGACCTGAACTATTTTTCTGATGGCCGGAGCTGGTATGAAATCTCGCAAATTTTTAGAATAAGGGGTGAGCTCCTTGAGCTGAACTATAGGCCATATTTAAGGGACCGAAATACTATATGCTCATTATGCAACATGCAAGAACAGGAAACCTCTTATCACTTCCTTTCTGTGTGTCCGATTCTACAGGAATTAAGATACGTGTACTTCCAAAAGACAAAATTAAGCGAAGAAGACTCTATAAATGTTTTAAATGGAAAAAATTGGAAGCTTCTTGCCAAATACTGCATTGAAGCTCAAAAATATAGAAAGGATTACATTGAATATTAGCGGATTATACCCAAAAAGCTTATAGCTACACTACGTTTTACCGAATAAAACTCCACATTTGTCGAAGCAAATAAATCTTTAATCATTGTAAGAATAATTAAAAATAATTGTCCTATTGTTAAAATGTTTTTTCTTTTTTTTTTTTTTTTTAACTACAATCTCTACTCACCAAAGTAAATTTCCATTGTATACTTTAAGTTTTGTAAACATTAAAATATCAATCACTATTGAATATATTATAATAAAAGAACATTAGAAAGTTGGCATCTGGCAGACGGTTATAAACCAAGGCCACATTTAATTTATTAATATTTAAAACATGTATATTTGTATATTTGAACTAAATAAATTACTTACTTACTTACTTACTTACTTACATAGACAATTTCTGTGATGAAATGAATGTTCTTCCCAACAATCAGTTTGGTTTCAGAAAGTTTCACTCCACAGAGCACAGCTTGTTATTACTTAATGATAAGATCATTCACAATCTTAGAAATAAGAAATGCTCGGTAGTTTTGGACATAGACCTGCAGGCTGCTTTTGATTCAATCTGGCATAAGGGATTAATCTTTAAAATGATAAGGCTTAGTTTTCCTGTTGCTCTTATAAGAATTATCATTAGCTTTCTGAATTCTAGAACAGCTGTTATTTGTATTGGTTCCGAATATTCACAAGAATAGTGCTTATGGGTGTAGCTCAAGGATCTTTGCTTGGTCCAAAACTTTTCAACATATACCTGTTCGATTTTCCCTTCAATAATTCTGACTCTGAGCCTGAATCTATACTGTTTGGTGATGATGCAAAACTACTAGCCAGCGCTGTTAGACCCAATGACGCATTGAACAAAATAAAAGATTCACTGCCGATAACCGCTGCTGATAAGGTTAATGTCTTATCTGAACTCTTGGGGCTTAGTTTTAAAGGCAGTGAAAGGACTTACCTGCTTTAGAAACACATATGGAAAAGGACATCGTAAGGCAGTCAAGGAGATCAAGATGCTCTCCTTAACTATCACAAACGTTCCTATTCCATTGAAGATAGAGGCAAAGTATCTGGGCATACATTTTGATCACAAATTTAGATTTAACAAGCATGCATTAAAAGTTTAAGATAAGGCAAAAATGACTACTAGTCTCCTCAAACAGCTTCTTTCATCAAAACACACTTCAAAGAAAACCAAAATACTTATATATAAGACTCTTATAAGGTCCATTATCTCTTACGGATTTGCATGTTGGTTCACCATTTCACCAACAGTTTCAAAAGAACTCTAAAACTTCGAAAGGAAGATACTTAGGTTTTGTTGCGGTAGATAAAGGAGACCGAATAAAAAATGGTACTCGAATATGACCCTGTAGAATGAAACAAATATGAAGCCTCTTTTTATATATATGGTCAATTCCCTTAAAAATAAATTGCTTAAAATCTCTGCACATCCAAATCCCCTTATCAAAGCATTATGGGATTCAAACGTCAACGAAAGTGTGTTCGACAAGAATTTTTATCTATCACCTTTTAACGTAATAAATTTAAGATCACAAACTTTATTCGAAGCAGAATCAGATACCGCCCTAACACTACCCTTTTATGAGAAAGCTTCACTGCCTGCTCTAAGAGGATAGTTCAAGTGAATCTTAGACATACTAATATGAAGGAAAATTTCTGCGTACCTATACTACATAGACTTTTTTGTATGTAAAGTTGATAGCTCAAATACACCACAAACAATGCATCCTACTTATTGTTATATATTAATTGAACTATAACTATATACTATAGTTAAGTAGCTTTGCATGTTCCTTTTTACGCTTTTAATAGCCCACTTTGTAAAGTGTAAATACTATGTATAGTATAGTGGGGTGGCGTAGTGGTTAGTGTGTGTGCTTGCTACGCCGGAGGTCTGGGTTCGAATCCTGCCATTGTCACCTGAAAAAAAAAGACTTGTTCTTTTTCACGGTCCCCACCTCCGCGAGGGTTTGACAAGCCCTCCGAGAGTATTAATTGTCTTGAAAAACTTCTCAAAGTGCCGTTCGGATTCTGCTAAATATTGTAGGTCCCCTTGTATGTAAAGAAATCAACTCACCAGCATACATTGTTGAGAAGTTGGCCCTGGTTCACCTCGAGCTGTTGCGCCACTCTATTTTATATATATAGATACTACGTATTTTTTCTTCCTTAGTTGTAAGTATTTCTAGTCATTAGATGTAAGTCGGCCACTAAGAGCCATTATGTGAACGTATGTCGGGAGCAAACATACGAGTTAATACAGTGTAAATAGCAAGACTAATTTTTATACGTAAAATGATTAGATAAATCTTTCAATTAATTATTTTTAATTATTTTCGCTTAGCCTGACATATTTATTAAGTCGGCAAATTTATAAGAAAAATCACAATTGTATTCAAATTTAAACTGTGTTATTATGGTCTCAATAAAAATGAATTGAATTGAATTGTAGTGAGTTTCTGGGTTGCCTACCATTCTCATCTCTTTGAGTGACTTTCTAGCGGTTGCGCTACCCACCCGAAACAGGCTCAGTGTGCTTGTGGTTGGCGTAGAACAACAACAGCCATGGGCCTCCAAGTTAAACTAGATGTTTACGGAATTTACTGATGAAACGGTAAATCAGTTCGAGAACACGAGTTACGCTGCGACAGGCATTGCTGGAAAGTCAGAGAGTTAAATTAATCGGAGATAAAAAAACTCAAAAAAAATCAATTATCCAAGACGAAAAATTAGGCAACAATACTTCTTATTATGGTTAGTAACTTATCCCTAAGATAAATGTTTGCTTTTACGTTATTTTGCGAGGGAATGGCGAGTGAATGACAGTTTCCCATGTGATTTATTCTCTTCTCTTTTTTGCCACCAGCTATCGCATTTCAATTTTTACATTTCTCAATTTTCAAATGCAAACGTTTTACACAGGGAACTTTTTTATATAAAGTTTTCTCTGCCGTGTTTTGAACTCGGGCGTAGCAGTTTCCCTCTTGAAGCTTTTTCTCCGAAAACTTCTTGCCGTTTTGGTCAGTCGCTTCGTTCTTGGAACGCATATTTACACTAGCAGCCAGCATCGCCGAAACAGAGGAAGCCCTGCTTCTGTTTAGGATTTTGTTAAAGATTTGTTAAAGATAATTGAAATTCTGGCTCATATCTGCTTGCTTTTAACAGTTACTTAAGGTTGTGACGTTTTATTTCCTTTCTTTTTCACGCCAACTTTTGCTGAAACGCCTGTTTAAAAAAAAAAATGTTAAAAAAAATTTAACACTTTAAACAAGCAAACATTAATTAAACTCCAAATATTCCCAGTTATCGGAATGATAACAGGTACTGAAGTTACAGGCTTTCGACTGAAAGTGGCTGGGATGACAACGTTGTTTCGAAGTCTGCCAGAACTTCATCATCAGACCCCTTAGTGATTTACTTTGAAATCGTTTTGGAGCTTTTACATCAGCTGATCGCTTAGGTTAATTGTTGTTGTATCTTCTTACACGTATTCACCGACACGGAAATTTAAAGCTTTATAAAAGCTTTAATAGCTTTATAAAAAAAACGTAAACAAATGGGTGTTAATATCTAGTTATTCAGTCATTTATGATTTAAAGCTAAATGCTCTAATAATAAATTGAACCTAGGTATATCAGCAAAATTTCTACTCAACCCAACTCGACTCAACTCCAATTCGACACGGGTTTATATAAGGTTCATCATAAATTACTGAATAGAGCTTTTACCATGGCTGTCAAAATCTGACGTCTTTCACATTTTTCGACCGCGGGATGCCAAGCAAATCGCGTTTTTCTATGAAAAATTTCAATAGTTTCTGTAGAAGTGCGAATTATTAATAAACTACTCAACCTAGAGTGTGCCGAAAAGGAAAGAAGTTATTGTGTTTAATGTTATTGTGTTCTCTGAGTTGACCCAAAAATTATTTTAATAAAATAAGTGGAAAGTATCGAAAAAGTGTTCCGAAGATGCGATCTCCCTGAATCCGTGCACCCTTTTGTGGTCATATGCACTGTTTTAACAACACAAACAACACTTTTCTAATCGTTTCCGTATTTTATAACTAAAATATTTTAAAAAAGCTTTAAGGCTTTATAAAAAACGTAAACAAATGGGTGTTGGAGGGTAAGAGGGACGCAAGTTGAATATCTAGTTATTCAGTAATTTGTGGAGGTTATATTACTGAATAATTAGATATTCAACTTCAGACCTGTAAAAGCCTGGCCTACAAGCCGAAATTGATGAATTTACCCATCCTCCGAAATTTGCAAAAAAAATGTGAGTAAATTCATCAATTCGTCATTTCCATGCAATTTAAAAGTAAGGTAGGTTAGGTTAGGTTGGAAAGGGTTGTTTGCAACTTGTGCAAGTTCACTTGGTGGCCAGATTGGCCCACTGTGATTACCCTTGTGAGGTAGACAAACATGGTTGGAAATATGTCTTACTAACTGAACCAGCCTGACCTTTTGATAAATCTTTTTAGGTCAAGTAGTGATATTCCTGCCAGGTCGTCCAGGCTATCAAAGAACCTGACTCCTAAAAAGGTTAGTCGTCGTTCTTGGAGAGCTGGGCAGTGGCGGAGAAAGTGTTCTATAGACTCTATTTCTTCTTCATTCCTACAGCTTCTGCAGAAGTCGTGGGCAAAGATTCCCATTCGTGTAGCCATGACACCAATGGTGCAGTGTCCCGTGACTACACCAACGAGTGTTCTTATGAAATTTCTACTGAGAGATAGAAGGGTCGTTGTTCTTTTTAGGTCGAGTACTGGCCATAAGCTGTGAGTTATGATAGAATCATAATACTGTTGCCAACGTTCACCGGCTAGTTTGACCGTGTATTGTATTTCTACTGAGAGATAGAAGGGTCGTTGTTCTTTTTAGGTCGAGTACTGGCCATAAGCTGTGAGTTATGATAGAATCATAAGACTGTTGCCAACGTTCACCGGCTAGTTTGACCGTGTATCTATAAGACTTTTAGCTGTGTCGAAAGGGAGATAAACCCGTCGGTCAGCCATCGTTATATCTATATCAGAACCTTTCCTTGCCAGTTCGTCCGCCAATTCATTTCCGGCCACGCCAACGTGCCCAGGAACCCAGCAGAATAGAACTGTGTGGAAGCTTATATCCTTTAATGCCATGAGGCAGTCCTTGACACACTTAGAGTATACGAGGTTGGAGTCCAAGGCTTTAAGTGCTGCTTGACTATCAACACATATGGTGATTTCCATTGCTGGAAGAACCATAGATTGAATTGTCTGTGCAGCTCTCTTCACCGCATAAATCTCAGCTTGGAAAACACTGCAGTAGTCATTTAGTCGATATGACTGGTTGATTTCTTTTGTCGAAGTCAAATTAAAATAAATAAATAGAGTGGCGCAACAACTCGAGGTGAACCAGGGCCAACTTCTCAACCATGTATGCTGTGTGTGCTATACTTTTTTTCACATACAAGGGGACCTACAATTTTTTGTTGAATCCGAACGGCACTTTGAGAAGTTTTTCAAGACAAATGTTACTCTCGGAGGGTTTGTCAGACCCTGGCGGAGGTGGGAGCCGTGAAAGTCTTTTTTTTCAGGTGGGTGGTAGAGGCAGGATTCGAACCCAGACCTCCGGCGTCAGAGGCACGCACACTAACCACTGCGCCACGGCACCCATGAAGTCAAATTGAGGTTTCTTATAATCCGAACGGGTTACAGACCCATTTTGATTTAAGATGTTAAGAATGTTCGGGCGTCCTTGACATTGTGATTTCCAGAGGTTGTTCTCTCTTAGTCTGAGAGCTGCCTTTGCCGCCACGTTTCTTGTGAAAAGCTCCAGAGGTTGGAGGTGCAGCATTGTTCCCAGACCTGTTTGAGGCGTGGATCTTAATGCACCTGTGATACCTAAGCAAGCTAATCTTTGTACCTTCTTCAGATTATTGAGGTAAGAATTCGTTTTGCACGCCTCCCACCATACCAGTGATCAATAGGTAAGAATAGGTCTAACAACCGCTGTATAAAGCCAGTATGTTATTTTGGGTTGAAGACCCCACTTTTTTACATGTGTTGGCCCCCCTATGGCCCCCCTATGGCAACAAGCCCCCCCTATGGCTTGTTTACATGTGTAAAGAGCAATGAGACCTTTCTTCATTCTCTCCTCCGTGTTCCTTTTCTAATTTAGTTTGGAGTCAAACAAAACGCCAAGATATTTGGTTTCCAGGGAGAGTTTAAGATCGGTCCCATTTAATTTAGGAGTTATCCACCCCTGCAATTTGCGCTTCCTTGTAAACAGGACCCTATCGGTCTTGTACGGGTTGACTTTAAGTCCACTGTTCTCTGCCCATCTTGATAAATCTGTTATAACACAGATTCCATTAGTTCACTGATTGTTGGAAGAAATTTCCTGTAATCAGTATAACTATGTCATCTGCGTAAGCGACTACTTTTATTCCTCTTTTAAGGAGAGAATTAAGAATTTTGTTGAGTGAGATGTTCCATAGAAGGGGTGAAAGCACCCCTCCTTTTGGGGTTCCCCTATCAACCGTTTTCTTAATAGAACAGTTTCCCATATTAGAGTTGATGACTCTGCTTTTAAGCATCGTCTTTACCCAATTCGTCAAGTGGGAATCGATGCCATATTCCTCCAGGGATGAGATAATGGTTTCTGTTCTTAGATTATTAAACGCTCCTTCTAGGTCTAGAAAGGTTGCCAATGTAAATTCTTTGTTGGATAAGGACCTCTCGATTGTACTCGTCACCTCATGCAGCGCCGTTTCCACGGATTTCCCCTTAGTATAGGCGTGTTGTGCATTGCTGAGGTGCTTATTGATTTCGAGGTTATTCCTTAGCCGCAGATCTATCAGCCTTTCCAGTATCTTAAGTAAAAAAGATGAAAGACTCATAGGTCTGTAATCATTTGCTTTGTAGTGGTCGCCTTTTCCCGCTTTAGGAATAAAGACTACACGCACATCTTGCCAGTTCTTTGGAATATGCCCTAGAGTTATACACCCTATGAAGATGTCTTTGAGCCAAGGAATGAGTGAATCACTCGTTTTTTGAACCATGGCAGGTATTATACCATCCGGTCCCGCTGATTTGGGGGGTCGGAAGGATTTTATTGTCCAGGTTAGTTTATCCTTGCGAATACCCTCAGCGATAACTGCCTGTTCTTCGTTGGATAATGAAGGGTGGCAGTCGTTGTATCGAGTGTTTGTTCGCTTGTTATGTCTTTGTACCCAGGGAAGTGTGTATTGAGCAGAAGTTCCAAGGTTTCATGGTTGTTGTCCGTCCAAGAGTTGTCCTCTTTGCATAAGTTCCCTAGTATGCTTGGATTTTTGGCAAGGATTTTGCGCAATCTTGCCGCTTCCATTGAGGTCTCCATGTTGGTACAATAGTTGGTCCATGATGCTCTTTTCGCTGCTCTAGTTTTCCTTTTGTATTCGTTGAAGCTGTTGCGATTAGTGTCCAAATCAGCATCATTCTAGGTCAGCTTAGCCTTGTTGAAAAGTTTCCTTGTTTTTGTCCTGAGAAGTCGAAGTTCCGCGGTCCACCGTGTTGCATGGGTTCTTTTGGGGGCCGACTTATAGGACAAGATTTTTTGAACGAAGCTAAGAGTGTCTCAGTGATAAGGTTGACGTATTCCTCGAACTGTGTCACATTCGAGATGCTGCCTGTTTGATAAGGCGCTAATCGTCCTGTGACGAGTTTGGAGAATTTGCTCCAGTCGGTCTTAGCAGGGTTTCTAAAAGGTAATTCTTTATCTATTCTACAATTTATATTGTTAATATTGAAGGTTATCCTGTAATGGTCCGAGAAGGAGCATTTGGTGGATACCATCCAGTCATTTACTTCAAAATTCTCGGTACAGTGAGCTAGAGTTAGATCAATGACCTCAATGACCATCAGGATCACTCTTGTCTATGATGGCCAAGGTAAGCTCCACATTGCAATGCTGCTTTGTTTTGGCCTTCTTTGCGATATTCTCAGCGACCTCATCAGCTGACCGTTGTCTCTTGGGGGCAGGTTTGGCCTGTCCCTTCTCATTGTTCTTGGAACCCGAGGGTTTCCTTGGTTGATTTAAAGGGTTTGGCTTCGCCTTGGTTCCATGAGGACTGACGCCTGGCTTTGTGGACCCTGAGAGTTTGGCGATGTCTTTTTGGGGAGGGGGCATTGATGTAGAGGCACACTTTATCTCTTTCGAGAGCATCTTGTCTTTCGCGACATCGTTAGCCTTTCCCTTCTCAGTTTTCTTATTAGATGGGATGACTGCCTTTGTGGTCTTAGTGTTAAGAATTTTTTGTTTCCAAAACGTCTCTCATAAACCTTGACTACGTTGGCGTGCTTTTTGATGAGGTGCTTATCCCTGTCCGTCAGCGTAGCTGGATCCCTTTCCCTCATTTTTGCCAAGAATTTGCCAGAGCTCTTATAGCCTGATCTAGCCTTTTGCAGGGCTGTTTTCTTTTTAGACTTAGGGACCAGCGTGTCCTCCAGAAGTCTTTCCTCTGTCTCGGAGTCTATTGTCGAGACGTTACTGGACTGAGAAAAAATGTCTTGTGTCAGTGAGGTCATGTCTAACAGGGGACTCTCCGACTGAGCAGTGACTTCTATCGCTTCGGTGGTTGCCCTTTGTCTATTAGGCTTATCATCTCTTTTATCATCAGGTAACTCTCTGCCTTCACACCCCTGATTAACAGTGTGATCTTCCATGAAAGTTGGGTCCTTCAGAATCCGTGACCCTGCCGCTTCCGAAGAGCCAAGTGGATTTGCACTAGTGTGCGTTCCACCTGGAGTAACATCTCTATGTTGTTGTCCTTCCATGTTGGTCTTGAGTTTTCGCATTAGCTAGTTCTTCTACGTTTTAGGATGCATTGCACGGCTGCTACCGCGCGGAGGTATAACTAACAATTCAGAGTGGCCGGATGAGAATCGCCATACCTAGAAGGCTTTCAGCTCCTCCAACCGATCCCCAGCAACCAAAAAAAAAGTAAGGTAAATCGTTGTTGTAAATTCTTACACGTATTCACCGACACGCAAATTTAAAGCTTTATAAAAGCTCTAAAGGCTTTATAAAAATTGTTAACAAATGGGAGTTTGTTTAAGAGGGACGCAAGTCGAATACCTATTTATTCAGTAATTTATGATGAGGTCGAACCAGGCTTGAAACTGGCTTGAACTCCTTATATAAACGAAGCTTATAGAGGTCGAGCCTGGCTTGAAGCTAATGAATAAAGGCACAATGAAGTGTTTTGGGAGAAAAGTGAAGCATTTGTTTAAGCTGTGTGAGTGGAGACTACCTATGTGTTCCACCAGGCATGTCGTGTGAGACAGCCGGAGGTTCATTCTGGGAACTGACTATAATTTTGTTCAATATTTCTGAGCTAAAGTGGCATTAGTGCCCCGATTCGTGAAGCACAACTCATATGTCGATACCCGATCTCAGGGGACTTGTATCAAAATTTATGCTTCATTCACACGCTCATCTTCCATCCCAACACTCGTTTACAATGACATTCCAGCTGTCACCTCTCTAGACAAAGCGAATCTACTTGCAGCGCATTTCGCTGCTAGCTCCATGTTCCCTGATTCTGCAATGTCCCCGCCTACACTTGAGCGCGTCGAATATACCATGGGACAAATTCACTTTCGCGCTCGTGCAGTCAAAAGAGTACTTCGAGATCTAAACATTCACAAATCCGCTGGTCCAGATGGAATATCCCCCATTGTTCTGAAGAGGTGTTCTTCCGCGCTGGCAAAACCATTGTGTAAGCTTTTTCATCGGTCCTACTCCTCAGGTCTCTTTCCGAGTAGATGGAAAACAGCATTTGTCCAGCCCGTCCCTAAAAAGGCGATTCTTCTTCTCCCTCTAGCTATCGTCCAATTGCACTTACCTCCCTTCTTTCTAAGGTCATGGAAACGCTGATTAATTATCAGCTTATGAAATATCTTGAAACACGAAAACTTCTTAATGACCGGCAATACGGTTTTCGTAGCAAACGGTCCACTGGTGATTTGATGGCATATCTCACTGAAAAGTGGAATCATTCCTTGCATCTTCTAGGTGAAAGCAAGATTGTTGCGCTTGATATTTCAAAAGCATTTGACAGAGTTTGGCACCAAGCTCTCTTGTCGAAAATGCGTGCATTTGGAATCGACGAATCTCTTATTCAGTGGATTAGTAATTACCTTTCGAACCGTTCAATTCAAGTTGTTTTGGATGGCTTCAAGTCCGCAGTTCATAAAATTAACGCTGGGGTTCCCCAGGGCTCTGTTTTGTCTCCGACACTCTTTCTCATTTTCATTAATGATCTCCTGTCTGCTACAACTAATCCAATCCACTCCTTTGCTGATGACAGTAACCTCAGTTTCTCATATTCGTTCTCGGTTCCGCGCCCCTGCTCTTCGGACGTTGAATTGGAACGGCAGCGTATGTCAAACTCATTAAACTCTGACCTTAACAGCATTGTATCATGGGGATCTCAAAATAGAGTAGAGTTTAATGCTTCTAAAACTCAATGCTGTCTTCTGTCATTGAAGCAAAACCGAAACACCCAGCCATTGTCCATGAATGGCACTTGCATCGACGAAACCGAAACGCTTTCCATTCTCGGTATGTGTGTCAATAACAACCTTAGTTGGAATGACCACATATTCGACGTCGCCAAGAACGCTGCGAAATGCCTAGGCTTCCTTAAAAGATGCAAGAAGTATTTCACCCCCTCTGATTTGGCTATTTTATATAAGGCATATATTCGCCCCAAGTTGGAATATAATTCCCATGTCTGGGCTGGTGCTCCAAAAACAGCACTGCTTTTGCTAGATAGGATACAAAAACGCGCGTTAAAACTTGTTGGAGACAAAAACATTGCGAAGTCTTTTGACTCATTAGAACATCGACGTAATGTATCTTGTCTTTCACTGTTTTATCGCTTTTTTCACAAACAATGTTCCATCGAAATAGCCAATTGCATTCCGCCCCTAAAGACGTTCCACCGTAATACTCGCCAAAGATCGAATGCACATCAGTTTACCCTCGAGCCCACCTTCGGACGCACAGTAAAGTTTAGAGGTTCTTTCATAAGCCGTACAACGCGAATGTGGAATGTTCTCCCACGGTCAATCTTTCCTGCGCAATACAACTTGCAACTGTTCAAAACAAGAGTGCATCGGTACCTCTCCTCCTTTTCCTCTTCTTCTAATCCTTTCCGCTCGTGAGATGTGTAACATTAAAAAGGGTATCCAATCCCTTATATTCGCGAGTGCATTATAAAAAAAAAAAAAAAAAAAAACTATGTATGTGAAAAAGTGCTATTCCTTGTCTCTTTTCTCAATGAGCACATGACGACGAGGGTTGAGTTGAGTCGAGTTGTTGAAATAAAAAAACAAAAAATTAAAAGAGTGGCGCAACAGCTTGGGGTGAACCAGGGCCAACTTCTCAACAATGTATGCTGTGTGTATCGAAACGGAGGAATAACAATAAATGATACGCAGAAACAAACGTTAACTTCGGCAGTGTAGCGAATATAATGTGTATATGTATATTTATTTCTGCAAGGAAATACAGATATGTTTTTCTTGGAATAACGTACAAATAGTATTATTCTTACCGTGGTTGCACTTCCTCCCTTGGCGGCGGTTTAGATACTAATGACGGTCGTAAAAGGGAAGGAACAAGTGTCAACCACATGAAATAGAAATGAACGAGATGAACGACACCAAATAAAAATGTTTGGATGTTCGCTAGGTGTCACTGGTGTTCTCAGAAAGATTCTTGAGGTGGGCCTGCATCCGTACCGACTTGATTCAACAACATCCCGGCCCCCGTGAATCGCTTTGATTCGCAACTACTGTCAACATCCAGAGCTGCCAATTTTATGACTGGGCGGCGTAAAACTCCTTTGTTGGTAAACACGTCAGCTTTTCTCACCTCACCATCCGCACCATGGTAAACTCGCTGAATCTTCCCTCGCCGCCACTGATGCCTCGGTACACTTGCATCACAAATCAACACTAGGTCACCTTCCTGGACTGGATTTGTTCTTTAACACCACTTGACTCTGCGTGTCAATGTCGGTAGATATTCTAGAATCCACCGCTTCCAGAAGACGGGCGATCCTCCATTGCTTGCGTAGAATACACATCTTCTCGTCGGCCTCCATAACACCTGGAGTTCTTGCAGTGTTTGCAAAAATGGTTGGGAGTTAGTGGCTCCTTTTCTTCGACGGTCACTGGCAGATGTGTGAGAGGGCGAGATTTGTCTATTTTCTCAGCCTCGTTTGATGTTGTACACGTTTGACACAGCGGGCTAATCGCTCCCAGGCGCCACCTTCGGATGATTGTTAGGGCAGTTGAAAAATCATTCAATTTCCTTTATTGTCATATCTTCCTGTATACCACGACGATCAAACACTTGAGTAAAACGTTTGGATTCCTGGTCCACTCCAACGAAGTTTTTACCATTGTCGCTACGAATCCGCAATGGCACTCCCCTACGATTAATTAAGTTGCGGATGGTCAGAATACATGCATCCGTTTGCAGGTCGTGAGCTACTTTCAAGTGCACTGCTCGTACTGTGAGGCAAGTAAATAGCGCTATCCAACGAACGTTTTTCAACGCGACGTCCGATTGAACAAGTAAGTGGACCGAAATAGCCCAGACCAGTGTTCGTGAATTGCCTCACGTACGGTGTCACACGATCATCTGGCAAAGGCCCCATTATTGGCGTCTATGGCATCGCCCTGGCAATCTTGCATACTTTGCAGTTGGCGATGACACTGCGCATGACCTGACGCAACCGGGAAATCAAAAACTTACGACGAACTTCACATATGGCAGCGTCTGTATTCTGATGTTTCATCTCTTGGTGATAGTGGGCCACTACCAGCCTCGTAAACTGATGATTGGACGGCAAAATAATCGGCCTTTTAGCAGCATATGAGATCCAGCAGGCGGCATCAGTGCGACCATAAACTCTTAGAAGATTCTAATTGTCGAGATACGGCGACAGTCTAGACAACTTACTTCTCTTAAGCACAGGCAGGCTGCTCTGAATTTGGCTGATCTCTGAACAAAATGCTTCTTCTTGGGTGTGGCGGAATATCACCTTCAATGCAATTTTGAGTTCTGTTACGCCGAGCCCTTCTCCTTCGTAGCTTGGATATATATTGCACCGATGCCTTACATATCGCAGCACCCAAGCGATAGCCCTCACAATCCGGTTAAATGACGAAAATTTCTCTCGAAATATATTACCTTCGTACTCACCACCAATAACGCGTACTTCGGACGTAGCTCCTCTTTGCGGTTTTCACACTCCTGAACCTTGGCATTCACTGGCCAGTTGTCTTGAGGATCTCACAAAAATAAAGGCCCGTTCAACCATCGTGATGTCGGTGTGAAGTCCACATTAGCTTTCGGTAGAGTAGCTTCATCGGCGGGATTTTCACCTGTTGGAGCCTATCTCCAACTCGACTTGTCCGTTGTCGACAATTTCTCCGTAATCCGGTGAGCAACGAATGGCTTGCATCTACGATGCTCACTGTTGATCCACTTGATGACTGTAGCTGAATCACTCCAAAGAATTGTCTGGCAAAGCCGTCTTCACTTCCATCAACAAAAACGTGAAGTAGGATGTCCTTCGGAGTGCCGTCAGAAAAGTAGAACTGTGAAACAGTTAAATTGACCACCCTTGGCAGCTGTGTACGCCATTGGAGCCAGAGGAGTCCGAGCGAGTCAAACACCGACATCACAAAGCTAAGGAGTTAACGTTTTGTTGGGCACATAGCACTTGCTATAACTTCATTATCCACATGATGAAACTGCAGCTTATATTGGAAGTTATCACTGGCTGGCTGCCAGTACGTACCCAAAATCTTCTCAGCTTGCAGAAGACTCTCTTTGCCAGATGACGATCGAGTTCTATGGTTCTCCAAAGCGTTTAGAACCTCAGCTGAGTTTGACGTGAAGTTCCTTAACTCAAACACGGCAGCCCTGTGTATCGCACGCACGTGCGTAGATATTTCGATCGCTTGCTCTTGGGACTCAAAACTATCCACGAAGTCATTGACGTAGTGAAAAAGGTGATAGCTTTGACGCAGAGCCGTAGCTTGGGACGAATTTAAGGTAGGGCAAAAGAGGTTAGAGGTAGGGCATAAGCATAAATTTGCTTTGAGGAATGAGTTTCTCCTTGGTGAACTTCCGCTTCAATTCTTGTATCTTTGCTAAAGAAACTTCGTATATCCATTGCAAAATCAATCAACTTGCACTGATCACAACAAAAAATCATAGTTGGGTCACTATATTACTTAAACACTTCACATTCACTGCACCTACCAACACCACACGCAGATATCTAAACTATTTCTTATTTTTCGTTCATTTAAGACTGCCACGATGATTGATGTGTATTGAAATAATTTTTTCGACAGATTCAACCATAGAAAAAACATTCAAAGGCACGAATATAAGATTTTAGTCAATTCAATACCTACCAATCATCTTACTTACTTACTTACTTAAGGTGGCGCTACAGTCCGGGGTGGACCTGGGCCTCAGCCAACAAGCTTCGCCAGCCAGCTCTGTCTCTAGCTAGCCGTCTCCAGTTTCGCACGCGAAGTTGGCTGAGGTCCCCTTCCACTTGCGTGCGCCACCTGAGTCTCGGTGCTCCTCTACCGCGTCGTCCCTGCGGTGTGGATTCGAAGATTTTCCGGGCCGGGGCGTTGGTGTCCATCCGCTCTAGATGACCCAGCCATCGTAGACGTTGTGTTTTGACTCTTTTGGCTAGGTCGGTATCGCTGTACAGCCCGTACAGTTCGATGTTATATCTCCTCCTCCACTCTCCGTCTATGCAGACGGGACCGTAAATCGTCCGAAGAATTTTCCTCTCGAAGCAGCCTAAAGTGTTTTCATCCGCCTTTGACAGGGTCCATGCTTCTGCACCGTAAAGCAGGACTGGGATGATGAGGGTCTTATACATGGACACTTTAGTTGCTCGAGAGAGGGCTTTGCTACTCGATTGCCTTCTTAGCCCAAAGAAACAGCGATTGGCAAGAGTTATCCTTCGTTTGATTTCAGCGCTGGTGTCATTGTCTGAATTGATAGCGGAACCCAGGTAGACAAAGTCCCTAACTACCTCAAAGTTATAGCTGTCGATGGTGATGTTTTGTCCAAGACGTCGGTGATGGGTGTCTTTTCTTGATGACAGCATATACTTGGTTTTGCCCTCATTGACTGCTAAACCCATATTCGCCGCTTCCGTCCCAATACTCACGAAGGCTTCACTGATATCACGCTTTGTTCTACCGATTATGTCAATGTCGTCTGCGTATGCAAGTAGTTGAACGGACTTTTGAAAGATTGTACCTCTGGTGTTGGCGCGAGAGTTCTGCACAATTCTCTCAAATATGATGTTAAAGAAGTCGCATGACAGCGCGTCGCCTTGTCTAAATCCTTTTTTGACATCAAAGAGGTCGGTGAGGTCTTTGCCGACCTTGACGGAACAGCGTGAGTTTTCCATCGTCATCCTGCACAGACTGACGAGTTTGGCAGGGATGCCAAAACTAGACATTGCGCTATATAGCTCGTCTCTATAGATGCTGTCATACGCGGCCTTGAAATCGATGAAGAGGTGGTGTGTATCGACTTGGAATTCCTGGGTTTTCTCCAAGATCTGCCGCAGTGTGAATATTTGATCGATGGTGGACTTTCCTGGCCTAAAGCCACACTGATGTGTGCCTATCAGATTGTTGACAAACGGCTTCAGGCGTTCACACAGTACAGCAGAAAAGATCTTGTATGCGATGTTAAGAAGACTTATGCCTCTGTAGTTGGCACAACTCAGAGGGTCTCCTTTCTTCAGGATCGGGCAAACAATGCTGAGGTTCCATTCGTCAGGCATGATTTCTTCCGACCATATCTTGCAGATGAGCTGGTGCATGCTCCTAACCAGCTCATCGCCAGCGGATTTAAAGAGTTCGGCAGCTAGGCCGTCTGCTCCGGCTGCTTTGTTGCACTTGAGCTTAGACACAGCTACTTTCACCTCCTCCAGGTCGGGTGGGCGGTATCGTTCGTATGCTTCGTCGGTAACGTCTTCGCCCGGGTTGAATGGTTCGTTCTGCCTGACAGCGGTATTTGGTTCGTCCTCGCCGTTATACAGTCTGCAGAAGTGGTCTTTCCAAATCCTCAGCACCGACTGCGATTCTACAACGATGTTCCCTTGATGGTCCTTACAGGCTTCAGTTCGAAGTTTATACCCTTGGCAGGACCTTTTGATCCTTTGGTAAAACTTTCTAACCTCATTCCTGTTGTAACATCTCTTCAACCGCGCGCTTCTCGCGCTCTCTCTTTTTCCTTCGGAGAAGCCGGTGCTCCTCTCTCCTCCTCTGCTCGTAGTGCTCGCGAGCAGCTCTAGTCCTTCTGTGCAGCGCCGCTTTGTATGCTTCCTGTTTAGCTGCATGTGCTTGCCGGCATTCATCGTCAAACCAGGGGTTTCGTTGTGGTCGCCGTGTGAAACCCAGCACTTCAGAGGCGGCGTCTCTGATGGCATTTTGGCAGTGTTGCCACTGGCTATCAATACTTGATGCTGGTTGCATAGGACTTCGTAGAAGGTTTTGAGAGACTCGGTTGGAGAAGGACCTGGCGATCTCTAGCGATTGTAGTCGGCCGACGTCAAACTTCCTCACAGTATTTCTATTACTTGGCGCTGGTCGGGATATCCGCAGCCGTACCTTGGCCCCTCGGAAAGTTCGGACATCCATGATACTGGAGAAGTGCCTTGCGTCGATCGCAATATGGTCAATCTGGTTGACGGTTGATTGATCGGGAGATCTCCATGTCCCTTTGTGGATATTGAGATGCGGGAACTGTGTACTAGCTACCACAACGTGTCGCCCCGCAGCAAAGTCGATCAACCTGAATCCGTTATCGGAGGTCGTGTCGTGCAGGCTATGCTTTCCGACAGTACGACCAAAGATGCCCTCCCTTCCTAGCTTGGCATTAAAATCGCCTAGGACAATTTGTCTTTTCAGGCGAGACTTAGGCAATCAAGACTTTTTGCCTAAGTCTGCCTCCAACAACGAAACCACATCAAAATAGGCGCTGTCTTTGATGCCGATAGCAGTCGCCGTAGTAGATGTCGCAGTTTTTCATCCTTCTTTTGCCCGGCCCGTCCCACCGCATTTCTTGGATGGCAGTAATGTCTGCCTTGCAGTCGTTAAGGGCCTCCGCTAGTTGCTCGGCTGCACGTGGTCTGTTAAGGGACCTAACATTCCACGTGCAGATCCGGAGCTCGTTGTCCTTTTCTCGTTTGCATTGGTCGTCAACAGTAAATCCGTCCGAATCCGAGGCTTGTTTCTGCTTCGTGACTGGTGTTTCTTTACGTGGCCGGGAAGTCACCCCGACGGCACGACCCCCAACCTGGAGGACCAGATCCTTTGCTTAGCTCTAAGGACGGAGAGCCGGATAGCCCGCTCCTTATAGGCCTGAGCTCCGAATACGTCGTAGTAGCCCATATAAGGTGTTCACTAAGTAGTTCGGCCTGACTGTAACTATGGACGCCACCGTTGATTCCATCTGGGGAATTCCTCCGCTGCCGTCTGGATGCAAGGAGAAGTGCCTTAGTGGGAACACTCCTCCCCCCCTCTCTCGTCTGCTACCCCCAACAACCTTCC
Organism: Neoascia interrupta; assembly: GCA_947623515.1. NCBI lineage: Eukaryota > Metazoa > Arthropoda > Insecta > Diptera > Syrphidae > Neoascia > Neoascia interrupta. The sequence goes on from OX392462.1 coordinate 106,604,122, forward strand.
AAAGGGGTTGGAACCCAATCTCCAGTTGAGGTACTAGGCACCCGGTGTTCACCACGGGGAGGTGAGAGTAGGAGTTGATAGACAGAGGTGGGTTTAGAAAACCTGTGGATGCTTGTATCCTCTTGAGTGCACATGTCTATCCTTTGACCACCCTACCAATCATCTCTTGTAAGTATTTTGGTGCACAACTACCTGGCTCCCAAACCCAAAGTTTTTGAATCCTTCTAATTTTACACAGCTCTTCAAACTGTTTCGGAACGAAACTAGTATTCTAGCTGAAAACTCAAAGCACCAATAGGCAAAGCACTTGTATGAGCATTTTTTTTTTCAAATCAGTCAGTAGGTAGGTAAGAGGTAGATATGTGTATATATGTATTTCTATGTTCTTTTTATTGAAATTTAGGAAAAGAGGGAAATCCCAGACTGCAGACTGCATTCGTGGAATTATGGATGGGCTTTGGCTTCGGCTATAAACGACACGTTAGGTATTTGTTTCAGTGTATTGTAAAAAGAGCAAAAAACGCGAGGCTCGAGCTTGATGAATTAAAGATGAAAAAAATATGAAAGTTGGACTCGGATCTATCCTTTTCGTAGTGGCGTTGAGGATACTTCTGTATAGACGATCTTCCTCAGCTTCCAGTGCAGTGAACGCTCTTACCCCAAGGCTCTCAGTGCGGAAATAGTCACTTACCAGTTCGTGTAGAGTTGCTTCATCGTGCTGAACATGTGTCAGAAGACAAGACGCATGTCGCTGGTTGTGGTTGACGTTGCTCCAAATTCGACCCACCCAAGCTTCGTGCAGGTAGCGTACGGCCCATCTCTTAATAGATGGTGCATTTAACTTGACATTCCCAGATGGCAATGGTCCAGACCGATTAAAATCTTCGGCTCAGCGGCGACATACGGTTGAATTGGCAGCTTTGGGTGACCTTTGAAACAACTCAAGTCTTTTTTTTGTTTCTTCGTCATACCTGCCCCAGTCACATGCAGATCGACGACAATCGCTGGCTCCTTGGTTTGTCTGCCAGCGACCCATTGTAAACTGAGCTGGCGCTGATCACCCTTAAGATCTAGCTGCGTGATCAATGAAGCATCCAACAAAGAAATCGACGAACCTTCGTTCAGAAGAGCGTACGTGCTTACAGCTTTATTTGGCCTATAAAGCATAGGCAAGACATGGAACAAAAGGTCTCCTTTGGCGGCTATTGACTCCCTGGCCGTCAACACATTTTTTTTGAGCAGGTTGGAGTTTCTTCGCTGTTGTCAACCGCATCACTTCTGTCGTCATCTACCCTCGATGGTGCTTCATGCAGGAGGTCGTGATGTCGTCGGTGGCAGCCCTCAATGGAACAAGCATTCTTGGCATGGCAATAATGAACGACGTGTCCCTCTTGCAAACACGCGAAACAAAGGCGATGTTTTGTTTACCCTGAGCCAGCGAGCTTTTACTGTGGTTGCTATGAAATGCTTACGGTCAACAACCTTGTGTTGATTCTTGAACACAGGACAGCTAGGACGTTGTTGGGACGTATCTGCTGCATGCAGAACTGGAACACGTCGCTTTGTTAGCTAATTGTCCTCATTGTCCTGGACTGAACACACTAACCTGGCCACACCAGATAACCAATCACTGAAGTGCGTTATGGTGGTGTAAAGGTATATCGGGGTTGCATATTTCGCCCTCTCCATCCCGCTGGTCATGGGCAAGGTTGGAAATGTCAGCTCTTCAATGACATTTCCAACCTTGTCAGGGTGCATCAAAAGGCATTTGACAACTTCTATCGCCTCACCCTGCAGACATCTTTGCAACCTCTGATTGTTTTCCAGACTCTTATAACCATAGGCGACGGTGGATTGTACGAATGCGCAATAAAACATTGGCCAGTCGTCAGGATTTCCAGTGAACGTCGGCAAATCCTGAAGCTTACGTGGCGACATCATGTACATATTTGCCACAGGCATTTGACTTATTGCGCCGTGCTACGACATTGCTGGAGGCGGCTGTATATTTTTATACACATGAGACACGTCTGGCCGCTTTGTGAACGTATATCTTGGCATGATGTAGGCTGCACACATACGCTTTATAACTAAAGATGGCATCAGATTGACCCGTGTATGACGCAGTAACTATGGGGACCATCTGCTGTGGATTTGGCGCCGTGGTATTTGGCGGCAAATACGGCGAAGCCTGGAATGACAGCTGTGTTCCTGGCGGCAATGGTGTTTGCAATGGCAGCTGCGTCTGCAATGGCAGCTGTATCTGCAACGCCAATTTCAAAGTATGGCACTGCGATTCACGATAGGATCCTGCTGGTGACAATGCGGCCATTTGTGTCGCCCACAGAGACGGCGGGAATAGATTCCAATTTATCTATTCCATACATACTACTTGCAGCTGAAACGGCAGGGGCAGCGCTAGTATGTATCGAAGATCCAGTTGACGCGGCATCCATGTCTGGCAGACACGGACTGCGTCTAGACGGCGGCAACGTGTGTATCATAGCACAAATGAATGCACACGAAATAAAGATGTATCGAAACGGAGGAATAACAATAAATGATACGCAAAAACAAACGTTAACTACGGCAGTTTAGCGAATATAACGTGTATATGTATCCTTATTTCTGCAAGGAAATACAAATTTGTTATTCTTGAAATAACGTACAAATAGAATTATTCTTACCGTGGTTGCACTTAATCCCTTGGCGGCGGTTTCGATACGAATGAAGGTCGTAAAAGGGAAGAAAGAAGTGTCAATCACATGAAATAGAGATGAACGACGATGAACGACACCAATGTTCGCAATGTGTCACGGGTGTTCTCATAAAAGATTCTTGAGGTGGGGCTACATCCGTGCCGCCTTGATTCAACAACACTGTGTGTGTTAATTTCTTCTCATACAAGGGGAGCTTTAATTTTCTTGCCGAACCCGAACGGCACTTTGAGAAGTTTTTCAAGACAAATGATACTCTCGGAGGGCTTGTAAGACCCTCGCGGAGATGGGGACCGTGAAAAAGAACAAGTCTTTTTTTCAGGTGACGATGGCAGGATTCGAACCCAGACCTCCGGCGCAGTAAGCACACACACTAACCACTACGCCACGGCACCCCACGAGAGTTGAAATAACAGAAATAAAAAATTAAGATTGAATTGACAAATCAGCACTGTTAGCAACCCAGCGCTTAAGCAATGTAAACATACCATTTGTCTCACTCCTGCTCAGCTGATCGCACCCATCCTTTCGAATCCGTGAACATATCCTTTGTTAAAAAATGAAAATTCATGTCATTTTGAATCGAACCTTGTCAGCATAAGCATTTAGCAGGCACAAACGCCAAATAAAGTATTTGAACAGCCGAGGTGGAGCGATACCAATTGTTATTATTTCTTTACTCTTTGTATGAATTTAATATTTATCTTCTTTAAATAAAGTTTTTGTAGACATCACAAAAGGGAAGTAAGCAAATTCGTGTGCTTTAAGATTGGTCTTCAACATTCTTTATAGAAAATTGAAGAAAGGAAACTGCCAAAATGACGAAAGGGCGAAAAAGCAAAAAAGAAGACACGAGTAGTTCAAGGTGCAGTGAAATGGACAACGAGGAAATGGTTCAATGCGATGCCGCGTTCAAGGGGTACGTAAAACTCCTTTGCTTGCTAATTTGTGTAAAGATGATGTCTCCAAATCGCGCAGAAAGCTTAAAATTGCAATAATGCATTTGGAGGAAGAAAAAAAAGTACAAATGGCGTACTTGAAGGAAAAACTTGAGTTGATGCTTGCTAAAAGCGATAGTAAGACAGAAGGTGAGATAACTAGGTAATTCCACAAGTATTAGAAGCTCAGGATGCAGAAGATGACAAGGGCTTAGGGCTGGACAAGGCGGAGGGTGAAGGAACTTTGTGCCTTGAAGGCATAGGAGGGAAATCTATCTCTGATGGGAAGAATTACGCGGTTAGGAGCATTTCGGTTAGACCCAAAGTTTCCGACAAGGCAACTGGAGCATCGAGATTATTTCTACCCACTGCCGAACAGGTTTATGCGCCCCAAGCCGTTTCAAGAGAACTCCCAATATTTACGGGTAAGCCCGCGATTTTATTTAAAATAAAACCGCGAATCCACGTAACCCGACCAATCATAATTATTGACCCGACCAACATTTCGGAACACCCCTTAATACTGACACCCTGGGAATTATGGGTGCTGCCAGGTTCCCATAAGTTTAAGATATGTATCTCTAGACATAATGTAGTTTTAAGCTAACTATACAATTTGCGTTTCCCATGCCACCCGATCTACATGTTTTTCGCGAAGACCATAACGTGGGACCAGCCCACGTGAGTTGCTCGCATTCCAATACGCTCACTGATTACTGTCTGGTCTCCCGTTCCAAATAATGAAACGCACGTAGTTATTTTTTGCGTACAATGGGTCGGGTGGCTAAACGACTATTTAGTTCTTTGGAACCCATCATCAGCGACAGACACGACTAATAAAGCGCGCATAAAACAAAGTCTTAAAATTGTTGTTCTTTTAAATTGTTAACAACTCGGTTATGCGGACTGAGCGACGATGAAAACCTTTTGCGTTTGCAACGTGCATTAAAAGGCAAGGCACTAGAATATGTCGTGGGGTGCCGTGGCGTAGTGGTTAGTGTGTGTGCTTACTACGCCGGAGGTCTGGGTTCGAATCCTGCCATCGTCACCTGAAAAAAAAGACTTGTTCTTTTTCACGGTCCCCACCTCCGCGAGGGTTTGACAGGCCCTCCGAGAGAGTATTAATTGTCTTGAAAAATTTCTCAAAGTGCCGTTCGGATTCGGCAAAATATTTTAGGTCCCCTTGTATGTAAAGAAATTAACACACAAGCATACATTGTTGAGAAGTTGGCCCCGGTTTACCTCGAGCTGTTGCGCCACTCTATTTATTTATTTTTTTACACTAGAATATGTCAGCAGTAGACTGACACTACCGTCATTGGTGCTTGAAGTCATGGCAGCTTTACGAACGGTGTTCGGTAGACCAGAACAGATAATTAACAACGTTTTAACGAGTGTTCTTTCTTCATCGGGAGTGAATCTGAATAAATTGGACACAATTATAAATTGACCCTGCAAGGTCGAGTTTAAGATAAACCTTGAAGTAAGGTATGCCTGTCTTAAGAGCCGACTAAAATCCACTGGAGGAAGTAATCTTCAGGCATAAGTGATGCTGTCCAGGAGTATAAACTCCTTGTGGGGCCACCCTTGGCAGTAGAGTTATAACTGAAAAAAAATGAACCCGAAGGTTTAAATAAAATCCAGCAGCGTCTGATACATATTGTGCGGACGAGCGGCTTCCTGGTCGGCATCTGTTGTCTGGGTTAGGATCGGCCGAATTTAAACCTGGCATCTAGGTATAAAATGCACCCCCCCCCCCCCCAAACCATGAAAAGAAAACAGGCTCAGATATTTGCTGATGCTGGAAATCCAGGGCACCCTTTGGAGCTAAGCCTGAGGGGTGTCAGCATGCGAGCGCTTGGTGGACGGAAGGTCCCGCTCGGCATCCGACTGGGCTTAACCCGAAGAAGTTACGAGCAGCCCGTCAATGGTGCCGCTATCCATTACGGGGGGCGGAGGGAGACAGCGCCAAGTCAAAATTAGGGCTAAGGTGGAAACTCTACAAATCGACAACGGCACCAACTCAAAATTGGTACGTGGAATGTCTCGTCGCTAACGAGGAAGGAACTTGAACTGGTTGAGAAGGCCAAAAAAAACAGCTCGATGGAACTGGCATCTCCTCAACTAATTGGAAGGGTTCTGGAACCAAAGACTTCGATGATAGGTGGAAGCACTTCTGGTCTGGCGTCCTGGGGTGTGGGGATACTCACAAGCTCCCGGTTGTAGAAGGATTCTGATCTTAAAGCTTAAGCTTGAACGATCGACTCTGGCTCTGGTTCAGGTTTATGCACCAAATCGAGAGTCAGAGTATTAGTCCTTTTTACACCAAGTTGATGCTGCCCTGAATAGAGTGGCAGAAATGGACTTCTTTCTCCTGATGGGTGACTTCAATGCACATGTGGGTACGGACGACAGTACTTGGAGGAGTGTGATCGGGAGGCACGGTGACCGGGATCAAAACAGGAACGGAGGGAAGTTGTTGGAATTTTTCTGTGCACATGCCTAGTCCATCATGAATACTTTTTTCCCACACAAAGACATTCACAAATACACATGGTACAAGCACAGTTTAAATCAGAGGTCACTGATTGATTTCTTTGTTGTAACATCGTGTGTTCCAAGAATGATTTGTGATGTTCGAGCTTTCAGGGGACCTGACTTGTCAACTGATCACCACTTAGTGCTGTGTAAGTGTAAGTGTCACTGTAATTGTTTTTCAGTGACAGTATTCCTTTGCCACCCAGGCGAAAACCAAGACTGGTGACCCGCATTCGGTGCGAAAGGTTGCAAGATGCTGACTCTGATTTCAGAGAGTGCTTTGCACAGCATGTTTCGGAGAAGTTTGAACAAATTCCAACAGACCTTTTGAATGTAGAGGAGGAATGGCAGCTTTTTTTATCGGCATACATTGCCTCTGTAGGAAATATTTGTGCAGTGAAGCGGCTTGGGGTAGCGGCTGGTGGTGAGAAAAGAACTGCTTGGTTTAAGACTCTTGGAGTTCAAGGAGCCATAAGAGAGAAGAAGAGAGCCTACATTGCGTGGATCCAATGTATAAACTCAACTTCTCGAGCCCGGTACAATGAGGCGCGAAGGACTTCCAATCTGGCAGTCAGAACAGCCAAGGAACAGTCGTGGAAAAAGTTCGGCGAGAAAATGGAGCACGATTACAGATCTGCAAACAAGATATTTTGGCAGACCATTCGCCGGCTCAGAGGAGGGAAGTTAAATATCATTCAAGGGGTTACATCTAAGGACGGTACACTTCTTTCAAATGAGAGCGATGTCTTGCGCAGATGGAGAGAGCATGCTCAACCCCTAACAGGGCACTGAAGATGGGATTCCCACTGCTGACGAGATAAGGGCGGAGAATAGTCCCACAGTAGATGAAGTCACTAAAGCGATTAAATCGCTAAAAGTTGGCAAGTCTGCTGGATTTGATGAAATCCGGCCAGAAATGCTCAAGGCAATGGGTGAAGAGGGTGTTAAATGGCTAACACGTGTCATTAAGGTGGCCTGGGATAGCGAAAAGGCACCTAGCGATTGGCAAACGGGAGTTATAGTGCCCATTTTCAAAAAAGGGAACAGGAGAGATTGCGCCAACTATAGGGGCATATCTCTCTTGAGTCTTCCGGGAAAAGTATTCGGGAAGGTGTTGGAAACGCGTTCCAGAACTGTAATCGAGCCTTTGTTACGGGAAGAACAGTGCGGCTTTCGGCCTGGCAGAGGCAAAACCACCAGCTTTTTACTCTAAAGGTTGTTCTTGAGAGGGCGTGGGAATATGCCAAACCGGTCTATGCGTGTTTTGTAGGTCTGGAAAAGGCGTATGACCGAGTCCCTCGGGATACACTGTGGAGAGTTTTTCAGGACTATGCGCTGAGTGGGCCTCTTCTGAGAGCCATCCAGTCTTTGTATGGAAACTGTAGAAGCTGTGTACGGATAAATGGCGTCAAATCCCGTTCTTTTGATGTGCGCGTTGGACTTCGCCAGGGCTGTGTTCTGTCGTCGCTCCTTTTCATAGCATATATGGACTGGATGATGAAGCGCAGTCTTGGCGAGCAATGTTTAGAATTGGCTGGCATCAGGATGAGCCATCTGCTTTTCGCAGATGATTTGGCCATCCTTGCATCATCCCAAGAGGAACTTCAACGAGCACTGGACAGGTTTTCAGCCATCTGTGGTGATGCTGGGATGAAAGTAAACGTGAACAAATCGGAAGATGGTTGGTTGTTTCCCGAACTCCTATGCAGTGTACCCTGCACATAAATGGAGTTCCATTAAAACAGGTGGAGAAGTTTAAGTACCTCGGGGTCTTTTTAACGAAAGATGGAAGGAGTGATACTGAGTTGTCCTGTAGAATTGGCCAAGCTGAAGAAAAGTAAAGGATCTGCGCCGGCCGGTCATCAGGAAGGCTGAGCTCCAAGCTCAGTGAAAGCAAAGATCTCAGTTTTTAATTCAGTGTTCGTTCCGACCCTCATCTATGGTCATGAAATTTGGGTAATGACTAAAAGAATTAGATCGCGGGTATAAGCTGCCAAAATGAGATTCCTGAGGTGCGTTGGTGGTGTTACTCTAAGGGATAGAGTGAGAAACGTCAGCATTCGTGGGAATCTTAACGTTGAGCAGCTACTTCTCCGAGTGGAGCGATCGATTCTTCGATGGCTTGGATACGTTGTTCACATGCCCCATGACAGACTTCCTAGACAGGTCATGGTAGCCGAGATGCGAGCGCATCGCCCCCCTGGTAGGCCAAAAAACAGGTGGTGGGATCCGGTAAAGAACCTCTCTGAGTCCCGCCTGGGGATTGGGCCGGAGTCTCTTGAGTTGGTGGGGGAGGATCGAGAGAGGTGAAAGGACCATTTAGCCACCCTCGCTGCGCGACCCTTTTAAAGGATAAGCGGCATCCGAAAATGATGATGATGACAATTATTAATTTCTCCCTTAAAATAAAAAATATAGTTGCTACCATGGAAGCAACGAGCTCCACACCTAATCAACCCTTCACTCTTATAGAGCTCGAAAAAAATCTCCCCACCCAAATGCGACTTGATTGGACAATGTTTTCGCGATCGATTTACATCCTAACACTGAAAAACTTTAGCGGATGGCTCTTCAATATAGCGGCAGCAGCGAGTAGGGTTATATCTGCACCGGTTACAAGTATCACCAGCTCAGATGGCGAGAAGCGAAAGGTGCACCGTGTTAGCTTTCACGGAATAAATGAAGACGTCAATGCTGTAAGCTCAGAAAAATGCGAGGCATGCAGTGACGCACATTCAATCACAAGTTGTGCAGCATTCAAAACACTTGGCATTGATGAGAAATGAGATGTGGTCCAAACAAATAAATTATGTCGCATATGTTTAAAGTGACAGATCCTTTTGTCCAGAATGTAAAGAGTGTCAGGTAGATGCATGTCATGCGAAACATAACCCGTTACCGATCAAGAGCAGGATACCTAGTGAACCTGAAAGTCCTTTGGCTTCCACAGTCGCCATGCACAATGCACAAACATCCAAGGTACTGTATCGAATCGTAACTATTACAATCTTAGGGAAAACGTCGTCAGTTGATGTTTATGCGTTCTTGGATGATGGACGTGTGTGAGTGGGATGACGATATCGCCTTGCAAGCACTGATGACCGAGAACATGAAGCTGGAAAACCAGTTTCAGGAAAAGGAAGCTGTACACAAATGGGACTCCGTGACAACGACAGAGCTTCGAAAGAACGCCAAGCGATATGGTGATCCCTTCATTGCGAGACTCTTGTGGAAGCCCAGTAATATCATTCTTCCAAACAATTATGACATGGCGTACAAAAGACTTTGCTGCTTCGAGCGTAGGCTGGATAAGGATAAGGATCTGAAGACTCAAGTTTGCAAAAGTATTTAAGCAATGGAAACAAAGGACTATATCCGCAAGCTGACCTTGGCCGAAATCGACACAAAATTCGAGCGGAAATGGTATCTGCCAATTTCTGCGGTAAGGAACCCGAACAAACCAAACAAGAACAGGGTGTTGTGGGATACCACCGCTGAATGCAACGGTGTGTCATTAAACAGTTGCCTCGAAAAGGGCAAGGATATGATGACTTCGGCACTTGAGGTTCTCTTAAATTTTCGGATCGGAAAAATTAGCATTTGCGGGGATATCAGCGAAATGTTTCACATGGTTGCTATGGACGAAAATGACAAAGAGTTTCAGCGCTTCTTGTGTCGTGGCGGAGCAGATGATCGTCAACCAGAGGTTTATGTGCTTAAGGTTATGAGATTCAGAGCCAGCTGCTCACCACCGCTTGCTCAAAATGTTAAAAATTTTAATGAACTAGAGTATGGGGATAGATTTCCCAGGGTTGCGAGATCAATCGTTCGGAGAACGTTCGTGTTCCCAGATGCTACTTTACCTTGGGTTGCGGTGAATCGAACAAGATTCAAGTACATATCTTCGTTGATGCCACAGAGAACGCATATGCTGCAGTTGCATATTTGAGAATAACTTGTGAGGGTGGAACAGAACTTGTTCTGGTGTGCTTAAGGTCGAAGATGGCCCCTCTTATACCGATGTCAATACCTTGCATGGAGCTGCTTGCTGCAGTTATGGGATCGCGTATTGGTAGTGCTATTTGCTACATGAGGACTCATATTTCGGCTCGAAAGCGACGTATTACTGGTCCGACTCAAAAACAGTATTGTCCTGGCTTAGAACTGATCCAAAGACCTTCGAACAGTTTGTTATGTTTCGGGTTGGAGAAATTCAAGAAAAACTAAACTGCTACGGAAGTTAATAACTGGAGATATAATTATTAATTATATCTCTATAATAATTTTGTTTCCATCGAAACAAAATGTAGCTGACCTGGGCACTAAGTGGAGCCATCGACCAGATTTTGCTCGAAACAGTACGTGGTTTACGGGACCCAGCTTCCTGCTCCTGCAGTCAGACAAATGGTCATACAATGAACCTGAAGAAGACAGTTTCTCGAGTCGTGAGCTTAAACGTCATCCTACTAGCTTTTCAAGTCTATTCATAGTCTCATCAAATAGCTTTTCAAGAACAAGTCCAACAGGCTATAGGTGTGGTAAACTACAATCGATTCTCGAAATGGAAGCGGCTTTATCTATGCATGGGGTACGTCAAAAAGTTCATCGCATGCCTCAAGGCGAGTAAGTACGCTGAAAAACGATGGTCCCTAAGCCTAATATAGAAGATGCTCAAAACTTAACAACTGTAGAGTTACAATGGGCGGATGAAACCCTATATCGCCTTGTCCAAACCCAAGCTTATTTCTTAGAAAACGCCTTTTGCAAGAGAATCCTAATTTTTTTTTGCCTTAAATGCATGTCGCCAATCAAATTATTCGTATGAGGGGTCCAAAATAGTTAATGATGCGACAAAAAGTCCAACAGTACTTCCTAGGGCGCACATTACGAAATTAATTGTAGACTTCTACCATAGAAAGTTGCGTCATGTTAATCACGAGACTGTGATTAATGAACTCTTTTAGTTCTATCAGATCTTAGGCCTTCGGACACTCTTGCGAACAGTTCGCAACGAGTGACAAATATATAAAAACTACAGAGCAATGCCAAACGCACCGCAGATGGCATCTTTACCTGAGGCACGTCCATCATATTCCCGAGTCTTTTCTTACGTCGGCGTCGACTTCTTCGGGCCGTTTTTGATAACTGTTGGCAGACGAACAGAAAACGGTTAGGTACTGTCTTCAAATTCCCTCGAGGAGTGGTGTCAATGCTAAGACCGCCGAACAAACGCCAAGTAAAGCTTTTTGAAGTTTTAAATTTGAATTGAATTTGAGACTTGTAAGTTATTAATTGTTACAACTTACAATAAGCTGCGGGAATTGTAAATATTTCTTTACTTTTTGTATGAATTTAATATTAATCTTCTTTAAATAAAGTTCTTTTAAGCATCGCTAAAGGGAAGTTAAGACCAATCTTAAGAAGATTTAGACCAATCTTAAACCAAATTCGTGTGGTTTAGATTGGTCTGCAACAAACACGAAAAAGCACCCAAGTACCAAGCAAATGGCAAAGTGTGCATATTTAAAGGTAAATGCTCTGATTGAAATTTCAACCTAGGTATGTCAGCAAAATATCGACTCAGCCCCGCAGAACAAGTGCAAACGAGTCGACTCAACTCAGCAACTCAACAATTCGATCTGCATTTATAAAGAGATTTCAAGTTTGCCGCCTCTTTTTTCTAGCGCGCCATCTCATTTTTGAGCAAAACCCATTTTGTAGGGGCTGCAAACGTCAAAGTCAATAGGTTTTGTATGTAAATCGCTCAGTTTCTTTAAAACATTTGCTTGTTTATTAAAATTATGCGATTTAGATAAATTAAAGTGTTTCTAAAGGGTCCACATTTTACGAGTGACATGAAATTTATGAGAAATTCGTTGAATTTCGGACGAAAAACCATATAAAGTAAGTATTTTTTTTTACTGCACAACATCATCCGACAAACTTTTTAGACGACCAAAATCTATAGCTCGTTTATGTTTTAGACGAAGACGTGTTGCTGATTTATGTCTTTATTATAAATATTATAATGGCAAATGCTTTGAAGAATTATGTAACTTAATTCCTGAAAATTCTTCTTTAGTTCGATCTACAAGGCGAGTGTTAAGCGCTCATCAGTTCCATGTTCACCTCGAAACACCTCGCACCACACTGTTTCTAAATTCTTTCTTTTATAGAAAGAATGTGCTTGAAATTTTGGAATTCACTGCCTGATTACATATTTTCTATCATGTAACCACTGCAAACTTTTAAAAATAAAGTAAATAAGTACCTCTTTACATCTCGGAGTACTGTTTCAGTGTTAAAGGTTCGCCTTTCCTGAAATAATACATAAAAAAAAGAAATCATCATCATAATCATCATCTTATCATCTTCGCACCCTTCGGGTAGGGGTTAGACTTTAGATTTCGACTAAAATTCACGCTACGTATGCCGAGCGCGTAGCGCATACAAACCATGCAATGGACAGAACGAACGGAAGTAATACCCCAGGTGGTAATCCAGCATCACTGTTAAGTCCACCCTCTTCAGAGGCAGGCTCTACGGGTTCTGGGGAGAGCGATTTATTGCTTTATGAAGAAACCAAGGGTACATCGATCACCACCACCTAGATCGATCTTCACTGGAAAAGGAAGTCCACCGGTTTATCGGGACTCAGCGATAGCTAAATGCTTTGAAGCGGAAAACAAGGAAGGGCGCTAAGCTAATAAAACGGAACGTCTCTATCATTAGCTCAAAAATGAAGTAAACTAGATTCGCTACGAAAAGAAAACAAGGCTCATAGGAATCCCAGTGATACTACAAAACGTGAGGACATGCCGAAGTGTCAAAGCGAGTGCGTAACAGACGAAGAAGAGCTTGCACGTGAAACTAATCAGGTTCTTAAGAACAGATCTACCAAAAAATGAAAAATCGAATCTTCGCCAGTAGTTGAGGCCGTACATACACAAAATAAAACTCGAACCCAGTCGAAAAAAGGGACAGCGAAAATTGAAGACAAAATTCGCCGACCGCTTGCAATAAATGTCGTTGGGATCGCGGACTACGGAAAGCTGCCTAATATCATAAAAAATGCTCTGCGGACGAAGTATAATTTAATTTCTCTTCAAAATAATGTATGGAAGGTCAGATTTGATGACTCTGATGGCTATTTCTTACTTCCGGAAAAATTTTATACTGAGAAAGTACAATGGTATACTTACAAAAACAGATTAGATAAGCCGCTTCGGGTTTTCACGAGGGGACTTCACCCAATCTGCACGAAGGAAGAAGTTGTTGAAGATGTTCGAGCCCAAGGCTTTAAAATTCTTGATGACGTGAACAACACAGCGAAAGAAAAACAACGTATTAGGAGAAAAAGACATCGTGGTTAAGCGCGGTCTTCTTATTTTCATGCTGACAAGGTATAGGACTGAAAACATAAACGAAATATATAAAATAAAAACAATCCCAAATATCCGGGTAAAAATTGAGCCCAAGCGAGAGGGCAACAGACTAGTACCTCAATATAAGCGATTCCAATGCTTTCAACATACTTAAGCGTACTTCCAAAAAGAACCGCAATGCATCAAATTGGTGTCCAAAGGTGGACATCTTTCAAAAGATCGCAATGTACGCAGTCAGGCCCCAGGGACTTGTGCCAATTGTAATGCAAGTTACCCAGCGAGCTATCGAGGTTGCGAAATTGCAATAGAGCTACCAAAACGTGACGAAACTTTTAAGCAACGTATTGAAGAGAGGGTCACAACCCCACAACGTTCTAGAGCTGACAAGCCAAAAACTCCAAAATAGGTCAGAAATACGAGATTGATAAGGAAAATAAATAAAAATTCCGCAAGAAAACGTTGCCGGTCCAAGTACAAAGGAAAAATCGTCACTCACCGACCCAAAATCATACGCTGAAGTCGCGTCACACAAAAGCAAACCGAAACCTGCCACAACAGATTCGGTATCTCACATATTATTTATGATATTGGAAAAGCTTGAGCAACAAACTAAATTTAATCATTTAATATTTGACAAACTGAGCGAGTTAGAGTTTAAACCTCGCAAAACGAATAACATATTATGTATATGAAGCTCATTAACATACTTACATGGAATGCAAAGTTTCTAGTCTTCTAGACAAAATAGACGAACTAGAAGTATTTCTACGATTCTTCCTGATTTCGGAACATTTTAAGAAGGAAATAATCAGCAGATTTGAGAGGCGGATCCTCTCTCTACATCAAAGACTGCATTATACATTACCAAAACGAAGAAATTGAACTTGAGTCTATGCAAATAGCTCCAGTTTCGGTGAAAATAAGTCACCGATATTATAATATCGCCTTGAGTTATTTGCCTCCACAGTATAGACTAGCGGACGTTGATCTTACTCCCCTCTTTGATTTACTTGGGTCGGCGGGGACTTTAATGCAAAAAACACTTTTTGGGTATTGCGGTGCAATTCAACAAAAGGTAGAGTACTCTTCAAAGCTGGTACGAAACGTTACGTAATTTTCCTTTGGATGTGGTCCACACAAATAAATTATGTCGCACTTGTTTAAAGTGACAGATCCTTTTGTCAAGAACGTAAAGAGTGTCTGGTAGATGGATGTCATGCGAAACATAACCCGTTACTGCACAAGATCAGGATACCTAGTGAGCCTGAAAATCCTTTGGCTTCCACAATCGCCGTGCACGATGCACAAACCTCCAAGATACTGTACCGAGTCGTAACTATTACAATCTTTAAGAAAACGTCGTCACTTGATGTTTATGCCTTCTTGGATGATGGATCTGGCTATACTCTCATTGAGAACGACATTTTATCTCATCTTGGAGTTGAACGTTGCAGGTCAGATTTGTGCTTAAGGTAGACTGATGGTACAGTGAGAGTTGAGAAAGATTCGCTCAACTTAGACTTGATGGTAGCCCCAAGAGAAAGCCAAAGAAAACGATTCCGACTGCGAGGCAACCGATCTGTAGCTAATCTTAATCTATCAAGTCAAACAATTAAGATGGATGAACTGTCGGATAGATTCAGACATTTAAGAGGTCTGCCGGTCAAGTCGTATCAAGACATATAGTCCCACGCGTTCTCATAGGCTTAAACAATCGTAGCTTAGCAAGGCCCTTAAATTTTCGGGAAGGAAAACTTATGAACCAGCTGCTACTAAAACCCGTCTGGGCTGGACAATATACAGTGAGCTTCAAGACTTAAATAGGAAGCCAAAGTACCAACAGGCCCTCGTACACCTCCACGTCTGTGAGTGCGATGACGATATCGCCTTGCAAGCACTGATGACCGAGAACATAAAGCTGGAAAACCAGTTTCAGGAAAAGGAAGCTGTACACAAATGGGACTCCATGACAACGACAGAGCTTCGGAAGAACGTCAAGCGAGATGCTGATCGCTTCGTTGCGAGACTCTTGTGGAAGCCCAGTAATATCATTCTTCCCAACAAGTATGAGATGGTGTACAAAAGACTTTGCTGCTTCGAGCGCAGGCTGGATAAGGATAAGGATCTGAAGACTTAAGTTTGCTAAAGTATTCAAGCAATGGAAACAAAGGACTATATCCGCAAGCTGGCCTTGGCCGAAATCGACGCAAAATTCGAGCGGAAATGGTATCTGCCAATTTTTGCGATTAAAAACCCGAACAAACCAAACAAGATCAGGGTGTTTTGGGATACCACCGCTGAATGCAACGGTATGCCATTAAACAGTTACCTCGAAAAGGGCAACGATATGATGACTTCGTTACTTGAGGTCCTCTTTAATTTTCGGATCGGAAAAATTTGCATTTCACAGGGTTGCTATGGACGAGAATTACCAACAGTTTCAGCGCTTCTTGTGTCGTGACGGAGGTGACAGAGGTTTATCTGCTTGAGGTTATGAGATTCGGAGCCAGCTGCTCATCATTGTTTGCTCAAAACCTTAAAAATTTAAATGCACTAGAGTATGGGAATAGATTTCCTAGGGTTGTGAAATCAATCCTAGAGCGACATTACGTAGACATGTAAACATGCAAACTTTCACATAAGAAATTGGCTTTCAACTCTAACAAAGTGATAAATGCCTTAGGGAAAGAAGGTGCAAGTAAAGGCTTTTGCAAGGCAGGTCGAACCGTTGAACAAGTCACGGAAGCGGATAAGGTTCTTGGAATGTGGTGGAGGACTTTCGATGACACACTAACATTTGACCTAAAATATACAAAGGCCAGCCAGGAGATCCGTCGGGGTGAAAGACTACCAACGAAAAGGCAGCTGCTTAGGTTGCTCATGCCGATTTTTGATCCACTGGGATTCTTATAATTCTTTACAGTCTTCATGAAAACTTTACGACAAGGTATCTGGCGCAGCGGAGTTGGATTGGATGATGTCATTCCCCAAGAGTTTGCAGATGCATGGAACAAGTGGCGTTCAATTCTGCAGGGTGTGGAAAACGTTCGTGTTGGGTTGCAGTGAATCTAACAAGATTCAAGTACATATCTTCGTTGATGCCAGAGAGAGCGCATATGCTGCAGTTGCATATTTGAGAATAAATTGTGAGGGCGGGACAGAACTTGCTCTGGTGTGTTTAAGGTCGAAGATGGCCCCTCTTAAACCGATTTCAATACTTCGCATGGAGCTGCTTGCTGCAGTCATGGGATCGCTTATTGGTAGTGCTATTGTGACTCAGATTTTAGCTCGGAAGCGACGTATAACTGGTCCGGCTCGAAACAGTATTGTCCTGGCTGAGAACTGATCCAAAGACCTTCAAACAGTTCGTTATGCTTCGGGTTGGAGAAATTCAAGAAACTACGGAAGTTAATAACTGGGGATATATTCAATCGAAGCAAAATGTAGCTGACCTGGGCACTAAGTGGAGCCATCGACCAGATTTTGCTCCAATCAGTATGTGGTTTACGGGACCCAGCTTCCTGCTCCTGCAGTCAGACAAATGGCCATCAAATGAACCTGAAGAAGACAGTATCTCGAGTCGTGAGCTAAAACGTCAGCCTGAGTCTCATCAAATAGCTTTTCAAGAACAAGTCCAACAGGCTATGGGTGCGGAAAACTACAATCGATTCTCGAAATGGAAGCGGCTTTATAGATGCATGGTGCTTTTTTTTTTTGAATACTAGGGTGGACGGAGGCTAAAACTCCAAAATCTTTCAAAGATACCAATACGCCCACTATAGCAGGTATATAATACCGAAGTAGCCGATATTGGTTATGCCCGATTTCCACGTGCTAAAAAACCACCCATTTATGAGAGACACTATGAAACTGCCAGAACGCACTTCATAGTAGTAAATTTTCGCTCTCTCATAATACTTCTTGACTACAACTAAGTTAACTTAACAAGTAGTTTACGCTTCCGTAGTGTTAATCGCATTGACCTTTTAAAGCAACCTAGCTTTCCAGTGAATGCACCTACTAAGCCGTTCATTCATGCGGCTTCACTCTACGTCGCTAGATCGAAGGGTCTTGCTCTTTGTAGTCGTCGCTCGTTGTTTACATCGTTAAGAGTCTCGTTCAGAGTACGGATCATTTCATTGTTGCAATGAACATGAAGGCGAGCATTTAGCTTTCGAGCGAAGTTTGTTACTTCTTCGCCCACGGTAGCTATTCCTAAATCTCTGTGAATATCGCTATTCCTAATATACCATGGAGCATTCACAATTGCTCTTAGTGTCTTGTTTTGGAAAGTCTGCAACATGGACATGTTGCTCGGCTTGGTACAACCCCAAAGTTGTATACCTTATGTCCAGGACGGCTTTAACGCCTGCCTGTACAAGAGCAGTTTGTTATATATGCTTAGTTTCGAAAATCTTCCGATAAGCCAATACATTTCCCTGAGTCTAATCTCGAGCTCGTCACGCTTCTTCTTTACGTGTGGTTTCCACCTTAGTTTAGCGTCTAGTGTCATCCCAGATATTTCGCTTAATTTGCATAAGGTATCTGTGCAGAATTTATGAACAGAGGTAAATTGTTAATCCTTCTGTAAGTGAAATTCACATGCGTAGACTTGTTCTCGTTAAGAGCGATTCTCCAAGTCTTCGTCCAGACACAAATTCTGTCCAATGCTCGTTGGATGTTTCTCGTTGGTGACTCGACTGATTCAGCTGTTGCCAGGATGGCCGTATATTCCGCAAACGTGGCCACGACTGTCTCGTCATCTACAGGTATGTCTCTAGAGCAGGAACAGGGTCGGACCGAGGACGCTTCCCTGGGGTACGCCAGCACGAATTTGTTTGAAACTCGAGTATTCACTACTACACCTAACACGAAAGAATCTTCCATCAAGATAGTTTTTCAATATTTTAAACATGTCTTCCGGCAAGTTTTGCCGTCGATGGCTTGCGATACGTCGAGGAAAGCACTTGAACATTTTTTTTCCCTTCTAAGGCTTTTCCAATTTAATGCGTTATTCTGTAGACTTGATCTGTTGTGGAATGGTTAGGTCTGAAACCGAATTGATGATCCGGGATCAAGCGTCTTTCTGCAATTATTGGTTGTAATCGCTTCAGCAGAAGTTTCTCGAACACTTTCGATATTATCCGCAGAAGCGATATGGGCCTATAAGATTTTTTATCATTTTCACATTTCCCCGGTTTTGGAACCATTATGACTTCAGCAGCTTTCCATTGCCTTGGAACGTATAGAAGTCTAAGTCTAAGTGCCTTTTTTGGTAGTTCTTTCAATATTTCGCCAGTGATCAGGTCGTAACCCGGGGCCTTATTATTGTTAAGTTTGCTTATTTTCTGTCGGAGTTCAAATAACGAAACTATTTTTATTCTAAAGCTATCAGGTTCCACGTTGTTGTTTTGAACGTCAGCCAACGGCGGACCGTCTAAAGGCTTGAATGTTTCTTCTAAATGTTCAGCAAACAAATTCGCTTTCTCTTTGTCTTCTCTTGCCCATTCGCCGTTAGCTTTTTTTATTGGTGCCGAGTGGATTATAGGTTTCTTGATAGACTTAACTGCTTTCCACAGCGAGTAGTTTGAGCTCCTGTCCGACGACAAGCCTTCAAGGTATTCAGGGGTCTCACGATTTTAAAGATCTTGCAACATTCCTTTCAGTTTGTTAGAGAGGTGGTTCAATAGGGTTTTGTCTGGGGGGGCCCTCGTGCCTCGCCATCTCCTACGCGCTCTTCTCTTTTCACGAATCAATTCTTCGATTTCGAGCGGATACGTTTTACGTACATGCCCGTCGGTGCTAACTGCGTTCTTTTGGGACGAAGTGTTGTTCCAAGCAGCGCTCTGAATTGCTTCAATGAATTGGTCATCTGCGGTTTCTAGCTCGAAAGGAGTTTTCAATGGCACATTCAAGCCAACACCCTCCTTACAGTTATTTCTGAAGGCGTCCCAGTTCAAGTTTTTGCTAGCTAATCTAGGAGCTCTTTCTATTTTCGCCAGTCTTCCACCCATCCTCAATATTACTCCTGAGTGGTCTGAGCAAAGATCATAACAGTCTTCGATTCGCGTAAGGTATTTGGGGTACCCTTTAGAGATGAAAAAGTCAACAAGGTCAGGCTTTTTATTCCTATCGGTTGGCCAATATGTTGGCTTACCCGTGGAGGAAAAGTCCACCCTGCGCTTCATACTGTTTTTGTACAGCACTCTTGTTGAATTGCATCGTGAGCCCCAAAAAGTATGCTTCGCGTTAAATTCACCCCCAATGATAAAATTGGACCCAATGAAGTCATACATACGATCAAGATCGTCTTCCACCAGTCTATATCCTGGCGGGAAATAGCAAGATGCAATGTTGTAATCTAAGCAGTCAATTTTTACAGAAACTGAAATGATCTGCATAGAGTCTAGCTCAACTTCTGTGTTCTTGAAGTGCTTTATGCAGTTCTTAATGTAGAGGGAGGAACCTCCTCTCGAATTTTGCAAAGGGTGATGTGCGTGATAGTCATTGTAACGTTTAAGTTTGGGTCTAGACCTGTTTTTTAAGGTGAGTTTCCGTAATCAGGCAAATATCAATATTATTTTTCCGTAGAAATACTTCTAGTTCGTCTATTTTATTCAGAAGGCCATTTGCATTCCATATTAGTATTTTAAATAACTGTTTCATATTCATGTTCTCTTGCAATTTTTTCGAGACTTAAACTCGAGCTTGCTCAGTTTGTCAAATATAACTTTGTTGATTTTAGTCTGATCCTCAAGTTTCTCCAAGATTACAGCGATGATCTGAAACACTGCATCTTTTGTGGGCGATCTTGCCTTGTTTTCGTTTGCCGCAACCTGTGCGTATGATTTGGGTCCTACCAGTGGTGGTTTCTTCGCTGCACTTGAACTGGCGCCGCTCTTTTGTGAAGCTTTTACGCCTTTTGTCGACGCCTCCTTTGCCAATTTCGCGTCTTTGGAGTCCTTGGCTTAGGAGTTTCAGCAGTTTTTGGACGTCCTAAGCTTGGATTCTGACCTCGAGTATTTTCCTTAAGAGGTAAGGTTAGCTACTTCGCATCCTCGATAGTTTGCGGGGTGGTTTCCGTGGCAATTGGCGCAAACTGCTGGAGCCTTTATGTCAACTTTGCACTCTGTTGAGAGGTGTTTTCCGGCACATTTCACGCAACGTGGTTCTTTTTGGCAGTAAGCACTTGTGTGCCTGAATTCTTGGCATCGCTTACACTGTGGTATCAGTATATTGCCCTCTCGCATGGGTTCGTTTTTAACCCTTATGTTGAGTATCATTTTCATTTTATAAATATCGTTTATGCTCTCAATTCTTTCAAAGGAGAGTATAAAAAGTGGAAGGCCGCGTCTGATCACAGTGTCTCTTTCTCCTTCTGTGCGTTGTTTTTCCTTTTTAATGATATTGACAGGATCAATAATTTTAAGGCCTTTAGTTTTTACGTCTTTTACAACGTCTTCTTTTGTGCATGATGGGTGGAGCCCCTTACAATGACTCGCAGTGGTTTTTCGTACTTATTTTGATAAGTATACCACTCGATTCTTTCTGCATTTAGTCTAAGAGACAGCGCGCGATAGAAATCGGCGTTGTCAACATTTACTTTCCACACGTTATTTAGGTGCGAAGTAAGCTTATAGTTTTCTGTTCTCACCGTGTTTGCAAGGTTGCGCAATCTCCCAAAGTCTGCTATCCCGACGATGTTTATTACGGGAGGTGGACGAATATTCGCTTCTGGTTTGGTCTTGTTTGAGCCAGAGGGCTTATCTTCTTTTTGTATTACTCTGGGAGAGGAATTCGCCTTACGCTTCTTGCTAGACCTTTCCCTTAAAACTGAATCAGTGTCAAGTGCAAGTTCGTCCTCGTCCGTGAAGTATTCGACTGCTGGTCGGCTCGGTGTCACACACTCTTTCGGTACCTCACAGTCTTTCGTTAAACGAGTATTTTTAATATCTTCGTTTTCTTTTCGCAGAGAGTCAACTTTCATTTTTAGATCGTGGAAGAGTCATTATTCTCCCTTTCTAAGGTCTTAATTTTCACAGAGTCCTGGTTTACCGGTGGACTGCTTTTCCCGGATATGTTCCATCTAGGTGGTGGTGATCGATTTAGTTTTGTCCTTTTCTCAAAAGGATTTATAAGCAATAAAAGGCTCTCCCCAGAATCCGTAGAGCCTGCTTCCGAAGAGGGTGGATTTTTTTGCCATTCATTGCCATTTTTTTAACTTTTCGTTTTTATGAGAAATAGGTAAGTCACTTCTATTTTAATTTTTAAATACAGCCGCCCCTTTGGAGACAGACACCGACCAGTGAGCCGCACAATGCGTGACAGACGCTTCTGGATTTTAATTTAACCTTTGGATTCATCTATAAGCTAAAACCTTACCGCCAAAAGTTGCCCCAAATGGAGCAGCATCAACAGCATCCGTTGAAACATTAAAGAATACTTCTTTCGGTGGATTTAAGTCGGCTTTTACGATAGGCATACCTTACCTCAAGTCTACTCTAACCCCGACCTTGCAGGGGAAGTACGTCAAAAAGTTCATCACATGCCTCAAGGCGAGTAAATACGCTGAAAAACCATGGTCCCTAACCCTAATATAGAAGATGCTTTAAACTTAACAACTGTAGAGTTACAATGGGCGGATGAAACCCTATATCGCCTTGTCCAAACTCAAGCTTATTGTTTAGAAAACGCCTTTTGCAAGAGAATCCTAACTGTGTTTTGCCTAAGTCATGCCCACTGAAATGCTTGTCACAAATCAAGTAATTCGTATGAGAGGTTGCCTAGAAAACTCCAAAATAGTTAGTGATGCGACAAAAAGTCCAACAGTACTTCCTTAGGCGCAAATTACGGAATTAATTGAAGACTCCTACCATAGAAAGTTGTGTTATGTTAATCACGAGACTGTGATTAATGAACTCTTTTAGTTCTTTCAGATCTAAGGCCTTCGGACGCTCTTGTGAACAGTTCGCAGCGAGATACAAATATGTAAAACTACAGAGCAATGCCAAAGGCACCGCAGATGGCATATTTACCTGAGGCACGACTTCCATCATATTCCCGAGCCTTTTCTTACGTCGGCGTCGACTTTGATAACCGCCGTTTTTGATAACTGTTGACAGACGAACAGAAAACGGTATGGTACTGTCTTAAAATGGCCTCGAGGAGTGGTGTCAATGCTAAGACTGCCAAGGATGGACAAGTGCAAAGTGTCACCGTGCGGACTTATCATCGACCAGCAGCGAAGATCGATGGATCTGAAGGAATTCCGAAGATATATTGCCATAACCCATCTATTATTTACTCGCCTCTTATGTTCGCCATACTGGGGGGAGAATGTTAGCAACCTAACAACCATTGGTCTCACTCCTGCTCGGCTGATCGTACCCATCTTTTTTAATCCGTAAACACATCCTTTGTTCAGAACTGAAAATTCATGGAATTTTAAATCGAATCTTGTAAGCATAAGGATTTAGCAAGAACAAACGCATATGTCAGCAAACTATCGACTCAACCCCGCAGAACAAGTGCGATCGAGTCGACTCAACTCAGCAACTCAACAACTCGATCTGCGTTTATAAAGAGCTTTTAAGTTTGCCGCCTCTTTTTTCTAGCGCGCCATCTCTTTTTTGAGCAAAAAACATTTTGTAGTCACTGCAAACGTCAAAGTCAATGGGTTTTGTATGTGAATCGCGCAGTTTCTTTAAAATATTTGCTTGGCAAATGCTCTGTGATACTACAAAACGTGACACATGCCGAAGTGTCAAAGCGAATGCGTAACAGATGACGAAGAGTTTGCACGTGAAACTAATCCGGCTCGTGAGAAAAGATCTACCAAAAAATGAAAAATCGAATCTTCGCCAGTAGTTGAGGCCGTATATACACAAAATGAAACACCAACCGAGTCGAAAAAAGGGACAGCGAAAATTGAAGAAAAAATTCGTCGACCGCTTGCAATAAATGTCGATGGGATCGCGGACTACGGTAAGCTGCCTTATATCCTAAAAAATGCTCTGGGGACGAAGTATAATTTAATGTCTCTTCGAAATTATGAATGGAAGGTCAAATTTGATGACTCCTAAATACTCAGAAAGTACAATGGTATACTTACAAAAACAGATTCGAGAAGCCGATTCGGGTTTTCACGAGGGTACTTCACCCAATCTGCACGAAGGAAGAAGTTGTTGAAGATGTTCGAGCCCAAGGCTTTAAAATTCTTGATGCCGTGAACAATACTACGAAAGAAAAAAAAGTAGAAGGAGAAAAAGGCATCGTGGTCCAGCACGGTCTTCATATTTTCATGCTGACGTTCTATAGGACTGAAAACACAAACGAAATATATAAAATAAAAACAATCCTAAATATCCGGGTAAAAATTTAGCCCAAGCGAGAGGGCAACAGACTAGTACCTCAATGTAAGCGATGCCAATGCTTTCAGCATAATCAAGCTTACTGCCAAAAAGAACCGTAACGTATCAAATCGGTGTCCAAAGGTGGACATCTTTCAAAAGATTGCAACGTAAGCAGTGAGGCCCCAGGGACTTGTGCTATTGTAATGGAAGTTACCCAGCGAGCTACCGACGTTGCGAAATCGCAAAAGAGCTACCAAAACCTCACGAAACTATTAAGCAACGTATTGAAGATAGGGTCACAACCCCACAACGTTCTAGAGCTGACAAGTCGTAAACTCCAAAATGAGTCAGTAATACGAGATTGATAAGGAAAATAAATACAAATTCCGCAAGAAAACGTTGCCGGTCCAAGTACAAAGGAAAAATCGTCACTCACCGACCCAAAATCATACGCTGAAGTCGCGTCACACAAAAGCAAACCGAAACCTGCCACAACAGATTCGGTATCTCACATATTATTTATGATATTGGAAAAGCTTGAGCAACAAACTAAATTTAATCATTTAATATTTGACAAACTGAGCGAGTTAGAGTTTAAACCTCGCAAAACGAATAACATATTATGTATATGAAGCTCATTAACATACTTACATGGAATGCAAAGTTTCTAGTCTTCTAGACAAAATAGACGAACTAGAAGTATTTCTACGATTCTTCCTGATTTAAAGAAGGAAATCATCAGAAAATTTGAGAGGCGGATCCACTCTCTACATCAAAGACTGCATTTAACATTACCAAAACGAAGAAATTGAACTTGAGCTATGCAAATAGCTTCAGTTTCGGTGAAAATAAGTCACCTAGATTATAATATCGCCTTGAGTTATTTTCCTACACAGTATAGACTAGCGGACGTTGATCTTACTCCCCTCTTTGACTTACTTGGGTCGGCGGGACTTTAACGCGAACACTTTTTGGGTATCACGGTGCAATTCAACAAGAGGTAGAGTACTCTTCAAAGCTAGTACAAAACGTGGCGTAATTTTCCTTTCGACGGGAAAGCCAACGTATTGTCCAACCGACAGAAACAAAATTCCTGATGTCGACTTCTTTATTGCAAAAAAATATTAACGAGGGGTCCCTTGTCACCTAACCAATGTAGAAGAATACTATGATCTCTATTCGGATCAATCGGCAGTCGTTCTGAAAGTCTGAGTCGGGTTAAAAGTTAACTTGTTACAACACTGGGATGGCTTTAGAAAATACTGCACATAAAATGTTCCACTTATACAAATAGAAGACGAAGTCGATAAATTCGTAAGAACTGTTCAAAACACTGCTTGAAACTCTACTTCTTTCCGGAAGACTGGAGTATGGAAAAGCGGAAGAATATACCCGCGCGAAATATAAGAGCTCATATGCGAAAAAAGAAAGGCGCGAAAGAGATGGCATTTGGGCTAACTCTTTTGCAAAAAGAGAGGACGCAACTTAACATTGAAATTGTTTAATTTAAAAGGAATTCGCGCGACGCGTTTCGAATAACTATTCCATCGACAGGCGCTTTTTGTATGCCACTGGTGCAAGGTTAGCTTAAAAAAAATTGAAAAATTTCTTTAAGCAAAGAATAATTGGGTAATTGTGAAACTACCTAACCAAACTCTATTTGTAAGCAAATGCCCTCAAATATATGTAAAAGTGCCAAGCAGGCGTAGAAAAACTCTTCGTTTGCTTTGTTTTCTTTTTTTTTGTGCCTGATTATGTTACTTAGACGTGGTAACATACCGATGACGTAGGTGTTGACTGTCAGGAAGAGAAAAGGGAGGACCGGATAAGCTCAACACATTGATGATGCGGTAATAATCCGTAAATCGGAGTCGGGAAGATCAATTCGGGCCATGATCTTCATGGTAGGGAGGGTAAGAATGTCCGCGTTTAATTACCACATATAGCGCCCCCTCAATGTGGTAACGTCCGTCCGCTTTAGAAAAAATGCCCTATTTTTGGTTTTTTGGCTTTTCGGCATGATTTATGTTGCGTAGTAGGTAGGCAGATCGAGCGCGGGGGCAAGAACCTTCGACATGTCCGCCGAGCTCAGTCGTGCAGAGCAAGCATGCCGCACCCCCCTCTTTCGGTCATCCCTTCCCTTCTTCTGTCACATCCCATCCTTAAGTCCCGGCCACATCCTGGTTTCCTGTCATCTTTTCCATTTCGAAAATCCCCGTGGCCAACACCTGCCTGTTACAAATGGTTGTTGTTAAGGAGATGGATAGCGTAGTTTGATTTCGTGTTGGGCTTCGGGATGTGTTCTGTAAATGTCTCGGAGAAAGTTCTCCCTGTCGGTCCAATGTAGAAGCTGTTGCAGTCGTTGTATGTGATTTTGTAGACTCCTGGGCATATTTTTGTTTATCTTTTCTTGGTCGGTTGAAGTATTTTTTGAGGGTAATTGTTTGTTTTGAAAAATATGTTTATGTTTATTTTCTTAAATTCTTTTTTATGTTTCCAAAAAAGTTACATTATTACCAGCCAACTAACTAATTTTTAGCGGCATGGTAAATAATGTTTATGGGGTCTTTGATTAATATCAAAAGAAAAGTTAGAGAAGCCTCTACCCGAATAGGTGTTTAACATGTTTCAAACAATGTTTATGGGGTCTTTGATTAATATCAAAAATAAAAGTTATAGAGGCCTCTACCCCAATAAGTGATTCACTTGGAACGTGACAGTATGATCATCAGTTTCTTCTCATCAGACTTCTCTAACTTTTCTTCTAATATTAATCAAAGACCCCATAAACATTGTTTACCTTGCCACTAAGAATTAGTTAGTTGGTTGGTTATAATGTAACTTTTTTGGAAACTATAATTCTATCCTAGCCCCGGGTTTTTCTTATTTTTTAACATCTTTTCGGTTTAATCTGAGCCATCAACATGACGCCTTCAACCGAAGGCTAGTTGATAAATATAATTCACACGCAATTCCTCTCGATTTTTCTTCTAATCTCGCGTGGAATTGGCTGAATTTCGTGTTTTGGGCAAGACGTGACAGATACCCAACTGATGATCATATTGTCGCGTTACATGTGAAACACCTATTGGGGTAGAGGCTTCTGTAACTTTTCTTTTCTTTATTATGGTTTGTGGTAGCAAGTTAGTGTATTTTATGGAGATGAACTTGTTTGTCGAGATTTCATTATTCTTATTATTTTTGTGCAGTGTTCTTTTTGTCTTTTGGTGTTGTCGAAATTATTTACAATACATATAACGTATTCTTTATTATATACAGTCGATAATCATTACATTACTTACACAATTACGTACATACAGTCTATACCTATTCATTTTTCATATGTACTCAAATACATGCATATATCATAGCTTTACCCTTTTGTTCTTTGACAGTTGCAAATTAAAGTCAGTTCCTTTCTGTCTATCGATCGACTCAGCCAACAACTTGTTAAATACTTAGCTTAAGCAAACTTGAATTAAAACCATTTCAATTGAAGTTTCATTTAAAACGGCTCGTGTTTTCTTTCTTGTTTTTTGGAACGGGTGAACATTTACAAAATCTGGTGCCGAAACCCGGGATTTACCGAAACGAGTTTAACGAACGCTTTTACGAAAAACGAGCATCCTAAGTACGGTTTTGAAATTTAAATATGGAGTTGGCGAGTCGTGCATCATATCGTGGTCAAGTGACCAAATTAGTTAATAGCGCGACCGAATATTTAAAGTCAGACGACGCGAAAATAAGCGAAAATCGGGATAACCTTGAAGCTATAGAAGAGGAGCTACAGGTTTCGCTTGACCGTTTAATCGCCGCGAACGAGTGCTTGCGAAAAGCAAATCAGGATATTGTCTCTTTGATTCGAGATTCCGAAATGGCAAGGGAAGCGGATCTTGTGGCTGAGTACGAAGACAAAGCGGTTGCTTCTATAACTCGCCTAAAACATAGGCTGGCCAAAGTTCGTGAACATCAAAGGAAACTAGACACAAATGATGAAAATCTCCATGAAACAGGTAACACCTTGAGTAATACTGCAGAACCCCCACAAAATCGCCACTCAGCACATGGTGCAATTCAGTTGCAAAGATTGCAGCCAAAAAAATTCTCGGGTGATTTCAAAGAGTGGGTTCCGTTCTGGGAGCAATATCGGACACTCATACATGAAAATTCCTCTTTGAGCACGATTGACAAATTCAACTACCTAGAAACTGTCTTAACGGGCAAAGCAACGGAGACATTGGTCGGTCTCACTCCCACAGAAGAAAATTATAACTCCGCTATCGCAATGTTAAAAGAGGAGTACGGTAACAACGAAAAAATAGTTGACTACACCATGCAGCGCTTGTTGTCAATTCCGTCTATATCCTCTAAGACAGACGCATTGGGTTTGAGACGGCTATATACTTCTGTTCTTGCTTCCACTCGTTCCCTCACAACTTTGGGAATTCCGGGATCAAACTATTTTGTCATGCTGAAAGGGGTTTTGCTCAGATGTCTTCCAAATGAGCTGCGCGTTGACTTTCACCGCTATTATGGAGATTCTGAAAACAATGATTATCGCACGGAGCCTGCAGATGAGGATGTAAGTATTGCGTCAGCCTCAGAACATTCGTCTGCTAGCATGATTGGTGACAGGCAAGTCAGGTGTTTGCTCAAATTCCTCAAAAGGGAAGTTGAATCGCTCGAAAAGGCGAATGAGGCGAAATCCACCACACACACACACGCAATACGTATGAACGCGAGGAATCAAGGAAATGTCAAAACGGCAGTTGGGTTATTTGCATCGGAGACGAAGGGGAGCTGTTTGTTCTGTAAAGAAAAAAACCACGACACGAAAGATTGCTGCAGTGCAAAAAGTTTATCGGATAAAAAAGTACTCTTAAAGGTAGAAGGAAGGTGTTATCGCTGCTGCAAGGTTGGACACAATTCTAAAATGTGCAGAATAAAATGGCTCAAATGTAAAACCTGCAGTGGAAGACATGCAACGAGTATGTGTGACCCATCTTTCGTTAAACGTAACAAAAATTCCTCTTCATCTACAGCTGTTCAAGAAAATAACGCACCATCAGAAACAGCCGGCAATACATCCACAAATTTGTACACAGCGGAATCAAAGCAACAGTCTAACGTTTATCTGCAAACCGCTTGTGCATTTGCTTGCAGTGAATATTCTTCTTCGCCCTTGTACATTAGAGTCGTCATGGATGGGGGCAGTCAACTTTCATTTGTAAAAGCATCACTGGCCCGACGATTGAATTTGCCGATAATTGGAGTAAGTAATCTCAGTGTGATCCCCTTTGGTAGTGACAGACCAAGGCCAAGCAAAATGTGCAATAAAGTTCGTATATTGCTTAACAGTCAACATGATAATAAAGCGGTGGTTTTGGAGGCAATTGAAGTGCCAGAAATATGTTTTGATGTGCTCGCAGTTCCAACTAACGAGGCGCTTTTACCATTTTGTAAACTACAGCTGGCAGATGCTAGAATACGCGGTCAACAATTGGAAGAAGGGATAAGTGTGCTGATTGGTGCTGATACATACTGGCAGTTTGCTACCGGTAAGACTAGGCGTTTAACGGACAGGCTAGTTGCAGTAGAGACGATATTGGGGTGGACTGTTCAGGGCCCCTTAACAGTGCAATCAACAACTGACAGCCCGAGCTCTACAACTGCCCTTCATGTCTGCTGCTGTGAAGATGTACAAAGATTTTGGAGTCTTGATATTATGGGAATATCTCCAGACGAGAATAAAAAGGTAAGCAACGATTTGTCATCACATATTCGCCGAAACGCCAATCGGTATGAAGTGTCTCTTCCTTGGAAAGCTATGTCTGTAGCCTTGCATGACAATCGACTGGGTGCTTTGGTTCGGATGCAGTCATTAGTTCGTAGGCTTCGCTCATGTGGGAGGCTCAACGAATATAGTAAAGCAATGAATGAAATGCTGTCATCTGGTGTAGCCGAAATCGTTCCTGAGGCAGCTGAACATGGGAACCGCGTTTATTATTTACCTCACCGCCCTGTCTACCGAGAACACAAGGAAACGACAAAGCTGCGCATTGTGTTCGATGCTTCGGCGCATGCAGCTAATCATTCTTCTCTGAACGATTGCTTGGATGTAGGACCAAATCTGTTGCCTGAGATTTTGACTGTTTTGTTGAATTTTCGTACTGGTAAGATTGGACTTGTTGCGGACATCGAGAAGGCTTTTCTGCAAATTTTATTAGATAAAGCAGACAGAGACAGCCATCGATTTTTTTGGTTCTCAGATGTAGTCGACGAGCAGAAGCAGCTTCCTACGGTGTGCGTCTTCAGAATGACCCGTTTAACCTTTGGTGTTACTAGCAGCCCATTTCTTCTTGCAGCAACATTGCAACAAATTATCGACGAAGCTAAAGGAAAATACCCCGAGACATGTAAGAGGCTAAGCGGGACCTTCTATATGGATGATTTCATTTTCAGTGCTGATAATGAGGAAATAGCGAAACACATGTATCAAGAAACTTACCATATTTTGCAGAGTGCTTCAATGACGCTTCGAAAATGGAACAGCAACAACGAGAATGTTCGACAATGTTTTCCGATAGAGGACCGACTCGCTAACACTCAAAAGGTTCTGGGATTGCGCTGGGTAGTAGCAACAGACGAATTAGAAGTGGATTTGGATCCAGTTATACAGATTCTTAGACAAGGGTGCCTACAAGCTACAAAACTAAACATTTTAAAGGTGATGGCTAAGGTGTTTGATCCATTTGGTATTCTGGCTCCGTGGACGGTTCGGCTGAAAATACTTTTCCAAAATATTTGGCGACGAAAGTTAGATTGGAAGGTTAGTCTGCCTGGTGATCTGCTAAGTGTTTGGACGGCTTGTTGCAATGAGATTGAAGACCTCAATGAAATCGTTTTGCCTAGACATCTATTGAATAATGACTCGACTGAGTTGCATATTTTTGCTGACGCTAGTAAGTTTGCTTTTGGAGCCGCTGCTTATGCTAGGACCATCGATAACAACGGACAAGCTTTTGTACAGTTTGTTTGTGCCAAAAACAGAGTGGCGCCTCTAAAAAACGAAAGTCAGAACGAATTGACCGTTCCCAAGTTGGAGCTTACCGCCGCCCTTATAGCTGCGCGTTTACTGGCCTATCTTCGCGAAAATCTTCGTATCACGTTCAAAATAACATTTCTTTGGTCGGACTCTCAGATTTCTCTTTTCTGGATAAAGGGAGTGCAAAAGCGTTGGAAGCCCTACATTGAGAGCCGGGTCAAAGAAATTAGAGCGCTAACCGATGTTTCATCCTGGAGGCACTGCCCTGGCTCGGATAATCCGGCAGACCTGTTGACCCGTGGGATCAGTGCCACTACTCTTGTTAATTCGTCGACTTGGTTTAACGGACCTTCTTGGTTGCTGAGGGAGGAATTTGAAATTCGGACCAATGAAAATGACACATGGACTACTTCGTTGTGTGCCCTGTCAACGCATTTAGAAGAAAATGATGAAAACGGGATTATGGAGGATGACATGCCACCGGTTCTCGACGTTAAAAAATTCAGTGAGTTGGGACGTCTTTTGCGTATAACAGCTTACTTGTTTCGAACGGTAGACATTAGGCGAAAGGTTAAATTCTCGGAATACTTGTCAGCTGAAGAAATAAATCGTGCGGAAAAATATTGGATTCACAAAGTTCAGCGCCAGTATTACACTGAAGAAATAACGGCTCTACGGAAAAACAAAGGTATACCTTCAACATCGAAAATAACAACCCTTACTCCCTTTTTAGACGCTGGTGATGAATTTTTACGAGTTGGGGGTCGTCTTCAATTTGTGGCAGCTAACGCTAACGAAGCTCATCCAATAATTCTACCCAAATCGTCCCACGTCACCGAGCTATTCGTAACCGATGCGCATGTGAGAGCATTTCATGGCGGTACATCAGCGACTCTTTCAAGGCTGCGTTCTTCATACTGGGTAGTGAAAGGACGTCAATTGATCAAGAATGTGATCAAAAGGTGTTTTATCTGCAAGGTTCTCCGAGGTTCTCCAGCTACGCAGATATTTGCACCACTTCCTAGGGACCGCATTTTAAAATCGCGGCCATTTGAGGTGATTGGAATGGACTATGCGGGTCCCTTGTATATCACGGATCAAGCCATACAACGCAAGAAAATTTATATTTTATTATTTACCTGAAAACGAACAATTTCTTGGATATCTAAGTAAGAACAGCATAAAGTGGAAATTCATCGTCGAGCGTGCCCCATGGTGGGGCGGGTTCTGGGAGCGACTAGTTGGAGTGGTTAAGTCCGCCCTTAAGGCAGCTATTGGTAAGGCCTCTTTAAATGTTGATCAATTTCAAACTTATTTGACAGAAGTAGAAGGCGTCGTCAACTTGAGACCGATTACTTATGTTGGAGATGACCCGCTAGATCTTGCACCACTAACGCCGGCACATTTTTTAACTGGCGCAAATGACACTTCGGCCGTTGCAACCCTCGAGAAACCCACGGGAAAAGAGCTGCGAAAAGTTTGGAAGGAGCGTCTTCGTTTTTTGGCCAGCTTCAAGAAGCGATGGTACAAGGAATACCTCCTGCAATTGAGATCCCTACATCATGTTAAACGTCCATTAAGTTCCAATATTAAAGTAGGGGACGTGGTGCTATTGGAGGATCTATCAATGCCGAGAAGTCTTTGGCATCTTGCGATCGTCGATAAGTGTTTTCCCGGCAGAGATGGCCACACCCGAGCTTGTGAAATACGTCTAGCCAACGGATCTATTTTAAGAAGACCAATACAACGTTTGTATCCCTTGGAGATCACTGGGTAACTCTAAAACTTTGTGGGCGGAGGATGTCGAAATTATTTACAATACATATAACGTATTCTTTATTATATACAGTCGATAATCATTACATTACTTACACAATTACGTACATACAGTCTATACCTATTCATTTTTCATATGTACTCAAATACATGCATATATCATAGCTTTACCCTTTTGTTCTTTGACAGTTGCAAATTAAAGTCAGTTCCTTTCTGTCTATCGATCGACTCAGCCAACAACTTGTTAAATACTTAGCTTAAGCAAACTTGAATTAAAACCATTTCAATTGAAGTTTCATTTAAAACGGCTCGTGTTTTCTTTCTTGTTTTTTGGAACGGGTGAACATTTACAAAAGGTGTAGTCTGTCAATTGTTGTGTCAAAACCATTTGATACTGCAATTCGTTTGATAATGTTTAATTCTTTCAGGTAGTCTTGTTTATCCATGGGGACTTGTAAGAGTCTATTGATGAACGTGACGACGTAGGCTGCCATTTTTTGCGTGTGTGCGAATCATTATGTATTGT
Source organism: Neoascia interrupta (assembly GCA_947623515.1). Lineage (NCBI taxonomy): Eukaryota > Metazoa > Arthropoda > Insecta > Diptera > Syrphidae > Neoascia > Neoascia interrupta. Next base: position 106,637,399 of record OX392462.1, read on the forward strand.
TATGTCTGTAGTCGTTAGTTTTCTGTAAATTTTATATTTTTTAACCTGTTTTTGTATTTTCTGATATTCAGGTCTAAGAAATTAAGGGAGTTTTCGCTTTCCCTTTCTGAGGTGAACTTGATTTTATCGCTTAAGCTGTTCATGTACTTCTTTAAAATGTCGTTCTGTCTGAGAGTGCCATCGAAAATCAAAAAGGTGTCGTCAACGTACCTTGAGTAGAATATTATATTTTGATGCTGTGAGTTTTTGTTTTGATAAAATTTGATAAAGTTTACTTATTTTCAAGGTGATTCAGGTAGATATCAGGCATGAGTCCGCTAAGAGGTGAGCCCATCACTAATCCTTCTTCTTGTCTATAGAATTTATTGTCGAAGGTGAAGTAATTTTGCTTTAGGACTGTTTCGAGCAAATATGTCATTTCTCTTATGTGGTCATTGCTAACGTTTGCGCTGTCTGTGAGGTTTTTCTTAATTATGTCGATTGTTTCCTGGACTAGTATATTTGCAAACATGTTCGTTACGTCGAATGATAGTAATTAAGGGGAAGGATAGTAATAGTAATGTACTGTGGTAAGATGTTAGTGCCTTTTAATTTGTCGATGAGTTGTGCGTAGTTTAATATACTGTTCCTTTTCTGTATTTTGATGCTGTTATTTTATTAATTTGTGCAGTGTTTTGGCCACTTTAAAAGCGGTCTTATTGTATTGGGGTGCATTTTTTGTAGATTTTTGGGAGTACAGTAAATTGTGGAGCTTTGGCATTACTTTGTTTGAGTCTTTGTTTAGCTGCGTTATTAAATAAGACATTGCAACTTTTTATGATGGCGTTAATTTCCTTTACATACTCTTTGATGGGGTCGTTTGGTATCGGTTTGACGGTATTTTCTATATGAATTTGTTTGTTTTGTCGATATACTCTTGTTGTTTTAATATGACTGTGTAACCTTTGTCAGCTTTTGTAATTATGGCGTTAATGCCTTTTAATTTTTGTTTTATGTTTTACAGGTTCTTAATTTTTATTTTTGCGTTCTAGCGTTCAGGTTCTAATAGATTTTTGAGTTTTCTATCGGCTATTCTTATTAGATATGCGTGTTTCTTTCTGTATTTTTGGTCGGAGTTAGTTTTAATGGCTGCTTCTGCGTTGCTGACTTCACGAATTATATTTTTGTTTGGCATTGGTAAATTGAAATTGAGACCTCAGTTTATCAAAAAACAAGAATCGTATGTCTTTTTCTGATTCTGTGAATTGAATGTCCGTGTTATTGACAACCCTAGGGAAGAACTTGTGTATTTTTTCTATGGTTTGAGTCTTGTTGCTTAATTCGTGAAAGTTTTTGTATTTTGTTTTCTGTTTGTGCGAAATGGAAAGCGTGATGTCGTTAATTTGTTTGTTTATCTCTTCGATTATCTCGCGTGCTATATGTTGAGCTTATATATGTTGAGAAAATACACCCAAGTATATAAAAACAGCACTGCAAGGCATGTGCTGTTTTTATATACTTGGGTGTATTTTGGTGTTATGTGGTGTTTAAGGCATTTTTTTTTGTTGAAATTTATGTTCATGGTATTGACAAATTAATAAAAAACAGTACCAAAATACAGAATAGGAACATTATATTGAACTGTGCACAGCTCATCGAAAAATTAAAAGACACCAATATCTTACCACAGCATACAAATTACTATCATTCGACTTCCCGAACATGTAAACAAATATACCAGTCCAGGAAACCACCGATATAATTAAGAAAAACCCCACAGACAGCGCAGACGCTAGCAATTTTGCGCGATGCCAAGAAATCAGGCACACAAGTGCCCACTGCCAAAAAGAACCACGTTGCGTTAAATGTGCCGAAAAACATCTCTCAACAGAGTGCAAAGTTGACATGAAGGCTCCAGCAGTTTGCGCCAATTGCAACGGAAACCACCCCGCCAACTATCGAGGATGCGTAGTAGACATAGAGCTGCAAAAGGGACGAGAACCTCTTAAGGAAAATATTCGAGGTCCGAATCCAACCCTTGGACGTCCAAAAACTGCTAAAACTCCTAAGCCAAAGACTCCTAAGACGCCAAAGCCGATTAAAAGTGCGAGATTGGCAAAGGAGGCGATGACAAAAAGGCGTAAAAGCTCCACAAGAGAGCGGCACCAGTTCGGAGAAATCGCCACTGGTCGGACCGAAATCATACGGCCACAACAGATGCAGTGTCTCAGATCCTCGCTGTAATCTTGGAAAAATTTGAGGATCAGACTAAAATCAACAAATGTATATTTGACAAACTGAGCAAGCTCGAGTTGCTTAGTTTGTCTGAACCTCGAAAAAATTAAAGAGAACATGAATATGAAACAGTTATTTAAAATACTAACATGGAATGCAAACGGACTTCTGAATAAAATAGATGAACTACAAGTATTTCTGCGGAAAAATAATATTGATATTTGCATGATTACGGAAACTCACCTTAAAAACGGGTCTGGACCAAAACTTAAAGGTTACAATGATTATCACGCCCATTAACCCTCGCAAAATTCGAGAGGAGGATCCTCATCATCATCATCATTTTCGAATGCCGCTTATCCTTTAAAAGGGTCGCGGAGCGAGAGTGGCAAAATGGTCCTTCCATCTTTCTCGATCCTCAGCCACCAACTCAAGAGACTCCGGCGCAATCCCCAGAGTCTCTTGAGTTGGTGGCGGAGGAGTAAGATGAAAATTTACTACTATGACGTGGCAGTAGTTGCTGCCAGAAAACTATGGCAGTTTTCATAGTGTCTCTCATAAATGGATGGTTTTTTTTGGCACGTGGAGATCGGGCATAACTAATATCAGCCACTTCGGTATTATATACCTGCTATAGTGGGTGTTTTGGTATCTTTGAAAGATTTTGGAGTCTTAGCTTAGTAGTTAGTAGTCTTAGCAGTAGTATTAAAAAAAAAAATACTTCGACCGACCAAGAAAAGAGAAACAAAAACATGCCCCGCAGTTTTTCATTGCTAACATTAAAAGGGGCTTCGGACATATTAGGATAGACTGGGATGAAGAAATCGTCTAAGGGACAAAGATTTAGTTTTCCACCTGAGATCATAAATAATGCACACATTATTGTTTTGAAAATTACTTATTTATTAACAAAAAATATATCATAGCGTCGTCGGCTAAATGTATAAGACTTTTAAGTCCAGTTTTGGGCGAAAAAGAGATTTTGACTTCATTTCGTAGATCAAAACATGTTTTTAAAGTCGATTTAATACGTAAGTCTAATTCGACTTGGTTACCGAAGAATCTTAATGCGCGTTTAAGGAAAGGTGCGATTTTATCACAGCTCATACTAAAATTACATCTTGTACAAAGCTCTGCATTAACGTGGCTTACTCGCAACTTACTGCGGTCGTCTATAAACTATCTGGATTATAGAAAACAACCCTTCCCATATAAGGCAAAACCCCCAGTAACGTGCCCCCTTAAGGAAAGTTTGGAGTTCGTTGCTCTTCCAAAATTTATAACTTAGATATACGGAAACAAGTTTATGATTTTAATAATGCTTGATGTATTACTATTTGAATTAATTAATAACTTTTTAAGAAGGAATGACTTGGATTTAATAAATAAAAAAAAGTAGAAAATGAGACATGAACCAGTACCGAACCCCCTCCGTTCCTAATTCGAGCCCTTAGCGTTCCAGTAACGAGCCCCCATTTAAATCATAGCATGACAAGAAAAAAAAAGTGCAACAGTGCGTATAAAAACGCTTCAATTCGTCTTCGAGGCCTCCAAACAATTTGGCGGGATGAAAAATATATTTGTAACGTGCTATATTCATATTTTGGGCTGAAGCAAAAGTTAAAAGCATCACTTTTCTTAAAAAAATACATTTTTAAGCAATAAATGGGACGGGATATAGCTAGTACATATACCAAAATATTAGTTAAAGCTAATACCTACTTCATTTGTCTAATTTTTTTCAGATTTCATATTAAATATAATATTTAATTAATAAACGTAATTTAAGTTAAAACTAGGGATACGTTTTTTTGTTCGCCTCAAAGACAATAAGAAAAGTGTTGCGGGCCAAAAATGAATGTATTTCTATTATAAGAATGCAAAAAGTCTTTTTTTTTAAAACAGAGAGGGTCGAACATACGGGTTGAGCCTGTGTGCAGAAAAAAGCGGTTTCCCAAATTCCTTGTCTCAAGCTCAATTTCAAAAACCTTGAAATAAAACTTTACACATAAAGACCGACCAACTTCCGACTACTCATACTTACCCAGAGTATAACCAGTTTAATGAATAGTTTGTAAGAAAGCATTCAAATAATCACCGTAGACCCTCAATACCTTTTAGGGATCTGATCGAGACCGACAGGAGAATCGAATAAGCCATGTCCATCCGTCCGTTCACCTTTATGTATGAAAGTTTTAGGTCTTCAGAATAAAGCTAGAAAGCTGAAACTTAAACCACGGCTGAAATCTTATGTTGTACAGAAAAAGTGTTAAAATTGGTTAAATCCGCCGACGGCCACGCCCACTATTATCTTCAATGTGAAACAACCTCTAATGCACATTTTATTTCAAAAGACCTTTTGACCAATTTAAAGAAGGCAAAGGAATTCCAATTTTTGTGTATAGAAACTGCGACTGGGAACCTTTAACACGACGAAAATTAAACTGCCCGCACCATGCATACTTTTGCAGTGTTATATCTTTAAGAACTTGATTTCTCTGAAAGTTCACTCTTAGTGGAAAAAAATATTATATGACAAATATTACAGATGTTAGTATTTTCTAAGTTTGCTCTATGCAAAATTTTAAGCTCCGCCTACCTTAAGGGGCGTTTTTAGGAAAAAACTGAACTGTTTTTTGGTTTAAATGATCGTTTTTAACACATTTCCTCACGGTCCTAACGAAATAAGTTTAAATGATTTCCTACTTGGTCCAGCCCACTTTTTAGGGCTTGGCCCATACACATAATTGACTTTGAATGAAAACATTCAGGCCGTTGTATCGGGTATTTAGTAGTTCGTTGCAGACGAACTCTTGCACTTACTTTCTTGTTTTATGCTCGCAATTCTTCCCCTTTATTCAGAATGTGGCTTTAGAACAGTGACGTGCCGTGATGCTTTCAGCAAGGTATTCTCCACTTTTTTTGATACAGAAAATGCATCGTACCTAGTCTATTCTCAGTTTTACCAGGACCACGACGAGGACTTGATGGAAAAAGATCCCATTTGTTCGGTTTTTTTTATATATGTTTTTTTAATAATTTTTTTTTTCTTTTTACATTTTATATTTTTTTTTTTTGTTTTTTTTTTCATAGTAAGGTATTATAAGAAATTGTTGGTAGAAACTATTTGTAAGTGAGTTCTATGCGTCTTATTTTCTTAACAAAAATTTTTAATACCTAAACATAGAAAGAGTCCTTGCTTTTTATTTACTTAAGTAAGGTTTTCTCGATAGAAATCATGGCTAGTTCCGACAATCTTTCCTCAAGCATCGGGTTCCTCGAATAAGTCTTTATCCGTTTCAGTGCAGAAAATGATCTTTTCACTGAATTGCTGGTGGTCGGTATAGTTAAAACTAATAAGCTTAATTTGAAGATTTCAGAAAACGTATCTTTCAATTCCATATTCTGGAGAATCACAGGTATGTCTTTAATGATAATGCTGCGGAATTGAGCATTAGAATAAAAAACATTTAAGTCATTTCTAAGCTTAACAAAATCAAAAAAGGGACCATATGACTTTTTAAGACTTTCGAAAGCTTGTACTGGGAATTTTTTTTCATAAATATAAATGTTTTTTGAATTTAACAATTCTAAAAAATTAAGGTCTGCCAATGACTCGAACCTTACATCCATTTGAGTTGAAAATGTGTTAATAATTTCAAAATATATTTGTCGATATCGCAGCTCAAAAGCTTCTAAATCCTCCCCTCGTTTCGGAATTGGGCTTACAACATTTTTGGCGGCTTCGAATAAATTTTTAAACTGCAGTCTATTATTTGAAATGCGCCTTATTGTAATCAAAACAATACTGTATATCAAAGGATTTTGTTTGTAAAACATCAAACAAAACATCAGTGAAAGAGAAGATATAATTAAATATATTGAGGAGAAAAACAGCATTAAAAGTATTTAAAAATTGTAAAAATCCGCTTGCTTGTACCGCATCGGCACCCCAAGAAATCGGATCATCGATCATTTCTTCAAACAGCAGTGTAAGGTCATGGATATGAGTATGAACCACGTTAACAAGCCGAGATGAATAGTTTCATCTCGTAGGCGCAACTGATGGGAGCCTGCGCTTAACAATCTGTTCCAAAAAAACAGTTCTTTTTGTTGATTTGGGAAAAAAAGATGATAGTCCGGACAAGGTTATAAAAATTTTTTGACTTCGTGAAGGAAATGCACGGATTGTGACAAAAAAAGGTTTAACCTGTGAGCATTGCAGTACGAAAATTGCATTTGAGAACTCCTCTCTTACCTTGGCTTGGGTTCCATTTAAATGACTGGACATAACCGCTGCGCCATCGTAAGTTTGAGCTACGAGCTTTGTTTATTTAATTTTTCGGATTTGATTAAATTAATCAATTTTTCAGAAATAGCGGCTGCAGTACGATCACCACTAACATTCCAGAATTGATAAAACCGCTCTCTTGCTTGACCTTTATTATCAACATATCGGAAAACGACTGACAATTGAGCCTTTTTTGTGATATCTGTGGCTTCGTCAAGCATTACAGCAAGAAATAGCGCTTCATTTATTTCTTTGTCAATATGATCAGAAATAACGACTGCAACTGAATTTATTAGGTCATTCTGGATGTTGTTGGAAGTGCCCTTAAATACTGAAGCAGAAGCTAAATGCCGTTCTAATTTCCCGTCATATTAAGCAATTAAGTGCATTAATTCAATGTAATTGCCTCTGTTATCTGATGTTTAACTTTCGTCGTTGCCTCTGGAGGCGAGTTCCTGAGATCCAAGAAAGCACACAGAGTCCACAAGCCGTTTCAAGACTTGACGAGCTTTGGAAACTTGTTCATTGTGGCGCGAAACTGAATTAAGTTTTTGCTTATCGAGTCATCAAATCAATGCGACTATTTCCGAATGTCTTTAATGTTACACTGTTATTGATGTGAGCTTGGCAAATTGTGTGCTTTGTCATTGCAGCGGCTAAATGATTAAGATCATTATAGCCGGTTGTCCAGACGCCCCTTTCCTGATTACTTGAAAAAAGTAAACAAGGCCAACAAAATAATTTATTGAGAACAGGACAACCACACAACCATTATTTGCCTTCATAATTAGAAGTTTGAAAATGCCTACTAAAAGATTTGCTTTTTGTCGCAACCCTACAAATCAAATTCGGAACAGGTGGAGTTACCAGAACTTACAATATCAATTTTTTCTGAAGAACTTAATTGAGAAAATGGTTTCTCCAACAGTTTTTCAATAGCACATTGACAGGCCATGTTTTGTTCATGTAAATAAATTTTCGATTTTAAAGACACAACCATCCACAGCAGCTGCCAAAATGCGAATAACACATGCAGTGTGTGCTTCGCATAAGTTCGTAATAAAGTGTAAGAGTAGAGTGTGTCTTCATCAAACTTGATAGGTTGGTGGGTGCTCTGTTTTCTAGCGCACAATCCCATGTTTGGGAATAAGTTAGATATTTTTTAATGAAAGGGTTTGGTGCTCTGTTCACTGACGAACGCAGGTAGCCATAGTAGTGCCGCTGCTGAACCGATGTGTGGACGTGTGGTGGTGGTCCAAAGCCAGATCCAACCAGTCTCATTGTATCGAACTTCCGTTCGCTGTTTTCTAGCGCACAATTCCATGTTTGGGAATGGGTTAGATATTGTTTTGTATTAAAGGGTTTGGTGCTCTGTTCACTGACGAACGCAGGTTGCCGACCGTCGACGGGCCACTTGCCGAGTAGTACCGCTGCCGACTTGTGGTGGTGGTCCAACGTCCAACTAAATCCAGGGGCCAGACGCCAGAGAAAATGTCATTGTATTGAACCTGCGTTCGCTGTTTTCTAGCGCACAAAATCTCAGGAACTGTTATGAACGGCTGTTGGTATTGTGAATGTGTTACACTTTTTTTTGTATAGATATTTTCTTTGGTAGGTGCTCTGTTCACTAGAGAACACCTTGGCGTGGTGATTTGGTGAACCGTGAGACTGCCTGAGATGAGGCAAATGAAATGACTTTCTTAACGAACAAGTTTGATGTTTAAGGCTGCGGGCTGCGATTGTGTTGTGACTGTGGTGTTGGACTAAGCATTTTAATGAGATTATGGTGCAACGTGCAACGCAGCTGAGTAAACGAGAACATTTTTTATTGAGAATTTTTTGTGATCTGCAACTCGAGTAGGATATTATAAACACAAGTAAACAATATGGAGTGCATTAAATGGTCAGACGTTGAGGGTGTGCGGAGAACACCTGCGCACCTTAGAATAAACGCCACTGCTTTAGAAAGTAATTTTCTAGCTATCAAGGTGGGGTTTCAGTCAAAAATCTATGCAACTACCTGGCATAAGGTATTAAAATATTATAAAGGGTCTGCCATCTAATGTTTTTTTCAGCTAGTGCTTATTTCGTGAATGGTAACACTTAGCTCATGTCTGGTTTGACAGATAATTAGTTTTATCCTTCCGCTAAAGGAATATGGTTGGGTATACGGTGAAGCCAACTGACCATCCAATGCGTTTTCATTTCGCTAAGTGGGCCTGCGATCGACTTAGAGAAGCAGGAAAATTTGATCTTATGTTATTGATGTGTGCGGGTATGTAAACAAGCAAAATTTTTGCATTTGGGGCACAGAAAATCTGCACGCATACACGGAAAAGCCGATACACCCAAAACGAGTCGCTGTTTGGGGCGGATTTAGGTCCAGAGGCATAATTGGGCCATTTTTTCTTTGAAAATGAGCAAGGAGTGGCCGTTACAGTCAACATTTGATTTCAACAGGATGGCGCTACGTGCCACACACCCGAAGCTACACTCGATGTTTTGCGCCCTGTTTTTGAAGATCGCATTATCAGCCGCAGAGCTGATGTCGTTTGGCCACCTAGGAGTTGCGATTTGACACCGTTGGACTATTATTTGTGGGGTTCCGTAAAAGATAAGTGTTACGCCGACAAGCCATATAAATAAAGCTTTCAAGGACAATATTCGTGAAGTCATTGGTAAAATACAGCTGCACACAATCGATAATGTGCTTAAAAATTGGACTGATCATGTGGGCTACTGCAAGGCCAGCCGAGGCAGCCATTTGAATGAAATTATTTTCCATTACTAACCGGAAGTTGCAAATAAAAAAAGAAATTTGAGAAAATATTCAGTAGTTTTTTTTATAACATTTTCAAAAAAAAAGTTATTTGACGGACCCTTTATTTTTTACATTCCATCTATTTTCTGTAAATATAGAAATTTATATTTATAGCAGGGTAGCATACGCTCTGTCGCATTTTCCGATTTCTTTACATTTATTAAAAAAAAATAGTATATCATACGGACATGCACAAACTAAATAAGCTTGGTTTTTAATTTGATTTTGTTGTTGTAAGCCTGCAGGGCTTGTTGCTGGAACATCATTATTTTTTAGTTAACACAAAATCAAATGGGTCGATTAGTCAACAATAATCAAATAGTTGATTATTTTTTTATATTGTGGTCTACAATCCTGACGATCCAACCTCGTTCTTATTTAAAGTACCTTATTAATTTTTCATATAAATTGAGTATGGGACGGAGAAAAGGTTGGGAAGGACAAAGGGCAAAGAAACATGAAGCAAGATAAAAACTTTGTCCCAAATGTACCATGTTGGCAAACCTGCCCGGAGTCTACAAAATCACTCTACAAAGCACAGTCCACAAATCACAAAATCACTGCAACAGTTTCTACATCCCGAACACATCCCGCAGCCCAACACGAAATCAGACTTCGCTATCCATCTCCTTAACAACACCCAATCATACTTTTTTTTGACGACAATCTTGCCCCAATGCACATATGCAAAAATGGAAAATTACTAGACGCACTGGAAGAATTTGAAATTTACAAGGCCTTCAAAACAGAGCAGGATAAACTCTTAAACGACAAACTTACACTGAAATCCACTGTACGATACGATTCTCAACAACAGACGAACATCACATCAAGACAACAATAAACACGGAGCGACAACACCAACAGTGAAGGCATGACTCACCGCACAAGCTAAGCTTGCACCAATGGCATGCAAAAAGCGCCTGTCGATGGAATATTATTCCGAAACGCGTCGCGCGAATTCCTTTTAAATTCAATAATTTCAGTGACGAGTTGCGTCCTCTCAAAAAATGTTCGTTCGTTTTGTGAAACGCCTGTTTTAACATCAAAATGTATTTTTATTTCAACATTAAAAAATTAATTTTATTCTAGAAGAAAACAGATAATTTGTCTGTTTTCAAATGGTGGTATTGGTATAATGGTGGTAAATGGTATAATTGCAATTTGTTTTAAGTACATTTTACAAATAAGAAAAAAAATATTTATAACAAAATAAAATGTTTTTTTTTAACAAAAAAAATTAAAGTACTTTTATAGGAATTTCTACGATGTCAAGGAGAGGTACATTTGATTTGCACTATAATCGTAAAACTACGGCAAAACAGGAAGTATACGTGTGTGTAAAGGTGTTGTGGTCGTGTAACCATCAAAAATGTACAATAAAATGTTTATAGTAATAACGTCAAAAATGGCAACAAGCTTACATTTTTATCTGTAGTATCTATTATGTGTAATAAGATGTATTGGCGTGGGTGGCATCTTCCCGATGCTTTATACTTTTGTGAGCAGATCATCGAGGTGCAGCTGCTTGGGAATCTCAATGTCCTCCAGCTTGACTTCGCTGTAGTTGTACACCATCTTGAAAGGATGGATAAAATATTGCTCCATTGCAAATTGATCATTTCGCTCCTTATTGCGTTTGTCGAGCTTTTCGGTTAGCCGCTCCACGAACAGGTTGCTTATTTCCCTTTCACAATCGTCCGAGTTGTATGATTTTATCACCTTGAGAGCTTGTGCTGTAGTCAGTGAACTACACAATTCGTAAAACTGTCTACGTCCTGTTCCATCTTTCTAGATTGCAACAACTTTGATACGTCAATCAGTGGCGCAAGCGGCTTTGTCACATCAGTAGACATTTTCTTCTCGGGCACCCAATCCTCTAGACAAGTGACATTGTAGCGAATTTTCATGCCGGTCTTCCACACACAAATGTCGCCACGCAACATCAGTGTGTTCATTGCAGTGGCATAAATGAAGTACAACAGCTGATAGAAGTTTTGCTCAGCCCAAAGAAGTGGAACTGTTTGTAATGTTCCAGCTGATTGACGAGTAGCTTGAGACATTGCTTGACCGACATTGCTCGTCGATTACCTTGATTCTGACCTCGTTGGATTTCATCATGGTCTAGAACAGCCGGAATAATGTATTGCTTTATCAGGCCCTGCACTTGCTGCACGAGCCCGTGATAGAGACTCACTATAATCTTGTAGATAACTCGGCGGTACTCGGAGAGAACAAAGTTCTTAAGTTGCTGTAGGTTTTGCTCCGGTGTATTCAGAGTGGTGAACTCTTCAATGCCACCGTATTGTTTCAAGGTTGTGCAGTGTTAAGGAATTGACCAACCACATGACACGGGTTTCGGATATATTCGGAATTTTATAGATTTTCTTCATCTGAAGGACATATTTCCATCTCCACAATGTCTGTGGGCATTGCGGTGAAAATCTTCCTGGCGATGGCGATTTCGCCGTTTGCATGATGTGCAACCGCAAGCTGCACTTCGAGTGTACCACGGTTACCGAGAGATCTTGGAGAGGTATGGGCGCTAGGAGAGATGCGTGGCGGTGTCAAGTGTGCCGAAACTCCGCAGACGACCAAAGCACTGGCTCTGCCACAAACCTAGCGGTACCTACAATTCAACCATCAGAAGGGCCGGCGGTCAGAAGGGGACGTACAAACCACAGTCCAGAGCCAGAAAAAACAACAAAATCCGTGGGGGATAACAATACAGCTGTTCTGGCTGAAATTCGTCAATTGAGAGCTGAAATTAAGGAAATTGCAAAAAGCTGCGACTTCCTAGGCTTTAACTACGATGATGTTAACGCCACCATCGCAAAAAACAACAAACTAATGGAAACAATAACATCTGAATTAAATGAACTACGTGAAAACAACAAGAAAAAAGATGAAATAATAGAAAATATGCAATCACAAATAAACGCAATGGAGCAACAAATTATTAAAAACAATGTCGAAATAAAAAATATACCACACACTGCAAATGAAAACTTAATAGACATAGTTCAATGCACAGGTAAAACAATCGATCACAATGTAAAAGATACCGATATCATTGACATTTATAGAACAAAAACTAAAAACACACCAAAGTCGGCAATAATTGTCTCATTCGCATCAAATGTAAACAAAATTGAATTCACGAAGAAAGCACGATCATGTCGCCCACTGCGATTAAACAATGTCATGCAAAAAATTGTAAACAAAAACAATGCACATTCCAACGCTGCACCGAAACCTGATGCCACAGTGTACATCAACAGTCAGCTGACGCGGCAGAACAAACACCTTCTTTGGCTAGCCAAGGAGAAGGCAAAGCAGGAGAACTGGATGTATGTGTGGGAAAGTGCGGGGCGAATTTTGGCTCGCAGAAATGAACATATGCAGCAACCTATAATTATTGCTACGTCTAATGATGTCTAAAATTGCACGCTTGCAATAATTGTTGCATTGTGCGTTAGTAATCAGCGAAAATCAATACGGTGTATTATTAAAATGGAAAAAACAAATGATAACATTGAACTAGAAATTAACTTAAACTGTAGGGTATTATGTGGTTTTAGCGTCATCAATTCTAAGGATTTAAAAAAAGTGTTTGCGCTTGTCTCTGTTTTAATATAAGATCGCTTCGTAAGAATTGGAATAATTTTCTTTTAAGTATAAGCCACTTCATAGATGCATTGAAGATAATTGTTCTTGTAGAAACGAATATTGAAGACGAGGAAAAAGGTTTCTATAAAATCGATGGCTTCAAACCAGAGTTTTTAAATCGGAATAAACGTAGAGGTGGTGGCATTTTAATGTTTGTTCGAGATGAGTTGGGCTATGAACGCGTCCCGGCTGAAACAGAATCTTATGAATGTATAAACAAACCTATATAACAACTCATGTTATGGGTATTTATAGACCACCCGGTTTTAATAAAAATTCATTTATTGCCGAGTTCCAAAATAATGTGGGGCAACTAGGTCGGAACGAAGAAATGATTGTGATGGGTGATATAAACATTAACACTCGTGATCAAGACTCTAGCTACACAAAAAATTATCTAGAAATGCTGGCTTCATTGAGACTGTTGAACGTAATTACTGAGTATACCAGAGTCGAACCAGATAGTGGAGCTAAGTCCACAATCGATCACATACTTGTGTCCAGAGCCGATGTGGAAATTAATTCTGCTGTGATTGAGTGTGGGATAACTGACCACTATCCAATTTTGTACTTTACAGTCGCCAATGGAATATCAGAAGAGCGGCAAAGCAACGCAACGTACATATGCAACACAAAAGTGAACCAGCTCATTTGTGAATCCGATTGGGGTGAAGTATTGAGACAGAACGATGCCGAAAGCTCATACCAAAAACTTGTGGAGAAATTTGAAGACATTTATGAAAAAGCTACGAAAATAAAATCAACAACGAAAAAACGAAAAACAAATACCTTGATGACGCCGAATCTGGTTGCCGAGTGTCAGCGAAGAGATGAACTCTACAGGAGATGGAAAAGTAATAGGATGAATAAAGGCTACGAAAACGAATACAAGAGTTTCCGGAACAAATTAAACAAAATAATAACAGCGCAAAAATCAAATTATTACAAATCCAAGTTCAGTCAATTAAAGAGAGACCCCCGTAGAACATGGGGTCTAATAAACGAAATCCTTGGAAGAAAAAAGCTGAGCATAGACGAAAGCATTGCCAAAAATGTCTCAACTGAAACTAAGATTTTGGCCAACGAATTTACGCATCATTTTTCTGTGCAGACGTCGAATATTTTACACAAATGCGACGCGATCACGTCGAATCACAATAACATCATCTTAGCGGATACAATGTTTGCGAATGACACAAATATTTGTGAAATAAACGCCATAATCAGATCACTGGGAGGAGCGAAATCCCCTGGAATAGATGGAATTCGAGCTGTTGACATAAAAGACTATGCCAACATTTTTGCTCCCATCCTTTGCAGGCTGATAAATCTGAGTCTCGCGCAATCGATAATTCCGGCAATGCTTAAGACTGCTGTGGTTAGGCCAATTTACAAGGGTGGAGCTAAAAATCAACTTACCAACTATCGACCTATATCGATACTGCCTGTAATTGAAAAATGCCTGGAAGGAGTAATTTTTAAAAGATTACAGAGCTTCATAAGAAAACATTCTATTATTCACTCAAGTCAGTACTTACTTACTTACTTAAGGTGGCGCTACAGTCCGGGGTGGACCTGGGCCTCAGCCAACAAGCTTCGCCAGCCAGCTCTGTCTCTAGCTAGCCGTCTCCAGTTTCGCACGCGAAGTTGGCTGAGGTCCCCTTCCACTTGCGTGCGCCACCTGAGTCTCGGTGCTCCTCTACCGCGTCGTCCCTGCGGTGTGGATTCGAAGATTTTCCGGGCCGGGGCGTTGGTGTCCATCCGCTCTAGATGACCCAGCCATCGTAGACGTTGTGTTTTGACTCTTTTGGCTAGGTCGGTATCGCTGTACAGCCCGTACAGTTCGATGTTATATCTCCTCCTCCTACTCAAGTCAGTACGGTTTTCAAAAAAATAAAAGCACGGGCAAACTGTTAGGCGAATTTGTTAACTGTGTTAATGAGAGTCTCAACAAGGGCCACCATGTCTTAGTTCTATTCATGGACTTTAGCAAAGCATTCGCCACGTTAGACCATGCAAAACTTATTAAAGCGCTTGGTAGGCTCGGCATAAGAGGGGTGATGGAGGACTGGTTTGCAAATTATCTGCGCCACAGATTACAAAGCGTTAGGATCAAAAACGTTATGAGCGAGAATATGAATGTGGAATACGGTGTCCCTCAAGGTTCAAAGCTGGGTCCACTCCTCTTTATACTATATGCAAACGAGCTACTTCGAGTCTTTAAACAGAGCGTTGCTTTTGCTTTTGCGGACGATACGGTTATTGTTGTTCGACACAGATGCATAGAATCTGCCTTAACAATGATGCAGGTAGAGTTTAATGCTGCTGTGAGATGGTGCCATTACAACGGTTTGGTGATAAACGCTGAAAAGACAAAGATGATGCATATTCGAGGACCCAGCTTCAAAACTACACCAAACAGAATCTACTACGAAAATGATGCATGTCCTGGTATGCACAGGAAGGCTTTAGACGTAGTAGATAGCTACAAGTATCTTGGAGTCATCATCGACTGTCGCTTTTTCTGGGACAAGCATGTTGAAAAGCTGCGTTTGGACCTGAAAAAAGCCTTGTTTGCCGTAGCTCATCTTCGACATCATGCTACTGTGCCTGTTCTAAAGCAAGTCTACTATGCCCTAGTAGAGTCAAAGCTGCGGTATGGTATACTTGCATGGGGAAACGCTGCGAAAACACACATTCAGAAGTTACAGAGGCTGCGAAATTCTGTGCTGAAGCAAATTAACGACAACATTCAACGGGGTCACGAAAGGAATTTCGACGTCCTTAATATCGATCAAATCTTCAAGATGACACTGGTTGTGGAGTACTTCGATGATAGCCATTTTATTCGCCCAATCGATCATGCGGTAAATGCACGAAGGCGTGCCCAGGGTATGCTGCAAGTACCCAGATCCTACAACTACTATGGTAGACGTCAACTATTAAACAGCGTTCCAGCAACTTTAAACGAACTCCCTAGAGAACTCGTCAACATTCAGAACACCACGAGGAGAACGAAAAGCATTAAAAACTTTTTTTTAAACTCTAATATCACTATGTTAAAAAAATTGAAAAATTCTTAAAAACTAAATTTTAGTTTAAATTAGATAAAAAAGCCTTGAATTAAACTTAACGAAAATCAAAATTTAAATTAACTTAATTACTTTTTCTTAATGTAGCTAGAGCAACTTACCTAGACTTTTTAATATATTAGAAGTTCAATCTTCTGCAGACAAGCCACGGCTTCGCAGAAATATTTAAATATTGTTAAACCGCTTCTGATAAATAAAGAGCTCTTTGAATTGAATTGAATTGAAATAGCGTGAGTCAAGCTTCTTTACATCGTAAACGCATCAATGAGAATTTCATTCTTTCCAGGGCAATGGAAAGTCGCAGAGGTAATAATGGTTCCGAAACCAGGGAAATGCCCGAACGACAAAAATCGTTTAGACCAATTTCGCTTCTACCGATAATATCTAAAGTCATCGAGAAACTTTTGTCGAACGATTGCAGCGAATAATTAAAGAAAGACAATTGATTCCGGATCCCCAATTCGGCTTTAGGTTCAAATATCGAATAACTAATAAAACTGAGAAAGCCTTAGAAGCGAAAATTTTATGTTCTACCGCTTTTCTTCACGTATCTTAAGACTTTGATAAAGTTTGGCACGAAAGCCTTAAATATAAGCTACGGCAAGTTTTGCCGGAAAAAGTGTATCCAATCTTAGTCTTATCTTGACAACAGACTCTTTCGCGTGAGATACGGGAGCGAGTACTCAGAATTTAGAGAAATACACACTGGTATTCCACAAGGTAGCGTCCTCGGTCAAACACTGTTTTTACTTTTTACAAGAGATGTACCTCAAGAAGAGACAACGACTGCAGCCACGTTCGCTGATGACACAGCTATCCTCATACCGGATAAGACAGTCGAACTATCAACGGGCAAACTCCAACGGGCTTTGAAAAAATATGCAAATGGACAAAGACCTGGCAAATCGTCCTTGTTGTTGAATCAAGTCGGTACGGATGTAGGCCCACCCCAAGAAACTTTTTGAGAACACCAGTGACACTTAGCGAACGTCCGAACATCTTTATTCGTCGTTCATCTTTATTTCATGTGGTTGACACTTCTCCCTTCCATTTTACGACCGTCATTCGTATCGAAACCGCCGCCAAGGGAGGAAGTGCAACCACGGTAAGAATAATTCTATTTGTACGTTATTCCAAGAATAACAAATTTGTATTTCCTTGCAGAAATAAATATACATATATCTACACGTTATATTCGCTACACTGCCGTAGTTAACGTTTATTTTGCGTATCATTTATTGTTATTCCTCCGTTTCGATACATCTTTATTTCGCGTGCATTCATTTGTGCTATGATACACACGCCGCTGCCGTCTAGACACAGTCCGTGTCTGCCAGACATGGATGCCGCGTCAACTGGATCTTCGATACATACTAGCGCTGCCCCTGCCGTTGTAGCTGCAAGTAGTGTGTATGGAATAGATAAATTGGAATCTACTCCCGCCGTCTCTGGGGAATTGGTCATCGAAACGAATGGACAGGAATCTGACGTCTCTGCCGCATCGTCACCAGCAGGATCCTGTCGCCAGTTGGAGCCCGCACCAGCCGAATTGCTTCAAGAGCAAATTGCCGAACTGAGAAGTCAGCTCAGGAACACCCAGTTGCTGCTCAAGGCCAGTGATTCACAGTGCCATACTTTGAAATTGGCGCTGCAGACACAGCTGCCATTCCAGACGCAGCTGCCATTGCAAACACCATTGCCCGTCATACACGGGTCAATCTGATGCCATCTTTAGTTATACAGCGGCCCCGCCATCTGTACATACACTGCCATCGTACACATGGCAGTGTACGCCGCCACCAATGTCGTCGCACGGCGCAATAAGTCAAATGCCTGCGGCAAATATGTACATGATGACGCCACGTAAGCTTCAGGACTTGCCAACGTTCACTGGAAATCCTGACGACTGGCCAAAGTTTTATTGCGCATCCGTACAATTCACCGCCGCCTATGATTATACGAATCTGGAGAACAATCAGAGGTTGCAAAGATGTCTGCAGGGTGAGGCGAAAGAAGTTGTCAAATGCCTTTTGATACATCCAGACAACGTTGGAAATATCGTTGAAGAGCAGCGCTTTCGTTTTGGACGACTGGAGCAGCTAATCAATAGCCAATTGAGCCAGGTGCGAGACATACAGCCGATAAGTGAAAACAACATGTCTCGCCTTATTCCGTTTGCCACAGAAACAAGGAACTTGTCCGTGTTTCTGCAGTCGGTAAATGGACAGCAGCACATTGCCAATCCGTCACTTCTTAGAGAACTGGTGTCAAAGTTGCCAATGACCAGCAGGATGGAGTGGGCGAGATATGAAAGCCAGATATACCCTTACGCCACCATAACGCACTTCAGTGATTAGGTTAGTGTGTTCGGTCCAGGACAATGAGGACAAGGAGCCAACAAAGCGACGTGTGCCAGTTCTGCATGCAACAGATACGTCGCAACAACTTCCTAGCTGTCCTGTGTGTAAAAATTGATACAAGGTTGCTGACTGTAAGGATTTCATAGCAGCCACAGTAAAAGCTCGCTGGCTCAGGGTAAAGAAATATCGCCTGTGTTTCGCGTGTTTACAAGAGGGACACGTCGTTCGTTATTGCCGTGCCAAGAATGCTTGTTCCATTGATGGCTGCCAGCGACGACATCACGAGCTCCTGCATGAAGCACCATCGATGGTAGATGACGACAGAAGTGATGCGGTTGATAACAGCGAAGAAACTCCAACCTGCTCAAAAAAAAAAGTGTGTTGACAGCCAGGGAGTCAGTAGCCGCCAAAAGAGACCTTTTGTTCCGTGTCTTGCCTGTTACGCTTTATGGGCAAAATAAAGCTGTAAGCAGGTATGCTCTTCTGGACGAAGGTTCGTCGATTTCTTTGTTGGATGCTTCATTGATCACGGAGCTAGGTCTTAAAGGTGAGCAGCGCCAGCTCAGTTTACAATGGGTCGCCGGCAGGCAAACCAAGGAGCCAGCAATTGTTATCGATCTGCATGTGAGTGGGGCAGGTATGACGAAGAAGCATCCACTGCGAAACGTGTATAGAGTCATGAATCTTAAGTTGCCAGTTCAAACTTTGAGCAAGAAGAACTTGAGTTGTTTCAAAGGTCACCAAAAGCTGCCAATTCAACCGTATGTCGCCGCTGAGCCGAAGATTTTAATCGGTCTGGACCATTGCCATCTGGGAATATCAGGTAAAATCCACCATCTACGAAGTGATGGGCCGTACGCTACCTGCACGAAGCTTGGGTGCGTCGTATTTGGAGCAACGTCAACCACAACCTGCGACATGCCGTCTTGCCTTCTGACACATGTTCAGCACGATGAAGCAGCTCTACATCAACTGGTTAGTGACTATTTCCGGACTGAGAGCTTTGGGGTAAGAGTGTCCCCTCCTGTGGAAGCTGAGGAAGATCGTCTAGCCAGAAGTATCCTCAATGCCACTACGAAAAGGATCAACGACGGATTTGAAGTGGGACTCCTGTAGAAGAGCGAGGATGTGCAGTTGCCAGTAAGTTTCCCAATGGCTTTGAAGCGTCTTGAAGGAGTAGAGCGGAAGATGGAGAGAAGTGCAGACTTTGCCGCCGCCTATAAGTCTGTCATTCAACAGTATGTCGAAAGTGGTTACGCTCAAAAGTTGCAGCCAGCAGAGGTCTCCGTGGCAGGTCCAAGGACCTGGTATTTGCCACATTTTGGGGTAGTCAGCCCAAATAAGCCCCAAAAGTTGCGTCTGGTGATCGACGCTGCCGCCGAAGTGAGTGGAGTTTCACTTAACAGCTACATTCTGAAGGGGCCTCAAGAATATCAGCCGTTGCCGTCAGTTTTGTTCAACTTTCGAGAAAGGGCAGTCGCTGTATGTGGAGACATCAAGGAGATGTTTCACCAGATCTTGATTCGCAGCGAGGACAGATATGCCCAAAGATTTCTCTGGCGTGATGGTGATGAAAAACCGCCGGATGTGTACGAGATGCTTGTCATGAAGTTTGGGGCTGCGTGTTCGCCTTGTGCCGCCCAACACGTCAAGATTAAAAACACCATGGAACAGAGCAGTGAATATGACCAAAGTGCCGTCAATTCTATCACTGATTTCCACTACGTCGATGACTTCGTGGATAGTTTTGAGTCCAGGAGCAAGCGATCGAAATATCTACGCAGGTGCGTGCGATACACAGGGCTGCGAAGTTTGAGTTAAGGAACTTCACGTCAAACTCAGCTGAGGTTTTAAACGCTTTGGAGAAGTGGCCAACAAAGCGCGAACTCCTAAGCATTATGATGTCGGTGTTTGACCCGCTTGGACTCCTGAGCCCATTCATGGTAGCAGCAAAATTGGTAATGCGAGAAGTTTGGCGCCGTGACATTCGTTGAGACGAGCCCCTGCCAGATGAGATATGTGCCCTCTGGGAACGATGGCCTATGCAGCTGCCGGGGGTGGTCAACTTTGCTGTTCCACGGTGCTACCTTTCTGACATCACTCCGAAGGACATCCAACTTCACGTTTTTGTTGATGGAAGTGAAGACACCTTTGCCGCCGTTGCGTACTGAAGAGTCCTGAAGGAGGATGGTGTTGTCAACATAGCCCTTGTTTGTGCCAAGACACAGGAAAAGACAATACCACGAATAAAACTTCAAGCTGCCGTTTTGGGTTACTTTGGGCCACTCTGTCAAAGTGAGCCAGACAACTCTTTGGAGTGATTCAGCTACAGTCATCAAGTGGATCAACAGTGAGCATCGGAGATACAAGCCATTCGTTGCACACCGGATAGCGGAGATATTGTCGACAACGGACAAGTCGAGTTGGAGATGGGTTCCAACAGGTGAAAACCCCGCCGATGAAGCTTCTCGACCCAAAGCTAATGTGGACTTCGACGTCACGATGGTTGAATGGGCCTTTATTTTTGCGAGATCCTCAAGACAACTGGCCAGTGAACGCCGCGGTTCAGGAGTGTGAAAACCGCGAAGAGGAGCTACGTCCGAAGTACGCTCTAATGGTGGTGAGTACGAAAATCATTTATTTCGAACGTTTCTCGTCATACAACCGGATTGTGAGGGCTATCGCTTGGGCACTGCGATATGTAAGGCATTGGTGCAATGTTATTCCAAGCTACGAAGAAGAAGGGCTCAGCGTAACAGAACTCGAAATTGCATTGAAGGGGATATGCCGCCACACCCAAGAAGAAGCATTTAGTTCAGAGATCTGCCAAATTCAGAGCGACCTGCCTGTGCCAGAGAGAAGTCAGTTGTCTAGACTGTCACCGTATCTTGACAGCGAGAATCTTCTAAGAGTTTATGCTGCTAAAAGACCGATTATTTTGCCATCCAATCATCGGCTTACGAGGCTGGTAGTGGCCCACTATCACCAAGAGATGAAACATCAGAACACAGACGCTGCCATGCGCAGTGTCATCGCCAACTGCAAAGTATGCAAGATTGCCAGGGTGATGCCAGAGACGCCAAAAATGGGACCTTTGCCAGATGATCGCGTGACACCGTACGTGAGGCCATTCACGGACTATTTCGGTCCATTTACTGTTTCGATCGCATGTCACGTTGAAAAATGTTGGATAGCGCTGTTCATTTGCCTCACAGTACGAGCAGTGCACTTAGAAGTAGCTCACGACCTGTCAACGGATGCATGTATCCTGACCATCCGCAGCTTTATTTATCGTAGAGGAGTATCATTGCGGATTCGTAGCGACAATGGAAAAAATTTCGTTGGAGTGGACCAGGAAGCCAAACGTTTTACTCAAGTGTTTGATCGTCGTCGTATACAGGAAGAGATGACGACAAAGGGAATTGAATGGTTGTTCAACTGTCCTAACAACCCATCCGAAGGTGGCGCCTGGGAGCGATTAGTCCGCTGTGTCAAACGTGTACTACATCAGACTCAGATTGAGGTTGAGAATATAGTCAACTCTCGCCCTCTCACACATCTGCCTGAAGAAGAGGAGCCGCTAACTCACAATCATTTTTTGCTGGGGTCTGCAGAGTCAAGTGGTACAAAAGAACAAAGCCGGTCCATGAAGGTGACCTAGTGTTGATTTGTGATGCAAGTGTACCAAGGCATCAGTGGCGGCGAGGGAAGATTCAGCGAGTTTACCATGGTGCGGATGGTGAGGTGAGAAAAGCTGACGTGTTTACTAACAAAGGAGTTCTACGCCGCCCAGTGTCAAAATTGGCAGTTCTATATGTTGACAGTAGTTGCGAATCGGAGCCATTCACGGGAAGCGGGATGTTTTTGAATCAAGCCGTTACGGATGTAGGCCCACCCCAAGAATCTTTTTGAGAACTTTGAGAACACCAGTCACACCTAGCGAACGTCCGAACATCTTTATTCATCGTCGTTCATCTTTATTTCATGTGGTTGACACTTCTCCCTTCCATTTTACGACGGTCATTCTTATCGAAACCGCTGCCAAGGGAGGAAGTTAACCACGGTAAGAATTATTCTATTTGTACATTATTCCAAGAACAACAAATTTGTATTTCCTTGCAGAAATAAATATACATATATCTTTACGCTATATTCGCTACACTGCCGTAGCTAACGTTTATTTTGCGTATCATATATTGTTATTCCTCCGATTCGATACAGTCCTATATGAGATAAAATTAAAGCATGTAAATTTTTCTTACAAGAGGGTAAACAACTTACCTCTTTTTATTAACTCGGTACAAACTCCGTACGCAAACGAGGCGAAATATCTAGGTATGACTCAAGTCGCAAAACTTGAGTGGAAGCCACACGTTGAAAAGAAACGCAATGAACTTGAAATCAAGCTATGAGAACTGAATTGGCTTATCGGACGTTATTCAAAACTTAGCGTACATAGCAAACTGCTGTTGTAGAAGCAAGTGCTAAAACCATCTTGGACGTACGGTATACAACTTTGGGGTTGTACCAAACCAAGCAACATAACTATTTTGGAAACTTTTCAAAATAAGAGACTAAGAGCAATTGTAAGTGTTCGATGGTATATAAGAAATAACGATTTACATCGAGATCTAGGTATCGCGAACCGTCACCGACGAGGTAAGAAACTATGCTCGCAAATTCCACACTCACCTTCACAGCCATTTCAACCACACAATAATCCGAACTCTGGATCAGACAAATCGTGCACGCCGACTACGTCAGTCGATATAGTATTTTGGCATCAAGAAAGACCTGTTTGTAATATGGCGCAGCCGGAACAGAAACTCTATTACATTGTGTGAAATGGTGATAATTGCTAGTGCTAAGGACAAAACGATATTAATTCATGGAAAAAAGTGCTAAGAAACAGAATTATTTCATACTATCTCCCAGTTAACAGCAAAAGAAAACCAAGCAGTGCCAAAAGACTTAAAAAGTGCCCTCAAATAGTGCAAAAAAAGTGCACGTGAGGTACTTGTCTTTAAACTAACTTTAATTAGTAACCCGATAATCAGGGAATTAAGCATTATTAAGCCAGTCAGTAATTTGAATTTAAATGAAAAGCAGAGCTTTGATAGCACTGGAAAGAGTACAGTGCAGTTATACAGTCTTTTGAGGATTTTTACGAAAAAAAAGTCTTTGTATGAGAGGTTCATATTTTATAACCCTTATCAAGGGGAAGAGGAGCCCTTCGACGTTTTTTTGATGGACTTGAAGCGGTTGGTGCGTAAATGAAAAGTCTTCTTCAGTAATATTGAAAGACTTGTGTTCGTTTCGAATCTTTATTTAAAACTAAATCTTAACAATATCTTAAACCTAGAGCACGGCGCATTTCCATTTACTTATCTATATCTTTTTTAGAAGATACAGATAGAGAATTAATTTGCGTGGGTGATATGCCACTGTGCAACGGAGAGTCACTATCTGGATGCATCGTTGAATATGCCGATGTGCAATTAAATTTATTTCCTAGAATAAGAGAAGCAATGGTATACTTCTGAAGGAAGTTATCGTGATATTTATTTCTTATAATTAAGGAGGCAGTGATATACTTCTGAAGGAAGTTATCGTAATATTTATTTCTTAGAACTAAAGATACAGGGATATACTTCCGAAGGAAGCTATCATAATAGATAAATGATCGAAAATAAATGAGTTATTGTAGCTGTCAGCAGTCAGCTCCGCTAACTATTCCCCCTCTCAAACATGAACCTCTCGGGACTGTTGCAGATTGGAACGCACCCTTTGTAGAATGCGATTCACTTCCTGATTCATGTCAAATAGTTCTTGATGAGGATTGTGTTTTCGTCGATTTGTTCTACTGTTTGAATATGATGGGCTGTAGTTGTTTGGCATATGGCGGCGCTGTTGTTCATAATTTGGTTTAGGAATTCGTCAAAAGAATCTTCCTGGCAATAAATAATTTCCAGCCATTCTCTGCAATTCAATTTAAGGGGCTGCTTCTAGACTTGCATAACGATACATAATTATTTCTTAAATCTAATATAACATTATTATGAACTATCGTGTAAATTTTTATTAATGCACATACTTCTTTTACTTTTGGTACCTTTATTAAATATTTTAGTATGTTTTTGTCTGTGTAAACTTTAACATTTGAGGCTAACATAAGATCGTGTACGTGGAGATATATTTTCTCCGACTTTTATACATTAGCTATTTCTATGTCTGTCAAAATAATTGGATTTACAACATTTAAACATGCAAAAGTAACTGAGTAAACGACGTTGTCTAAAAGAGTTATTGCTCTTTGATTTTTATTCATTCATTTATACATTGCTCTTTTGTTGTATACAAATTTCGACTTAATGTGTTAATTTGTATAGTCAATTCATTTATTTTACTCGTAAGTTCTGTCATAAATTACTGAATAACTAGATATTCAACTTCGGACATGTAAAAGATTTGCCCACAAGCTGAAATTGATGAATTTACCCATTCTCCGACATTTGTTTACAAATGTGAGTAAATTCATGAATTCGTCATTTCCATGCAAATTCGTTTTGCAGCTTTTACATTAGTTGATCGCGTAAGGTAAATTGTTGTTGTATCTTATTACACGTATTCACCGACACGGAAATTTAAAGCTTTAAAAAAGCTTTAAAGGCTTTATAAAAAACGTAAACAAATGGGTGTTGGAGGGTAAGAGGGACGCAAGCTGAAAATCGAATAGTTATTCAGTAATTCAGTTATTCAGTAATTTGTGGTATTCAGTAATTTATGCCGGAACAGTAAAATGCGTCATTTTGAAGTTATCTTTAATAAGAGATTGTATAGTTTGGGAGCAAAATTTTATAGTTTGGGAATAGTTCGACAAGTTTGTTTTGGATTTTTCCCAATACCTCGAGTTCACAATATAATCCATTAACAATGTCAGGATTGATTACTTCCTGTACAATGGGGAACAAAGATTGAAAATCTCTAAAACGAATATCGTGACGGGTATAACCGGAAAATGGGGTTGTAGAAGTGATCACGTCAGTAGTTTGAGTTTGCGACAGTAAAATCTGGTTCTTAAACCCATTTATAGGTTGAGAAACTGAGCGAATATACTGAGTATAAGAGACTTCCCTGTTAACACAATGTTCACTTGAGTTTGAGTTAGAAGAGTTCTTTGTCAAATGTTGTATATACTGTCGTGACAATGCGTCTGCAGGTTTATTTTCACAAACAGGTTTATAATGAAATGTTGGTGCGAATTCTTCTATTAAAGTCCTCCAGCGTTTAAGTTTTGTGTTAGGGTTTCGATCAGAAATAGAAAAGGTTTAAGGCTGATGGTCAGTGTATATGGAGGCTGTTTGCCCCATAAAGATAATTTCTGAAAATTTTGAGTGCCCAAACAATTGAGAGCATTTCGCGATCATTTGTTGCATAGTTTTGCTCGGTTTTTGATAATGTGCGCGAGATGAACATAATTGGTTTCCCTTTTTAGAGGAAAAGAAGAGTAACATCAAATAAAGGCCTCTTTCGCCTCTTGAGATATTGTATTTTTTTTTTGTTTCTCGATTGGTTTGTGTTTTTATGATCATTATCTCCTTGTAAAATCTGAGTAAGGGGTTTTGCTATCTTAGCATAATCCCGGATGAAACGTAATTAAAAGCCCGATAAACCTAAAAATGATCGTAAGGACCGTAAAGTAGTAGGTAGTACGTATTCAAGTATAGCGCGAACCTTGTCATCAGCTGTCTTCAGACCTCCTTGACGAACGTTGAAGCCCAAAAACCCCACACTTGTTTTAGAAATATGTGTTTTTTCCAAATTTATTTTCATATTAGCTTGCAACAGTTTTTGTATAACAGACTTAAGCCGCGTTGTCACAAGGAACTGAAACAGAAACAGGAACTGAAAGTGAACTGAAAACGGCGCTGTTTCTGTTTCAGCTGCTGGTGCTGCAACAAAAAAACAGAAACAGGAACTGAAAATAATCTCAGAGAGAGCTTTCAAATAACCGTCATTGCAGACGTTTCACATATGTATCGCAAAATGTCTTAAAAAAGCGAATTCACAAGCTTTATTTTGTGTTAAGTTGCGTGTTGCAAATTATATGCTGCAGTGACACAATATGCAAGTTCATGAAAGGAACCTTACTCAGAACCCCGCTCGCCGCAAATTCAGTGTTGAAAGTTAGAAGGAAATTATCTCCCACTCTCACAATAGACACCTTTGACGACCTTTCGTTGAACATCCACAACAAGCACATATCATCAACCAATGTGTCGGCCAAAGATTTTCCACAACACACGCACAAAAAACACGGTCCATTTCCAGTATACATAAGAAAACGCTTGTTTATTTTGTAAAAAATTAAAAAGCACAATAAACACTACGAACGACTTGTCTATTTAAAATACAAGTGGGATAATAATTTTATTATGTGGGATAATAATTTTATTTTATTATCTTTGCTGGTCAAACGCTTCTTAAACACAAAAAATTATTGCTTGCATTATTGTGTGGGCATTTGTCAAAAACGAAAGAGAGACACTCACTCATGGCTGTTGCTCGCTCAAAGATAAACAAGGGTTGCTATGCAACAGCAACGTTTTGATTTTCTATTCCAGAAACAAGTCGTCTCGAGTTGTTGATTTTACGTCGCTGATTCAGTTGCTAAAAACGGCGCCGTTTAGTTTTCATTTGCTAATGTATGGGATTCTGTTTCTGTTTCAGTTCCTGTTCCTTGTGACAACGCGGCTTTAATGTCTTTAGTATGTGTTTCAGCGTCAGGGGAAAAAATTATAACTTCGTCTATATAAACATGACATCGTACCCCTATATCTGCTCGTAAGATATCGTCAATGGCTCTTTGAAAAATGCTAGGAGCATTTTTGAGGCCAACGTTTTGATTTTCTATTCCAGAAACAAGTCGTCTCGAGTTGTTGATTTTACGTCGCTGATTCAGTTGCTAAAAACGGCGCCGTTTAGTTTTCATTTGCTAATGTATGGGATTCTGTTTCTGTTTCAGTTCCTGTTCCTTGTGACAACGCGGCTTTAATGTCTTTAGTATGTGTTTCAGCGTCAGGGGAAAAAATTATAACTTCGTCTATATAAACATGACATCGTACCCCTATATCTGCTCGTAAGATATCGTCAATGGCTCTTTGAAAAATGCTAGGAGCATTTTTGAGGCCAAATGGAAGGCGACAAAACTCGTATTTGCCGTTATTTACGGAAAAGCCGTTTTTTCGCGGTCTTTCTCGGAGGGAAGGATTTGATGAAATCCAGATTTAAGATCGATAGTACTAAAGTATTTTGATTTTTCCAAATTGGAAAGAATAACAGATGCCTTTTTTATTCACCACCCAAATTGGGTTGTTGTATGGAGAATTGCTTCTACGGATGATTCCATCCTGAACTAGGGACTTGACTTCGTTGTTGACGAATTCCGGCCATGTGATAAGAATAACTCCTTGAGTAAATTGGTTCTTCCGTATGTCCTAATTGTAGCGATTACGCTAGTATTATATGCAAGAGTTTTGTTGGAATCTGAAAACACCTCCACGTTTTGTTCAATCAATGCTTTAAATTCGGAACGCACAGTTTCGGGAATATCCTTAATATCTGCTAGCAAATTATTGACTTCAGAACAAGGCATAAAAAGAAGAGGTTCTGTGCCATTATTGTAAATTATTTTATTAGACGCAGTATTCACAGTTGCAGCAACTTGCTTAAGCAAATCATACCCTATAATTGCATCAAAGTTTTGGAAGGACAAAAAAACTCAGATGTTACGCCAAAAATTTCTACGAAGCATTTTTTTATCTAAACGGGTTGGCCCGTTAACTGATGAAATTCTTAATGGTTCAGTAACAAAGACTAGGAAGGTTTTTTTATATAATTTTTAGCAGCTCCTGTGTCAATCAACATTTTTATCGATTGTCCACATTTTAATTTTTTTGTTATATACGGTAGCTGAGAGTTTATTTTCATTAAGTTAACTTGGTCGCCAATTTCCTCTGACGTCTTACTAAAATTGTCATTTTCTATAATGTTATTACCATTTGTAATAACATGATTTAGACGTTGGGTTTTCGGCAAACCTGCACTTCTATCAGACTCCCTATCACTTTTCGCTGGACGAGAGTTGAAGTAATTTTTGTTTGTATTATCATTTCGATTAAATCTACCACTTCGTTGTGTGGGATTGAAATTGAATGAGTCATTTCTCGGATTTTGCCTAAATCGCGAGGAGCTTGGATCCACGTCCATTGGCTCATGACTTAGTTGAGGCTGAGAACGATTATTATTTTGTACTGCTCGATATTGGGGGTGATTGAGAGGCGGTGAAGGGTATTTGTTATTTCTTTCAGCAAATGCATTTGCAAATGCGAAACGTTGCTGATTCATGTCCAGTTCTTGTGCTAATGCTAAGGCAGTTGGAAGATCAGCCAAGCGACTTGAAAATAAAATATTTCCTATAGGTCGATTAAGTCCAGAAATAAATACGCGAAGCGCGTCACTTCTGTACTTCTCATTAAGAGAGTTCAAAACTTCCCTATCGTCAGAAAATTGCATCGTAGCCTTGTTTGTGATCAGTGTGAATTGTCTCGCTACAGAGTCATAATATTCGGTGTTAGAAGATTGTCCTTGACGTAAGGTAGAGAGTTCTTGCTCTATTAAGTAGGGTGGTCTTTTATCGGAATAGGTGTGATCGAGTCGCGCTATTATAGCGTCAAAATTCATAGGGGTGTTAAAAGAAGAGAGCACAGTGTCGGCATTTCCGACAATTTTATTTCTTATTATGGCCACAGCCTGGTAGAAGCGATTTGAGCCAGTAGAATTTTCGTGTGTCTTCATTGCTGCCTTGGAGGATTGCCTCCAAGAGGGATATCTTTCTGCGGAACCGCCGAACTCGGGAACGGTTTTAACCACATCTAAACTAATTTCGCATTTAATATTTTCATCGATTTCGATATATTTGTATGGTTCTATAGTGGGATTGATCTGAGTAGCAGCGATACGGTTTGCTGACTCGTTTAAAGTGGAATCTATCTCGCTTCTGGCTTGAGCGGCGATCGTTGTAGCTGCTCTGGTCACGAGATCAGTAATTGCTTCTGCAGTCAGAGACATTTTTAAAGACAGAAAAAAAAAACAACCAACACAAAAAAATACTATGGAATTTCCCAAGTATCATAAAATCTGTGGGTTTTTCGGGTAACTTGTCTTAGCAATTTTTATTAAGTATTGTTAGGTGCACTAGAAAAAAAATTACCGATATGTTTATTACGCATTTTTCGCAGAAATGTGTCTTGAAAGTCAAAAAAATGTCATGGGCAGGGAAAAAGGATCCGACTTAAAAGCAAATATCTCGAAAGTTAAAAAAGTCATCAATTTTATTTTAATGCAGTTAAAAGGAGTACTATTTCTTCTAAAATGTAAGTCCTAAACGAAGTACCTGTTGTAAGTGTTAGCGGAGATATTTATGTTAGTATGGGTCAAGGTACCTCAATTCCCGATAAGTGGTATCAAAATTTGAGATAGAACAATTTTTTTCTTCAAATATACCCAAGAATCTTGTGTCAAAATATTTGCATCGAATTTGGAAACACCCTGTATATGACCACGCCTACAAGGGGGCGGTTTTCGCTTTTTTCTTAAATGCCAATCACAATATACTTAAGCAAGGATAACGCGTACCAAATTTCAGCTTCCTACGACAACTTTGAATTTTCATGCTGCAAAGTGGGCGTGTCAGTGGGCGGATTCTGAAAATTTTTACACTTGTACTGCTTTGGGACCTAGAAAGAACAGATATTAAGTTTCAAGTTCCTAGCTCAAAATTAAAGCCCCAAAAACTAACGACACACACACGGACGGACGGACGGAACAACAATTCGGTCTTGATTCGGCCCTTAAGGTCTTGGGGGTCTACGGTGATTATTTCTCTATGTTACAAACTATGAATCAAACTTAATATACCTCCTATCCTATGGGTTGGGGTATAAAACAAGTGGGAAAGTGCAACAGTGAGTATGCAAAATACCCGACCATACCAAAAAGAAAACTGCCACGCCTCCAAAAAGTTGGGCGGGATATAAAAACATAACTGTCGAATGCTTTATACTAGGTGGTTGCATACATTTCGGCCTAAAACTCCGCCTTTTTAACTGAAAAAATCACTTTTTTTAACACCACGCCCACAAAAGTGGGCGGAGGTACATACAATATATACATAAAAATTAGAAAATGCTAATATCTACAGCTTTTGTCATATAATTTTTTGTCAAATTTCATATATATTTATTGAAAAACAGTCATTTTAAGTTAAAATCCCTTTAAAAGTGGGCGTGGCCAATAAAAAAGCTTAAATTTTTTGAGTACCTTAAAGACAATCATAAGGCAATGTTACATACCAAAAATGTATATGCTAGCGCCATTGTAACATAGCTAAAATTTGCAAAATGTATTTTTCTAAATTAGAGATGGTCACACATACAGGCCTGTAGTGAGCGTGTCTGTGGGCGGATTCAGCTTATTTTCAAACTTGATCTGAAGGACTTTAACTTTAATTTCCAACCAACCCACAAAATTTCAGCTCTCTGCCTTAAAATTAAAGGCCTAAAAGTTGTTTACATACGGGCGGACGGACGGACGGACATGGCTTAATCGATTCTCCGGTCGGTCCCATTCATATCTCTAAAAGGTCTTAGGGGTCTACGGTGATTATTTCACTGCGTTACAAACTATACATCAAACTTAATATACCCTGGGTCGGGCATAAAAATATCGTTTACCTAGCCACTTTTACTTACATCAGAATTATTACTTCCATTATATTTTTTTTTGCTGGTTCACTCCTCCGGTATTTAACTCCCGTGGTAACTTCTTCTTACTGGTTTTATTGTGAATGAGAAGCTCGTTTATTTTATTCTTGATGAGATGCTATTTCATTCTCGGTTTCACCGTTTTTTTTTTTTCAAAACTAAAAAGAAAATGTTTTATTATCTTCTTTCAAGATGTTTGGAACAACTGAATCTTAATCACGTCGGGCGCCTATGAAAATTCTTCTCCAGTAATATTGAAAGACTGGTGTTCGGTTCGAATCTTTATTTAAAACTTAAGCTTAACAATATCTTAAACCTAGAGCACGGCGCATTTCCATTTACTTATCTATATCTTTTTTAGAAGATACAGATAGAGAATGAATTTGCGTGGGTGATATGCCACTGTGCAACAGAGACTCAGTGTCTGGATGCATCGTTGAATATGCCGATGTGCAATTAACACTATCAGATCTGTGTTGAAGTGTGCTTATATAAGCAAGCTCGACCTACAAGCAGAGTTTCGCCAAACAAAAATATGCTTACACAGGCTCATCATAAAGTGCTGGTTTTAGTGGTTAGTACAGAACACCATACACAAATAAAAATACATACAAATACATGGAGCGACTCTTCCAAGATCTAAAAATGGAAGTTGACTCTCTGCGAAAAGAAAACGAGGATATTAAAAATACTAAATAAATAAATTAAAAATACTCCTTTAACGAAAGACTGTGATGTAACGAAAAAGTGTGTAACACCGAACCGACCAGCAGTCGAATACTTCACGGACGAGGACGAACTTGCACTTGAGACCGATTCAGTCTTAAGGAAAAGGTCTAGCAAGAAGCGAAAGGCGAATTCCTCTCCCGAAGTAATACAAAAAGAAGATAAGCCCTCTGGCTCAAACAAGGCTAAAATAGAAGCGAAAATTCGTCCACCTCCCGCAATAAACATCGTCGGGATAGCAGACTTTGGGAGATTGCGCAACCTTCTTGCAAACACGGTGAGAACAGAAAACTATAAGCTTACCTCGGACCGAAATAACGTGTGGAAAGTAAATGTTGACAACGCCGATTCCTATCGCGCACTGTCTCTTAGACTGAATGCAGAAAGAATCGAGTGGTATACTTATCAAAATAAGTACGAAAAACCACTGCGATTCATTGTAAGGGGGCTCCACCATATCATGCACAAAAGAAGACGTTGTAAAAGACGTAAAAAATAAAGGCCTTAAAATTATTGATGCCGTCAATATCATTAAAAAGGAAAAGCAACGCACGGAAGGAGAAAGAGACACTGTGATCAGACGCGGCCTTCCAATTTTTATCCTCTCCTTTGAAAGAACTGAGAGCATAAACGATATTTATAAAATAAAAATGATACTTAACATCAGGGTTAAAATCGAACCCATGCGAAAGGGCAATAGACTGATACCACAGTGTAAGCGATGCCAAGAATTCAGGCACACAAGTGCCTACTGCCAAAAAGAACCACGTTGCGTGAAATGTGCCGGAAAACACCTGTCAAAAGAGTGCAAAGTTGACATAAAGGCTCCAGCAGTTTGCGCCAATTGCCACGGAAACCACCCCGCGAACTATCGAGGATGCGAAGTAGCCATAGAGCTACAAAAGGGACGAGAACCTCTTAAGGAAAATACTAGAGGTCAGAATCAAAGCATAGGACGCCCAAAACCTGCTGAAACTCCTAAGCCAAAGACTCCAAAGACGACAAAGCCGATCAAAAGTGGAAGATTGGCAAAGGTGGCGTCGACAAAAGGCGTTAAAGCTCCACAAAAGAGCGGCGCCAGTTCAAGTGCAGCGAAGAAACCACCACTGGTCGGACCGAAATCATACGCACAGGTTGCGGCAAACGAAAACAAGGCAAGATCGCCCACAACAGATGCAGTGTCACAGATCCTCGCTGTAATCTTGGAGAAACTTGAGGATCAGACTAAATTCAACAAAGTAATATTTGACAAACTGAGCAAGCTCGAGTTTAAGCCTCGAAAAAATTACAAGAGAACATGAATATGAAACAGTTATTTAAAATACTAACATGGAATGCAAACGGCCTTCTGAATAAAATAGACGAACTAGAAGTATTTCTACGGAAAAACAATATTGATATTTGCATGATTACGGAAACTCACCTTAAAAACGGGTCTACACCCAAACTTAAAGGTTACAATGACTATCACGCTATCACGGGTAAGCCAACATATTGGCCAACCGATAGGAATAAAAAGCCTGACCTTGTCGATTTTTTCATCGCTAAAGGGTACCCCAAATACCTTACGCGAATTGAAGAGTGTTATGATCTTCGCTCAGACCACTCAGGATTTATCTTGAAGATGGGTGGAAGACTGGCGAAAATAGAAAGAGCTCCTAGATTAGCTAGCAAAAACATGAACTGGGACGCTTTCAGAAAGGACTGTAAGGTGGGTGTTGGCTTGAATGTGCCATTGAAAACTCCTTTCGAGTTAGAAACCGCAGTTGACAAATTCATTGAAGCGATTCAGAGCGCTGCTTGGAACAACAATTCGTCCCAAAAGAACGCAGTTAGCACCGACGGGCATGTACGTAAAACATATCCGCTCGAAATCGAAGAACTGATTCGTGAAAAGAGAAGAGCGCGTAGGAGATGGCAAGGCACGAGGGCCCCCCCAGACAAAACCCTATTGAACCACCTCTCTAACAAACTGAAAGGAATGTTGCAAGATCTTAAAAATCGTGAGACCACTGAATACCTTGAAGGCTTGTCGGCGGATAGGAGCTCAAACTACTCGCTGTGGAAAGCAGTTAAGTCTATCAAGAAACCTATAATCCACTCGGCACCAATAAAAAAAGCTAACGGCGAATGGGCAAGAGAAGACAAAGAGAAAGCGAATTTGTTTGCTGAACATTTAGAAGAAACATTCAAGCCTTTCAACGGTCCGCCGTTGGCTGACGTTCTAAACAACAACGGGGAACCTGATAGCTTTAGAATGAAAAAAGTTTCGTTAGTTGAACTCCGACAGACAATTAGCAAACTTAAAAATAATAAGGCCCCGGGTTACGACCAGATCGCTGGCGAAATATTAAAAGAGCTACCAAAAAAGGCATTAGTCAAGCTACTTTATATGATAAACGCTTCTCTTAGGCTTCTTTACGTTCCAAGACAATGGAAAGTTGCTGAAGTCATTATGGTTCCAAAACCGGGGAAATGCGCAAATGATAAAAAATCTTATAGGCCCATATCGCTTCTGCCGATAATATCGAAAGTATTCGAGAAACTTCTGCTGAAGCGATTACAACCAATAATTGTAAAAAGACGCTTGATCCCGGATCATCAATTCGGTTTCAGACCTAACCATTCCACAATAGATCAAGTCTGCAGAATAAGGCATGAAAGTGAAAAAGCCTTAGAAGGGAAAAAAATATGTTCAAGTGCTTTCCTCGACGTATCGCAAGCCTTCGACAAGGTATAGCACGAAGGCTTGAAATATAAGCTACGGCAAAACTTGCCGGAAGACATGTTTAAAATATTGGAAAATTATCTTGGAAGCAGCCTCTTTCGTGTTAGGTGTAGTAGTGAATACTCGAGTTTCAAGCAAAATCGGACTGGCGTACCCCAGGGAAGCGTCCACGGTCCGACCCTGTTCCTGCTCTACACAAGAGACATACCTCTAGATGACGAGACAGTCATGGCCACGTTTGCGGACGATACGGCCATCCTGGCAACAGGTGAATCAGTCGAGTCATCAACGAGAAACCTCCAACGAGCATTGGACAGAATTTGTGTCTGGACGAAGACTTGGCGAATCGCTCTTAACGAGAACAAGTCTACGCATATGAATTTCACTTACAGAAGGGTTAACAATTTGCCTCTGTTCATATATTCTGCACAAATACCTTATGCAAATGAAGCAAAGTATCTAGGGATGACACTGGACGCTAAACTAAGGTGGAAACCACACGTAAAGAAGAAGCGTGACGAGCTCGAGATTAGGCTCAGGGAAATGTATTGGCTTATTGGAAGATTTTCGAAATTAAGCACATATAACAAACTGCTCTTGTACAGGCAGGTGTTAAAGCCGTCCTGGACATACGGTATACAACTTTGGGGTTGTACCAAGCCGAGCAACATGTCCATGTTGCAGACTTTCCAAAACAAGACACTAAGAGCAATTGTGAATGCTCCATGGTATATTAGGAATAGCGATATTCATAGAGATTTAGGAATAGCTACCGTGGGCGAAGAAGTAACAAACTTCGCTCGAAAGCTAAATGCTCGCCTTCATGTTCATTGCAACAATGAAATGATCCGTACTCTAAACGAGACTCTTAACGATGTTAACAACGAGCGACGACTACAAAGAACAAGACCCTTCGATCTAGCGACGTAGGGTGAAGCCGCATGAATGAACGGCTTA
Source organism: Neoascia interrupta (assembly GCA_947623515.1). Taxonomy (NCBI): domain Eukaryota; kingdom Metazoa; phylum Arthropoda; class Insecta; order Diptera; family Syrphidae; genus Neoascia; species Neoascia interrupta. Next base: position 106,673,081 of record OX392462.1, read on the forward strand.
GTAGGTGCATTCACTGGAAAGCAAGCTATACAATACGATTAACACTATGGAAGCGTAAACTACTTGTTAAGTTAACTTAGTTGTAGTCAAGAAGTATTATGAGAGAGCGAAAATTTACTACTATGAAGTGCGTTCTGGCAGTTTCATAGTGTCTCTCATAAATGGGTGGTTTTTTAGCACGTGGTAATCGGGCATAACCAATATCGGCTACTTCGGTATTATGTACCTGCTATAGAGGGCGTATTGGTATCTTTGAAAGATTTTGGAGTCTTAGCCTCCGTCCATCCTAGTATTCAAAAAAAAAAAAAATGTAAATACATAAATAAAAGTACAAAATTATACAAAGGAGAAGGATTAGTAACAAACTTTTAAATGAGCTAACGGAAGCAGACACCTAATTTAAGTTTATTTTTTAATGCTATTTTATCTAAATTAAAGTCTATGGTAGTACAATATGTGTTATATAGTCTACTCATGCGGGTTATAGGCTCATGCTTCCCATAATTTGTCCTATGTTTAGAGACATTTAAAAGATGTAAGTGTCGGAAGTTATAGGATCCTCCACGAAACTTAAAAGTTACACAAAAAAGAAGGTCAGGAGCATCAATATGTCCTGAGATTAGTTCTGATATAAAGATTAAGTCTTGGTTTATCCGCCTTTGAGATAAGGTTTCCATATTGAGGAGCTTTATGCGGTGCTCGTAAGGAGGCAAGATAAAAGGGTCTTCCCATGAAAGGCCCTTAAGAGCAAAACGGATAAACCTTCGTTGTATTGCTTCAATACGATTTATTTAATTGAGTTGATATGGTCTCCACACCTGTGAAGCGTATTTCAGATGGGGTCGGACAAAACTATTAAAAAGGGATAAGGTAACATGCGGATCGTTAAACTACTTTGACCATCTCTTTATAAAGCCTAACATGCAATTGGATTTATGAACAATGGAGAAGTGAGCACCATTTCCTTAAAACTCTGAACACGAACAAGGGTATGTTCAGCAATTGAATAAGGAAACGGGACACACACACGCTTTTTCGAAAACGTCATAAGTTGACATTTCGAAACATTTAGACTAAGTCCGTTCTTGTTGCAACATTCAACAAAGTTATCGATGTCAGCCTGGAGAAGGAGGCAATCATCTGAAGATCTTATTATCTTAAAAATTTTCATATCATCCGCATAAGCGAGAATATCACTATGCTGAATGCATGAGTATACATCATTTATCGCCAAGATGAAGAGGATAGGACCCAGATGACTTCCCTGTGGAACACCAGACATAGAAGTAAATGGGGTAGATAATATTCTTCTGAATTTTACTTGGTAAGAACGCAAGTGAAGATAAAATTTAACCCAGGCAATAAATAATGGAGAAAAGCTTATAGATTTTAGTTTCAAGACTATTATTTCATGCGAAATCATATCAAAAGCCTTGGAAAAGTCGGTGTATATGCAGTCAACTGCGTTTCGATTCTCAATAGTTGCAGAGCATTTATTGAGGAAGGAGAGAAGATTGGTAACTGTCGACTTGTTTTTTACAAAGCCATGTTGCTTTCTTGAAATAACATTGCGACAGTAGAACACTAAACTGTCACAAATTACTTGTTCGAAAAGCTTTGGGATGCTTGAAAGTTTAGCTATAGGTCTATAGTTGTTAATGTCACTTCTGTCCCCCTTCTTAAAAACTGGCGTAATGAATGATCGCTTCCAAACTTCGGGAAATGCACCCAAGGAAAGCGATAAGTGGAACAGGTGAAGGAGAGGTATTGCAAGGGAGTCCTTACATTTTTTTTAGGACAATGGGTGGTATTCCGTCTGGTCCAGAGAAGTAATCGTCATTTAACTCGGACAGAAATTTAGAAACAGTATCTAAATTTATAGGAATATTGTTAAAATTAACTTGAGAGGTTTCCACGAGGTGTTTGAAATAATCATAATCGATATTGAACGGTGCATGCCTAAACGATTTGGAAAAACTCTCAGCAAAAGAGTTGCAGATGGTATTGGTGTCATTTAATAAGCAATAGTTGTACTTGAAATTAGCCGGGTAACCGTCGCTTTTCTTTTTAGCGTTTACAAATTTCCAAAACTCTAAATTAAATTTATTTCCTAGAATTAGAGAAGCAATGACTTCTGAAGAAAGTTATCGTGATATTTATTTCTTATAATTAGGGAGGCAATGATATACTTCTGAAGGAACTTATCGTAATATTTGTTTCTTAGAACTAAAGATGCAGGGATATACTTCCGAAGGAAGTTATCATAATAGATAAATGATCGAAAATAAATGAGTTATTGTAGCCGTCAGCAGTCAGCTCCGCTAACTCGTACATGAAGAAGAAGTGCGTACAAGTGAATTTGGCAGCAGTGAGAACGAGATGATGAGAGATCGCGTAGTGTTGGGATTGCATAGGGAACTCGTGATGGTAGAGATATTTAATATACAGAATATCTCCACCATCACGAGTTTCATAGAACATCTTAACTCGCAACATCCAAAAATCAAGTTTACGATGGAAAACGAAAAGGACAATTCAATTGCGCTTTTGGATGTGAGAGTTTTAAGGAAACCCGACGGGACTTTGGGACACACAGTTTTTCGCAAAAACACACACACAAACAGGTACTTACATGCTACTTCTCACCACCACCCGGCAAACCTAAGATCCGTTGTCTCGACACTGGTTCAGCGCGCCCACAAAATTTGTGATAACGACCATTTTTCCGCTAAACTTGTCCTGGTCAACGACGTGCTTAAAGCAAATGGCTATACAAAAAGGCAAAGAATATGGAAGCAAGATTTGCCAAGAGAAAGGAACGAAAGCAATTTAGACAAGAAAGCATTCTTACCATACGTCAAAGGTGTTACAGACCGAGTAGGAAAAGTACTCAAGAAATATGAGATAAAATGCATATTTCTACCGCCAAAAAAGGTGAGAAGTTACCTAACGTCGCCGAAAGATTACTTTCCTCTTCAAACGCCGGGCGTTTATGCAGTCCCCTGTAGCTGTGCATCGTCTTATGTAGGGCAAACCAGAAGGAGTATTGCAACCCGTTTGAAAGAACACATCAGTGCGGTGACTAAAAAACAACGGGAAAAATCTGCAATATGCGAGTATATCTTGGGTAATCCAGATGAACACCACTGGATCCATTTCGATCAAGCCAAGATCTTAGCTCGTGAAAATCATTACATCCCTCGATTGGTCCGCGAAGCGATTGAAATAAAACGCCACCAAAACTTCATCGTGATGATAGTTTTAAACTTTCGCGTACATGGGACCCCGTGATCAACATCACACGCCCACTCCCAATCGTCCTAGAAACACCCAGTGATGTAGTTAGTACAGTTTGCACTCAACCACCTTCATCCCAACTACAACAACAAGATGAGTCAGAACCGTCTACGCACCGCTACAATGTACGCAGCCGATCTCAGCGATAACACTTTCATAGCAGTTTCCCGGTGACCACGCTCAATGCAACTTGAGCGAAACGTTCGGGGTGAGTCTAGTATTGTAATCATTAAAATATATTTTAACGCGGTTAATCCCAAAAGTTTCTTGTCAAATTCGTGATAATTGAAGAAAACTATATTCCGATCTTAGGGCTTCAGACTTGCGTACGACTTAAAATACCAAATAGAATTGATGCGATTCGAAATGAAAGCTCATTAACGCAGTCTGAAGCGAATTCAAATTTATCGAAAGAGGAAGCTCAGAAAGTTTATCCTGATTCATTCTTGGGAGTAGGTAAATTTCCGTTGAAGTGCAGCATGAAGGTCAAAGAAAATGTAGACCCCGCAGCACGTTGTGCTAGGCGCGTTCCTTAAAGAAAACCTTGAGTATACCCTAAAATTGTATTTTTACATACAATTAGGTGTAACTTGGAAATATCTTATAATTAATAGTTTGTAATTAGGTACGGTTGGACCACGCAACTTTTCGAAGTTTGCATTACTTATAAACTGTCAAAAAATAACTTTGCATCAGCATTTTACAATGTGGGATAGGATGGGGTATTCAACGGTCCGTTTTACGGACTCTAACTTCTGCGTACACACTGTAGCACTTACTCACTGGTTTTGAGTTGAATTAGTACAAACAGATTCTGAGATATTTTTTTGTTGCAGCTGGAAGTTAAGATGATAAAAAAACTGCTACGTTCTTTTGTAGTTTTTCTTTTAGAGGTTTCAAACGGATTACTTGAAGCTGGTCAGCTAACACCATTAGAAATCGGGTAAAAAATTTTTGCAACAAAATAAGAAGTCTAATCAAAGCTGAATTAAAAGCCCTAAAACAATCTGGTGATCGATTTAATATCAGTTTTGGTGAATGGACCTCAACATCAACTAAGAGACTTATGAATATTAATCTTCACGCGGTCAAGAAATTTTGGAGCTTAGGTCTAGTTCGAGTCAATGTTTCATTAACATTGGAGAACTACGTTGATATTTTGGAAAAACGTCTTGAACAGTTCGAAATTAATCTTGAAACAAATGTATTGGCTATTGTTAGCGATGGACCAAATGTGTTGCTAAGAGAAGGAAGGCTAGTGAGTGCAGAACACCCTTCTCATGGCATTCATTTATCTGTTTGTAACGTTCTCTATGAAAACCGAGGTTTTGACGACATTTTGACGACATTTTGACATTTGGCAACGAAGGCGAATTAATTGTTGAAGAATGCAGCGATGACGAAGATTTGGACAAACAAGTTTAACAATTGAAAATGAAAGTCTGCAAGATGTTCCAGATTTGACAAATTTTCGGAATATAAACGAAATCATGAAGAAGGTAAGAAAAACTGTTTTGTATTTTAAAGGGTCGCCTACAAAAAACGACACGATTTTACAAAAATACATTAAAGTGGAATATGGGAAAGAACTTTCGTTGTTACTTGATTGCAAAACAAGGTGGAATACCCTTCTTACAATGATAGAACGGTTTGTACTTTTAAAACTAAGTAACCAAAAATCGTTTATAGATCTGGATTACCCTATTCGGTTTGAGGAAACAGATGATAAATGAGATTATGAAAGTACTGACACCAATAAAATTACCAGTTGAAGCACTTTGCCGTGCGGACTCTAACTTGTGCACAGCTGATGGTGCTCTTAAGTTTCTTTTAAAGCAGTTAGAATCGAAAGCTTCGAGTCTAAGTAAAAGAATGAAAACAGCTTTACTTGATCGTTTAACCTTGCGGCGACAAGCAGAGCTATCTGGTGTTTTGGCTTACCTACATAACCCAAAAGCGACGTTTGAATATTCAACATCGGAAGTTAGAAAGTTTTTTGCCCGAACAAAACTGGCATAGCAAAGAAAATAACATTTATTCTGAAACGTGTGGGTGCTATCGACAGCGACATTAAAAATAACGATGATTTTAATCGTGACAACAAACCATTTTCTAGCGGCCAGAGTCAACTTTCCTTGAAAGAACAATAGCTGATGAAACTGGAATTATTAAAGCTGCTAAAAGAGAGATGGTAATTTTTGAGGATGGCACACGAGGAAAATATTTACAAAAAGTGTATAAATATTTGATGTCCATTTTTATAACCAGCATCGAGTCGGAGTGCGCATTTTCTGCTGCCGCACGCTTTGGAACAAAAATTAGAAGCGGACTTTGGACGAAACTTAAGATGCACTAATATTTCTTCGGTTCTATTACAGAAAAAAAATGTGATTTACCACATTTTTTTTGCATTACATTGAAATGCAATGTAATGCAAAAAATCTAAGGACGGTACACTTCTTTCAAATGAAAGCGATGTCTTGCGCAGATGGAGAGAGCACTTTTCGGAGTTGCTCAACTCATAACAGTAGTTGAGCAACTCCAGTAGTTGGCACTGAGGATGGCATTCCCACGGCTGACGAGATAAGGGCGGAGAATAGTCCCACAGTGTCACTAAAGCGATTAAATTGCTTAAAGTTGGGAAGTCTGCTGGAGTTGATGAAATCCGGCCAGAAATGCTCAAGCCAATGGGTGAAGAGGATGTTAAATGGCTAACACGTGTCATTAAGTTGGCCTGGGATAGCGGGAAGGCACCTAGCGATTGGCAAACGGGAGTTATAGTGCCCATTTTCAAAAAAGGGAACAGGAGAGATTGCGTCAATTATAGGGGCATATCTTTCTTGAGTTTTCCGGGAAAAGTATTCGCGAAGGTGTTGGAAACGCGTTCTAGAGCTGTAATCGAGCCTTTGTTATGGGAAGAACAGTGCGGCTTTGGGCCTGGCAGAGGCACAACCGACCAGCTTTTTACTCTGAAGGTTCCCGCAAGGGCACCTCACTAAAGTGAAGTGATGGGACTTATGACCCCGCGGACCCTAGTTAAACACCTCCTCCCCACCCTCCCAATTCCTTCCCAAGTTCCTCTAAAACACCCACCTACCCCAAATACCCACCCACCCCCTTCGAGTGGGCCACTAAGGTCATCACTCAGGGTACTACGAACCCGATGACGTCCAAATCTGCGAAGCGAAACAGATCCTAACCAGCCTTGCCTGTGCACTACGGAGCTCTGCACAGGTCGACCTCCTTTCTCTGTTACTCGTGGGAACCAAAATTTTTTCTATTAATAAAAATAACAAAAAAAACTCCAAACAAAAAACACAAAACAAAGAAACCGGGAAACAAGTTGGTACTATCAAGACAAACCCAGTACCAAACTCTCCGAATCCCAGCAAGATGGTCAGGGCCCCCAAACTCTCCACCACCAAACTGGGATCTCTTACAGGAGAAACGGTTTCTAGTAACTCGGACACGATAAAGCCTCTCAAGCTAACTCCTAGCGTAGTGACAGCTCAAACCGCGGCAATCCAGCCCGGCACAAGACTGCGAGCACCTAGCGAGGACGCGAAAAAATCCTGCACGGACCACTGTCGGGAAAGTACTGCTGAAACTCTAATGCCAGAAAGCGGTGTTAAGGGCACCCATATCCAAAGACCTGCTGTAACATGCAGTGTTACGGATACTGTCCAGAAGACCTGCTGGAAAAGACAATGGAACAGCTAAACCATCCCAACTTTCCAGCACGGAACAAAATCCCACCTCTTTTTTGCACAAGCACCGCCTAAAAAAGTCCTACAAAAACTGAGTAACACTCCCTCTGAGAAATGATCACAGAAGCAGAAGAGTTCCTTCGAGTGGGCCACTAAGTCCAAGTCTGCGAAGCGAAACAGATCCTTGGAGGAAACGTCTACCCCTGCTCCAAAGAAAAAAAAGAAATCTTCTGCTTCTGCGTCGACTTCCACCTCAATTCAAGCGAGGCAGTACAGCGACATGTTTAAGGACCGCATCATCGCCGCAATTGTTAATAAAGCGGACCCGGATGGAAGTATCCCGTTGGACAAATGGAGAAAGCTGGAAGCTAGACTTGCCAGCACTCTACTAGGCGCCTTTGGAAAAAGCCGACCATAAAATCAGTTTCGGCTTTGGGAAGGTGCCGCTAAAAATCTACAGGACGGAGAGTGACCTTTCTGCGCCGACCAACTCGGAAGAGGCCAGAGAAAAGGCCGCGAACCCTACTGTCCCAGAGTCTAACATCTCTACACCCTCGGAGACGTGTATTACACCAAGCTCGGAGAGTGTTTATGACTTGTCCTCTTCACTCCTGACTCTGGAGCTAGATCCAGATACGGTAATGGAAGGGCCAAAATTCCTGAAACCCTTGCAGGAGATAGACCACGTGTCAGACTCCGGGGAGGGAATCGATGACATAGCGACAAAGAAAGCGAGCTGCTGGAATCCTCCCAGGAGATAGATCTACTGTCAGACTCCGGCGTGGCCGACATCACGGTGGTTGAGGCATCTGAGAATAATAAATTTCCTCCAGATTAACCTCCACCACTCAAAAACAGCCTCCTACCATCTAATTCTCCGCCTTACAACAAGCGGAGAAGACATTGTCCTAATCTAGGAACCCTGGATCGTCAAAGACCAGATAAATGAACTTAGGACCTCCAACTACGAACTACTCTGCACAAGGAACGCAGGTAAACCAATAACTTGTTGCTTAGCAAAGAAAAATCTTAAAGTCTCTCTTCTTCCTAGCCTGTCTATTCTAGACCAAACTACGGTTTCCCTAGAGCTAGGAAACTCTAAATACTGGATTGCATCCTCATATATGCCCTACGATGGAATAATCCCCCCGAAAAGCATAGAGGAAACAGCTAGACTTGCCCTCATCAAAGGAGCAAGCCTCATACTTGGGTGCGATACCAACGCTCATCATCGTTTATGGGGCAGCTCCGACACCAATGATAGAGGTAAGTCACTACTTAACTTCATCCTTCTGAACAACCTAGAGATTTGCAACAAGGGCGATGACCCCACCTTCATCATAAGAAATTGCCAAGAAGTTATAGATCTCACTCTTATCTCAAACAATCTATCTCAAGTTATAACAAACTGGAGGGTTTCTAAAACTCATTCCTTCTCAGACCACAGATACCTATGTTTTGACCTAAATGGCTGCTCGTTACCGAAAGCAACATATAGGAATTACAGAAAAACGATATAGCCCCTTCATAAGTGTATCTTCTCTTTTTCCTTGCCCAGTCAACCCCCTGCAACGCATCACAATACCAGAGAGTTAGACAACCTGGTAGATGTGATTACGAACACCCATAATAAGGCGATGGAAATAGCTTGTCCACTGAAAAAACCTGACAAGACGCAACAACCGCGTTGGTGGAATGCGGACTTAAACAACCTAAGAAAAACTTGCAGAAGGAAGTTCAATAAGGCAAGGAATACAGGAGAGACTCAAGACTGTGACTCCTATAAAGAATCTCTCAAATCTTTTGAAACTGAACTTAGGAAAGCAAAAAGGTCCACGTGGAAGAAATTCGGCGAAAAGATTAAAGAATCCGCGGAAGCAGCCAGGCTCCGAAAAGTTCTCTCAACCTGTCCCAATGTCTCTTGCTTTCTCAAGAAGGCATATGATACGTGGACATTATCCAATGAAGAATCCTTGAAACTGCTGGTAGAGACCCATTTCTCGGGGCACTCACCAGACTGCCCAAGTCCAAACCAAGCAAGGGCTACGCCTTTTAGAAGTCCGAACTCTCTGATAACGCGTCATAAGATCATGTGGGCTATAAATAGCTTCAGTCCCTACAAGTCACCAGGACTTGACGGCATAATACCAGCCGAGCTTCAACAAACGTCCGTCTTGATTGTCCCCTGGTTGCAGACCATTTTTAAGAGCTGTCTTTCTTTGTGCCATATTTTTTTTTTTGATTTTGAAGGTGTTTATTCATGAAAAGTCTTAACAATTTTTATAAGTACCTGCGAAGCCTTGGCTTTTCTGCAGGAGATTGTGTTTTTACATTTAAAAAAGTTATTGTAAGCTTAAGTGCATTTTTATTTTTTTATTTAAAATGTGTGTTTACTTTACGTTTGTGTTTCGTTTAAGAAAATTTTAGCTATCATTTTGTTAGTTTTATTCCGGAAACTTTTATACTCCAATTCATAGCTTATGTTACCTCTATTATTTTTCCACCTACGGTACATCTCATCCCTTTTTTTGCATTCAGCTATAAGATTAGCGGTTATCCAGGGGCTGTTTTTTCTTTTCTTCTGTGTTGTTCTTGTGACGTTTGCATTTTTGTAGAATTCATTTAGTTTGCAGGCTAACTTATTGTATAGTGTATCAGCATCTTCTTCATTGATGACTTCATTCCAGTTTACTTCAACTATAAGCTCGTTAACTCTCGCATCACATATAAACGATGTCCTGTCTCTTATGTTATCCGATCTTGTTAGCGACTCCATTGTGTATAGAGTTGGGTAGTGAACGGTGATACCACTCTCAATCACAGCAGAATTAATTTTTTTGTCGGCTCTGCTTACAAGTATGTGATCAATTACTGATTTTTTGCCGTTACTAGGATCTAATCTGGTATATTGATTTATCACATTTAGCAGTCTTAGTGATGCTAACATCTCCAAATAATCTTTAACGATATTTGATTTTGAGTCACGGACATTTATGTTCATATCCCCCATCACAATCATTTCATCGTTTCTGCCAATTTGTCCTAAATTAATTGGAAGTTCCTCAATAAATGTTTTTTTTACTAAAGCCTGGTGGTCTATAAACTCCAACAACGTACGTCGTACTCTTACCTTCTGTAAAGCAAATTTTTATATTTTCGTATGATCTAGTTTCTGAGGGTATTCTTTTGTGTCCTAAATTTTTCCTGATAAACATCGCAATTCCTCCACCTCTCTTTTGGTTTCTATTAAGAAATTCAGGCTCGAAATCATCTATTTTATAAAAATCCTTCTCCTCATCTTCTATGTTTGTTTCGACAAGAATAATTATTTTTAGTGCACTTAAAAAGCGACTTATACTTAAGCAAAAGTTACTCCAATGCAAACGCAATGACCTGATGTTAAAACATAGGAAAGCGCAATTATTATATTTAAATTCACTTGCATTTACGACGCTAAAGCCTTGTATTACCCTACAATCTACGTTGATAATTAATTCATTTTCGTTTTCATTTGTATCATCCATTTTAGATAAATCGTTTTCGCGTACTCATTTTCCCACACACACAAAAATTATGTGCGTGTGATTTTCTTCATGTCATTAGCGGTGGTTATCATTATGTATTCTGTGCTCTCATCCCTACGTGCCATTATTTTCCCCGCACTCTCCCACACAAATCTCCGGTTTTCTTGTTTTGCTTTTTCCTTTGCCATCCATAACAGCTGTCTATTAAGCTTTGTCAACTGGTTGTTTACATATATCGTATTATCGGCCAGAGATGATGCGGCTGAAGGTGCACCAGTGCTTAAGACTTTGTTGGTAGCTTGCATTACTGCACACAGTCTGATGGGACGAGTTGCGCGCTTGTTTAACGAATTTGGTTTTGCATGCGGTTGAAGAAAACGAAACAATTATAATTGATTTTTCAGGGTTTTTAGTTTTTGTTCTGTAAATGTCAGTGATATCATTGTCATTTATTTCGTGACCAATAACTTTGCCTATTCCTTTCACAATTTCTACTAAATTTTCTTGTGCAGTAGGCGGTATATTTTTGATGTCGATGTTGTTTTTGAGCATTTGTTGTTCCATATTATTTATTTGTGATTGCATGTTTTCTATGATCTCATCTTTGATTCTATTGTTTTCTTTTAGTTCGTTTATTTCTTTGGTAAAGTTTTCCATGATGTTGTTGTTTTTTACAAGGTTTGCATTTATTTCATCATACTTTGCACCTAGAAAATCGCAGCTTGCAGTTATTTCTTTCATTTGATCTCGCAAAAGGCGAATTTCAGTAAGAACCACTGAATTGTTGTTGTCACCGTCTCTTTGTGTGTTGTCTGGGCCAGACTCTGGACTGTTAGGTGGCCGTACTCTCTTCGATGCTTGTACATCTTGTGCTTGTTGTAATGACACGGACGCTCCAACATTGCTGTTAGCCGTAGAAATTTGGACATCTCCAGAGTTTCTGCAAAACTGACACTTCCACACTTCTTTCCTCCCAATCCCCATGTTTCTCCAAGTTCTTTCGAAAATTTTGATTGACTCAAAGTGAAGCTTGCGTGTGCACATCGTAAACACCGCAAAATCGCCATCGTATGGGAGTTTATCGCTACAGTGGCCACACACATTCATATTCAGGGGGTTAATAGAAATCAAATTATAGATAAACTTTCAAGGTGAAGAAGGAAGAATAGACTGTAATGATATGGGCTTTGTTTCACTTTATTGGAAATTTCTAAAAAGTCACTGTCTTATTAATTGTTTTTATACACTTGGGGATATTTGAAAATATTAAACTGTGGAAAAAACTGATGAATTACAGATCGCTTTGAAAACACGTCCCTCACTTAAGCTCACACACTCTGATGAGTGTGTTCCCACTAGATGGAAGCAAATCAAAGTGGTCTTTATCCCCAAGGCGGGTAAAAGTTCCCACGTTTAACCCAATGATCTAAGACCTATCAGCTTATCATCATTTATACTTAAAACATTAGAAAGGCTCATTGATCTACATATAAGATCAACTATAGACGCGTCTAAACTTTCTCTATCTCAACATGCGTACAGCAAATGAAGATCCGTTGAAACGGTTCTCCATACACTAGTGCGATTCATTGAGAAATCATTCAACTAAAAAGAATATACGATGGTTGAATCAATCACACAAGCACTGGAAGAGTTAAACATAGAGGCGGGACTTACTTACTTACTTAAGGTGGCGCTACAGTCCGGGGTGGACCTGGGCCTCAGCCAACAAGCTTCGCCAGCCAGCTCTGTCTCTAGCTAGCCGTCTCCAGTTTCGCACGCGAAGTTGGCTGAGGTCCCCTTCCACTTGCGTGCGCCACCTGAGTCTCGGTGCTCCTCTACTGCGCCGTCCCTGCGGTGTGGATTCGAAGATTTTCCGGGCCGGGGCTTTGGTGTCCATCCGCTCTAGATGACCCAGCCATCGTAGACGTTGTGTTTTGACTCTTTTGGCTAGGTCGGTATCGCTGTACAGCCCGTACAGTTCGATGTTATATCTCCTCCTCCACTCTCCGTCTATGCAGACGGGACCGTAAATCGTCCGAAGAATTTTCCTCTCGAAGCAGCCTAAAGTGTTTTCATCCGCCTTTGACAGGGTCCATGCTTCTGCACCGTAAAGCAGGACTGGGATGATGAGGGTCTTATACATGGACACTTTAGTTGCTCGAGAGAGGGCTTTGCTACTCAATTGCCTTCTTAATTGCCCAAAGAAACAGCGATTGGCAAGAGTTATCCTTCGTTTGATTTCAGCGCTGGTGTCCATTTTTTTTCCTTTTCTCGTTTGCATTGGTCGTCAACAGTAATCCCGTCCGAATCCGAGGCTTGTTTCCGCTTCGTGACTGGTGTTTCTTTACGTGGCCGGGAAGTCACCCCGACGGCACGACCCCCGTCGGGAGGATAGAGGCGGGACTAGTAGCATTAATAAAACAACTACTTACTAGTAGAGAAATTAATGCCACTCTAGGTCACGCTTCCTTGAAAAGCTCGACCAGAACTGAGTGTTTATGCACAAAAGACCGAAATTGTCCTCTTCACTAAAAAATAAAAAATCCCCCGCATTGCTCCTCCCACCTCAAATGGCACCAGCCTATCGTTTTCAAATAAGGCAAAGTACCTTGGCCTTATTTGGGACAATAGACTAAGCTGGAAGCTCAATGCAGCCGAAGGAGCAAGGAAAGCCATCACGGCCCTTAATATGGGGACTACAACCTCACATGACGCATTGGCTCTTTACAGCTGTGATTAGACCAATCCTTCTATACGGCGTAGCAGTATGGTGGCCCATACTCAACGTCGGCACACATCTCAATGTTTTAAGAAAGGTACAAAGGCAAGCATGTAACTGTATTAGTGGTTCCCTGAGAACCACTACTACGGATGCGCTCGAAATCCTATTGAACCTTACCCCCTTAGACTTTTTTGGTAAGCAAACAGCTACCAACTGCGCAATTCGACTTAAAGCATGCTCCCAATGGCTTGATTACGTTTACGGACATGCCAATATTCTAAACGAACAGCATCTCACCTCCACGAACCTGGATTACACTTAAACTTCATATTTCCCAGAGAAAAACTTCGAAACCCGTATTCCGAACAGAGACCTGTGGTACGGCGGTAATATAGCTTTTGGTAACGCCATACACTTTTACACAGACGGATCAAAGATGGAAGACGGTGTAGGAAGTGGCGTTTTCTCTGAGTGCCTTAACTTAAATAAATCTCTTCGCCTACCCAACCAATGCAGCGTCTTTCAAGCAGAAATAATGGTCATTAGTGAAGCCCTGTCCTGGCTAAAGTGGAACGTGATATCCGCCCGTTATATCTGTATCTTTACGGATAGCCAGGCTGCCATCAAATCCCTGACATCGATCTCTGTAAACTCTAAATTAGTTATTAACTGTCGCACATCTCTTGATGAGATATCCGAACAGTTTCACATCTGCCTATGCTGGGTGCCAGGTCATAAAGACATCATGGGAAACTGTGAAGCTGATAAACTCGCTAAGTAAGCCACTAGACTGCCTGAAGATGAAATCTCCTGTAATATAGGTATTCCTCTAGCTACCTTCAAATTACAGCTCAAAAATCACAGCATAAAAGAAACTAACGCCATATGGAGAACAGGCACCACTTGTTTAATCTCCAAGCAAATCTGGCCTTGCCTCGATCCAAAAAGATCAGATAGCTTGATCTCATTAAAGGGATCCAAAATAAGCACTGAAGTGGGAATTATCACCGGACACTGCCTAATAGGTCTTCACGCAAAAAGACTAGGTCTATTCTCAAATGCTTTCTGTAGAAGCTGCCTAGATGAGGAAGAGGAAGCTTCTTCTCTACAACACCTTCTCTGTTGCTGCCCGGCACTCGCGTCTTACAGGAAATCCATACTAGGCCCCTACTTCTACGACGACCTAAGCGACCTTAGTAAAACACCGGTCAAAAAGCTACAAAAATTCATCGGAAAGACTGGCTGGCTGTCATAGAATTCACGCCAGCCTACTCCCTTGGTAATATACCCACGTGGCGGTACAATGGGCCTACTTTTTGGCCTAAGTGCATGTAAAAAGCCACTTTCCTTCCTACCTACCTACTCTAAAGGTTATTCTTGAGAAGGCCTGGGAATATGCCAAACCCGTCTATGCTTGTTTTGTAGATCTAGAAAAGGCGTATGACCGAGTCCCTCGGGATACACTGTGGAGAGTTTTGCAGTACTATGCGCTGAGTGGGCCTCTTCTGAGAGCCATCCAGTCTTTGTATGGAAACTGCAGAAGCTGTGTACGGAAAAATGGCGTCAAATCCCGTTCATTTGATGTGCGCGTTGGACTTGGCCAGGGCTGTGTTCTGTCGCCGCTCCTTTTCATAGCATATATGGACTGGATGGTGAAGCGCAGTCTTGGCGAGCAATGTTTCGAATTGGCTGGCATCAGGATGAGCCATCTGCTTTTCGCAGATGATTAGGCCATCCTTGCATCATCCAAAGAAGAAGTTCAACGAGCACTGGATAGGCTTGCAGCCGCCTGTAGTGATGCTGGGATGAAAGTAAACGTGAACAAATCGGAAGTGATGGTTGTTTTCCGAACTCCTGTGCAGTGTACCCTGCACATAAATGGAGTTCCATTAAAACAGGTGGAGAAGTTTAAGTATCTCGGGGTCTTTTTCACGAAAAATGGGAGGAGTGATACTGAGTTGTCCTGTAGAATTGGCCAAGTTGGAGCAATAGTAAAGGAACTGCGCCGGCCGGTCATAAGGAAAGCTGAGCTTGGAGTTAAAGCAAAGATCTCAGTTTTTAATTCAGTGTTCGTTCCGCCCCTCATCTATGGTCATGAAATTTGGGTAATGACCGAAAGAATTAGATCGCGGGTACAAGCTGTCGAAATGAGATTCCTGAGGTGCGTTGCTGGTGTTTCTCTAAGGGATAGAGTGAGAAACGTCAGTATTCATGGGAATCTTAATGTTGAGCAGCTACTTCTCCGAGTGGAGCGATCGATTCTTCGATGGCTTGGACACGTTGTTACCATGCCCCCTGACAGACTTCCTAGACAGGTCATGCTAGCCGAGATGCGAGGGCGTCGCCCCCCTGGTAGGCGATTCCAAGAAACAGATGGTGGGATCAGGTAAAGAACCTCTCTGAATCCCGCCTGGGGATTGCGCCGGAGTCTCTTGAGTTGGTGGCGGAGGATCGAGAAAGATGGAAGGACCATTTAGCCACACTCGCTCCGCGACCCTTTTAAAGGATAAGCGGCAAGCGAAAAATATTTTCTGCTCGAAAAACAAAACAAGTTTGAGTCTGAGTAAATTTTCTTAAAACATTTTTGAAATCCCGGGACTATAAGAATTAGAATTTTTTATTAGAATTTATATTATAAGAATTTTTGAATTCCGAAAATTCGGGATTGAAAAACCATCCGGGATTGCAATCTATACCCATTAGCCTCTTCGCTAGCATCGCTAAGGCCATCAAGTTCAAGGCGAGAACATGAGAATTCTATGGCCTTTCTAGGTATTATGTAGTTATGCTGCATATGCTGCATCAGTGCGAATGTCTGATCTTGGAGCTCAAAGATGACAACAGTAAAATAAGAGAGCAGCTAGCAGAGCAACAACGTAAAGAACGTCTCTGCGACATAATTGTCAACGGCATTCCTTGTACCCCGGACGAGAATGCGCTCACCTTAGCTAAAAAACTCGCCGCCAAACTGCATCATGAGCTTTCACCACACATCGGTGCATTCCGTCTGAAACCGAAAGCTCAAATCACAAGCCACTCTAGTGGCGCTACTGGTGCTCCGCTTGTTATTCGACTTGCCTCGCATGCTGAGCAGAAATCATTACTTGCCTCCTTTCGCAACAAAAAGGGCTTAACGATTGCGGAATTAAGTGATGAAACTGGCAATTCAACCCAACCTAATGCAAGTGGCCGTATATTCATCAACGAGAGTCTTTCAACTGAAAACAATTCACTTCACCGGTATGCTATTCGTTTCCGCAAAGAAGGACTGCTACATTCCGTCAGAACCAGGAATGGATTCGTGTTTGTCAAAAAGAGCGCTGATGATACAGAGATGAAAATTTCTTCTACAACAAAGCTTGCGTAAGCGATAGATCTACACACATATATAATTTTGTTCATCCGTCTATTTTCACCTTCGTCTCCCTGGCTTTTTACCCGTCAGTGTTAATAGTGGCAGCAGATCCAATTAAATCACTTTTTTTTGTCACACTTTACTACAAACATGGAATTAGATATTTTTTATAGTTTAGTTTCTTCTTTATATTTTTCCTCTTATCTATTTTTTCTTTCATCTGTTTTTCTCTCTTGGGATGCTAACGAGTTTGTTTTGCAGCATATGTTCTATTTGCTGTGGTTATTTAGTTTGCGATTATGCTTGAGTAAATTTCTTTTAATACAATAATGGTTAGAAACGACTTATTAAATGTTAGCCCAGTCTTGTATGGGAATTCAACCCGTACGATGTTGGGTGTTTTGAAGAACCATCGTAATGCTTTAAGAGTGGTGCATGTTAATGCCCGAAGCCTGAATGCGCGTAAACTTGATTACGTGCGATATCTTTTTGTTAATTCTGAAATAGATGTCTTATGTAATGATGAGACATGGTTCGATCCTGATTTAGGGAATGATATATATAAAATCAATTGTTATAATCTTTTTCGCAACGATAGAGTGACGAAGACAACTGGTGGCGGAGTGGCGATTTATTGCATTGACACTCTTAGGTGTAGGGAAGTTCTAAAGTCATATAATTCAGATGTTGAGTACCTAATTTGCGAGATATATGATAACTCTGAGAAGTGTTTAGTTGCCTGTTGCTATAACCCCAACAGGCAATTTTCCCCCGAACCATTTTTCTCTGCAATTTCGACTTTTTCACCTTTATACGACAATATTATTTTATCGGGTGGGGTGCCGTGGCGTAGTGGTTAGTGTGTGTGCTTACTACGCCGGAGGCCTGGGTTCGAATCCTGCCATTGTCACCTGAAAAAAAAGACTTGTTCTTTTTCACGGTCCCCACCTCCGCGAGGGTCTGACAAGCCCTCCGAGAGTATCAGTTGTCTTGAAAAACTTCTCAAAGTGCCGTTCGGATTCGGCAAAAAATTGTAGGTCCCTTTGTATGTAAAAGAAATTAACACACCAGCATACATTGTAGAGAAGTTGGCCCTGGTTCACCTCGAGCTGTTGCGCCACTCTATTTATATTATTTTATCGGGTGACTTTAATGCAGACTTAACAGTTGTAGCCCCACATGTTTTCGCCCTAATGAAACACCTAGTTTGCTTGATCTGTTCATCGTTTCGGACCTATTATCAGTCCTTTTATTCGACTAACTTTCTCTTGATGTGGTATCTGAGCACGATTTGATTTTTTGTACATACGATATTGTTTTCATCCGCTTTATTGCACCCTCTTGTTTTACGTATAGGGACTTCAAGTCTATCGATAACAATTCTCTTCGTATTGCAGCGTCTTCCGTCCCTTGGGAAAATCGTTATCAGATGGCTGATTCAAATCAAAAGCTTGCATGCTTGCAATATTTTATTGAATTTCTTTATAATCAATTTGTTCCTATAAAAAGAGCTGCAATTCGTAATAAAGCTTGTCCCTGGTTTACTTCGGATGTCTTAAGAGCAATTAAAAATAGAAACTGCCTTTACAGCAAATGGAAGAGAAATCGTACCTCAGCGTGTTAGGATTCTTACAAAGTTGCACGTAACAATGCTTCACTAGTTGTTGGTGAATCCAAACGCAACTTTTATGCACATAAATTAAATGCGTGCTTATCCCCCAAAGAACTTTGGAGAAATCTTCATGAGATCGGAGTGGGCAGGAAAAACAACAGAGAGTGTGCCCTTGACCCCGATGAACTGAACAACTTTTTCTTGGAAGCAGAATCAACATCGAAGAGCTTTGACTTAGATTCCACACCCAAAGCCATTCTACCATTTCAGGCTGATTTTGAGGTTGTCACGGAAAATGAAATACTTTCTGTGTTTGCTTCTTTGAAGTCCAATTCCACCGGTGAAGATGGTATACCGCTCAGGTTTTTACGGCTGATAATGCCCGAAATAATCCGTCCTCTCACCCATGTAATAAACTCATGCATCATGACGTCTACTTTTCCACAAGCTTGGGAGTGTGCTAGAGTTATCCCGATTGCGAAAAAAGCCAATGCTTCTACAGCTAATGAGTACCGGCCTATTAGCATTCTGCCATGCTTATCCAAAGTCTTTGAGAAAGTAATTGCAAAGCAAATCTTAAGCCACCTCTCTGTCAAGGCCTTACTTTATCCTCTTCAATCGGGTTTCCGTGAAGCCCACAGCTGCTCCACTGCAATGGTCAATATTCTCGAGGATTTACGTAAGGATTTTGATCAGGGTCTTGTAACTTTGCTCTGCTTACTTGATTTCTCAAAGGCTTTTGATAAAGTAGATCATGACATTTTATGCTGGAAATTAACACATCTTTTTGGTTTCAATCATAGAGCTGTTAGACTACTGCGAGACTTTCATTCCAACAGATCGCAAAAAGTTGTAATTGGTGAGAGGTCATCCGCATTTAAGCCTCTGAAGCAGGGTGTACCCCAAGGATCTATATTGGGGCCAATCCTTTTCTCCATCTTTATTAATGATCTGCCCAGAGTTTGCAAATTTAGTTGCATATACTTTTACGCAGACGATGCTCAAATCCGTGTATCCTTGCCTATGAATGAAATTGTCCGGCTGGTGGATCTTTTAAACATCGACTTGACAGCCATTAATGACTGGTCAGTAAAAAATGGTCTTCTTTTAAACCCAGATAAATGTTTAGTGCTACCCATATCAAATAAACTGTTTGAATTCAGTGTGGTTCCCGACATTTGGCTTTCTAACTGCAGTCTAAGAATAGTTGAGTCTGTCACCTGTCTTGGCTTTGTCCTGAACCGAAAGCTATCCTGCTATGACCACATCAACCGCTCTATCGGCCGCATATATGGGTGTTTGAGGAAACTTTGGCGAGCTGCTAGTTTTACCCCAGTTGATACTAGGCAAAAGATCGTTAGTACCCTTA
Source organism: Neoascia interrupta (assembly GCA_947623515.1). Classification (NCBI taxonomy): domain Eukaryota; kingdom Metazoa; phylum Arthropoda; class Insecta; order Diptera; family Syrphidae; genus Neoascia; species Neoascia interrupta. Next base: position 106,692,670 of record OX392462.1, read on the forward strand.
TGATGCCTTTAATCACGTATTCGGAGGTAATATATCCGAACCCTGATTCTCTTTCGCTGCATTAGCTCAAGGTAGCGTTCAACGACATGGTTCGGTATATCCATGGACTACGTAGGTTCGACAGAATATCGGCTCACGCAAACACTTTTTTAGGATGATCTCTTACTCAGCATACTAATGCCAGGAATTGCATATTCTTGCACAAAATTCTAATATCCAAGTCTCCTCGGTATTTATTTGATAAATTGGATTTCTCACGTTCACGTCGCACCATGAATATAAATATTCCTCCCTTCAAATACTTAACTTCATCTCGGTTGTTTTTCATTCATACAGTAAGGCTGTGGAACTCGTTACCTGCGTACATCAAAACAATTAGCAGCCCGCAACCTTTAAGTCCACAATTTTCAATCACTTTTCTCAGTAGCATTCTCTAAAACTTTCATCTTTTCTAAGCCCCTTTCTTTTTTTCACCGGTAATACTTACCAGATTGCTCTTACTTTTTTTCACCTCTCTTACTTATAACTAGATTTTAGAAAAACTGTTTAGTTTAATAAGGTCCAAAAACATATGTTATCATAATATGTACTTAAAAAGACCAGGTCTTAATGTACACCCGTATAATAATAGTAATAAATTGAAATTGAAATTGAAGAAATTGACGAAGATTGTGCAAGCATTGATTTGTATAATTCCCACTGGTACACTTAATCCTCTGGCACAAAAGCATTCCAGTTGCATTTTGTTTTCTAGAGTTCCTGCATCAGTAGTTTTGCGGTAATTAGCGTGGGTCCCAGTAAGCTTAGCAATCTTTGACAATATTATTCGTTTCGTAGGTTTTTGTGATGAATTTGATGTTGTGAACTGAGAATTGTCGTTTAGAGGGTGCCATCTCAAGCCGAGCATTTTGATATCCTAATTCAAGTTAAAGTCTACATCTGATAATTCGCGATCCGTTATAGGTATATCATCAAGAACTTCTTGGGAGCTTGAAACCAATTTACATAAATTAAAACCCCCTTCCCAGAGAAGCTTCTTTTTTGCATCCAGTTTACACATCATCTATATACACGTCAGAACGCAGTGTTTCTTTTGCTAGTGGAAAAGATTTAGAATCCTCTGCCAGTTAAAGTAAACAACTAAGTCCGTATTTAATTGTGTTCATCTCCTAAATACCTACTGGATCTGATTCCTTAAATCGCCACAAAATTGTCTGATAGCGTCGGTCTTCCTTTCTAACCCAGACTCGTCGAAACATTTTTTCGATATCTGCCGTTAAAATAATGCGAAGCGAATTTTATAAAAGATCTTGACGAGGGCGGCCTACCATAAATGTCTCATTTAGGGAAACTCCTGCTGTCGTCTTCGTCGAATCATCAAACACCGCTCTTAGTTTGGTGGTGGAACTGGATAATTTCCAAACTTCGTGATGTGGTAAATAAAACGCATTTTGTTCATATTGTCCTCCAGAGTGTGTTACGGGGGTCTCTGCGTAACTAAATTTCACAGGCGTTCACACGTTAGACATCCTATACCTGAAGGGCGTGCGAAACTCTAGCCACAATAACCTTTTTTTTAACACTTTATTCACAAAGAAAATAATCAACTAAACTTATAGCCTCTTTAACACACTAGCTATTTAGCTTTTAATCCTTTAAAATAAAATTAAATTAACACACTGGGCTTTTCCGGGGACAAAATAGTCCCTCGCCGTTTCCACCCTGGTTAAAGGGTGCCGGTGTCATCTCCAGAGATCGGCACTGAAGTGGCGCCAGGGGGGTTCATTCTGCCCGATTAAGATGATCATTGTACACGGATATCTGATAGGATCAACATAATAGACAATGTGATTATTTATATAATTATATTAATTGTTGATTGAGGTAATAAAATAAAAATAACTCACACGGTCATGTGCATTTACTGTGCTCCTTTTAATGTTGTCAGTTAGACACGAGATAACAGCTAAGAGACTGACAGATTTTAGACTAGGTCACAATAGACTGGTTTCAAAAAGCAGTGTAAAACGTCGAAGAGAGTTTTTTCAGGGCACGCAAAGATGGGTGAAGTGAGGGTACACTTATGGAAAAACAGCGGTGGGAGGAAATAAGATATACATTAGATTGGTAATTATTATACGGCTGAGAGAAATTTGGCTGGGTAAGCATAAATACCTCTATTGCCTAAAGTCCTAGACTAAGCCAAGACGGAAAAAGATGATAAAAGTTTCGTTAGTTAGCAAACTTAAAAATAATAAGGCCCCGGGTTACGACCTGATAACTGGCGAAATATTGAAAGAGCTACCAAAAAAGGCATTAGTCAAGCTACTTTATATGATAAACGCTTCTCTTAGACTTCTATACGTTCCAAGACAATGGAAAGTTGCTGAAGTCATTATGGTTCCAAAACCGGGGAAATGCGCAAATGATAAAAAATCTTATAGGCCCATATCGCTTCTGCTGATAATATCGAAAGTATTCGAGAAACTTCTGCTGAAGCGATTACAACCAATAATTGCAGAAAGACGCTTGATCCCGGATCATCAATTCGGTTTCAGACCTAACCATTCCACAATAGATCAAGTCTACAGAATAACGCATGAAATTGAAAAAGCCTTAGAAGGGAAAAAATATGTTCAAGTGCTTATCTCGACGTATCGCAAGGCTTCGACAAGGTATGGCACGAAGGCTTGAAATATAAGCTACGGTAAAACTTGCCGGAAGACATGTTTAAAATTTGGAAAATTATCTTGAAAGCAGACTCTTTCATGTTAGGTGTAGTAGTGAATACTCGAGTTTCAAGCAAATTCGGGCTGGCGTACCCCAGGGAAGCGTTTGGGGTTGTACCAAGCCGAGCAACATGTCCATGTTGCAGACTTTCCAAAACAAGACACTAAGAGCAATTGTGAATGCTCCATGGTATATAAGGAATAGTGATATTCACAGAGATTTAGGAATAGCTACCGTGAGCGAAGAAGTAACAAACTTTGCTCGACAGCTAAATGCTCGCCTTCATGTCTCTAAACGAGACTCTTAACGATGTAAACAACGAGCGACGAATAAAAAGAATAAGACCCTTTGATCTAGCGACGTAGGGTGAAGCCGCATGAATGAACGGCTTAGTAGGTGCATTCACTGGAAAGCAACCTATCCAATGCGATTAACACTACGGAAGCGTAAACTACTTGTTAAGTTAACTTAGTTGTAGTCAAGAAGTATTATGAGAGAGCGAAAATTTACTACTATGAAGTGCGTTCTAGCAGTTTCATAGTGTCTCTCATAAATAGGTGGTTTTTTAGCACGTGGAAATCGGGCATAACCAATATCGGCTACTTCGGTATTATGTACCTGCTATAGCGGGCGTATTGGTATCTTTGAAAGATTTTGGAGTTTAAGCCACCGTCCACCCTAGTATTCAAAAAAAAAAATTTTCGGTCACAGAAGATAGCGGAGTTTTCTCGGCACTTCATTTAGGAGTTTAAGCCTCCGTCCACATTAGTATTCAAAAAAAAAATTCAGTCACAGAAGATAGCGGAGTTTTCTCGGCACTTCATCCACCCCACGCTTACGCAGTGATTGATGTCATCATCACAGTTTGTTTTTCTGTTGATCATAGACCCCAAGTAATTGAACTTTTTACACTTTGGAAGCACATTTCCATTCAATTTAATGTCTGGAATCGGCTCGGGTGGGTCAGAGAATGGGCAGCACAGGAACTCTGTCTTCTTTTGGCTTATCGTTTGGCTCATCGTTTCGGACCTATTATCAGTCCTTTTATTCGACTAACTTTCTCTTGATGTGGTATCTGAGCACGATTTGATTTTTTGTACATACGATATTGTTTTCATCCGCTTTATTGCACCTTCTTGTTTTACGTATAGGGACTTCAAGTCTATCGATAACAATTCTCTTCGTATTGCAGCGTCTTCCGTCCCTTGGGAAAATCGTTATCAGATGGCTGATTCAAATCAAAAGCTTGCATGCTTGCAATATTTTATTGAATTTCTTTATAATCAATTTGTTCCTATAAAAAGAGCTGCAATTCGTTATAAAGCTTGTCCCTGGTTTACTTCGGATGTCTTAAGAGCAATTAAAAATAGAAACTGCCTTTACAGCAAATGGAAGAGAAATCGTACCTCAGCGTGTTAGGATTCTTACAAAGTTGCACGTAACAATGCTTCACTAGTTGTTGGTGAATCCAAACGCAACTTTTATGCACATAAATTAAATGCGTGCTTATCCCCCAAAGAACTTTGGAGAAATCTTCATGAGATCGGAGTGGGCAGGAAAAACAACAGAGAGTGTGCCCTTGACCCCGATGAACTGAACAACTTTTTCTTGGAAGCAGAATCAACATCGAAGAGCTTTGACTTAGATTCCACACCCAAAGCCATTCTACCATTTCAGGCTGATTTTGAGGTTGTCACGGAAAATGAAATACTTTCTGTGTTTGCTTCTTTGAAGTCCAATTCCACCGGTGAAGAAGGTATACCGCTCAGGTTTTTACGGCTGATAATGCCCGAAATAATCCGTCCTCTCACCCATGTAATAAACTCATGCATCATGACGTCTACTTTTCCACAAGCTTGGGAGTGTGCTAGAGTTATCCCGATTGCGAAAAAAGCCAATGCTTCTACAGCTAATGAGTACCGGCCTATTAGCATTCTGCCATGCTTATCCAAAGTCTTTGAGAAAGTAATTGCAAAGCAAATCTTAAGCCACCTCTCTGTCAAGGCCTTACTTTATCCTCTTCAATCGGGTTTCCGTGAAGCCCACAGCTGCTCCACTGCAATGGTCAATATTCTCGAGGATTTACGTAAGGATTTTGATCAGGGTCTTGTAACTTTGCTCTGCTTACTTGATTTCTCAAAGGCTTTTGATAAAGTAGATCATGACATTTTATGCTGGAAATTAACACATCTTTTTGGTTTCAATCATAGAGCTGTTAGGCTACTGCGAGACTTTCATTCCAACAGATCGCAAAAAGTTGTAATTGGTGAGAGGTCATCCGCATTTAAGCCTCTGAAGCAGGGTGTACCCCAAGGATCTATATTGGGGCCAATCCTTTTCTCCATCTTTATTAATGATCTGCCCAGAGTTTGCAAATTTAGTTGCATATACTTTTACGCAGACGATGCTCAAATCCGTGTATCCCTGCCTATGAATGAAATTGTCCGGCTGGTGGATCTTTTAAACATCGACTTGACAGCCATTAATGACTGGTCAGTAAAAAATGGTCTTCTTTTAAACCCAGATAAATGTTTAGTGCTGCCCATATCAAATAAACTGTTTGAATTCAGTGTGGTTCCCGACATTTGGCTTTCTAACTGCAGTCTAAGAATAGTTTAGTCTGTCACCTGTCTTGGCTTTGTCCTGAACCGAAAGCTATCCTGCTATGACCACATCAACCGCTCTATCGGCCGCATATATGGGTGTTTGAGGAAACTTTGGCGAGCTGCTAGTTTTACCCCAGTTGATACTAGGCAAAAGCTCGTTAGTACCCTTATGATGCCTTTAATCACGTATTCGGAGGTAATATATCCGAACCCTGATTCTCTTTCGCTGCATTAGCTCAAGGTAGCGTTCAACGACATGGTTCGGTATATCCATGGACTACGTAGGTTCGACAGAATATCGGCTCACGCAAACACTTTTTTAGGACGATCTCTTGCTCAGCATACTAATGCCAGGAATTGCATATTCTTGCACAAAATTCTAATATCCAAGTCTCCTCGGTATTTATTTGATAAATTGGATTTCTCACGTTCACGTCGCACCATGAATATAAATATTCCTCCCTTCAAATACTTAACTTCATCTCGGTTGTTTTTTATTCATACAGTAAGGCTGTGGAACTCGTTACCTGCGTACATCAAAACAATTAGCAGCCCGCAACCTTTAAGTCCACAATTTTCAATCACTTTTCTCAGTAGCATTCTCTAAAACTTTCATCTTTTCTAAGCCCCTTTCTTTTTTTCACCGGTAATACTTACCAGATTGCTCTTACTTTTTTTCACCTCTCTTACTTATAACTAGATTTTAGAAAAACTGTTTAGTTTAATAAGGTCCAAAAACATATGTTATCATAATATGTACTTAAAAAGACCAGGTCTTAATGTACACCCGTATAATAATAGTAATAAATTGAAATTGAAATTGAAGAAATTGACGAAGATTGTGCAAGCATTGATTTGTATAATTCCCACTGGTACACTTAATCCTCTGGCACAAAAGCATTCCAGTTGCATTTTGTTTTCTAGAGTTCCTGCATCAGTAGTTTTGCGGTAATTAGCGTGGGTCCCAGTAAGCCTAAGGGGTCGAAAAGCTTAGCAATCTTTGACAATATTATTCGTTTCGTAGGTTTTTGTGATGAATTTGATGTTGTGAACTGAGAATTGTCGTTTAGAGGGTGCCATCTCAAGCCGAGCATTTTGATATCCTAATTCAAGTTAAAGTCTACATCTGATAATTCGCGATCCGTTATAGGTATATCATCAAGAACTTCTTGGGAGCTTGAAACCAATTTACATAAATTAAAACCCCCTTCCCAGAGAAGCTTCTTTTTTGCATCCAGTTTACACATCATCTATATACACGTCAGAACGCAGTGTTTCTTTCGCTAGTGGAAAAGATTTAGAATCCTCTGCCAGTTAAAGTAAACAACTAAGTCCGTATTTAATTGTGTTCATCTCCTAAATACCTACTGGATCTGATTCCTTAAATCGCCACAAAATTGTCTGATAGCGTCGGTCTTCCTTTCTAACCCAGACTCGTCGAAACATTTTTTCGATATCTGCCGTTAAAATAATGCGAAGCGAATTTTATAAAAGATCTTGACGAGGGCGGCCTACCATAAATGTCTCATTTAGGGAAACTCCTGCTGTCGTCTTCGTCGAATCATCAAACACCGCTCTTAGTTTGGTGGTGGAACTGGATAATTTCCAAACTTCGTGATGTGGTAAATAAAACGCATTTTGTTCATATTGTCCTCCAGAGTGTGTTACGGGGGTCTCTGCGTAACTAAATTTCACAGGCGTTCACACGTTAGACATCCTATACCTGAAGGGCGTGCGAAACTCTAGCCACAATAACCTTTTTTTTAACACTTTATTCACAAAGAAAATAATCAACTAAACTTATAGCCTCTTTAACACACTAGCTATTTAGCTTTTAATCCTTTAAAATAAAATTAAATTAACACACTGGGCTTTTCCGGGGACAAAATAGTCCCTCGCCGTTTCCACCCTGGTTAAAGGGTGCCGGTGTCATCTCCAGAGATCGGCACTGAAGTGGCGCCAGGGGGGTTCATTCTGCCCGATTAAGATGATCATTGTACACGGATATCTGATAGGATCAACATAATAGACAATGTGATTATTTATATAATTATATTAATTGTTGATTGAGGTAATAAAATAAAAATAACTCAAACGGTCATGTGCATTTACTGTGCTCCTTTTAATGTTGTCAGTTAGACACGAGATAACAGCTAAGAGACTGACAGATTTTAGACTAGGTCACAATAGACTGGTTTCAAAAAGCAGTGTAAAACGTCGAAGAGAGTTTTTTCAGGGCACGCAAAGATGGGTGAAGTGAGGGTACACTTATGGAAAAACAGCGGTTGGAGGAAATAAGATATACATTAGATTGGTAATTATTATACGGCTGAGAGAAATTTGGCTGGGTAAGCATAAATACCTCTATTGCCTAAAGTCCTAGACTAAGCCAAGACGGAAAAAGATGATAAAAGTTTCGTTAGTTAGCAAACTTAAAAATAATAAGGCCCCGGGTTACGACCTGATAACTGGCGAAATATTGAAAGAGCTACCAAAAAAGGCATTAGTCAAGCTACTTTATATGATAAACGCTTCTCTTAGACTTCTATACGTTCCAAGACAATGGAAAGTTGCTGAAGTCATTATGGTTCAAAACCGGGGAAATGCGCAAATGATAAAAAATCTTATAGGCCCATATCGCTTCTGCTGATAATATCGAAAGTATTCGAGAAACTTCTGCTGAAGCGATTACAACCAATAATTGCAGAAAGACGCTTGATCCCGGATCATCAATTCGGTTTCAGACCTAACCATTCCACAATAGATCAAGTCTACAGAATAACGCATGAAATTGAAAAAGCCTTAGAAGGGAAAAAATATGTTCAAGTGCTTATCTCGACGTATCGCAAGGCTTCGACAAGGTATGGCACGAAGGCTTGAAATATAAGCTACGGTAAAACTTGCCGGAAGACATGTTTAAAATTTGGAAAATTATCTTGAAAGCAGACTCTTTCATGTTAGGTGTAGTAGTGAATACTCGAGTTTCAAGCAAATTCGGGCTGGCGTACCCCAGGGAAGCGTTTGGGGTTGTACCAAGCCGAGCAACATGTCCATGTTGCAGACTTTCCAAAACAAGACACTAAGAGCAATTGTGAATGCTCCATGGTATATAAGGAATAGTGATATTCACAGAGATTTAGGAATAGCTACCGTGAGCGAAGAAGTAACAAACTTTGCTCGACAGCTAAATGCTCGCCTTCATGTCTCTAAACGAGACTCTTAACGATGTAAACAACGAGCGACGACTAAAAAGAATAAGACCCTTTGATCTAGCGACGTAGGGTGAAGCCGCATGAATGAACGGCTTAGTAGGTGCATTCACTGGAAAGCAACCTATCCAATGCGATTAACACTACGGAAGCGTAAACTACTTGTTAAGTTAACTTAGTTGTAGTCAAGAAGTATTATGAGAGAGCGAAAATTTACTACTATGAAGTGCGTTCTAGCAGTTTCATAGTGTCTCTCATAAATAGGTGGTTTTTTAGCACGTGGAAATCGGGCATAACCAATATCGGCTACTTCGGTATTATGTACCTGCTATAGCGGGCGTATTGGTATCTTTGAAAGATTTTGGAGTTTAAGCCACCGTCCACCCTAGTATTCAAAAAAAAAAAATTTTCGGTCACAGAAGATAGCGGTGTTTTCTCGGCACTTCATTTAGGAGTTTAAGCCTCCGTCCACATTAGTATTCAAAAAAAAATTCAGTCACAGAAGATAGCGGAGTTTTCTCGGCACTTCATCCACCCCACGCTTACGCAGTGATTGATGTCATCATCACAGTTTGTTTTTCTGTTGATCATAGACCCCAAGTAATTGAACTTTTTACACTTTGGAAGCACATTTCCATTCAATTTAATGTCTGGAATCGGCTCGGGTGGGTCAGAGAATGGGCAGCACAGGAACTCTGTCTTCTTTTGGCTTATACGATACCCATTTCCCTCTAAAACATCCACCCATATATCAAGTGCTAGCTGCAAGGATGTATTATCTTCACTAATGATGGCCCCATCGTCAGCGAAGAATAACTGATGTACTTTCGGGTCCGTTAGTTTCCCTTTAAGCAGATAATCAAGGACTTCAATGAAAAGCAAGGGACTTTGGATGCTTCCCTGGTGTACACCGACTTTAATAGAAAACTCATCAGTGACTTCGCAAGGACATCTTACTCTTGTCTTTGCTCCATCATACTTGTCTATGATCATCCGCACGTTGGCTTCTGGAACCCTCGTTTTCTTAGCCCCACCCATTTTAGATCTCGTGGTTGATTTTGAAAAAGTCCATTGAAAACTTTTTCAAAATCAACCAGCACCATATGCAGATCTTTAAGGGCATCACGATGTTTTTCCATTATGATACTATACTTTTGATTGCATCAGTGGTTGATTTGCCTGCAACAAACCCACACTGGTCCTCAGATAGCCTTATTATTTTCCGCAGTCTACGATCAAGTACGCGCTCGACGATTTTCATTGTGTGAGAATCTGCTTGATAGAACAGTAATTGTCACAGCTTCGGGTATCTCATTTTCCTTTAAACAAAGGAAGGAGGTAACTTTCCCTCCACTGATTAGGCTTTGGATCCGCTCTTATTAGTTTGGAGATGAAAGTCGTGAGCCATCTGGACCCGCTGTCTCCTATTTTCTTCCAGAACTCTGAGGGTATTTTATCCAATCTTTGCAGTTGACCAGTGTACGAATCTTGCACATAGTTTTTTTTTGTAACTTTTTTGAATTTCCTTTTATTTACATGGAGGATAAATTTTCCTTTTAGCCAAGTTTTTGCGTTAACCCTTTTTTTGTGACTAGAGGTAAAATTGAATTGACTGGTAATTTGCAATAAAAACATGTTCCTAATCGGTAACGTTTGGAGTTGATTTAATCAATTATGTTGGTTTAAAGCTAAGCAAGGGTGTGTGTGCCTAGGAATGGCGTTTTCAGATCGGGCTAGATTTTGAGACTAGTTGACATGACGTGACGGAAACCAGTTGGTTTCTAATGGTAATCTATGGGGCCACTTCCTGCAACATCGGCCGTGGGAAGTGGCATTCGGTTGTACCATCCGGTACAAAAAGGGTGGGCAGGCCAGCTTTAGACACACGGTCATCTGGGTCATTAGAGTTTCTCGGCGAACCCCTGTGTAAAAGTGACACCTAGAAGATACTTATTTGGATTGCTTAGTGTAGGGATATTGGTGTGTAGGTGTGGTAGAGACTACTGTCTTTAGTGGTTAGGGTATAAAATCAGTTTAATCATATAGTTATAAGAAGTAGAATAAGATTTAGATTCGTTTTAGTAATCTTTTGTAAAATAACTTACTCTTTAGCGAGTGATGGAGTACAATTCAACTATAGAAAGTGTTAGATAGTGTTTAAGAAGAGTTAGTGGTAGTTACCGGGTCTGTACCAGAGGTGATTGGATGGACCTGGTTAATTATCACCCTTCAGAATTAGTTAGTTTTGTTCAAGGTTAGACAAGTATAATTAGATGGTTGGTAAGAGCGTGTGCCAGGGCCTTTTAGGGTCATCATTTGATTTGAAGGGTCCGATTTTCGTGAGGTGGTTGATAGCTTATGTACAACACGGATCGGGGCTCGGTTTATTTGACACTTTGTTCACTGCTATCCAAGGATCAAGGCAAAGACTCCCAGCCCGTGTTGGGGTGTAGCTCAGCAGGCTGTTGAGTCGACTCGTTCCTCGTCAACATGTGGTTGAGTTTACTCGAACTTCATTAGTGGTAGGCTTTTGAGAATTACACACCCCAACACTCGCCTGAAACTCCATGTAGGTTGCCAGGACGATTTGGACTTGAACTAACAGCCATGACTTACACAGACGACATAACGGACAAACTGCATAGGCCTTATCTAAACGATTGGAAACGATTCGTTAGGTGCACACACCAATTCTCACAAACAAGGTGAGAAGAAAGCGTTTTCCCAATTTCATTCTTATGTTCATTAAGCTAATAAGGACACAAGGTTTTAGATCCTCTTCGATTGAGAATAGACTGGAATTTTCCGTGGAAGGCATTTGGTCGAAATAGCTTAGTTTTGAGTTCTAACCCTTAAGAAAATTGTGGTGGTCGATACACGTTGGGTTTTTTTATTGGAGGGTTTAAATTCCTTTTATTGAATTTCACTGGGTAAGGCAAATTGGATAACTCTTGAATTTTAACCTCGAATTTAGTTTTAGTGAACTAGAGTGAGTGGAGTTTTGGATTTTTAGTCTTAGTTACTTGAAGTCGTATAAGTGTAGAGTTGCTTTGAATTTGGTTAGAATATTTGTTGGATTTTGAAATAAGTTAGATGCAAAAGTGATGGCTATATTTGAGTTCCTGAATTCCTCATATAACAACATTGCACGCCTCGTTGAAAAAAAAGCTGAAGAATGGGAAGAAACACTGGAGCTGTCTCCAAGACCGTTCGCAACCGCCCTCCATCACTTGTACTCCATCACTCGCTAAAGAGTAAGTTATTTTACAAAAGATTTTTGATGAATTTGATGTTGTGAACTGAGAATTGTCGTTTAGAGGGTGCCATCTCAAGTCGAGCATTTTGATCTCCCAATTCAAGTTAAAGTCTACATCTGATAATTCGCGATCCGTTACAGGTATATCATCAAGAACTTCTTGGGAGCTTGAAACCAATTTATATAAATTAAAACCCCCTTCGCAGAGAAGCTTCTTTAGCTCTCGTCACAGTATCCTTTCTTCTTCTTACGTTTTGCATCCAGTTTACACATCATCTATATACACGTCAGAACACAGTGTTTCTTTTGCTAGTGGAAAAGATTTAGAATCCTCTGCCAGTTAAAGTAAACAACTAAGTCCGTATGTAATTGTGTTCATCTCCTAAACACCCACTGGATCTGATTCCTTAAATCGCCACAAAATTGACTGATAGCGTCGGTCTTCCTTTCTAACCCAGACTCGTCGAAACATTTTTTCGATATCTGCCGTTAAAACTATGCTGTGAGTTCAGAAGCGAATTTTATAAAAGATCTTGACAAGGGCGGCCTACCATCAATGTCTCATTTAGGGAAACTCCTGCTGTCGTCTTCGTCGAATCATCAAACACCACTCTTATTTTGGTGGTGGCACTGGATAATTTCCAAACTTCGTGATGTGGTAAATAAAACGCATTTTGTTCAATATTGTCCTCCAGAGTGTGTTCACACGTTAGACATCCTTTACCTGAAGGGCGTGCGAAATTTTAGCCACAATAACCTTTTTTTAACACTTTATTCACAAAGATAATAATCAACTAAACTTGGAGCCTCTTTTACACACTAGCTATTTAGCTTTTAATCCTTTAAAATAAAATTAAATTAACAAACTGCGCTTTTCCGGGGACAAAATAGTCCCTCACCGTTTCCACCATGGTTAAAGGGTGCCGGTGTCATCTCCAGAGATCGGCACTGAAGTGGCGCCAGGGGGGTTCATTCTGTCCGGTTAAAATGATCACCGTACGCGGGGATCTGATAGGATCAACATAAGAGACAATGTGATTATTTATATAATTATATTAACTGTTGTATGAGGTAATAAAGTAAAAATAACACACATGGTCATGTGCATTTACTGTGCTCCTTATAATGTTGTCAGTTAGACACGAGATAACAGCTAAGAGACTGACAGATTCTAGGCTAGGTCACAATAGACTGGTGTCAAAAAGCAGTGTAAAACGTCGAAGAGAGTTTTTTCCGGGCACGCAAAGATGGGTGAAGTTAGGGTACACTTATAGAAAAGACAGCGGTTGGAGGAAATTAGATATACATTAGAGTGGTAATTATTATACGGCTGAGAGAAATTTGGCTGGGTAAGCATAAATACTTCTATTGCCTAGAGTCCTAGACTAAGCCAAGACGGAAAAAGATGACGTTTGTTAAGAGTAGGCAGATTATGCACATCAAGACGGCACGGAGATGTAAGGGGGGAATTATGGACAATTGAGACAATAGGACATATATTCAGACAAGGGAACGTTTGAGTCTTGCGGTTCGCTTCGGCTTCGATATATTGAGTATGAAGCGGGTCAATGGATACATAGGGCAGTTCCAATGCACTTGGAACTGTAATGCAGCCTGCAACGGGGTGGACGCACATAGGACCGATAGAGCAATGTCACTATCAAGTGGTTAATTGAAGTGGTCAGCAGCATTTTTGGGTCTTAATAAATGCAGAGAAAACAACTGGGAGCGCGAAGCAAGATACGCGTTTAAGCATTTTTACATAGTGGCAATATAAGGTGCTCGTCTGCCAGAAGGAGTACTTCTACGTACACGAGTAGTACGAAGCAGGTTAGTTATATTTAGAGGAATCGAGGTGAAGCAAAGAGAAGAATCGAAAGTGCGAAAACGTTCTGGTTAATTACTGAACAAGTAAGAAAAATAGATTCTATTTGACTTAGGAGGTATGACCAAGTTAAAAAACTCAGAGGCTAGAGGCAACAGCATATGAGTTTTGCACCTGGCGTATGAAGGAATCCCCTACATGAGACTTTACATAGCAGGCGTGGTCTTCAGAGCAACGCAACCAGGCCTTTGAGTGGATTTAATCCGGGGGCTCAAAACGATTAAATCCGAATTGAGGGCGGTTCAGTAGCAACAACGGCAAACAAGGCTATAAGTCTCAAGGATAGGGCAAGCGCTTGCCTAAGGAAGGAGGAGTGGTGGTTCGCAGCAGCCTAGGACTCATTTGATTTTTTTTATTGTGTGTGGCTAACGGTTTTCGTGGTCAATGCTCTCTTTAGTCTTCCGCTATTGCTTGCCTTTCTCTGAGTTCTTTTATAAGGTTCAAATCATAGTAAATCGACAGAAAATTTCAGAGTTTTATTAGAGTGTAAATTTCAGAAATTTTTTTATTGAGTTTTACGCTTGAAAAATTTTTTAATTTAAAAATTAATTTGAGGGCGAAGAAAATTGAAGAAGTGATCTAACAAGTTAAATCTTTTTGAAAAAACTTTCATCGTAATTATATCAATTAGCCGAATTAGAATTGAATCATTTTTTTTTGTTTACGCGGATATTTGATTGAGACTAAATAAATAAAAATAAAATAAATAGAGTGGCGCAAAAGCTCGAGGTGAACCAGGGCCAACTTCTCAACAATGTATGCTGGTGTGTTAATATCTTTACATACAAGGGGACCTACAATTTTTTGCCGAATCCGAACGGCACTTTGAGAAGTTTTTCAACACAAATGATACTCTCGGAGGGCTTGTCAGACCCTCGCGGAGGTGGGGACCGTGAAAAAGAACAAGTCTTTTTTTTCCAGATGACGATGACAGGATGAATGAGACTCAATCAGATTATTTGTGATTGCCCGAAACAAGCGTAGGATCTGTTCACACCAGTTAGTGTAAAAAAAAGGTCTAGGAAACCATTGAAACTGGCTTCTTCATTCCAAGTGCTGCCGGCAGAACTTCGAGGGATCTTCGCGTAAAAGGATGCAGAGTGAGTCAGTTCTTGTTTGTGTACGTCCCGTAGTGTAAGAACTTGCTTGGGGCTTTAATATTTTTTTGAAATCGGGTGAACAGACACGTTAAAGGCAACTTGGATGTCTAAACAATGCACCTGTAGGCACAACTTTAAGGATTGTTGAGCCTCCTGTTTTTTTTTTTGCTTTTTATCTATTTTTGAATTATTTTTTTTTTTGCTCTGTTATGTTCTATTAACCTTGAGATGTATTTTTAAATTATTCAACTTGCCATCCTATTGAATTAATAAGTTTTTTTTTTTTACTTTACTAAATAGCTATATACATACCTTGAACATTGATTTGTTATTTTATTTGCCTTAGAATTTTTCTTAAGTTGAGTTGAATTGAATCACGGTTTTTTTTTGCCTATACGCGACTGGATTGCTACTCCCAGTCAATCATTCGCTTATTAGTGTACCAATTTTGCATATCTTCTTCTTCTTCTTTTCAATTTAGGCGTGAGGTTATAATTTGAAGTGATGGATCATAACCCTTCCACCCTACTGCATTCCTAATGGTCCGCTGGTGGGGTACGCCGATTTGACCTCGATTTGAATATACGGTCAGGCCACCCGGTTTTGGATCTCTTCGTCACTGAGACCAAATAAATGCTGTTGTCATTGCATTTGTGTGATCCATGAATGTTTAGGCCTCCCTCTCCTTCGCGATTGCGCTGGAATGTTGATTGGCATTGCCTTTTTGACGGGGTTCGTCGGAACTCTCCTTTAAACGTGGCAATACCAACTGAGCTGCTCGTGCACCATTTTTCTGGAGATAGGTTCTTTTACATGGAGGCTTCCTCGGATCTTCGTACTTCTTATTCTATCTCGCTTTGTTACCTCTTGTCATGCAAAGCATCATCATCTCAGCTGCCGTTAATTTGCTCTCATATTTCTTATACAATGTGTAACATTGTGAACCACATGTAAGCGCCGGACGCACAACTGCGGTGTAGAGCCTTCCTTTCAGCTTAGGGGACATTTTTCGGTCACAGAAGATAGCGGAGTTTTCTCGCCACTTCATCCACCCCACGCTTACGTAGTGATTGATGTCGTCATCACAGTTTGTTTTTCTATTGATCATAGACCCCAGGTACTTGAACTTTTCACACTTCGGAAGCACATTTCCATTCAATTCAACATCTGGAATCGGCTCGGGTGGGTCAGAGAATGAGCAGCACAGGTACTCTGTCTTCTTTTGTCTCTTCTTCTTCTGTCTTATACGATACCCATTCAGCTCTAAAACATTCACCCATATATCAAGTGCTAGCTGCGAGGATGTATCATCTTCACTTATGATGGCCCAATCGTCAGCGAAGAATAACTGATGTACTTTCGGGTTCGTTAGTTTTCCTTCAAGAAGATAATCAAGGACTACAATGAAAAGCAAGGGACTTTGGACGCTTCCCTGGTGTACACCGACTTTAATAGAGAACTCATCAGTGACTTCGCAAGGACATCTTACTCTTGTCTTTGCTCCATCATACTTGTCTATGATCATCCGCACGTAGGCTTCTGGAACCCTCGTTTTCTTAGCCCCATTCATTTTAGATCTCGTGGTTGATTTTGAAAAAGTCCATTGAAAACTTTTTCAAAATCAACCAGCACCATATGCAGATCTTTAAGGGCATCACAATGTTTTTCCATTATGATACTATACTTTTGATTACATCAGTGGCTGATTTGCCTGCGACAAACCCACACTGGTCCTCAGATAGCCTTATTATTTTCCGCAGTCTACGATCAAGTACCCGCTCGAAGATCTTCATTGTGTGAGACATCTGCTTGATAGAACCGTAATTGTCACAGCTTCGGGTATCACGTTTTCCTTTAAACAAAGGACGGAGGTAACTTTCCCTTAACTGATTAGGCATTGGATCCCCTCTTATTAGTTCTTATTAGTTTGGAGATGAAGGTCGTGAGCCATCTTGACTCGCTGTCTCCTATTTTCTTCCAGAACTCTGAGGGTATTTTATCCAATCTTTGCAGTTGATCAGTGTACCAATCTTGAACATAGTTTTTTTTTTTTGCACATAGCTTTTTGAATTTCCTTTTATTTACTTACTTCTTTCTTCGATTTTCCTTTGAGCTAAGTTTTTGCCTTAACGATTTTGCAAAATGTTCTTTTTTGTGACTAGAGGAGAAATTGAATTTTCTGATAATTTGCTATAAAAACATGTTCCTAATCGGTAGCGTTTAGAGTTGATTAAATCAATTATGATGATTTAAAGCTAAGCAAGTGTGTGTGTGCCTAGGGATGTGAGACTAGTTGACATGACGTGACGGAAACCAGTTGGTTCTTTCTAATGACAACCTATGGGGCCACTTTCTGCGACATCGGCCATGGGAAGTGGCATTCGGTTGTACCATCCGGTACAAAAAGGGTGGGTAGGCCAGCTTTAGACACACGGTCATCTGGGTCATTGGAGTTTCACGGCGAACCTCTGTGTAAAAGTGACACCTAGAAGGCACTTATTTGGATCGCTTAGTGTAGGGATATTTGTGTGTAGGTGTCGTAGAGACTAGTGTCTTAAGTGGATAGGGTATAGTATCAGTTCATTCATATAGTTATAAGAAGTAGAATAAGATTTAGATTCGTTTTAGTACTCTTTTGTACTCTTTTTGCATGCCCTTTGACAGACTTCCTAGACAGGTCATGCTAGCCGAGATGCGAGCGCGTCGCCCCCCTGGTAGGCCAAGGAACAGGTGGCGGGATCATGTAAAGAACCTCTCGGAGTCCCGCCTGGGGATTGCGCCGGAATCTCTTGAGTTGGTGGCGGGGGATGGAGAAAGATGGAAGGACCATTTAGCTACCCTCGCTCCGCAACCCTTTTAAAGGATAAGCGGCATGCGAAATTGATGATGATGATGACTCTTTTGTAAACTAACTTAATCTTTAGCGAGTGATGGAATACAATTCAAGTATAGAAAGTGTTAGATAGTGTTTAAGATTAGTAAGTGGTTGTTACCGGGTCTGTACCAGAGGTGATTGGATGGACCTGGTTCATAATCACCCTTCAGAATTAGTTAGTTTTATTCAAAGTTAGCTAAGAATAATTAGATGGGTCAAGGATCAAGGCTTGGATCCAATCCTTAGTGAGGCGTGAGTAGGGGAAGCAAATACTCCCAGCCCGTGTTGGGGTGTAGCTCAGCAGGCGGCTGTTGGGTCGACTCGTTCCCTGTCAACATGTGGTTGAGCTTACTCGATCTTCATTAGTAGTAGGCTTTTTAGAGTAACACACCCCAAGACTCGCCTGAAAATCCATGTAGGTTGCCAGGACGATTTCGACTTGAACTAACAACCATGACTTACACAGACGACATAACGGACGAACTGCATAGGCCTTATCTAAACGATTGGAAACCATTCGTTAGGTGCATACACCAATACATTATATGGAATCACAAACAAGGTAAGAAGAAAGCATTTTCCCAATTTCATTCTTATGTTCATTAAGCTAATAATAACACAAGGTTTTAGATCCTTTTCGATTGAGAATAGACTGGAATTTTTCGTGGAAGGCATTTGGTCGAAACAGCTTAGTTTTGAGTTCTAACCCTTTAGAAAATTGTGGTGGCCGATATAGGCTGGTTTTTTTTATTGGAGGGTTTAAATTCGTTTAATTGAATTTTAGTTGGTAAGGCAAATTGATAACTCTTGAAATTTTAACCTCAAATTTAGTTTTAGTGAGCTAGAGTGAGTTGAGTTTTGGATTTTTAGTCTAAGTTACTTGAATTCGTATAAGTGTAGAATTGCTTTGAATTTGGTTAGAATTTTTGTTGGATTTTGAAATAAGTTAGATACAAAGGTGATGGCTATATTTGAGTTCCTGAATTCCTCATATAACAACATCGCACGCCTCGTTGAAAAAAAAGCTGAAGAATGGCAAGAAACACTGGAGCTATCCCCAAGAGCGGTCGCAACCGCGCTTCCTTATTAGGACCCGAACAAGGAAAACAGGAAAAACTGCGTCCAGTCTACCCGAGCAGCTTCCAAACCTAGAAGCGATGAACGAAGAGGCGGTAGTAACTCCACAAGCAGGCGCTGCTAAAGCAAGAAATATGTTGGAGGCCCCAGCCATGAGCACAGTCAGAGCTGAACATCCAACTAATCTGCTGTTGGTGTGGGAGTGGAGCCGACTTCTCCACACCTGCCGAAATGAGGACGAAGATGGTGTCCAAAGGATGACCGACGACTTCCGGAGGAAATCCGTTCGGACAAACTTCGAAGCGCGCGACATACCAGTCAACAACCTCAGAGGATAGCGCCGTGGTGAAGAAGAAGAAGCAGCTGGTGGGCTGTTTAATCGTTTTGCTGGGAACCACACCATGCGAGGGGATAACCAGCCCGAAGAAAAAGCCGAAACTACCGGGGGATTAGATGACTCGTTACACCACTCCCGCACTTACGTAGGCCGTGACAATCCAGGGCCCACGGAAAACAAAGAGGAACCTGGCCTTGATGCGAATAAGGTTATATCCGCATTGGAGAGAAGCCAAGCTAAATTGGCCGAAGCAGTTAACAAGGACCTGACAAACGTGGTCAACAGCTTCAGGGATAGTATGCGCATACTACAGGACAAAGTATGTTTACTGGAGCAAGCTAAGAGCAAGCTAAGAGAGCGACAGGCCAGCCAACCCAGCCAAACTCCGACGGTCCACTAAGTTTGACCGAATTGTTGAACCAACCAACTTCAACATGTTACAGGCTGAGTATGGCAACACGGATTGAGCCACAAGCCGAACCTAGAGCGGAATCTAAAGCAAACACAAACCAGCAACGAACACAAGGAAGACCTACTGAGGTACCCAAGTGGGAGACAAAGTTTGATGGGACTCCGAAGACGATGTTCATAGAGAGCTTTATCTTTCGCGTGGATAAGCAAACTTAAAAATAACAAGGCCCCGGGTTACGACCTGATCACTGGCGAAATATTGAAAGAGCTACCAAAAAAGGCATTAGTCAAGCTACTTTATATGATAAACGCTTCTCTTAGACTTCTATACGTTCCAAGACAATGGAAAGTTGCTGAAGTCATTATGGTTCCAAAACCGGGGAAATGCGCAAATGATAAAAAATCTTATAGGCCCATATCGCTTCTGCCGATAATATCGAAAGTATTCGAGAAACTTCTGCTGAAGCGATTACAACCAATAATTGCAGAAAGACGCTTGATCCCGGATCATCAATTCGGTTTCAGACATAACCATTCCACAATAGATCAAGTCTACAGAATAACGCATGAAATTGAAAAAGCCTTAGAAGGGAAAAAAATATGTTCAAGTGCCTCCTCGACGTATCGCAAGCCTTCGACAAGGTATGGCACGAAGGCTTGAAATATAAGCTACGACAAAACTTGCCGGAAGACATGCTTAAAATATTGGAAAATTATCTTGAAAGCAGACTCTTTCGTGTTAGGTGTAGTAGTGAATACTCGAGTTTCAAGCAAATTCGGGCTGGCGTACCCCAGGGAAGCGTCCTCGGTCCGACCCTGTTCCTGCTCTACACAAGAGACATACCTCTAGATGACGAGACTGTCGTGGCCACGTTTGCGGACGATACGGCCATCCTGGCAACAGATGAATCAGTCGAGTTATCAACGAGAAGCCTCCAACGAGCATTGGACAGAATTTGTGTCTGGACGAAGACTTGGCGAATCGCTCTTAACGAGAACAAGTCTACGCATGTGAATTTCACTTACAGAAGGGTTAACAATTTACCTCTGTTCATAAATTCTGCACAAATACCTTATGCAAATGAAGCGAAGTATCTAGGGATGACACTGGACGCTAAACTTAGGTGGAAACCACACGTAAAGAAGAAGCGTGACGAGCTCGAGATTAGGCTTAGGGAAATGTATTGGCTTATCGGAAGATTTTCGAAATTAAGCATATATAACAAACTGCTCTTGTACAGGCAGGTGTTAAAGCCGTCCTGGACATACGGTATACAACTTTGGGGTTGTACCAAGCCGAGCAACATGTCCATGTTGCAGACTTTCCAAAACAAGACACTAAGAGCAATTGTGAATGCTCCATGGTATATTAGGAATAGTGATATTCACAGAGATTTAGGAATAGCTACCGTGAGCGAAGAAGTAACAAACTTTGCTCGAAAGCTAAATGCTCGCCTTCATGTTCATTGTAACAATGAAATGATACGTGATAACGATATGATACTCTTAACGATGTAAACAACGAGCGACGACTACAAAGAATAAGACCCTTCGATCTAGCGACGTAGGTTGAAGCCGCATGAATGAACGGCTTAGTAGGTGCATTCACTGGAAAGCAACCTATCCAATGCGATTAACACTATGGAAGGGTAAACTACTTGTTAAGTTAACTTAGTTGTAGTCAAGAAGTATTATGAGAGAGCGAAAATTTACTACTATGAAGTGCGTTCTGGCAGTTTCATAGTGTCTCTCATAAATGGGTGGTTTTTTAGCACGTGGAAATCGGGCATAACCAATATCGGCTACTTCGGTATTATATACCTGCTATAGTGGGCGTATTGGTATCTTTGAAAGATTTTGGAGTTTTAGACTCCGCCCACCCTAGTATTCAACAAAAAAAAAAAAAAAATCTTTCGCGTGGAGATGCTGCAGATGTCACCGCGGTTTCCGACGACCAACTGCTCTCGAGTATTCATCATTTACTGTCGGGGCCAGCGGAACGGTGGTTCTGGCAGTTTGTGGAAGAAAACTATGGGAAACGCTTTCCTAATATGATGGTAGTCAAAGCCGAATTGGTAAAGCAGTTTGGGGAGGACAACCGGGACCACGAAGTTCTTAGGGTGTTTTGAAGCTGCAAGAAGCGTTCGACGACTACTGCTCAACATAAGGGCCTTAACCATCCGAATGAAAAGAAGACCAGATAAGGACGAAATAATCGATATCATGAGAAGGAATATTAGGGAGAGAATAGCAAACCTGATTTTTAGTAGTCCGATTGGAAATATTGAGGATTTCAGGAGGGAATGTAGGCGCGCAGAAAAACATAAAGTTGCCAGGGATTTGAAGTTCAGGTAAACGAGGTAGATGTAAGAGAGATACACGATAGAGTAGCCATACCTACCGGAGGACCTGAAGAAGAACTTGCCGCTATCCAACATAGTCCAACCAACAGAGGGGTTGAAACCAGAACAGGGAATCCCAAGGGAAGGCAAAATAAGGACAAGACAAACCCGTCGAACCAAGCGAACAAGTGCCCTTCAACATTCCATTCTCTGAATTGCTTTAGTTGTGAGCAGGGAAATGTAGCAGGGAGAATGGGACGAGACCGTCGGCACACAACCCAGTCCCGAATACAACCAGGAGAAGTGACGATCTTGACAAGAGAAAAAAAGAGAACGAGTTGTTGACTTCGAAAGAAGTGCCACCAAAGAAAAGATTCCATCAAAGGATGCTTGACTACGAGAAAGCCCGGCGACGAATTTTTAAAGAAGAGTTATCACGTAGGGAGTCTTATAAAAGAAATTTTAATAAGATTAAGAAACTAAGAGAAGTGTACTCAGCAAATAGGCGTTGAAGAAGTTAGTCGAATCTGTGATGAATGTTCCGGATGGTAATAGGCCCAACGCAAAAGTTAAAATAGATGGGGAAGAGCTCCTGGGCCTACTAGATAGCGGAGCGTCTGTTAGTTTTATAGGTAAGAGGCAGAAGAGTTTATTAAGAAACATGACCTTAAGATGATATTGATGAAAGCAGACATTAGGACGGCGGATGGCAATGAGCAGAGAATTTTAGGACGATTGATGACTACGGTTTCTTGGGCTGGGCAGACAAAAGAAATAGTATTGTACGCGGTTCCTAGCTTACAGCAAGTACTTTACTTAGGGGTCGACTTTTAGAGCCAGTTTAAGGTCGCTCCAAACGTGGTCAGTGAGGCACCATCTCCGACTGATGGGGATCCAAGACAGAGACTTTTCCCCCAGCAGGCCTGCTAACTGGAGAGGGTCACGCACGTATTCCCCTCATGCCCGCTGTTTGGACTGGGTAAAACAACAAGCCTCGAAGAACAAGTGATAGAGGTGGACGACGACTAAATTCCCACCAAACAGAGGCATTACCCAGTCTCACCGGCAATACAGAAGCTCCTATACGAGGAGCTGGATAGAATATTGGCACTCGGTGTCACTGAGGAGCGTAATAGTGCGTGGAGCTCCCCAGTTGTCTTGGTCAGGATGCCAGGGAAGATTATGCTGTGCTTGGATTCCCGAAAAGTCAACTCAAGAACCAAGCGTGGCGCATTCCCACTCCCACACATAGAGGGCCACCTAAACATGCTGCAAGATACATAGTTTATAACGAGTATCGATTTAAAAGACGTCTTTTGGCAAATCCCTCTGGAGCAAAGATCAAGAGAATATACTGCTTTCACTGTACCTGGGCGCCCACTGTCCCAGTTTACAGTGACGCTTTTTGGGCTGTGCAATGCCGCCCAGCGTAGGTGTCGACTCAAGGACAAGGTGATTCAATCACGGTTAAGGGAACATGTGTTCGTATATTTGGAGGATCTCTTGATCTGCTCTCCAGACTTCGAGTCACACTAAAAGATTCTAGAAGAAGTAGCTAAGTGCCTCAGGGAAGCGAGATTGACCATAAATGTTGCCAAAACCAAATTTTGTCATAGGGAAAAAAGGACCTCGGTTACATAGTTGGAGATGGCTGCCTCCGAATAGATCCAGAGAAAGTTTCGGCGGTGGCAGAGTTTCCGGTTCCAACAACCCCGAAGCAGCTTCGGAAGATTCTAGGGATGACTGGCTGGTTTTGGCGCTTTATTTTGAATCTTGTGTCTATGTCAGCCCCTATGACCGACTGCCTGAAGAAGGGAGAGTCGTTCAAGATGTCCGAGGAGGCGAGTTCTGTCTTCAAAAAACTAAAGCAGGCGCCGGTGTCAGCCCCGATCTTAAGGAACCCAGATTTTCCAAAGAGGTTTTAAATTCAGTGTGATGCATCTTCTTTCGGGGTAGGGAGTGTCCTGCTCCAGGTGGATGCGGAGAACAACGAGCAGCGCATAGCATACATGTCCCAGAAGCTAAATTCTGCCCAGCGGAATTATAGCATGATGGAGCTTGAGTGCTACGCGGCCGTTCTGGCAGTAAAGAAATTTAGGGCCTATGTAGAAGGTCTCCCCTTCCCTATTATCACCGATCACGCAAGTCTGAAGTGATTGATGACTCAGAAAGATTTATCCGGGCGGCTTGCCAGGTGGAGTTTAAAACTTCAGGGTTTCGGTTTCGTGATTGAGCATAAGAAGGGGGTCCAGAACGTAGTCCCTGATACTCTCTCGCGCATCCACATAGAGGAGCTCAGTCCTAAGGAGGTGATGCTCGAAGTAAACCTTGACTCCCCTTGGTTTTCTTCGGAGGAAACTCGTATTCCTTAAAGAAACTCGTATTACCTTTAAGAAAAACGGTAGAACAGAACCAAGCAAGGCTTCCGGACAATCGGGTTTCGGACAGTTTTGTGTACCGGCGTACGGGCTTGCGAAATGGTGACCTCCTCTCGGAAGACATGGCATGGAAACTTTAGATACCTTCGGAGCTGCTTCAAGGTTTGTTGGGCTCTGTCAAAACTAAGACAAAAATATTTCTGGCCAGGAATGGTCACAGACCTGCAGTACTGGGTAAAGTCCTGCGAAATTTGTCAGTGCACAAAACCAAACAACCAAATTTCGAGACCACCAATGGGGAAACAAACCATCATGGAGCGACCCTTTCAACGGCTTCATATTGACTTTATTGGACCTTACCCCAGCACGAAGACAGGAAACACCCACGTGTTCGCTATAGTTGACCATTTAAGCAAGTTTATATTTTTAAAACAAATTAGGAAGGCTACAGCAGTGGAGGTAGTAAGGTATCTCGAGGAAGGGATGTTTCGTACCTTCGGTGTACCAGAATACGTGCACTCGGACAACGGCAAGCAGTTCATCTCCGCACTGTTGGCCAGCCTACTGAAAATACGCCTCAGAATGGGTGAATCAGTCACTCTTGACTAAAGTTAGGTCGTACCTTCGAGAAAACCAGAAAACATGGGACTTACATGCATGCGATGCGGCTTTTACACCTGAGAAATGTGGAACAGGATGCAATTGGCTTCATGCCTCATTATGCTGTATTTGGGACACCGATGGCCCAGCATGGAACAGCCTATGAAGTTTTGAGAAAGTTAGATTTGCTGAAGGAATCCGAGATAGACCAGTTGTCGAAAAGTGAAAAGCGTGATTTAATAAGAAATAAGATATTCCACAATCTAAAGCTAGCTCATGGCAAAGCTAAGAATTCCTCATGGCCATGGCTTAGTTTGAAATTGGAGGGAAATTAATTGGTTTCTTTCTCTATGAAGTTGACGATGATGTGTAGAGCAATTAGAATAAATACCTAAATAAATGGCCCAGACTAAGTACTCAGCCTCTCAGGGATAAGGAAGGGTTCGATCCGAAAGACGGGTATTCGGGTATTCGAAATAAGGGGGCAATCAAAAAGCAATAACCCCCTGTAAAATTTTTTTACGAGGTCGGTTCGCTCACGACCATTCAGCCAATCGCCGTCGATCCTGTTACGGGGGTCTATGCGTAACTTTATTTCACAGGTGTTCACACGTTAACCTAATGATAACGATGTAAACAAACGAACAAAAAAAATGAAAACAATGAAACCGCACTAAACATTTGTTGTGTATAGTTACACAACCCACCCGAACAAAAAAAATTATGTAACTGCATACAGGTCACTGACCTACCGATGTGCGCGTAACACGTCTGCCACCCAAAAAAGATAATCAGAGGAAAAGAGTAGTTGCCGATGGCAAAACACTAGTGCCGTTCCCCTTACCTCGAGGCACACCCTCCCGACATCCTATACCTGAGGGGCGTGCGAAACACTTGCCATAAAACCTTTTTAACTCTTTATTCCCAAAGAAAACAACCAACTAAATATGGAGCTTCTTTTACACACTAGCTATTTAGCTTTTAATCCTTTAAAATAAAATTAAATTAACACACTTTTCCGGGGACAAAATAGTCCCTCGCCGTATCCACCGTGGTTAAAGGGTACCGGTGTCATCTCCAGAAATCGGCACCGAAGTGGCGCCAGGGGGGTTAATTCTACCCCATAAAAATGATCACCGTACACGAGGATCTGGTAGGATCAACCAAATAGACAATGTGATTGTTTATATAATTATATCAATTGTAGATTAAGGTAATAAAATAAAAATAACTCACCCGGTCATATGGAAAGGAGAATAGGAATGGAAAGGAGAATAGGAAAAGGGCATACCGCGGTTCTTTACAGACGGACCGAAGCTAATACATACGCACTCTTGCACTTACTCACTGATTTTTCTTGTGTGTGTGGAAGATCTAGCTAACGGTTTTGGTGGTCAATGCTTTCTTTAGTCTCTCGCTATTGCTTGCCTTTCGCTAAGTTTTTTTTAAGGTTCAAATCATGGTATATCGACAGAAAACTTCAGTTCTTTTTTGTGTACGTCCCGTAGTGTAAGAACCTGCTTGGGGCTTTAAATTTTTTTGAAATCGGGTGAACAGACCCTCAGACACATTAAAAACACATTAAACAACGCACCTGTAGGAACAACTTTAAGGATTGTTGAGCCTCCTATTTTTTTTTTGCTTTTTATCTTTTTTTTAAATATTTTTTTTTGCTCTGTTGGGTTCTATTAACTGTGAGATGTATTTTTAAATTCAATTTGCCATTCCTATTGAATTTATTAGATTTTTTTTTACTTCACCAAATAGCTATATAAATACCTTGAATATTGATTTGTTATTTTATTTGCCTTAGAATTTTTCTTAAGTTGAAGTTGAATTGAATCACTGAATTTTTTTTTTGCTATATGCGACTGGATTGCTACTCCCCGTCAATCTTTCGCTTATTAGTGTACCAATCTTGCATATCTTCTTTTTCTGCTTTTCCATTTAGGCGCGAGATTATGATCTGAAATGATGGAACATAACCCACCCTACTGCATTCCTAATAGTCCACTTGTGGGGTACGCCGATTTGACCTCAGAATATACCGGCGGCCACCCGGTTAAGGATCTCTTCGTTACTGAGCCCAAACAAATGATGTTGTCGTTGTATTTGTGTGATCCATTAACGTTTAGGCCTTCCTCTCCTTCGCGATTGCGCTGGAATGTTGATTGACATTGTCTTTTTGACCGGGTTCGTAGGATCTCTCACATTTCCATTCAATTTAATATGAGAAATCGGCTCGGGTGGGTCAGAAAATCGGCAACACAGTTACTCTGTCTTCTTTTGGCTTATACGATACCCATTTCCCTCTATCCACCTATATGCTCGCTGCACGGATGTATGATCTTCTTTTATGACGGCCTCATCGTCAGCGAAGATTAACTGATGTACTTTCGGGTCCATTAGTTTTCCTTCGAGCAGATAATCAAGGACTACAATGAAAAGCAAAGGACTTAGGACGCTTCCCTGGTGTACTTTACTTACTTACTTACTTAAGGTGGCGCTACAGTCCGGGGTGGACCTGGGCCTCAGCCAACAAGCTTCGCCAGCCAGCTCTGTCTCTAGCTAGCCGTCTCCAGTTTCGCACGCGAAGTTGGTTAAGGTCCCCTTCCACTTGTGTGCGCCACCTGAGTCTCGGTGCTCCTCTACCGCGCCGTCCCTGCGGTGTAGATTCGAAGATTTTCCGAGCTGGGGCGTTGGTGTCCATCCGCTTTAGATGACCCAGCCATCGTAGACGTTGTGTTTTGACTCTTTTGGCTAGGTCGGTATCGCTGTATAGCCCGTACATTTCGATGTTATATCTCCTCTTCCACTCTCCGTCTATGCAGACGAGACCGTAAATCGTCCGAAGAATTTTCCTCTCGAAGCAGCCTAAAGTGTTTTCATCCGCCTTTGACAGGGTCCATGCTTCTGCACCGTAAAGCAGGACTGGGATGATAAGGGTCTTATACATGGACACTTTAGTTGCTCGAGAGAGGGCTTTGCTACTCAATTGCCTTCTTAGCCCAAAGAAACAGCGATTGGCAAGAGTTATCCTTCGTTTGATTTCAGCGCTGGTGTCATTGTCTGAATTGATAGCGGAACACAGGTAGACAAAGTCCCTAACTACCTCAAAGTTATAGCTGTCGATGGTGATGTTTTGTCCAAGACGTCGGTGTTGGGTGTCTTTTCTTGATGACAGCATATACTTGGTTTTGCCCTCATTGACTGCTAAGCCCATATTCGCCGCTTCCGTCCCAATACTCACGAAGGCTTCACTGACATCACGCTTTGTTCTACCGATTATGTCAATGTCGTCTGCGTATGCGAGTAGTTGAACGGACTTTTGAAAGATTGTACCTCTGGTGTTGGCGCGAAAGTTTTGCACAATTCTCTCAAGTATGATGTTAAGGAATTTAAATCCTTTTTTGACATCAAAGGGGTCGGTGAGGTCTTTGCCGACCTTGAAGGAACAGCGTGAGTTTTCCATCGTCATCCTGCACAGACTGACGAGTTTGGCAGGGATGCCAAAACTAGACATTGCGCTATATAGCTCGTCTCTATAGATGCTGTCATACGCGGCCTTGAAATCGATGAAGAGGTGGTGTGTATCGATTTGGAATTCCTGGGTTTTCTCCAAGATCTGCCGCAGTGTGAATATTTGATCGATGGTGGACTTTCCTGGCCTAAAGCCACACTGATATGTGCCTATCAGATTGTTGACAAACGGCTTCAGGCGTTCACACAGTACAGCAGAAAAGATCTTGTATGCGATGTTATGAAGACTGATTCCTCTGTAGTTGGCACAACTCAGAACATATCTTCCGCTTTCTTCCGAC
This sequence comes from Neoascia interrupta, assembly GCA_947623515.1. Taxonomy (NCBI): domain Eukaryota; kingdom Metazoa; phylum Arthropoda; class Insecta; order Diptera; family Syrphidae; genus Neoascia; species Neoascia interrupta. The sequence goes on from OX392462.1 coordinate 106,721,297, forward strand.
CATAGCTTGCAGATGAGCTGGTGCATGCTCCTAACCAGCTCATCGCCAGCGGATTTAAAAAGTTCGGCAGCTAGGCCGTCTGTTCCGGCTGCTTTGTTTCACTTGAGCTTAGACACAGCTGCTTTCACCTCCTCCAGGTCGGGTGGGCGGTTTCGTTCGCTTCCCTGGTGTACACCGACTTTAATTGAGAACTCATCAGTGACTCCGCAAGGACATCTCTCTTGTCTTTGCTCCATCATACATGTCTATGATCGTCAGCAAGTAAGCTTCTGGAACCCCTCGTGGAAGTCTATTGAAAGCTTTTTCAAAATCAACCAGCACCATATGCAGATCCTTAAGGGCATCACGATTTTTTTCCATTATGATCCGTATACTTTGGATTGCATCAGTGGTTGATTTGCCCGCGATAAACCCACACTGGTCCTCAGATAGCCTTAGTAACTGTGAGATATCTGCTTGATAGAACGGTAATTGTTACAGCTTCGGGCATTACATTTTCCTTTAAACAAAGGAAGGAGATAACTTTTCCTCCACTGATTAGGCATTGGATCCCCTCTTATTAGTTTGGAGATGAAGGTCGTGAGCCATCTGGACCCGCTCTCTCCTATTTTCTACCAGAGCCCTGAGGGTATTTGATCCAATCTTTGCAGTTGATCAGTGTACCAATCTTGCGTATAGTTTTTTTTTGTAGCTTTTTGAATTTCCTTTTATTTACATACTTCTTTCTTCGATTTTCCTTTGAGTCAGGTTTTTGCCTTAACGATTTTCAAAAATATTTGTTTTGTTTTGTAAATAAAAATAAATAAAATAAACAGAGTGGCGCAACAGCCCGAGGTGAACCAGGGCCAACTTCTCAACAATGTATGCTGGTGTGTTAATTTCTTTACATACAAGGGGACCTACAATTTTTCGCCGAATCCGGACGGCACTTTGAGAAGTTTTTCAAGACAATTAATACTCTCGGAGGGCTTGTCAAACCCTCGCGGAGGTGGGGACCGTGAAAAAGAACAAGTCTTTTTTTTCAGGTGACGAAGGCAGGATTCGAACCCAGACCTCCGGCGTAGTAAGCACACACACTAACCACTACGCCACGGCACCCCACCATGTTTTGTAACTAGAGGAGAAATTGAATTGTCTGATATATTGCAATAAAAACGTGTTCCTAATCGGTAATTCTTGGAGTTGATTTAATCAATTATGATGGTTTAAAGCTAAGCAAAGGTGTGTGTGCCTAGGGATGGCGTTTTCAGATCGGGCTAGATTGTGATGACTAGTTGGCATGACGTGACGGAAACCAGTTGGTTCTGTCTAATGGCAACCTCTGGGACGCCTATGGGGCCACTTCCTGCAACATCGGCCATGGGAAGTGGCATTTGGTTCATCCGGTACAGAAAGGGTGGGTAGGCCAGCTTTACGCCCACGGTCATCTGGGTCATTGGAGTTTCTCGGCGAACCCCTGTGTAAAAGTGACACCTAGAAGACTCTTATTTGGATTGCTTAGTGTAGGGTTATTGGTGTGTAGGTGTGGTAGAGACTAGTGTCTTAAGTGGTTAGGGTATAGTATCAGTTTATTCATATAGTTATAAGAAGTAGAATAAGATGTAGATTCGTTTAAGTACTCTTTTATAAACTAACTTACTCTTTGGCAAGTGATGTAGTACAATTCAAGTAAAGAAAGTGTTGCTGTGAAAGATAGTGTTTAGGATTAGTTAGTGGTAGTTACTGGGTCTGTACCATGTACCATGATTGGATGTACCTAATTCATTATCACCCTTCAGAATTAGTTAGTTTTATTCAAGGCTAGCTGAGTAGAATTAGATGGTTGGTTAGAGCGTGTGCCAGGGCCTTTCAGAGTTGATTGAAGGGACCTGGTTCATGAATTTTCTTTAGGATTTATTGGGGGTTAGATTAGTTAGTTAAGTCTCAAGAATGGTAGGGTATCTAGTTTAAGCACTTTACCTTTTTTTGAGGAAGGTTATTGGCCTATTTCGAGGATGATTGGGTAGGTCTAGCTTCTTATTTTAAAGCACTCCTATTTTTGTTCGATACTAGTGTCACCGTAGGTCTTGCTTTTGTACAGGGGTATAGTTACCTGGACTTAGAACTTTTTCTGCCTTTCACTTCTTTTTTCCTTTCCCTTTTGTTTCTTTTAGTAGGGCTAAGCTTCCTTTTTTTGTTCTTCTGAGTATAGATAGGCACAATCACTTGTATGTAGGACCGCAGGTTTTAACCATCATAGCCACATTATCACAATGCCTCCCACAAAATACAGACATGAAATGCAGCTGACTACTGCCCAAGCTAACCAATGGAGGCAAGTAACTATGTGGGCCGTGGAAGTAATTAACGGAAATTGCTGCGTCAAGACTACTTCAGCACTTCACTACCTAATTTGAGCAAAGACTTCAAAATAGCGGGCGTCATTATACCCGACCCAGGGCATATTAAGTTTTCTGTATAGTTTGTAACACAGTAAAATAATCACCGTAAATAATAATAATAAATAATCCCTTAAAAAGTGGGCGTGGTCAATAAAAAGTCTAAAATTTTTTGGCTAGTTCAAAGACAATTATAAGGCAATGTAGCATACCAAAAATGAATGCGCTAGCATCTCTAATGAATTTAAATTAGAGATGGTCGCACATACAGGCCTGCACTGGGCGTGTCTGTGGGCGGATTGAGCTAATTTTTAAACTTGATCTGAAAGACTGGACTTCCAGCCAATTCGCCAAATTTCAGCTCTTTACCTAAAAATTTAAGGCCCAAAAGTTGTTTACATACGGACGGCCGGACGGACGGGCGGACATGGCTTAATCGATTCTCCTGTCGGTCCAATTCGTATCTTTAAAAGGTCTTAGGGGTCTAAGGTGATTATTTCACTGCGATAAAAACTATACATCAAACTTAATATACACTGGGTCGAGTATAATTATATGACAAAAGTTCTGTGTGTTCTTTTTGTGTGTATATTGTATGTGCCTCCGCCCACTTTTGTGGACGTGGCGTTAAAAAAAGTGATTTTTATACCCTATCCCATAGGATAGGGGGTATATTGAGTTTGATTCATAGTTTGTAACATAGAGAAATAATGACCGTAGACCCCGAAGACCTTAAGGGCATATGATCGAGACCGAATTGTAAGTCGACTGAGCCATGTCCGTTCGTCCGTCTGTCGGTAGTTTTTAGGCCTTAATTTTTGAGCTAGGACCTTGAAACTTGATATCTGTTCTTTCTAGGTCCCGAAGCAGTACAAGTGTAAGCCCTTTTGAAATCCGCCACCTGTGGGGTGCCGTGGCGTAGTGGTTAGTGTGTGTGCTTACTACGCCGGAGGCCTGGGTTCGAATCCTGCCATCGACTTGTTCTTTTTCACGGTCCCCACCTCCGCGAGGGTCTGACAAGAACCCCGAGAGTATCATTTGTCTTAAAAAACTTCTCAAAGTGCCGTTCGGATTCGGCAAAAAATTGTAGGTCCCTTTGTATGTTAAAGAAATTAACACACCAACATACATTGTTCCGAAGTTGGCCCTGGTTCACCTCGAGCTGTTGCGCCACTCTATTTATTTATTTATTCCACTGACACGCCCACTTTGAATCGTTGGATACCCCATCCCAATTGACCACTTTCAAGCTCCGAATTGTGCCATAAATCTTGGTCAGGGCCGGACCTTGCATTGGAACAGGTGGAGCAGCCGCACCGGGCGCAAACTAGAATGCTTCGCTTGTCATTTTTAGCTTAAATCTATTTATTATTCATATTTCAGATTTAATGAAGAAATATTAAGCCGTTTATGAATTCGCAACGTGGCAACACTGCGAAAGTGTCATTATTTCAATTACAAAGAAAAAGTACATCAAATCTTCACTCATACATGTACATAACATCGATGTTCTAGCATTGCGTGTTTTGTACAACAGCGGAGCTTAAACATCATCATTATTCAAAAATAAAACCCTTTTATCCAACCTATACCGAATATAAAAGACCATTCTGTTGCCTGAAGTTGTGGAGCATTTGAATCATGCCGCTCCATTCCTCACCGATTTTGCGCCATGTCGTCACAGTTTTGTCAGCCAACAACACAGAAAACACTAACAAAATTAACTTCCTCTGGAGCAAGGACTCTATTCTGCGCCAAAGCTAAGTTAATTACAACAAAAAAACTTTGGTTTGACCAAGCCAGGCCAAACGTGTTGCATTAAGTCCTCATCACAAGTATTAAATTCGTCACTATCGCGTTCGGGGCGACGACGCACGGCACTTGGAGGTTGGAGCGTATGATTGGAATTTGTGTGCTAATTATTATGTGTACATTTCAAGTTGCAAAGGGGTTGCTTGTTGTTCCTTCCAATTAGGTTTTTTTCTTTTGTGTTTTGAAGTAGATAGGTCGAAGGTGTATTCTGAATGGTAGCGTATTTTTTTTTTAAATTGCACAGTGTTGCCAATTCATTCATAATAAAATTATAATAATTTTATTTTGAATGAAAAATAAAATTATAATAATTAAGTTACGGTTTTTACTGTAACAGTCGTATTTAATCTTGAGCATTCATATCACTCAAAAATATGTTAATTATCAATGGTTAAATGTTTAAGTTTGGTAGGTCAAATACCTACTGAATCTGTTTTTTTGCACTAGAAAAGTAATTCTAAGGCATCAACGTCACCTTTTGACTGAGGCAATGCCTCGGGGTCAACCACGTTGGCTGATTATGTGCGTGAGCTCGTCATTGTAGAGGTTTGTAACTGTTTTTAGTAACGTAATAAAGAAAATCAAATACAATTTTTTAAAGTTGAGGATATCCCAGAAGGGGATTCCAAAAAAACGCGAACGTCGGCCCCTGGGGGCCGACCCAACCGTTCGACTTACAAATAAAACTCCGATTTTCAAGATTCGATCTAATTTTATTCAACAAATTGGTCCGACGTTCGCCAGGTCTAAGCTAAGACTAACTGTTGCTCACTCCTTCGGCTCCAGAAGACAGGTGCCTGTTCCCACGGGAAAGACTCGAGCGTCTCTTATTGCACTGCACGCGCATGCATAGCTGGATGGCATTGTACCAGATGCGCACAGGTAAGTGCAATGTGTGACCTTCGGACTTGGGTGATGTGAACATGCTCGCACCAGCATGTGGAGTAAATGCGCTGACTGGGCGAATTCCATATGATTCGCCAGCCATCACGTTTTGGGGGCGTGGGCTTGGTCGCTGATGTTAACTGTAACGCTTCAAACCCAAGTTAATTGTTTTTATTATTCATAAAACGAAACAGGTAATCCTTAACAGTAGTCAGTTCCCGTGTCATCGTTGCTGGCAAGGAACTGAAAACTATTTAAGATTACCTGCACCAGCTCCAGTCCAAATAGATACATTGATTCAAACACCGCTACACATTGCATTTTTAGCAACTGCCCCAATCAAGCCAATCTCGTTTGTCAGAAGCAATAAAGGTTCACTTATTATGTGAACATAAACTGTATGTTCTTGGGAACTCCCGGGATTGTCAAGACCATGTCGAAATTCGTGGGATGAACTTACTAACTTTTGTAACGTCCAGCATGATTTTAATAGTCAGCAGTTCACCAATATTTATGACATGCAAATAAAAGCTTCCACAAACAAAATGCTAATCGAGTTTTCAAGAGGTTCAATTTCTGATGATGATTTGTATTTTTGGACAAGTCCTAAAAATTATCAATTTGACTTAATCATCACAGAAACTGCATCCTTAAATGAAAGACTCCGCAACCCACGTTTGACATTGGGACTTTATTTAACAAATTTACGTGCTGGGGAACCTAATGAAAGGTTAGCTTATCGGTTTAATATGACTCGGAGATGAGCTGACAAGAAAATAGGAAAGGTGAGAGATTGTCTGACAAAATTTGTTGCTCTTCTCTAGGTAGGTTTCGATCATATTACTAGAAATGAAGTGTTCGAAAGACACCTTTCCATACCTAAAGGTCTTTTTGGCAATGAAGAAACACGAAGGCCATCATTATTTGTGAGGGTACATATGCTTACATAAAAAAGGGCTCTAATTTTTTGTTCCAAGGTTTGTCGTATAGCCTACACAAGTTTCGAAATCTATTAAAACCTTTTCCTATAGTATGCTCTGATGGCGACATAATAGATATATTAGACTCTTTTGCTGCTACCAAATCAGATGCATCTATTATGTCAGATTTTTTAACCATCATAGCCACATTATCACATATGCCACCCACAAAATACAGACATGAAATGCAGCTGACTACTGCCCAAGTTAACCAATGGAGGCAAGTAACTATGTGGGCCGTGGAAGTAATTAACGGAAATTGCTGCGTCAAGACTACTTCAGCACTTCACTACCTAATTTGAGCAAAGACTTCAAAATAGCGGGCGTCATTATACCCGACCCAGGGCATATTAAATTTTCTGTATAGTTTGTAACACAGTAAAATAATCACCGTAAATAATAATAATAAATAATCCCTTAAAAAGTGGGCGTGGTCAATAAAAAGTCTAAAATTTTTTGGCTAGTTCAAAGACAATTATAAGGCAATGTAGCATACCAAAAATGAATGCGCTAGCATCTCTAATGAATTTAAATTAGAGATGGTCGCACATACAGGCCTGTACTGGGCGTGTCTGTGGGCGGATTGAGCTAATTTTTAAACTTGATCTGAAAGACTGGACTTCCAGCCAATTCGCCAAATTTCAGCTCTTTACCTAAAAATTTAAGGCCCAAAAGTTGTTTACATTCGGACGGCCGGACGGACGGGCGGACATGGCTTAATCGATTCTCCTGACGGTCCAATTCGTATCTTTAAAAGGTCTTAGGGGTCTAAGGTGATTATTTCATTGCGTTACAAACTATACATCAAACTTAATATACACTTTGTCGAGTATAATTATATGACAAAAGTTCTGTGTGTTCTTTTTGTGTGTATATTGTATGTGCCTCCGCCCACTTTTGTGGACGTGGCGTTAAAAAAAGTGATTTTTATACCCTATCCCATAGGATAGGGGGTATATTGAGTTTGATTCATAGTTTGTAACATAGAGAAATAATGACCGTAGACCCCGAAGACCTTAAGGGCATATGATCGAGACCGAATTGTAAGTCGACTGAGCCATGTCCGTTCGTCCGTCTGTCGGTAGTTTTTAGGCCTTAATTTTTGAGCTAGGACCTTGAAACTTGATATCTGTTCTTTCTAGGTCCCGAAGCAGTACAAGTGTAAACCCCTTTTGAAATCCGCCACCTGTGGGGTGCCGTGGCGTAGTGGTTAGTGTGTGTACTTACTACGCCGGAGGCCTGGGTTCGAATCCTGCCATCGACTTGTTCTTTTTCACGGTCCCCACCTCTGCGAGGGTCTGACAAGCCCTCCGAGAGTATTATTTGTCTTAAAAAACTTCTCAAAGTGCCGTTCGGATTCGGCAAAAAATTGTAGGTCCCTTTGTATGTGAAAGAAATTAACACACCAGCATACATTGTTCCGAAGTTGGCCCTGGTTCACCTGGAGCTGTTGCGCCACTCTATTTATTTATTTTTTTATTTTTTTTTATGAATTCGCAACGTGGCAACACTGCGAAAGTGTCATTATTTCAATTACAAAGAAAAACTACATCAAATCTACACTCATACATGTACATAACATCGATGTTCTAGCATTGCGTGTTTTGTACAACAGCGCAGCTTAAACATCAACATTATTCAAAAATAAAACCCTTTTATCCAACCTATACCGAATATAAAAGACCATTCTGTTGCCTGAAGTTGTGGAGCATTTGAATCATGCCGCTCCATTCCTCACCGATTTTGCGCCATGTCGTCACAGTTTTGTCAGCCAACAACACAGAAAACACTAACAAAACTAACTTCCTCTGGAGCAAGGACTCTATTCTGCGCCAAAGCTAAGTTAATTACAACAAAAAAACTTTGGTTTGACCAAGCCAGGCCAAACGTGTTGCATTAAGTCCTCATCACAAGTATTAAATTCGTCACTATCGCGTTCGGGGCGACGACGCACGGCACTTGGAGGTTGGAGCGTATGATTGGAATTTGTGTGCTAATTATTATGTGTACATTTCAAGTTGCAAAGGGGTTGCTTGTTGTTCCTTCCAATTAGGTTTTTTTCTTTTGTGTTTTGAAGTAGATAGGTCGAAGGTGTATTCTGAATGGTAGCGTATTTTTTTTTTAAATTGCACAGTGTTGCCAATTCATTCATAATAAAATTATAATAATTTTATTTTGAATGAAAAATAAAATTATAATAATTAAGTTACGGTTTTTACTGTAACAGTCGTATTTAATCTTGAGCATTCATATCACTCAAAAATATGTTAATTATCAATGGTTAAATGTTTAAGTTTGGTAGGTCAAATACCTACTGAATCTGTTTTTTTGCACTAGAAAAGTAATTCTAAGGCATCAACGTCACCTTTTGACTGAGGCAATGCCTCGGGGTCAACCACGTTGGCTGATTATGTGCGTGAGCTCGTCATTGTAGAGGTTTGTAACTGTTTTTAGTAACGTAATAAAGAAAATCAAATACAATTTTTTAAAGTTGAGGATATCCCAGAAGGGGATTCCAAAAAAACGCGAACGTCGGCCCCTGGGGGCCGACCCAACCGTTCGACTTACAAATAAAACTCCGATTTTCAAGATTCGATCTAATTTTATTCAACAAATTGGTCCGACGTTCGCCAGGTCTAAGCTAAGACTAACTGTTGCTCACTCCTTCGGCTCCAGAAGACAGGTGCCTGTTCCCACGGGAAAGACTCGAGCGTCTCTTATTGCACTGCACGCGCATGCATAGCTGGATGGCATTGTACCAGATGCGCACAGGTAAGTGCAATGTGTGACCTTCGGACTTGGGTGATGTGAACATGCTCGCACCAGCATGTGGAGTAAATGCGCTGACTGGGCGAATTCCATATGATTCGCCAGCCATCACGTTTTGGGGGCGTGGGCTTGGTCGCTGATGTTAACTGTAACGCTTCAAACCCAAGTTAATTGTTTTTATTATTCATAAAACGAAACAGGTAATCCTTAACAGTAGTCAGTTCCCGTGTCATCGTTGCTGGCAAGGAACTGAAAACTATTTAAGATTACCTGCACCAGCTCCAGTCCAAATAGATACATTGATTCAAACACCGCTACACATTGCATTTTTAGCAACTGCCCCAATCAAGCCAATCTCGTTTGTCAGAAGCAATAAAGGTTCACTTATTATGTGAACATAAACTGTATGTTCTTGGGAACTCCCGGGATTGTCAAGACCATGTCGAAATTCGTGGGATGAACTTACTAACTTTTGTAACGTCCAGCATGATTTTAATAGTCAGCAGTTCACCAATATTTATGACATGCAAATAAAAGCTTCCACAAACAAAATGCTAATCGAGTTTTCAAGAGGTTCAATTTCTGATGATGATTTGTATTTTTGGACAAGTCCTAAAAATTATCAATTTGACTTAATCATCACAGAAACTGCATCCTTAAATGAAAGACTCCGCAACCCACGTTTGACATTGGGACTTTATTTAACAAATTTACGTGCTGGGGAACCTAATGAAAGGTTAGCTTATCGGTTTAATATGACTCGGAGATGAGCTGACAAGAAAATAGGAAAGGTGAGAGATTGTCTGACAAAATTTGTTGCTCTTCTCTAGGTAGGTTTCGATCATATTACTAGAAATGAAGTGTTCGAAAGACACCTTTCCATACCTAAAGGTCTTTTTGGCAATGAAGAAACACGAAGGCCATCATTATTTGTGAGGGTACATATGCTTACATAAAAAAGGGCTCTAATTTTTTGTTCCAAGGTTTGTCGTATAGCCTACACAAGTTTCGAAATCTATTAAAACCTTTTCCTATAGTATGCTCTGATGGCGACATAATAGATATATTAGACTCTTTTGCTGCTACCAAATCAGATGCATCTATTATGTCAGATTTTTTAACCATCATAGCCACATTATCACATATGCCACCCACAAAATACAGACATGAAATGCAGCTGACTACTGCCCAAGTTAACCAATGGAGGCAAGTAACTATGTGGGCCGTGGAAGTAATTAACGGAAATTGCTGCGTCAAGACTACTTCAGCACTTCACTACCTAATTTGAGCAAAGACTTCAAAATAGCGGGCGTCATTATACCCGACCCAGGGCATATTAAATTTTCTGTATAGTTTGTAACACAGTAAAATAATCACCGTAAATAATAATAATAAATAATCCCTTAAAAAGTGGGCGTGGTCAATAAAAAGTCTAAAATTTTTTGGCTAGTTCAAAGACAATTATAAGGCAATGTAGCATACCAAAAATGAATGCGCTAGCATCTCTAATGAATTTAAATTAGAGATGGTCGCACATACAGGCCTGTACTGGGCGTGTCTGTGGGCGGATTGAGCTAATTTTTAAACTTGATCTGAAAGACTGGACTTCCAGCCAATTCGCCAAATTTCAGCTCTTTACCTAAAAATTTAAGGCCCAAAAGTTGTTTACATACGGACGGCCGGACGGACGGGCGGACATGGCTTAATCGATTCTCCTGACGGTCCAATTCGTATCTTTAAAAGGTCTTAGGGGTCTAAGGTGATTATTTCATTGCGTTACAAACTATACATCAAACTTAATATACACTTTGTCGAGTATAATTATATGACAAAAGTTCTGTGTGTTCTTTTTGTGTGTATATTGTATGTGCCTCCGCCCACTTTTGTGGACGTGGCGTTAAAAAAAGTGATTTTTATACCCTATCCCATAGGATAGGGGGTATATTGAGTTTGATTCATAGTTTGTAACATAGAGAAATAATGACCGTAGACCCCGAAGACCTTAAGGGCATATGATCGAGACCGAATTGTAAGTCGACTGAGCCATGTCCGTTCGTCCGTCTGTCGGTAGTTTTTAGGCCTTAATTTTTGAGCTAGGACCTTGAAACTTGATATCTGTTCTTTCTAGGTCCCGAAGCAGTACAAGTGTAAACCCCTTTTGAAATTCGCCACCTGTGGGGTGCCGTGGCGTAGTGGTTAGTGTGTGTACTTACTACGCCGGAGGCCTGGGTTCGAATCCTGCCATCGACTTGTTCTTTTTCACGGTCCCCACCTCTGCGAGGGTCTGACAAGCCCTCCGAGAGTATTATTTGTCTTAAAAAACTTCTCAAAGTGCCGTTCGGATTCGGCAAAAAATTGTAGGTCCCTTTGTATGTGAAAGAAATTAACACACCAGCATACATTGTTCCGAAGTTGGCCCTGGTTCACCTGGAGCTGTTGCGCCACTCTATTTATTTATTTTTTTATTTTTTTTTATGAATTCGCAACGTGGCAACACTGCGAAAGTGTCATTATTTCAATTACAAAGAAAAACTACATCAAATCTACACTCATACATGTACATAACATCGATGTTCTAGCATTGCGTGTTTTGTACAACAGCGCAGCTTAAACATCAACATTATTCAAAAATAAAACCCTTTTATCCAACCTATACCGAATATAAAAGACCATTCTGTTGCCTGAAGTTGTGGAGCATTTGAATCATGCCGCTCCATTCCTCACCGATTTTGCGCCATGTCGTCACAGTTTTGTCAGCCAACAACACAGAAAACACTAACAAAACTAACTTCCTCTGGAGCAAGGACTCTATTCTGCGCCAAAGCTAAGTTAATTACAACAAAAAAACTTTGGTTTGACCAAGCCAGGCCAAACGTGTTGCATTAAGTCCTCATCACAAGTATTAAATTCGTCACTATCGCGTTCGGGGCGACGACGCACGGCACTTGGAGGTTGGAGCGTATGATTGGAATTTGTGTGCTAATTATTATGTGTACATTTCAAGTTGCAAAGGGGTTGCTTGTTGTTCCTTCCAATTAGGTTTTTTTCTTTTGTGTTTTGAAGTAGATAGGTCGAAGGTGTATTCTGAATGGTAGCGTATTTTTTTTTTTTAATTGCACGGTGTTGCCAATTCATTCATAATAAAATTACAATAATTTTATTTTGAATGAAAAATAAAATTATAATAATTCAGTTACGGTTTTTACTGTAACAGTCGTATTTAATTTTGAGCATTCATGTTAATTACCAATGGTTAAATGGTTAAGTTTGGTAGGTCAAATACCTACTAAAACCGCTTTTTTGCACTAGAAAAGTAATTCGAATACTGAAATAAACTTTATTTTATACCTAGCTCCTTTACTCTATTTTCTTTACTTATAATTATTATCTAGGGTAGGTCGTAAGTCAACTATGGAACATCAAAAAATTCGTTAGGTGGACGGAAGTTAGGAACACTTTTCCTTTATTATGATATTTTCTTAGGCATTTTTTAATTGTGAGTCAAATAAGCCATGTCCGGTTCATCCGTCCTTCCGTATGTCGGCAGTCTCAAGGCCCTAACTAAATGAGTTAAGAACTTCAAACTTTAAATCTGCACTTTTAAGATTCTGAAGTAGTAAACATGTTAAACATTTTTAAAAAATCCGCCCACACGCACTCCTACTTTACTTATAGGAATAAAAAATGAAAATTGTCGTAGGACGCTGAAATTTTGTGTGCTGTATTCCTGCTTAAGTGTTTTGTGATTGGGGTCCCTATGTGGGCGTGGTCATATTCCATATGCATTCTTATAAACGGTATTTATTAAATAGGTATATTATTAAAACTTTATTAAATATTTTCGTATATAGGGTGATTCAGTCACGCTTTAATCTGAATATGAACCCTGTTAGTTGTGACAAAAATCTTAAACGTGTAGGTTGGGTCAAGACAAGAAAAAAATTTTATTGCAGGGGGGTTAATTACATTCGTTTAGCCGCAAGGCGGAATTTAAAAAAAAAATGTCTTTAAGCAAATAATTGTCATACTCAAAAATTTTAAAATAAATGAAAAAAAAAATAAGTATTAAAGTATTTTAAATATTTTTGTTGCGCTCATGTTTTCGTTTTTAATGGGCGCCTATTATTTGTTTGCGCCGGGCGCCAGGAGTCATTGAACCGGCCCTGATCTTGGTTGTTAAATTTCAGTTTCTATTAACTTCAACTGGATTTAGAATTTCTCAGTTAAAGAATCTTCTCCCTTAAAAGGCGTGGCATCCACCCATTTTCATTTACATCGTTTTTTTTGTTTATATTTTTTATCAGAAGTGATATACACGTGTTGATTGCATTTTCACATTAAAAATTTGGTTTATACTTAAAAAAAAACGCCCCCAAAAGTGGGCGAGGCAAAAATTTATTCATTTCAGTTGATAGCTTTCACACATATCTGAACATTTTATAGCGGAAGTTTTTTGGATTCAAAGAAAATATATCGAATTAAAAATGCTTAATAAAATGCAAATGAAATATGACCACGCCCAAAAGGGGGCGGTTTTTGCCTTTTTTTGAAACGTCAATCACAAAACACTTAAGTGACAATAACGCGTACCAAATTTCAGCTTCCTACGACAGTTTTGAATTTTCATGCTACTAAGTTAAGTGGGCGTGTCAGTGGGCGGATTTTAAAAATGTTTACACTTGTACTGCTTCGCGACCTAGAAAGAACAGATATTAAGTTTCAAGTTCCTAGCTCAAAATTTAAGGCCTAAAAACTACCGACACACAGACGGATGGAAATAGCGGATTCGACTAACAATTCGGTCTCGATAATATGCCGTTAAGGTCTTGGGGGTCTACCGTGATTATTTCTCTATGTTACAAACTATGAATTAAGCTTAATGGGGATGGGGTATAAATACACCCCAGGGAGAAGATTCTTAACTGAGAAATTCTAAATACAATTGAAGTTAAATGAAACTGAAATCTAACAACCAAGATTTATGACACAATTCGGAGCTTGACAGTGGTCAATTTGGATGGGGTATCCAACGATTCGTCTAAGCGGATTGTAATCCTCCCACTAGTTTAAGTTAAAAATGCGGAGTTTTAGGCCGAAATGTATGCAACCACCTGGTATAAAGCATTTAACAGTTATATTTTTATTTCCCGCCCACTTTTTGGAGGCGTGGCAGTTTTTTTTTTGTATATTCGGGTATTTTGCAATCCGTCGTAGATGGACTGAAGCTTTTGCATACGCACTGTTGCACGTTCGCACTTGTTTTAAATGCTTTTCGTGAACCAGTTGTGGATAATGTCAACTCAGAATTTAATTTTAACCACTAAAAACCAAAAACTGAATACACCCAATCATTTATATGAATATGTTAATAACAATGGTTTAAGCAGACTAAGAATTCCATTTGTAGGAATAGATATTAATGACGTTAACATTACAGACTTTCCATAGGCTCCTATCCAATTAAACTTCCTAAATCATATTGTGGGGAACATTTACGAAATGGCCTTTAGACAATTGAAATCTTTCGAGATAATATTGTTTTGCATCATAATAATTTTTTCCTTTACGTTTGGTTGTTAAGGCTAGGTGTCCCTTGAAAAAAGGCTTGTTGTTTTGTGAAAAGCCTCGTAGCGTCCACAATATTTGAAACATTTCAACAAAATCAAAGACGTTTGATTAAGAAAGTAGGCCACTTTATTGTTGCCTTTGATTTTCTTTAAAGGAAACTGTTATATCTTAAAACTGTTAATAAAAGTCAAAAATTATGAAATTTAGTTAGGTAATTTTTATAAATGTTGGGGCATGTTCTAAAAATAAATTTTTTATTTTTTTGTATATTTTATTTTACAAGGAAAAAAGATTTTACAACCAGTGTGAATGCTCTTTTTTTATTTTTTTTTTTCGTTGTTTCGGAAAAAATATTAAAAACAACTAAATTTAGGTAGATTTGGAAGGTAACGCAAATGCTGCATGTGACAGAACTTCTAAAACTGAAAAGGTAACTTGCTCAAATTCCTTTTTGCAAATATGTGTGTGCTACTTTTTCTTATTTTTAGAGGTAAATACAAGGCGACTAATTTTTTACACCTTTTTTTATTCATTTTCTTTGTTTCTAAATTTTCGAAATTATTTTACTATGAAAGAAAATATATTATTACAACTAGGGTGGATCCCAAAAAAATGTTTTTTTCATCTTAACATTTTTAAAATCGCAATTTTATAAACCAACAAATAGCCAACATTTACAACACTATTGTGAGGGGATGGAAGGCACAGATATCTCAGGTAATTTTTTCTATTGAATGTGTTGGGACTACTCCCACGGGCTTTTTTGGTCGATATTTTAACATGCGAATGAATTCATTAATTAAACTCAAATTTCCCAACGTTTCGATGGTTCTTTTCCATCATTTTTAAAGGTTGAATTGGTCTTGGGTGAAATGGTTCAGAAGTTACAACACGGAATATTGATATCACAGCTGGTTCTTATCAGATAAAAGCTGGTTTTTATCTGATAAAAACCAGCTGTGATTTTTTTATTTTTATTTTGTATTTTTTTAATCAGATTGCATTCAAATAAAAAGATTTAAGTTTATAGTATCTTATATATTAATATTTAAATAAGTATCTGTTGGGTTTTTTTTTGCCTAAAAAACTTCTTAAACACGCACTTAAGGAAATGTGAAGTTCGAAAAAATGCCACACTGTCGTGGCGCTTGCGTTTCATCATTCTCTTTCTTGTACAGACTGGGCAGTGGGCACTCACTTGGTTCTTGGTAGGGGAGGTATAGATATAGACCGCTAAAGAGAATTTTATCGATCTTGTGTTGCCTTGTGTCTACAATGTAATTGTATACCATTGGCTATGTGTGTATACTTTTTGATGGCTATTTTCGACCAGCTCATGATATCGCGGAGAGCATTGGAAACTCAACCGAACAGATAAGTTTAGTATTGAAAATAAGAGGAGAGCTTTTAAATCTGAACTATATGCCACACCGTCCGGATCTCCCAATTTTATGTGAGCTGTGTAATTTGAAAGAGCGAGACGATGTTTTCCATTTTCTGGCAGTGTGCCCAATTCTCAAAGAATTCAGGCTCAAGTATTTTGGATGCCGCACTTTAGAGTCAGACGAGGCAATTAAAATATTAAACGGCGACCGAGGCTGGGAAGTATTATATTTACTTACAAAGTATGCCCTGCATTATAGAAAAAAAATATTTTAGGATGATTTTTGAATTGTTTGTCCTTAATCGAACCTACATAACTTGTAAGAGAATTTTGTATCTTTGTTTTTGTCAATCTGGTAGACGGCCCTAAGCCAAACCAATTAGACTAAGTGAGAAAACAGATATGTATATAGAAAAACCTTTTTATGAATCAAGTAAATAGTCAATAAAACTAAAAACTAACTAACTACTTAAGCGAGGATAACCCGTACCAAATTTCAGCTTCCTACGAAAACTTTGAATTTTCATGCTTATAAGTAATGTAGGCTTTGAAAATGTAGGATTTTGAAAATTTTTACACTTGTACTGCTTCGGAAAAGATTCTTTAACTGAGAAATTCTAAATACAGTTGAAGTTAATAGAAACTGAAATTTAACAACCAAGATTTATGACACACTTCGGAGCTTGAAAGTGGCCAATTGGGATGGGGTATCCAACGATTCGCCTAAGCGGATTGTAACCCTCCCACTAGTTTTTTTTTTTTTGTTTTTGTTTCAAATCGTTTGCCTCTTAAATCGAATAGCTTCGTATTTGTCCCCTTAGGGACAAATATCTTTCACTGTGTACTTTTTTTGGAAATAACACAAAACAGGGGTTTTTAAACTATTTGACCAAAATTTGAAATTGCTTTCGATTAAGCTATGGTTGTTCTACATATGTGTCCAATATCGGTTTTTTGAATAAAGTGTTTGATAAGCTATGATGTTAAACACGGTGCGCGTTGCATAACGGCACATCTTTTCCATTCCTCTGTTCTCAAAAATCCTTCTATATTTCATAAAAGAAAACAGGGTTTATGGAAATTCGCAAGATGTTGGTCATAGAGAGCGCTCTAACAGCCGTCAAACTAATAAGCCGAAAAACGAATATAAGGTTTGTACGTACGCTTTTATAGAAATATTAATCTTCTTTTTTTTATACATACTTGGTCTCCCTCGAAAAGTTGACAATTCCCTTACTTTTTGTACAAAAACTACAAAAACTAAAAAAAGGTTGACATTCTTACGTAAGATTGGCGATTTTCAGGGTGAAGCCATGTCTACAGGAAGTAGCAAAATAGAAATTCGGATTCAGCATCCCGAAAACCATGTATAGAAAGAGTATAAATAAAACTTCTCTATTTTTGTCCTGCAACTGGCACGTCAGAACTTATTTGACTGCAAAAGATATTACATTTCAAAGTGGAATCATTTTTACAAGGCTCAACAAAAATAATTAGCATTGACGTGCGATTTGTAGAAAATGAAAGCGGATTTAATAAAATGAAGTTCTTTTCCCCGATTTCGGCATAGCTTTTGCGTTGCAAGCAAAAAAGGAACGGGAAAACTGAGTTTTTAAAATTTGGGTCATTTCCAGCGCGCTCTAGTGGCCAAACTTATGAACCGAAAAACCCATCTAAAGTAGGTATGCTTTAATTAAACCATATACATATAACCAGCGAAAAAAAATACTTCTGCAGGTATTTTTTCCCTGACCGAAAAAACATTTGACTGGGCTAAAAGGCATTATAGTACTTTTTCACTAATTGCCACAAAAAAATATTTTGTAGAAATTGTGAGAAAAAAAAAATCTTCCCATAAGTTCTTTGGTTGGGAAGAATGGTTGTACCTCGGCCAATTTTACACAATGGCCGAGGTACAACCATTGTGTATACCCAGTTTTCGGACAAAAATTTAGCAACCCCGGTGCGAGAGAAAATGTTAATCTTCATATGTCAACTTTACTTGGAGAAAATTATATTCTGATAATATATAAATAAAGGGTCAACGTGCTTCGTTTTTTGTGTGGTTGGTTGTGTGAAGAATTTGCGTATGATTTGATTCTGATTGGATAAATGAAGCAAAATATTTCGCATGAATTGATTGTGTGACCGTGTCTGTATAAAGGTGTAAGGTTTAAGATTCTTAGACCCTATTTGCTCATTGTGCTTTCGTTAATCATTATTGTTTGTGTCGTGCTCGTGCATGATAAGGTATTGGCATTGGTAGGCAATTTTAGAGAACTAATGCAATAAGAGAGTCGCAGTGTCACAGTAAATTGACTTGAAATTCCCCTGCAAGGTCGGGGTTAGAATAGCCTTGAGGTAAAGTATGCCTGTCGTAAGAGCCGACTAAAATCCACCGGAAGAAATATTCTTTAATGTTTCAACGGATGCTGTCGATGCTGCTCCATTTGGGGCAACTTTTGGCAGTAAGGTTTTAACTTGTAGATGAATCTGAAGGTTAAATTAAAATCCAGAAGCGTCTGTCACACATTGTGCGGCTCACTGGTCGGCGTCTGTCTCCAAAGGGGCGGCTGTATTTAAAAATGAAAATAGAAGGGACTTACCTATTTCTCATAAAAACGGAATGGAAAAGAAAACTAAAACTAAACGGAAAACTAAAAATGGAAGTTGACTCTCTGCGAAAAGAAAACGAGGATATTAAAAATACTCGTTTAACGAAAGACTGTGAGGTAACGAAAGAGTGTGTAACACCGAACCGACCAGCAGTCGAATACTTCACGGACGAGGACGAACTTGCACTTGAGACCGATTCAGTCTTAAGGAAAAGCTCTAGCAAGAAGCGAAATGCGAATTCCTCTCCCGAAGTAATACAAAAAGAAGATAAGCCCTCTGGCTCAAACAAGGCTAAACCAGAAGCGAAAATTCGTCCACCTCCCGCAATAAACATCGTCGGAATAGCAGACTTTGGGAGATTGCGCAACCTTCTTGCAAACACGGTGAGAACAGAAAACTATAAGCTTACCTCGCACCGAAATAACGTGTGGAAAGTAAATGTTGACAACGCTGATTCCTATCGCGCACTGTCTCTTAGACTGAATGCAGAAAGAATCGAGTGGTATACTTATCAAAATAAGTACGAAAAACCACTGCGAGTCATTGTAAGGGCGCTCCACCCATCATGCACAAAAGAAGAAGTTGTAAAAGACGTAAAAAATAAAGGCCTTAAAATTATTGATGCCGTCAATATCATTAAAAATGAAAAGCAACGCACGGAAGGAGAAAGAGACACTGTGATCAGACGCGGCCTTCCAACTTTTATGCTCTCCTTTGAAAGAACTGAGAGCATAAACGATATTTATAAAATAAAAATGATACTTAACATCAGGGTTAAAATCGAACCCATGCGAAAGGGCAATAGACTGATACCACAGTGTAAGCGATGCCAAGAATTCAGGCACACAAGTGCCTACTGCCAAAAAGAACCACGTTGCCTGAAATGTGCCGGAAAACACCTGTCAACAGAGTGCAAAGTTGACATAAAGGCTCCAGCAGTTTGTGCCAATTGCCACGGAAACCACCCCGCGAACTATCGAGGATGCGAAGTAGCCATAGAGCTGCAAAAGGGACGACAACCTCTTAAGGAAAATACTAGAGGTCAGAATCAAAGCCTAGGACGCCCAAAACCTGCTGAAACTCCTAAGCCAAAGACTCCAAAGACGCCAAAGCCGATCAAAAGTGGAAGATTGGCAAAGGAGGCGTCGACAAAAGGCGTAAAAGCTCCACAAAAGAGCGGCGCCAGTTCAAGTGCAGCGGAGAAACCACCACTGGTCGGACCGAAATCATACGCACAGGTTGCGGCAAACGAAAACAAGGCAAGATCGCCCACAACAGATGCAGTGTCTCAGGTCCTCGCTGTAATCTTGGAGAAACTTGAGGATCAGACTAAAATCAACAAAGTTATATTTGACAAACTGAGCAAGCTCGAGTTTAAGCCTCGAAAAAATTACAAGAGAACATGAATATGAAACAGTTATTTAAAATACTAACATGGAATGCAAACGGCCTTCTGAATAAAATAGACGAACTAGAAGTATTTCTACGGAAAAACAAACAAGGAAACTCACCTTAAAAACGGGTCTACACCCAAACTTAAAGGTTACAATGACTATCACGCACATCACCCTTCGCAAAATTCGAGAGGAGGATCCTCCCTCTACATTAAGAACTGCATAAAGCACTTCAAGAACACAGAAGTTGAGCTAGACTCTATGCAGTTCAGTTTCTGTAAAAATTGACTGCTTAGATTATAACATTGCATCTTGTTATTTCCCGCCAGGATATAGACTGGTGGAAGACGATCTTGATCATATGTATGACTTCATTGGGTCCAATTTTATCTTTGGGGGTGACTTTAACGCGAAGCATACTTTTTGGGGTTCACGATGCAATTCAACAAGAGGCAGATTACTGTACAAAAATAGTATGAAGCGTGGGGTGGACTTTTTCTCCACGGGTAAGCCAACATATTGGCCAACCGATAGGAATAAAAAACCTGACCTTGTCGATTTTTTCATCGCTAAAGGGTACCCCAAATACCTTACGCGAATTGAAGAGTGTTATGATCTTTGCTCAGACCCCTCAGGAGTTATCTTGAAGATGGGTGGAAGACTGGCGAAAATAGAAAGGGCTCCTAGATTAGCTAGCAAAAACATGAACTGGGACGCTTTCAGAAAGGACTGTAAGGAGGGTTTTGGCTTGAATGTGCCATTGAAAACTCCTTTCGAGTAAGAAACCGCAGTTGACAAATTCATTGAAGCAATTCAGAGCGCTGCTTGGAACAACAATATACCCTAGATATAAACAATGCGCCAAATAGTTGTGTTGTCAAAATCGTCTAATCCAGTTTTCCATTTTGTATGTGGTACTTTTTTATTTGGTGTTTTAACACTACCTTTCTCCTCGTATTCCTTGTTGATCCTTCTTACTGATCGAGCCGAAATTCCACTGTACTCCTCAGTCTGGGAGTTCGCGTATGTTGCGGGATTATTCAAAAATAAGCTCCTCGCTTCTTTTAATTTTTTGTTATACATTCTAATAACGAGCTTACGGACCGGGCTTCCTATGGGTTTTCCTTTTCGTGATGGATGCATGGCTATTTCTTTTATATTTATAAACTAACGTCCGAGCAATGCTGTTGTTTTCGTGAAACTGAATTTCAAATATGAAATCCGTCAAATTTATATGCGTTGAGTGCATCATAGTTTAAAATCCATAATATCTTACAGGTAACAAGATTATAAGAAACAATAAAAAGGAGACAATTAATTTAATCCTTACACCTAAAGACGAACAAATTAAAACACTAAACAGATCCTTATACCTTTAAACTGAAGCTAAGCAGGTAAAAGAAAACATCATAAAATAAATGCACACTGAAAACGCCACCCATTAAGGTACCTGGCGCTAAATTACGAAATATAAAATCCTTAAAAAGGTTGGAAACCTTATCAAATACAATTGGAGTAGGTAGGTAGAAGTCAATAAAAATTTAACAAATATTTTTCGTGACAAATATTTTTCGGGATTTTTCCCCTCTGGCTCAAACAAGGCTAAACCAGAAGCGAAAATTCGTCTACCTCCCGCAATAAACATCGTCGGGATAGCAGACTTTGGGAGATTGCGCAACCTTCTTGCAAACACGGTGAGAACAGAAAACTATAAGCTTACCTGGCACCGAAATAACGTGTGGAAAGTAAATGTTGACAACGCCGATTCCTATCGCGCACTGTCTCTTAGACTGAATGCAGAAAGAATCGAGTGGTATACTTATCAAAATAAGTACGAAAAACCACTGCGAGTCATTGTAAGGGCGCTCCACCCATCATGCACAAAAGAAGACGTTGTAAAAGACGTAAAAAATAAAGGCCTTAAAATTATTGATGCCGTCAATATCATTAAAAAGGAAAAGCAACGCACGGAAGGAGAAAGAGACACTGTGATCAGACGCGGCCTTCCAATTATTATGCTCTCCTTTGAAAGAACTGAGAGCATAAACGATATTTATAAAATAAAAATGATATTTAACATCAGGGTTAAAATCGAACCCATGCGAAAGGGCAATAGACTGATCGCCACAGTGTAAGCGATGCCAAGAATTCAGGCACACAAGTGCCTACTGCCAAAAAGAACCACGTTGCCTGAAATGTGCCGGAAAACACCTCTCAACAGAGTGCAAAGTTGACATAAAGGCTCCAGCAGTTTGCGCCAATTGCCACGGAAACCACCCCGCGAACTATCGACGATGCGAAGTAGCCATAGAGCTACAAAAGGGACTAGAACCTCTTAAGGAAAATACTAGAGGTCAGAATCAAAGCCTAGGACGCCCAAAACCTGCTGAAACTCCTAAGCCAAAGACTCCAAAGATGACAAAGCCGATCAAAAGTGGAAGATTGGCAAAGGAGGCGTCGACAAAAGGCGTAATAGCTCCACAAAAGAGCGGCGCTAGTTCAAGTGCAGCGGAGAAACCACCATTGGTCGAACCGAAATCATACGCACAGGTTGAGGCAAACGAAAACAAGGCAAAATCGCCCACAACAGATGCAGTGTCTCAGATCCTCGCTGTAATCTTGGAGAAACTTGAGGTTAAGACTAAAATCAACAAAGTTATATTTGACAAACTGAGCAAGCTCGAGTTTAAGCCTCGAAAAAATTACAAGAGAACATGAATATGAAAGTTATTAAAAATACTAACATAGAAAGCAAATGGCCTTCTGAATAAAATAGACGAACTAGAAGTATTTCTACGGAAAAACTATATTGATATTTGTAGATTACGAAAACTCACCTTAAAAACGGGTCTACACCCAAACTTAAAAGTTACAATGACTATCACGCACATCACCCTTCGCAAAATTCGAGAGGAGGATCCTCCCTCTACATCAAAAACCGCATAAAGCACTTCAAGAACACAGAAGTTGAGCTAGACTCTATGCAGTTCAGTTTCTGTAAAAATTGACTGCTTAGATTATAACATTGCATCTTGTTATTTCCCGCCAGGATATAGACTGGTGGAAGACGAACTTGATCGTATGTATGACTTCATTGGGTCCATTTTTTTCTTTGGGGGTGACTTTAATGCGAAGCATACTTTTTGGGGTTCACGATGCAATTCAACAAGAGGCAGATTACTGTACAAAAATAGTATGAAGCATGGGGCGGACTTTTTCTCCACGGGTAGGCCAACATATTGGCCAACCGATAGGAATAAAAAACCTGACCTTGTCGATTTTTTCATCGCTAAAGGGTACCCCAAATACCTTACGCGAATTGAAGAGTGTTATGATCTTTGCTCAGACCACTCAGGAGTTATCTTGAAGATGGGTGGAAGACTGGCGAAAATAGAAAGAGCTCCTAGATAAGCTAGCAAAAACATGAACTGGGACGCTTTTCGAAAGGACTGCAAGGAGGGTTTTGGCTTGAATGTGCCATTGAAAACTCCTTTCGAGTTAGAAACCGCAGTTGACAAATTCATTGAAGCAATTCAGAGCGCTGCTTGGAACAACAATTTGTCCCAAAAGAACGCAGTTAGCACCGGCGGGCATGTACGTAAAACATATCCGCTCGAAATCGAAGAATTTATTCGTGAAAAGAGAAGAGCGCTCAGGAGATGGCAAGGCACGAGGGCCCCCCAGACAAAACCCTATTGAACCACCTCTCTAACAAACTGAAAGGAATGTTGCAAGATCTTAAAAATCGTGAGAGCACTGAATATCTTGAAGGCTTGTCGGCGGCGGATAGGAGCTCAAACTACTCGCTGTGGAAAGCAGTCAAGTCTATCAAGAAACCTATAATCTACTCGGCACCAATAAAAAAAGCTAACGGCGAATGGGCAGAAAGCGAAATTGTTTTCTGAACATTTAGAAGAAACATTCAAGCCTTTCGACGGTCCGCCGTTGGCTGACGTTCTAAAAAACAACGCGGAACCTGATAGCTTTAGAATGAAAAAAGTTTCGTTAGTTGAACTCCGACAGACAATTAGCAAACTTATAAGATAAACGCTTCTCTTAGACTTCTATACGTTCCAAGACAATGGAAAGTTGCTGAAGTCATTATGGTTCCAAAACCGGGGAAATGCGCAAATGATAAAAAATCTTATAGGCCCATATCGCTTCTGCCGATAATATCGAAAGTATTCGAGAAACTTCTGCTGAAGCGATTACAACCAATAATTGTAGAAAGACGCTTGATCCCGGATCATCAATTCGGTTTCAGACCTAACCATTCCACAATAGATCAAGTCTGCAGAATAAAGCATGAAATTGAAAAAGCCTTAGAAGGGAAAAAAATATGTTCAAGTGCTTTCCTCGACGTATCGCAAGCCTTCGACAAGGTATGGCACAAAGGCTTGAAATATAAGCTACGGCAAAACTTGCCGGAAGACATGTTTAAAATATTGGAAAATTATCTTGAAAGCAGACTCTTTCGTGTTAGGTGTAGTAGTGAATACTCGAGTTTCAAGCAAATTCGGGCTGGCGTACCCCAGGGAAGCGTCCTCGGTCCCTGTTCCTGCTCTACACAAGAGACATACCTCTAGATGACGAGACGGTCGTGGCCACGTTTGCGGACGATACGGCCATCCTGGCAACAGGTGAATCAGTCGAGTCATCAACAAGAAACCTCCAACGAGCATTGGACAGAATTTGTATCTGGACGAAGACTTGGCGAATCGCTCTTAACGAGAACAAATCTACGCATGTGAATTTCACTTACAGAAGGGTTAACAATTTGCCTCTGTTCATAAATTCTGCACAAATACCTTATGCAAATGAAGCGAAGTATCTAGGGGTGACACTGGACGCTAAGCTAAGGTGGAAACCACACGTAAAGAAGATGCGTGACGATAGTGGGCGTATTGGTATCTTTGAAAGATTTTGGAGCTTTAGCCTCCGTCCATCCTAGTATTCAAAAAAAAAAAAAAAAAAAAGTAAATTGACTCTGGGTCAATTTTTATTTATTGGGTTAGATTTGCGCGAGGTAGGTAAATGTAATTAAAAAAATACATTTTTTTTGAATGGAAACAATTTGTATATCCTACCCAGTAACTTAAGGTATGATTTTGTGTCATAATACAAGGAGGGTCACGTATTTAACGATTCCTTACAGACGAATAGGTGTACTTGCTTTTATATTTTTTTGACTTTGCACTTTTAAATTACCAACCTTGATTAAAACTGTAAATTATAGTGAGAGAACTGACGATGATTTGAAAATATCAAACATATTTATTGTAAGTAGCAAAAAGAAAACACCAGCATAACAAATGTGTACTTAGTTTCGGTTTTAAGTAAAAACTAAAAACACACGTTTAATTACTAACTGGTGGTACAAATATAAGTATTTATTAATTTAGCTATATGAAAAGTTACCCGAACCTTCCGTTCGGGTTCGGCAAAAAAAAATATTACAAAAAAGTATTCCTCCTCTGTGCTTATTACTTTTTGTACTATAATGTAAATCATATTCAATGTGAATAACTGTCAGTTTGAAGAACTTTCAGTTTCATAATCTGTTGAATCGTCTCCTGGATTGATAATGATTGCATCCGACATTGTGTCCCACATAAACTCGTGGGAAAAGTATTCCTCCTCTGTCCTTACTACTTTTGCACAAGCTTTGCGCCAATCTTCAACTGTTATTGTAGAAAATTCTTCTTCATCTAGTTTGTGAACATCCAATAATTTAAACGTTGTGTTACGGCTTCCGACTCTTCCCTTGACGGTTGCCCAGATCTTTTCAATTGGATTGAGATCTGGATGATAGGGTGGCAATCGTAGTACTTCGTGTCCTGGGGCGTGAATCATGTCGTCAATTTTGTGCTTGGGATGGTGAATAGTTCGATGCTGCTTAATGAGCTCATAAAGTTCGACTTTGAGCATGTCTGAAGTATGTAGAATATTGTTCACGGCAAGCCATTCTCACATCTAAGATTTTACGGAACCAGAAGTGATTTGTTTGTCTTCCCATTTGTTGTGATACGATGCGTTGTCCATAACGATTACTGACGGTTCCTCTAGGCTACTCAAAACTTGATCCGTCATCCATTTGGAGAAATTTTCAAAATTCATCTCATCGTGGTAATCTCCTGTTTTCGTTCCAGATTTGAATAAAAGCAAGGCATCATTCACGAAACCCTTCTCGCCACCTGCATGCGCCATTATCAGCCTCTGGCCTTTTGAAATTGGAGCCTTTAATCCTTGGTTGGTCCCGTTAGTCCATGCCCTTGGCCTTGTGTGTGAGCTGTGAATATAGCTTTCGTCCAAATAAATGATCTCGTATCCATTGGATCTGTACTCCCGCACCTTCCTCAGATATTTCAGGCGCAGCTTGATTAGTTTCTTTCGCAGAGAACCTTACCGTTGTTCTCCGCGATTCCAAAAGAAAATCCATTTCTTCTTAAGATTCTATCATCGTTTTTTCTTCAATGCGAAAGTTGTATACAATGCGCCAAATAGTTGTGATGTCAAAATCGTCTAATCCAGTTTTCCATTTTGTATGTGGTACTTTTTTATTTGGTGTTTTAACACTACCTTTCTCCTCGTATTCCTTGTTGATCATTCTTACTGATCGAGCCGAAATTCCACTGAACTCCTCAGTCTGGGAGTTCGCGTATGTTGCGGGATTATTCAAAAATAAGCTCCTCGCTTCTTTTAATTTTTTGTTATATATTCTAATAACGAGCTTACGGACCGGGCTTCCTATGGGTTTTCCTTTTCGTGATGGATGCATGGCTATTTCTTTTATATTTATAAACTAACGTCCGAGCAATGCTGTTGTTTTCGTGAAACTGAATTTCAAATATGAAATCCGTCAAATTTATATGCGTTGAGTGCATCATAGTTTAAAATCCATAATATCTTACAGGTAACAAGATTATAAGAAACAATAAAAAGGAGACAATTAATTTAATCCTTACACCTAAAGA
The DNA here is from genome assembly GCA_947623515.1 of Neoascia interrupta. Classification (NCBI taxonomy): domain Eukaryota; kingdom Metazoa; phylum Arthropoda; class Insecta; order Diptera; family Syrphidae; genus Neoascia; species Neoascia interrupta. The sequence continues at coordinate 106,748,057 of OX392462.1, forward strand.
CGAACAAATTAAAACACTAAACAGATCCTTATACCTTTAAACTGAAGCTAAGCAGGTAAAAGAAAACATCATAAAATAAATGCACACTGAAAACGCCACCCATTAAGGTACCTGGCGCTAAATTACGAAATATAAAATCCTTAAAAAGGTTGGAAACCTTATCAAATACAATTGGAGTAGGTAGGTAGAAGTCAATAAAAATTTAACAAATATTTTTCGTGACAAATATTTTTCGGGATTTTTCCCCTCTGGCTCAAACAAGGCTAAACCAGAAGCGAAAATTCGTCCACCTCCCGCAATAAACATCGTCGGGATAGCAGACTTTGGGAGATTGCGCAACCTTCTTGCAAACACGGTGAGAACAGAAAACTATAAGCTTACCTGGCACCGAAATAACGTGTGGAAAGTAAATGTTGACAACGCCGATTCCTATCGCGCACTGTCTCTTAGACTGAATGCAGAAAGAATCGAGTGGTATACTTATCGTTGTAAAAGACGTAAAAAATAAAGGCCTTAAAATTATTGATGCCGTCAATATCATTAAAAAGGAAAAGCAACGCACGGAAGGAGAAAGAGACACTGTGATCAGACGCGGCCTTCCAATTATTATGCTCTCCTTTGAAAGAACTGAGAGCATAAACGATATTTATAAAATAAAAATGATATTTAACATCAGGGTTAAAATCGAACCCATGCGAAAGGGCAATAGACTGATCGCCACAGTGTAAGCGATGCCAAGAATTCAGGCACACAAGTGCCTACTGCCAAAAAGAACCACGTTGCCTGAAATGTGCCGGAAAACACCTCTCAACAGAGTGCAAAGTTGACATAAAGGCTTCAGCAGTTTGCGCCAATTGCCACGGAAACCACCCCGCGAACTATCGAGGATGCGAAGTAGCCATAGAGCTACAAAAGGGACTAGAACCTCTTAAGGAAAATACTAGAGGTCAGAATCAAAGCCTAGGACGCCCAAAACCTGCTGAAACTCCTAAGCCAAAGACTCCAAAGATGACAAAGCCGATCAAAAGTGGAAGATTGGCAAAGGAGGCGTCGACAAAAGGCGTAATAGCTCCACAAAAGAGCGGCGCTAGTTCAAGTGCAGCGGAGAAACCACCATTGGTCGAACCGAAATCATACGCACAGGTTGAGGCAAACGAAAACAAGGCAAAATCGCCCACAACAGATGCAGTGTCTCAGATCCTCGCTGTAATCTTGGAGAAACTTGAGGTTCAGACTAAAATCAACAAAGTTATATTTGACAAACTGAGCAAGCTCGAGTTTAAGCCTCGAAAAAATTACAAGAGAACATGAATATGAAAGTTATTAAAAATACTAACATAGAAAGCAAATGGCCTTCTGAATAAAATAGACGAACTAGAAGTATTTCTACGGAAAAACTATATTGATATTTGTAGATTACGAAAACTCACCTTAAAAACGGGTCTACACCCAAACTTAAAAGTTACAATGACTATCACGCACATCACCCTTCGCAAAATTCGAGAGGAGGATCCTCCCTCTACATTAAAAACCGCATAAAGCACTTCAAGAACACAGAAGTTGAGCTAGACTCTATGCAGTTCAGTTTCTGTAAAAATTGACTGCTTAGATTATAACATTGCATCTTGTTATTTCCCGCCAGGATATAGACTGGTGGAAGACGAACTTGATCGTATGTATGACTTCATTGGGTCCATTTTTATCTTTGGGGGTGACTTTAATGCGAAGCATACTTTTTGGGGTTCACGATGCAATTCAACAAGAGGCAGATTACTGTACAAAAATAGTATGAAGCATGGGGCGGACTTTTTCTCCACGGGTAGGCCAACATATTGGCCAACCGATAGGAATAAAAAACCTGACCTTGTCGATTTTTTCATCGCTAAAGGGTACCCCAAATACCTTACGCGAATTGAAGAGTGTTATGATCTTTGCTCAGACCACTCAGGAGTTATCTTGAAGATGGGTGGAAGACTGGCGAAAATAGAAAGAGCTCCTAGATAAGCTAGCAAAAACATGAACTGGGACGCTTTCCGAAAGGACTGCAAGGAGGGTTTTGGCTTGAATGTGCCATTGAAAACTCCTTTCGAGTTAGAAACCGCAGTTGACAAATTCATTGAAGCAATTCAGAGCGCTGCTTGGAACAACAATTTGTCCCAAAAGAACGCAGTTAGCACCGACGGGCATGTACGTAAAACATATCCGCTCGAAATCGAAGAATTTATTCGTGAAAAGAGAAGAGCGCTCAGGAGATGGCAAGGCACGAGGGCCCCCCAGACAAAACCCTATTGAACCACCTCTCTAACAAACTGAAAGGAATGTTGCAAGATCTTAAAAATCGTGAGACCACTGAATATCTTGAAGGCTTGTCGGCGGCGGATAGGAGCTCAAACTACTCGCTGTGGAAAGCAGTCAAGTCTATCAAGAAACCTATAATCTACTCGGCACCAATAAAAAAAGCTAACGGCGAATGGGCAGAAAGCGAAATTGTTTTCTGAACATTTAGAAGAAACATTCAAGCCTTTCGACGGTCCGCCGTTGGCTGACGTTCTAAAAAACAACGCGGAACCTGATAGCTTTAGAATGAAAAAAGTTTCGTTAGTTGAACTCCGACAGACAATTAGCAAACTTATATGATAAACGCTTCTCTTAGACTTCTATACGTTCCAAGACAATGGAAAGTTGCTGAAGTCATTATGGTTCCAAAACCGGGGAAATGCGCAAATGATAAAAAATCTTATAGGCCCATATCGCTTCTGCCGATAATATCGAAAGTATATGAGAAACTTCTGCTGAAGCGATTACAACCAATAATTGTAGAAAGACGCTTGATCCCGGATCATCAATTCGGTTTCAGACCTAACCATTCCACAATAGATCAAGTCTGCAGAATAAAGCATGAAATTGAAAAAGCCTTAGAAGGGAAAAAAATATGTTCAAGTGCTTTCCTCGACGTATCGCAAGCCTTCGACAAGGTATGGCACGAAGGCTTGAAATATAAGCTACGGCAAAACTTGCCGGAGGACATGTTTAAAATATTGGAAAACTATCTTGAAAGCAGACTCTTTCGTGTTAGGTGTAGTAGTGAATACTCGAGTTTCAAGCGAATGTGGGCTGGCGTACCCCAGGAAAGCGTCCTCGGTCCGACCCTGTTCCTGCTCTACACGAGAGACATATCTCTAGATGACGAGACTGTCGTGGCCACGTTTGCGGACGATACGGCAATCCTGGCAACAGGTGAATCAGTCGAGTCATCAACGAGAAACCTCCAACGAGCATTGGACAGAATTTGTGTCTGGACGAAGACTTGGCCAATCGCTCTTAACGACAACAAGTCTACGCATGTGAATTTCACTTACAGAAGGGTTAACAATGTTCATAAATTCTGCACAAAAACCTTATGCAAATGAAGCGAAGTATCTAGGGATGACACTGGACGCTAAACTAAGGTGGAAACCACACGTAAAGAAGAAGCGTGACGAGCTCGAGATTAGGCTCAGGGAAATGTATTGGCTTATCGGAAGATTTTCGAAATTTAGCATATATAACAAACTGCTCTTGTACAGGCAGGTGCTAAAGCCGTCCTGGACATACGGTATACAACTTTGGGGTTGTACCAAGCCGAACAACATGTCCATGTTGCAGACTTTCCAAAACAAGACGCTAAGAGCAATTGTGAATGCTCCATGGTATATCAGGAATTGTGACATTTACAGAGATTTAGGAATAGCTACCGTGAGCGAAGAAGTAACAAACTTTGCTCGAAAGCTAAATGCTCGCCTTTATGTTCATTGCAACAATGCGATGATCCGTACTCTCAACGAGACTTTTAACGATGTAAACAACGAGCGACGACTACAAAGAACAAGACCCTTCGATCTAGCGACTTAAGGTGAAGCCGCACGAATGAACGGCTTAGTAGGTGCATTCACTGGATAGCAACCTACCCAATGCGATAAGCACTACGGAAGCGTAAACTGCTTGTTAAGTTAACTTAGTTGTAGTCAAGAAGTATTATGAGAGAGCGAAAATTTACTACTATGAAGTGCGTTCTGGCAGTTTCATAGTGTCTCTCATAAATGGGTGGTTTTTTTTAGCACGTGGAAATCGGGCATAACCAATATCAGCCACTTCGGTATTATATACCTGCTATAGTGGGTGTATTGGAATCTTTCAAAGATTTTGGAGTTTTAGCCTCCGTCCACCCTAGTATTCAAAAAAAAAAAAAAAAATCGTGAATTCTCTGCCAATCACACCCTAGATATCAGGTAGCATAACATAAAGTCTCATTTCTTTTATAAGTGCGTTAAAATTATTCGACCTCATAATAAAAAATAATAATTTCTTTTATACACCAGCATTTTAGTTTTAAGACATGTAAAGTTGCGTTAGGCATTGTAGATTTCAGGCAAAAACTTTTACTGGTTTAATCTCTTTCGATCGTTTTTCTTTCTTTAAATTCTCTCTGTGCGCAATCGACCGTTGGCCAACTGATTTGGTACGGACTATTATGATTTCTTTGCGTATGGTAAATGGTAAGTGTATATGCACTTCACACACATGAGCGCGTGCCACTCTGAAAATGATGAAAAATAAAACAAAGAGCAGATAATGAAGAGAGCGCATTGATTGTTTTGCAGTTGGCGTGAGTGTCAGCTGAATCAGATTCAGAATATATAGGTTCGAATTCGAACAGAAGCTGATTTGGTTACCAATACATGCAAGTGCATTTACTTGAGCTCTGACTTCGGTTCTGAGGGACACCTACCCTTAACTGAATCTTTGATTTTTGCCTTTATGACGGATAGAGTCGTTTCATTTGATATAAGATTTCTAGCTGACCCCTTAAGGGTAGGTGTCCCTCAGAACCGAAGTCAAAAAAATAGTTTTTTTAATATGCCCCATCATTTATAAAAATTACTTAACTAAATCTCATAATTTTTGACTTTAATTAACAGTTTTAAGATATAACGAATTCTTCTAAAAAAATCAAAGGTAACAATAAAGTGGCCTATTTTTTTCTTAATCAAAGGCCGTTGGTTTTGTTAAAATATTCCAAATATTGTGGACGCTACGAGGCTTTTCACAAAACAAAAAGCCTTTTTTTCAAGGGACACCTAGCCTTAAGTTTAGTTTCTACCAAGGAGATAGCTACTGCGTCATGCTGGCCCTTTAAAGAATATACGAGTTCTAACGCGTCAAGAAAACTATTTAGATTTTCGGCAGAGCCATCAAAATCGGGTATGATTTTCGAGGCTGTGTTTAGGAACTCAACTACTGTTTGCGTCATTTTGTCGTCTTTACAGTCCGTATTCTGTTCAGTGCGTTTACCAGCGTAATATATTCTTTTTCTATTTGAAGTCCTCTAAGAATTATCATCATCATCATTTTCGAAATGCCGCTTATTCTTTAAAAGGGTCGCGGAGCGAGGGTTGCTAAATGGTCCTTCCATCTTTTTCGATCCTCCGCCACCAACTCAAGAGACTCCGGTGCAATCCCCAGGCGGGACTCAGAGAGGTCCTTTACCTGATCCCACCACCTGTTTCTTGGCCTACCAGGGGGGCGACGCGCTCGCATCTCGGCTAGCATGACCTGTCTGGGAAGTCTGTCAGGGGGCATGCACACAACGTGTCCAAACCATCGAAGAATCGATCGCTCCACTTTTAGAAGTAGCTGCTCAACATTAAGATTCCTACGAATACTGACGTTTCTCACTCTGTCCCTTTGAGTCACACCAGCAACGCATCTCAGGAATCTAATTTCGGCAGCTTGTACCCGCGATCTAATTCTTTCGGTCATTACCCAAATTTCATGACCATAGATGAGGGTCGGAACGAACACTGAATTAAAAACTGAGATCTTTGCTTTCACTCCAAGCTCAGCTTTCCTGATGACCGGCCGACGCAGTCCCTTTACTATTGCTCCAGCTCGGCCAATTCTACAGGACAACTCAGTATCACTCCTCCCATCTTTCGTGAAAAAGACGCCGAGATACTTAAACTTCTCCACCTGTTTTAATGGAACTCCATTTATGTGCAGGGTACATTGCACAGGAGTTCGGGAAACAACCATCACTTCCGATTCGTTCACGTTTACTTTCATCCCAGCATCACCACAGACGGCTGCAAACCTATCCATTGCTCGTTGAAGTTCCTCTTTGGATGACGCAAGGATGGCCAAATCATCTGTGAAAAGCAGATGACTTATCCTGATGCCAGCCAATTCGAAACATTGCTCGCCAAGACTGCGCTTCACCATCCAGTTCATATATGCTATGAAAAGGAGCGGCGACAGAACACAGCCCTGGCGAAGTCCAACGCGCACATCAAAAGGACTGTATTTGAAGCCATTTAAGTCAAAGTTACATCATAAGAGAACAATAGCTTACAAAGAAAAAAATTTTTTATTAACTTTGTATAATTAACATAAAGCAATAGTGGCTACTGAAGCCGCTCCATTTATGTATCTTTTCTTAGCCTGCCTCTTGTGCATGTTAAATAGTTTAAGTGCACAGTTTATTAAAAGTACATTAGTTTTAATTAATAGCAATATTCTAATCTCATCTATCTAATCTAAGCTTACCTCACTAATATTAATTTCATTAACAACATTGTCATTTGGGTTGGCTATAAACAAAACGACATAAAATTTAACTAAAAACTAAAATAAAAAGAAAACTAATTTTGAAAATTTTAACACTTGTACTGCTTCGGGACCTAGAAAGAACAGATATTAAGTTTCAAGTTCCTAGCTCAAAATTGAAGGCCTAAAAACTACCGACATACCGATGGACGGACGGACGGACATGGGTCATTCGACTAACAATTCGGTCTCGATTATAGTTCCTTAAGGTCTTGGGGGTCTACGGTGATTATTTCTCTATGTTACAAACTATGAATCAAACTTAATATACCTCCAATCCTAAGGGATGGGGTATAAAAAATATATACCTACATATAATTCCATGGAATAAATTACGTTAAAAACGGAAAGCACAAATATTTAGCTGCCCAATGTTAAGAGCTTTTCAGCAATTACGTATATGAACGTGTGGACTTGATACATCTGGGAAGCAATTCCTGTCTGCGTTCCCATGACTAAACATGAGAAGGGTAACATCAGAGATCTGTTGTAGATCAGACCTGCAAATGACTTGCGCCATGACAGTTTGAGTTCGCCTTCGAATTGCATAATTGGGTGCATACAGACGGAAAGCGAAAGTATCGCAAACACATTCGACTTTAGCCAAATGAAGCGTTTTAACAGATCTGATCTCCAACACCACTTTGTTGCGCAAGCGACAGTATTCACGATGCAAAAATTGAAGTTTATATCGTCTCTAAAGACTGTTAGCATTATTTCGGTCTTGCATCAACTGCATGATGTCGTTGCTTAGCCAAGGTGGTAATGTCCTCCGAACAACCTTTATCTTCAGAGGAACATGCTTGTTAAGGAGTTGCCTAACCTGATCTTTAAAGAAAAACACTTTCTCGTTTACTGATTGAACTGTACATTGTTTCAGTCAGTACATTGTATGTCACGTATCTAGTTTTCGTTGTCACGTATCTAGTTTTCAGGTTTTTAAAATCTCGGATTTTGTACCTAACTTCCTCCGGTTCGTTTTTAAAATCTAAGATTAAGAAAATTAAATCATGCCTCGAGAAACACGGGGCCGAGATCTGATTATCTGATTATTATTGAATTGAAAAAAAATTATCAATTGGTGTAGCTCCGTCACCCTGAAAGTGAGTTCGACACGTCGTATTTACGGGGAACAAATTTAGTGCTTTCAAACTGTCCAGAAAATGAAGTGAAGCATTAGTATCAATTATATTACAGTTAAGATCTCCACAAAGAACGACATTAGAAGCGCCACTGGGAAATTGTTCCAAAGCACTAAGAGTCGGTGAGTAATCAACAAATTGATTTGCTCTGTAGGTAGTTCCCAATAAAGGTCTGCATGAATGCACTCATTTGCTTTCTTTTAACGGGTACTATACTGCAGTGTTCTCTATTCATTGCATCAAAGGAGCATATTTACTTTGCAAATAAGTTCTTATATTTAAAGAAATAGTAACTGTATATTACTTGCCCGCCTGATACTAAAATGAGTTTACTGCTTGGTTTCACGTATGCAAGTGGGTTCTTGCTTTGAACAAAACATGTACCCTTATACGGTGAGTACACTGAGTATACTGAGCGCACCCATTTCAAATGAATGGACTCATTTCGATTAGTGCACCCATTCCAATAATTATGATAAAAAAAGAAAAAAAAAAAAATAACCAAACGTGAAACTCTGCTCTTAAATAGCGGTCCGTGCAAAGGTGGAACAAGGATACATAAATATATAAGGATATGAAAATGGAATGAATTTACACATAGCTGTTAAATAAGCGTTTGAAGCTTTTTGGGAAAAATGTTTTATAGTAGGTATTTATGTATTTTGAGAAGCTTTGGAGAGAAGAACATTTTCTCTAGTTTTAAATTATTGTGCAGGCTTAGCGCATTAATATGGCATAGTTTAAGGCCTCTTTTTCGCGAACAAAGTATTTTTATCGTATTATGCATGTTAAAACTCCTACTATCATAGTGGACTATCATCCTACTATCATCACCCTCCAATATTATGTACGTTGTTGTTCATTTTTAATTTCTAAAGATAGAGTCAGAAAGAACAGATCATAAGGGAAACGAGGAAATTTCATTAGATAGCCAGTATTTACAGAGTTAAAATTGATAAGTGAAAAGATAATTGAAAATAAGAAAAAAATAAGGAAATTACTAAATAAAACTAAAGAAAGAAAATAAAATTTACATACAATAATAGTTGCAGCATAAATTACTGAATAACTAGATATTCAATTTGCGTCCCTCTTACCCTCCAAAACCCACTTTAAAGCTTTTATAAAGCTATTTATTTCCATGTCGGTGAATACGTGTAAGAAGATAAAACAACAATTTACCTTACGCGATCAGCTGATGTAAGAGCTCTAGAGCTATATTGCATGGAAATGACGAATTGATGAATTTACTCACATTTGTAAACAAATGTCGGCGGATGGGTAAATTCCTCAATTTCAGCTTGTGGGCAAAGCTTTTACATGTGCGAAGTTGAGTATCTAGTTATTCAGTACATTTTGAGTTGGAGTCTTGTTACAAAGCACAATCAGCAACAGCAGCAGCACCGTCGGCAGCAACGCCACCATTAGCCGTAACAGCAAGCAGATCTTCGGAGCTTTCGATGAGAAAGCTTTTCGCATTCGCAGACTTTTTAACACACAGAAACCCATATTTTGTGATTGCGGCAAATAGTTGATTTTTTCGCCGTAGCACAAGTGCATTGTGTAGCAGAAGGCGCGTCTGCCTGGTTAAGCTTTCATTCAAGTAGCAGCTCACTGATCATATATAATGAGATAGGCAACTTGCAATCCCCTTGCCTGAAACACCCGCAAAAAAAAAGTGACGGGATCTCTCTCTTGACCCTGTCTGTGAATGCATGTGAAGTGAGCAATGGAGATGTTCAATGAATCCATTTAAAAATGGCGGAAGCTGAGATAATCTGCCGTCTCAGTCATTCAAAAAATATAAACAAAGTAAACAGTCTCCATTCTTTTTTGGTTTATTTTGTTTTACAAATAATTATTATCTTCTTAGTAAAGGAAAAATCTGCCGCCCAAGCGAGTGCCCATTAGGAATAAATTTTTGCCATGCACATCGGGTCAACTGAAAATCGAATTTGTTTTGATTACAAAAATGTCAAAAGACATCTGATTCTGGTTTGCTGAGTTTAGTCCATAGGTAGAGTTCAGCACAATTGAGGTGGAAATAGAAGGTGAAAATCTTTGCTATTGGGAGTTTTTTTTCCTTTTTGCTAATTTTTTCTTTAAAATAAACAATCAAGCTATTTGATTGTGTGCATAAATTTTATTAATTAATGCGTTTTCTTATAAAAAAATTACGTGGGACTTTCTGGTCTAAACTTCTTATAAAAATTAGTTGCGAAAAGAATTTGATAAATTTTCCAGTAGTCCGAAACACATTTTGAAAACAGTTTTTTTTTTTTTATAAATTAATAGGCACATTTAAATAAATTTTTTTAAAATTTAGTTAGCTTTTCTGTTAGCTTTTAGATCAAAGTTTAGAATAAGGAGTTTTTTCGCACAATTTTTTATTTGTTTCCGAATGATTTCATGAATAGTTTCAATAGTTCGTTTTAATTATTACTAGTTCATTTATCCAATTATAAATAGTAACCCAAATGAATAAATTGACGTCTCAAGTCGACAAGAAATAAAAGGAACAAACGTAGGGTCTAGATACGGATAACGTTTTTATTCACATTTTATTTTTCTCAATTTTGTGTGCAATCGCGAAAAATTGAGAAAAATGTATTTCAGTTTGATTTTTAAAAAAAGTTTCAATCACACATGAATAATTTTTATTTGAATAGCAGGAATTGTTTGTTAATAAAATGTTATTCAAATAAAAATTTTATTTAGCTATTTGCGAATTATTGCAAATAAAATTGATGGCATGATTGAAATCAAGTCAAATGATTTATTTGAAAATGTATTTTTATTTCATTATGGAAATTCAAATAACTTCGGTAGGTACAAGTTTAAAAAAGTTCTTAAACTTTACAAAAGAAAATTTTAAAGCAAGAGATTTTGTATATTATAAGCTCTTCCAATAGTTTGAAATTTTGACATATAATCCATTATATTTGATTTCTTTGACATCACCTGAAAATCTGTTTTTTATTTTCCCCCGTTCTGTACCTTGTGATAACACGGATTTACGAAGCGTTAAATTTTATCTCATTGGTTCAAAGTGTATTCAAGCTTATCAACAGACGAGCTATCCGTTCTTCTGTATTTCTCTCAGATGGTCCTAGGTCTTTATTTAAATATATTTTTTACACGAATTTACATTTTTTACCAGTATATTTAAGGCGTCACTGACAAAGTCACTAGAATTTTAGAGCAATACCGAGTGAAACAGATCTTACCACCAGAAAAGGTGATCTTTTAAGCAAGACTAACATTCACCCAATTGGTTGGTGGTCAAAGGATAGACATGTGCACTCAAGAGGATACAAGCATCCACAGGTTTCTAAACCCACCTCTGTCTATCAACTCCTACTCTCACCTCCCCGTGGTGAACACCGGGTGCCTAGTACCTCAACTGGAGATTGGGTTCCAACCCCTTTGGAAGGTTGTTGGGGGTAGCAGACGAGAGAGGGGGGGAGGAGTGTTCCCACTAAGGCACTTCTCCTTGCATCCGGACGGCAGCGGAGGAATTCCCCAGATGGAATCAACGGTGGCGTCCATAGTTCCAGTCAGGCCGAACTACTTAGTGAACACCTTATATGGGCTACTACGACGTATTCGGAGCTCAGGCCTATAAGGAGCGGGCTATCCGGCTCTCCGTCCTTAGAGCTAAGCAAAGGATCTGGTCCTCCAGGTTGGGGGTCGTGCCGTCGGGGTGACTTCCCGGCCACGTAAAGAAACACCAGTCACGAAGCAGAAACAAGCCTCGGATTCGGACGGATTTACTGTTGACGACCAATGCAAACGAGAAAAGGACAACGAGCTCCGGATCTGCACGTGGAATGTTAGGTCCCTTAACAGACCACGTGCAGCCGAGCAACTAGCGGAGGCCCTTAACGACTGCAAGGCAGACATTACTGCCATCCAAGAAATGCGGTGGGACGGGCCGGGCAAAAGAAGGATGAAAAACTGCGACATCTACTACGGCGACTGCTATCGGCATCAAAGACAGCGCCTATTTGGATGTGGTTTCGTCGTTGGAGGCAGACTTAGGCAAAAAGTCTTGAGCTTCAACCCTGTAAGCGAGCGCCTCGCGACGATCCGCATCAAGGCTAAATTCGCCAACAGTAGCCTGATATGCGCACATGCCCCCACAGAGGAGAAAGATGACGAGACCAAAGATATGTTCTACGAGCTCCTGGACAAAACTTATGAGCAGTGCCCTAGCTACGACATTAAGATTGTCCTAGGCGATTTTAATGCCAAGCTAGGAAGGGAGGGCATCTTTGGTCGTACTGTCGGAAAGCATAGCCTGCACGACACGACCTCCGATAACGGATTCAGGCTGATCGACTTTGCTGCGGGGCGACACGTTGTGGTAGCTAGTACACAGTTCCCGCATCTCAATATCCACAAAGGGACATGGAGATCTCCCGATCAATCAACCGTCAACCAGATTGACCATATTGCGATCGACGCAAGGCACTCCTCCAGTATCATGGATGTCCGAACTTTCCGAGGGGCCAACATTGACGCGGATCACTACCTTGTTGTAGCCAAGGTACGGCTGCGGATATCCCGACCAACGCCAAGTAATGGAAATACTGTGAGGAAGTTTGACGTCGGCCGACTACAATCGCAAGAGATCGCCAGGTCCTTCTCCGACCGAGTCTCTCAAAACCTTCTACGAAGTCCTATGCAACCAGCATCAGGTATTGATAGCCAGTGGCAACATTGCCAAAATGCCATCAGAGACGCCGCCTCTGAAGTGCTGGGTTTCACACGGCGACCACAACGAAACCCCTGGTTTGACGATGAATGCCGGCAAGCACATGCAGCTAAACAGGAAGCATACAAAGCGGCGCTGCACAGAAGGACTGGAGCTGCTCGCGAGCTCTACGAGCAGAGGAGGAGAGAGGAGCACCGGCTTCTCCGAAGGAAAAAGAGAGAGCACGAGAAGCGCGCGGTTGAAGAGATAGAGAGATGTTACAACAGGAATGAGGTTAGAAAGTTTTACCAAAGGATCAAAAGGTCCTGCCAAGGGTATAAACTTCGAACTGAAGCCTGTAAGGACCATCAAGGGAACATCGTTGTAGAATCGCAGTCGGTGCTGAGGATTTGGAAAGACCACTTCTGCAGACTGTATAACGGCGAGGACGAACCAAATACCGCTGTCAGGCAGAACGAACCATTCAACCCGGGCGAAGACGTTACCGACGAAGCATACGAACGATACCGCCCACCCGACCTGGAGGAGGTGAAAGTAGCTGTGTCTAAGCTCAAGTGCAACAAAGCAGCCGGAGCAGACGGCCTAGCTGCCGAACTTTTTAAATCCGCTGGCGATGAGCTGGTTAGGAGCATGCACCAGCTCATCTGCAAGATATGGTCGGAAGAAAGCATGCCCGACGAATGGAACCTCAGCATTGTTTGCCCGATCCTGAAAAAAGGAGACCCTCTGAGTTGTGCCAACTACAGAGGCATAAGTCTTCTTAACATCGCATACAAGATCTTTTCTGCTGTACTGTGTGAACGCCTGAAGCCGTTTGTCAACAATCTGATAGGCACATATCAGTGTGGCTTTAGGCCAGGAAAGTCCACCATCGATCAAATATTCACACTGCGGCAGATCTTGGAGAAAACCCAGGAATTCCAAATCGATACACACCACCTCTTCATCGATTTCAAGGCCGCGTATGACAGCATCTATAGAGACGAGCTATATAGCGCAATGTCTAGTTTTGGCATCCCTGCCAAACTCGTCAGTCTGTGCAGGATGACGATGGAAAACTCACGCTGTTCCGTCAAGGTCGGCAAAGACCTCACCGACCCCTTTGATGTCAAAAAAGGATTTAGACAAGGCGACGCGCTGTCATGCGACTTCTTTAACATCATACTTGAGAGAATTGTGCAGAACTCTCGCGCCAACACCAGAGGTACAATCTTTCAAAAGTCCGTTCAACTACTTGCATACGCAGACGACATTGACATAATCGGTAGAACAAAGCGTGATGTCAGTGAAGCCTTCGTGAGTATTGGGACGGAAGCGGCGAATATGGGTTTAGCAGTCAATGAGGGCAAAACCAAGTATATGCTGTCATCAAGAAAAGACACCCAACACCGACGTCTTGGACAAAACATCACCATCGACAGCTATAACTTTGAGGTAGTTAGGGACTTTGTCTACCTGGGTTCCGCTATCAATTCAGACAATGACACCAGCGCTGAAACCAAACGAAGGATAACTCTTGCCAATCGCTGTTTCTTTGGGCTAAGAAGGCAATTGAGTAGCAAAGCCCTCTCTCGAGCAACTAAAGTGTCCATGTATAAGACCCTCATCATCCCAGTCCTGCTTTACGGTGCAGAAGCATGGACCCTGTCAAAGGCGGATGAAAACACTTTAGGCTGCTTCGAGAGGAAAATTCTTCGGACGATTTACGGTCCCGTCTGCATAGACGGAGAGTGGAGGAGGAGATATAACATCGAACTGTACGGGCTGTACAGCGATACCGACCTAGCCAAAAGAGTCAAAACACAACGTCTACGATGGCTGGGTCATCTAGAGCGGATGGACACCAACGCCCCGGCCCGGAAAATCTTCGAATCCACACCGCAGGGACGACGCGGTAGAGGAGCACCGAGACTCAGGTGGCGCACGCAAGTGGAAGGGGACCTCAGCCAACTTCGCGTGCGAAACTGGAGACGGCTAGCTAGAGACAGAGCTGGCTGGCGAAGCTTGTTGGCTGAGGCCCAGGTCCACCCCGGACTGTAGCGCCACCTTAAGTAAGTAAGTAAGTAAGTAACATTCACCCAAAGATCGGTTCCAATTCTAGACACCAGTATTGTATATGCTGTGCCTTTTAGTTGTCATCGGCATTCATTGGACGAAACCGGCGAAGTATTTCACATCGTTTGAAAGAATGTACAAATGCTGTGAGCATTTAAAGTTAGTTAGGAGTTAATTAAACACAAATTTATCTTACGCAGACTTTTCAAAATAGATTCAAACTTTTCTTATAAGTTTAATCACTTCTTAACATCAAAACAAAATCAAACACAAAAAAAGAGCGTATTTCAAAATCAAACACAAAAAAAGTACGTATACATAGTCTTGAAATATGGCGAAAATAAAATATTTGATTTGCAAATTAATATTGATTCGCAAAAAGATACTTACTTTATTTTTACGCATGAATTTTCAACAATTATAAAATATGCTAAGTATTTTCGACAATTTTTATTTTAAAACTATTTAAACATTTTTTCAATCAAACAAAGCCTACAAAGTTCACACAAGTCTTAAGTTCCACGTAAGTCTTACCTAGGGTTCCACTGGTATTCCAAAAAACACTGAAGTTATTCCCAATAGTAATGATAAATATCAATAGAGCTTACGGCAAACAATAATGCTAAGTCATTGTGTAGCAGAGTATGTTAGAACTATAGCAACCGACAAAGAATCGACAAGGTAAATGTCTCCGTTGCAAATAATTAAAGTAGTTTTTCTATTTTAAATCTTGAATGAGCGTAATTTGTGTATCACTCTAATATTTTATATTGCCTCCACAAACAAAGATTTCATCGTTTTTCGCAATCAATTTATTCATTTCTTTCTTTTCCATGAAAGCGAACAATGCAGCATTAAAAAAATAATAAATAAACTCTTATTTGAAAGGAAAAATCAAACTTTCTTGCACGAGATTCGGAAAAGTCAACTTGTCTGCTCGGAAATCTGAATAAAAACTCCGAACGATTGCCACGAATCGATCCTCGATATGATGACCTGAAACGCAGTCGATATCTAAAATGTGTAGCCTGAAACGCACTCAAAACCCAAAATGAGCTATACCAAGCGCACTCATTTTGGCCTTGGACGCACAAATCTTGCTCCCAGCTTGGTTGACAGTGTTAGTGAATTTTTTTTTTGCACCTCATAAGGTAACATTGCAACCCACTTATACAATCATGATAGCTGGCAGCATTTTCCCTAGAGAGCCGAAATCGAGCTTGGGGGCAAAAAGAGGCACCCCAGCGAAGATGACTATCTCATTATACCTGATCAATGATCCCAACTGCGTCTGCATGATCTTGGCATCGATTCGGAAGCCAGCTGCTACATTGATCAGGTATAATGAGATAGTCATCTTCGCTGGGGTGCCTCTTTTTGCCCCCAAGCTCGATTTCGGCTCTCTAGGGAAAATGCTGCCAGCTATCATGATTGTATTAGTGGGTTGCAATGTTACTTTATGGGGTGCAAAAAAAAAATTCACTAACACTGTCAACGAAGCTGGGAGCAAGATTTGTGCGTCCAAGGCCAAAATGAGTGCGCTTGGTGCAGCTCATTTTGGGTTTTGAGTGCGTTTCAGGCTACACATTTTAGATATCGACTGCGTTTCAGGTCATCATATCGAGGATCGATTCGTGGCAATCGTTCGGAGTTTTTATTCAGATTTCCGAGCAGACAAGTTGACTTTTCCGAATCTCGTGCAAGAAAGTTTGATTTTTCCTTTCAAATAAGAGTTTATTTATTATTTTTTTAATGCTGCATTGTTCGCTTTCATGGAAAAGAAAGAAATGAATAAATTGATTGCGAAAAACGATGAAATCTTTGTTTGTGGAGGCAATATAAAATATTAGAGTGATACACAAATTACGCTCATTCAAGATTTAAAATAGAAAAACTACTTTAATTATTTGCAACGGAGACATTTACCTTGTCGATTCTTTGTCGGTTGCTATAGTTCTAACATACTCTGCTACACAATGACTTAGCATTATTGTTTGCCGTAAGCTCTATTGATATTTATCATTACTATTGGGAATAACTTCAGTGTTTTTTGGAATACCAGTGGAACCCTAGGTAAGACTTACGTGGAACTTAAGACTTGTGTGAACTTGGTAGGCTTTGTTTGATTGAAAAAATGTTTAAATAGTTTTGAAATAAAAATTCTAGAAAATACTTAATATATTTTATTATTATATTTTGGTTGAAAATTCATGTATTTTTTTGTGTTTGATTTTGCTTTATTGTTAAGAAGTGATTAAACTTATAAGAAAAGTTTGAGTCTATTTTGAAAAGTCTGCGTAAGATAAATTTGTCTTTAATTAACTCCTAACTAACTGTAAATGCTCAGGGCATTTGTACATTCTTTCAAACGATGTGAAATACTTCGCCGAGTTCGTCCAATGAATGCCGATGACAGCTAAAAGGCACAGCATAAACAATACTGGTGTCTAGAATTGGAACCGATCTTTGGGTGAATGTTAGTCTTGCTTAAAAGATCACCTTTCTGGTGGTAAGATCTGTTTCACTCTGTATTGCTCAAAAATTCTAGTGACTTTGTCAGTGACGCCTTAAATATACTGGTAAAAAATGTACAGTCTTTTAAATTCGTGTAAAAGATATATTTAAATAAAGACCTAGGACCATCTGAGAGAAATACAGAAGAACGGATAGCTCGTCTGTTGATAAGCTTGAATACACTTTGAACCAATGAGATAAAATTTAACGCTTCGTAAATCCGTGTTGTCACAAGGAACAGAACGGGGAAAAAAAACAGATTTTCAGATGATGTCAAAGAAATCAAATATAATGGATTATATGTCAAAATTTCAAACTATTGGAAGAGCTTATAATATAAAAAATCTCTTGCTTTAAAATTTTCTTTTGTAAAGTTTAAGAACTTTTTTAAATTTGTACCTACCGAAGTTATTTGAATTTCCATAATGAAATAAAAATACATTTTCAAATAAATCATTTGACTTGATTTCAATCATGCCATCAATTTTATTTGCAAGAATTCGCAAATAGCTAAATAAAATTTTTATTTGAATAACATTTTATTAACAAACAATTCCTGCTATTCAAATAAAAATTATTCATGTGTGATTGAAACTTTTTTTAAAAATCAAACTGAAATACATTTTTCTCAATTTTGTGTGCAATCGCGAAAAATTTCTTTTTTGGTGATAGGATCTGTAATGAAACAAATTACAGATCCTATCACCAAAAAAGAAATTTTTCGCGATTGCACACAAAATTGAGAAAAATAAAATGTGAATAAAAACGTTATCCGTATCTAGACCCTACGTTTGTTTCTTTTATTTCTTGTCGACTTGAGACGTCAATTTATTCATTTGGATTACTATTTATAATTGGATAAATGAACTAGTAATAATTAAAACGAACTATTGAAACTATTCATGAAATCATTCGGAAACAAATAAAAAATTGAGCGAAAAAACTCCTTATTCTAAACATTGATCTAAAAGCTAACAGAGTATTGTTTAAATGTGCCTATTTATTTATAAAAAAAACTGTTTTCAAAATGTGTTTCGGACTACTGGAAAATTTATCAAATTCTTTTTGCAACTAATTTTTATAAGAAGTTTAGACCAGAAGGTCCCACGTATTTTTTTTTACGTAAAAAACTTTTTTGGACGTAAAAAACTCCCAATAGCAAAGATTTCCACCTTCTATTTCCACCTCAATTGTGCTGAACTCTACCTATGGACTGAACTCAGCAAACCAGAATCAGATGTCTTTTGACATTTTTGTAATCAAATATATTCGATTTTCAGTTGACCCGATGTGCATGGCAAAAATTTATTCCTAATGGGCACTCGCTTGGGCGGCAGATTTTTCCTTTACTAAGAAGATAATAATTATTTGTAAAACAAAATAAACCAAAAAATAATGGAGACTGTTTACTTTGTTTATATTTTTTGAATGACTGAGACGGCAGATTATCTCAGCTTCCGCCATTTTTAAATGGATTCATTGAACATCTCCATTGCTCACTTCACATGCATTCACAGACAGGGTCAAGAAAGAGATCCCGTTACTTTTTTTTTGCGGGTGTTTCAGGCAAGGGGATTGCAAGTTGTCTATCTCATTATATCTGATCAGTGGTTGGGATGAAATTGTTTTACGGTATTTGGCAGCGCAAGAAAGAACTGCATTTCTCTCTTGGTTGTTGTTAAATTTAAGTAAGATTGGAGGTGTGATGTTGTTGTTGGTTTTGTGTTTCGTTTCAGTATTTGAGCGGAAAGCGTTAACTGCTGTTGGCAGCTTGCAATTAATCGTATGACACAGATGGTTGAACATTGTTTTTAGTTTCTCGTTTGGAAGTGTTGGCACTCCAAAGAACACAGGATCACAGGCAGTCTCTTTCCTCTCCAGTACGTCTAATCTTCGCTGAATAGATGTTATTTCAGCATATGCACCATGTTAGCTGTTTTTGTTTCCTCTTCTGCACACTCAATGCGAGCTACAAGGCGGGATATTTCCTTATTTACATCATCGAAACGCCTTTCCCAGCTATCTTTGATTTCTTCGGTTTTTAAAACAAAATCACTGCGCATTTTGTCCATTTCTTCTGCAAACCCAATCAAAGAATCTGCTTGCTTTTTCAGATGCTTCTCCAAGTTTTTGGCTGTAAGTGCGTTGTCGTTGTTTCTCTGCACTTTAGAGGAAGAAGGTGTGGTTGTAGGTATTGATGAAAGGGTCTTCTGAGCAGCTTTTGAGCGAAGGCCCGACATTTTTTCAAGGACGTTAGTGATTATCTACGATAGTGGGCACAATGGCGACGCAAAAAACAAAAATTACTGACGCTGGGCAAAAAAGATAAATTTTGTTTTTTTTTAAGCACGGCAGAAAAACTATGATCTTCACAATTATCAGCGCAGGATAGCGATAAATGTTGAATTAAAGATTTTACACTGTTTTTATTTTCAATTTTATTCAATCCGAAGGATTCGGTTGAAATATATACGAGCTACGATTGGACGTCTGTATGCTAAAGAAAATAATCTCTAAGTTTTCCATCACAGATGCATTCGAACTCAAGAACTTAATTGCAGTTTAATTAATTTTCTTCAACTTCCCAAAAATACAATAAGCGATGAAATAAAATACAAGCGCTGAAAACTAATTTGCTTTAGCAATACCACAGCTAATGGGTCATATTTATAAAATGAGGGAAGTCGAGTGGAGTGTAGTGTACTGAGGGCGAGTGCGAGTGTGCGATGTTTCCGGAGTGGAGTGCGAAAAGTCGTATAACATAATCTTCACTCCTCTCATGAGTGATCACTTACATCACTTACTTACAATGAGGACATTCAATTGTCATATACATTTTTTCCTCCACATATGAGTTTAATAAGTCAAAAAAAAAAATCGAAAGTCCAATTGATAACTTCAAAATTTGATTTTTTTTGTTTGAAATATCCGCTGTAAATCATGTTACAAGAATGGTACTTTTGACGCCAAGGTTATAAGTTTTACTATTTCAGATCGATTTAGAATAAAAACAAGAAACAGTGCATATAAAAATAAACGAATTTTGTTCCATGCAACTGCAAGTTAGTTTTCACAATATTTTTTTAAATATGCTTTATTCATATAAACTACACTTCTCTCAAGTAAAGCTGAGTTCACTCGACTTCACTCATTTTGTTAACACAACCCAATGTTTTCAAATATTTTAAAGGAAATGTCCAGTAATATTTTATTTATTATAGAATAAAAACAAGAAACAGTGCATATAAAAATAAACGAATTTTGTTCCATGCAACTGCAAGTTAGTTTTCACAATATGAAAATTAAAATTTCCGAGTGCGCGATGAAATTTTGGAGAGTTCACTTAAATGTCACAGAATCTGGAGTGGAGTACACTGAACCAAAAATACTATTCATGCAAGTGGAAAACCGTTGTCACAAACGTGAAAAAGGGCCAAGCGTTAAACGATATTGTAGTTATTGATTTCCAACCTTATCCATGCAGCCGTTTTCTATTACACTGAACTTGAAGATATTTTCGGCCCATATGAAAAGTGTTTGCCACGAATGAGTTTGGGATGAATAGGTAGGATGAATGTTTGGGAGAATAGGTTTTTATGTTTAAGTGTAAGGTTTATAGAATTGACTACAATGAAGAATGAGTTTACTAACAAACGAATGAACATATAACACAATCTACATTCGTGTTGAGCTAAAGGTATTGTTGAATAATTTCAAATGATAAAAACGTTCATCACAAACGACTTTACCTCTTATAGCGATGACGTAGCACCATAACGGTAAACTAATATTTTCCTTACCGTAAGTATCTACAATTGTGTCAGTCATTGCTGTTTGTGATAGCCATAAGTGTTTTTTTCATTTCGGGTGAATAGAGAGTAAGGTTACAGCAACGGCGAAAGTGTTCATGGCACATCCTAAGAAGTCACTACAAACGACCTTATCCGTACCAGTCAGCACGTAGTGCGCTTGAAGTAAAATCGTAGTCTTTTATCTCAAATATCTACAACCATGCCATTTGTTGCCTTTGGCGATAGCCAAAAGTATATTTTCATTTGGGGCTAACAGACTGTATCTTAAACGCAAAAAGGAAAAGAGTTTGGGGACTTGAAAAACTTGTTAAGCACAAACGATCTCACCTGTTACAGTCATACCGAAGCACGGTAGAGATAAATTCATAGTTTTCTTACCTGAAATATCTAGAATCTTACCAGAAATAGGGTAAAAAGAAAGCGCGGTAAGAGCAAGAGTTTTTTTTAACGTTGAACACAAATGACTTTATCCTTATTATAACATAGTTATGTTATAATCATAAGTTTCATATCCCAAGAACATTGTGGTAATGTTCTGAAACTGCCTGAAAAAAAAATACAAGCAACAGTGAAGAAAAACACTTTTTTTATTATTTTTTTTGCTTTGTTTCTTATTAATTTTTGCAACATAGAAAGTTAAATTGACTGCAGTTTTATTTCGCTAATAGAATGTTATTAAAGGGTAAGAGCAGATGTTGTTGAAAGCTTTTTAAAACATTGAAAACAAATTTATTTCGACTAGTAATAATGTAGTTACACAGTAACGATAAAATCACAATTTTCTTGCCCCAATTCGGCAACCACAATATTCCACGCTCTAAAATTACCTGAAAAAAAAAATTAAAACCAACAGTGGAGAAAAACACTTTGACTTTAGTTTAGTAATTTTTTTTATAATATTTTTTTCTTAAGAAAAAAACAATTTTTGAAACAAAATAACAAATTCAGTAAAACCAAGCCAAAATAAGGAACAAAAGAACAAATCAAGTAATTTTATAGTAGTAATTTTATAATAATAATAAAAATGAACCGTTGCAGTTATTTTAATGCATTTTAAAATGTATTTTATTTCAGATTACATTTCATGTTACATCAGATTACATTCTGTTAAATCAAAGTTTTTTTTGTCGTTACTATTACCAGGTCTTTTAAGTTTTTTTTAATTAATTTGAAGGTGTTTTACAATATTAATATAAATTGTTATTATATTTTGAATTTAACATTTTATAAATATATTTATATATATATATTTTTGTATATATATATCATATTTTTTATTTTATAACAGGAAAAAAACGTAACAGCTTAAAAAATTTATTTAAGTCTTGAATTACTACAACTATTTTGTTCTTCTTAATAAAACAACATAATGTGTCTGTGTCAATAATGTGTCAATCTACAGTTGTAGTTATTTTTATGCATTTTAGAATGTATATTATTTTAGACTTTGTTTGTTTATTATTGACTATTGAAGTTGTTTTTTTTACTTTTATTCTATTGGTCTTTTAACCCTTATGTGGACACCAGGGTCCAGCCAGGCCCATTTCATTTTGTTTCCTATATTAAGTACGTTAGCCTTAGCGTTATCACTTTGATACTTTATGAATTCCTCAATCCACATATTTTAAATAGGTCGGTTGACAGAAAATTTTATGGGGGTGGGAGGAACGGGGGTTTTAGAAGATTCAAAATATGTAGTCATATTTGCAACACCTAGGTCCCGCTAGACCCATATGGTTTTTACAAAACTTTGAGCCGATAAGTGCTTTTTGTTTGTTGTTATATTTTTGTGTTAGAGTTTTTAGAAGGACAAATGTATAACACTTACTTTAATTTTGCTTTTTTGTGCGTTGAAATGGAAAATAGGGATCAAAACATTGGTGAAATCTATATTTTCGCTTCGATCATCAGTCTTATGAAAAAATGGCAAATTCTCTAGCCCATGGCTTAGATGAACGGAAGGCAGACGTAACAGGTGATGAAGAAGCCAAGTTTTTTTTTTCCTGATGTTGATAATAATGCATATCTTTGGGCAAGGACTGTAGTTCAGATATACATAGTACAGAAGCTTGGATTGGAGCTACACTAGGAAAGTGATAGTAATGAGGAGGACAACTTTCAGACACATGATCGGTCGCAATTAGCGGCCAAAACGCACTCATCCACTCAGGAGGCAAATAAACATTTTCAGTCCATGAACTTTTTATAAAAGTTAACAAAGAACGGAACAAAACATTACCTGGTCGTATTGTATGCAATTCTGGTAGGCATGCGACGCGAAAAATTATCCGTTGCTGGGAAATACTAAGACGCGTAAAGAAGCTGATGAGTCAAGGGCGTAATTCCCCTCATTACTGTCGCTTGCAGCTCAGAAAGTGAGTACATTAAAATACATTAAAAACACCTGCCACTAGTGTTAAGAAGTACGATTGTCTTAGTCTTTTACCAAACATTTCCCCAATTTATAGGTTTAAATATCTCCAGTTAACGAATAACTCACCATTGGCGATTTTATTTATTTTGGTTGAAAACAATAAAGATATTTTGTTTATGTCAAAAAGTCGATATTCATCTAAGAGACATATACGAAACGCTTGATAATGCCTAATAAAACCTTTTATTTGAGCGGATTGGCACACAAAAAACAAAGTCTCACATTCTGAGGAGAACATAGTTTTAATAACGACAAATTCGATAAATTCTTTATCAGGTTCATTTAATTCTACGAACAGTCTTCTACAATGATGTTTCCATTCGAATTTATTGAATTTATTCTAAAAACTGAATTAAATTTGCTGTCAACAGTTATTTTATACTTCTGATATAAAAGAGTTTTTTTCAGCTCGCATCCTTTTTGGTAAGAAAGTGCAGTGTGTACATGTTTTTGGACTAAGAAATAAGCAGTTTTTATTTGAACTTTAATGGCGATGGTTTTAATTAAATTCTTGTGGTTGTTTGTAGTTCTGGAGATTTTTTTAAAGTCTGATGCTGGCTTCATAGCGCATTGACCATTTATTTTTTAAAGGGCCAATTTTTCTCATAATCATGGAGTAATGCAGCAAAATATGAGCTTTGAACTTCAAGATCTTACCAAATAATTTTATAAACTTATTGTGGTGTTCTACTATAAGTCGATTAAGCATATTAGGAGTGTAGTATGTGTATTGCTGTTCAAAAACAAGGCTGAGGAGTTTTTTTAAAAGTAAAAGAAGATGCCATTCATCTGAGTCTACTGGGACTAAATCTCCAATTATAAGAGGTAAACTTAGTATAAAATTTAACATTTCCGCTGCAGTGAATTTGATTTCTTTACTTTCTAGCATTCCCGGTGTAATATTGTCTGGTCTGTTTTTAGTGCCAAAATCAAACTTTTTAAGTCTAAAATTAAGGACTGCCAAAGTTAGTACCTTCTTGTCAATAACATTTTGTAAAACTCTGCATACATCTTCATGCGCAATACCTTCTAAAATGTCATGCATTATATCCACACTAAAGTTCTCGGTGACATGAAAATTCGTAAGCCTATTCCACACACAGAAGCTTTTTATACCTGATTTAGAAAGGTCATTTAAACTTAAATCATATTCGTAATTTGTGGCGTTTCGGAGTGGATACAAAGAAATATCTGTACAATATTTTAAAGCATCTTTGTCTATTTTACAAAACCGACAAGGGAAGTTGCATATAAAACATTCCGAAAACCCCGTTATTGAGTGAAGTCCCAGATTATCACCGAGTAAACTGGTAAATATAAATTTTGCACGTTTAAAGGACTTAACCATACTATAAAGGATACCAACGTCTTGCAGATATTTTAGTTCATCTATTACAGACTCAAACATGACCTCGTTTCCATATTTAGTACAGTCATTAGAAAACAATAAAGCACCAACAAAAATGTAGTCAAGTTTAGATTGAAGAAACGGAGGCAGACAATCAATTTTTGCATAAAATGCTCCTATTTTATAGGCTCCTGCATGTGCTCCGCAGGGATTTTGTGGTTCAAAATCATCAAAATACCCATCTAATGGAAGAAATAAAACGCCCTCCTTGTTCTCGACAGCCGCTCACTTTGACTGCCAATAATCGGTGGCCAAGATATTAGTTATTACTCCTTGCGACTTTGAAACCTTAATTTCCTCAATGTAATTTAATATTGTCTCCATAAAAGAATTGTTACTCATTAAATTTTTGAAAATTTTTCTTAGGGGAAATATCATCAATGAATACTTCACGTCCTTTGTTTGAAGAAATGAATTTTTGCTTCGAAATTCTATTTTTTTTTTCTATAATTTTTTCTTCCGGATCAAAATAAACGCCAAAGTATTCTAAATGACACAAAAATGTATATTCACTGCAAATGAAATCAGTTGAACAAATCATTTTTAAATTTTCTACATTTTCTATTGTTTCTGAGTTTTTTTAGGAACGATGTTTTCAAGAAAACTAAACACCAAATTATTTTGTGCTTGGACTTGGGTTAATAACTCCCTGCATTTTTTTCTGGATATGTTTTCATCCGAATAAATAGCGAGGACAAATTTTTAAATATTTTGTCGAAAAGAGTTCAAAAACGCATTCAAATCGAACTTGGTCACAGTTTCATCAACCAAAAAAGTTAGATCTTGATCTTCACCAACTACACTCTCTGTGGTAAAAATTGCTTGCGGCGTATTTTGATTTATTGTAGTATCTGGTTTTTCGACTGATTTTATTTTTACGGAAGAATTTAAATGAGTTTTCAAGTGCTTAATTAAGCCCTTGCAAGAAGAAAAAAAAATGTTGCAAATGACGCACTTAAACGTTTTTAAATGCAAATGATTGCTAACGTATTTGCGATACAGCTTAAGGTTTTTCATATCAAACTGCTCGTTACACGCACAACAATCAATTAAGGTTTCCATTTAAATAAAATATTAAAAAAAATGAACTATAAGCAGATAAAATAAAAAAAAATTCAGTGAATCAACTAGAATATTAAAAAGAAGTAATCGCAAACCCAGCTCGGAAAAAGGCAAACGTATTGACCAAAGGAAAAAATTGAATGGAATAAAAAAAAACAACTTTAATCAAATCTTGATTAAAGTAACAAGGATAAGATTTAGTAATAAGATAAAAAGAAATCAAAATTAATGAGTCCCAGTTGCCTTACTACGATTTATTTCGGCAAGTGTTTCTTTTTTTAGCGAAATGCTCCGCGATACCTCGCTTCTTTTGTCTGCTTCTAGAAATATGCTATAAGCAATTTGCTGAATGACGTTCCAGAAGCAGCACGACAAATTTGGATATTCTACGTCCAAAGCAAAAAATAACGAAAAACAGAACAAAAAACCTTCTTTAAAGTTTTTGAAAATGAAACTCCTCTCCTGAACTGTTACAACTATGGTAATAGTGCTTTTTATATTGCCTATAAGGTGCAACCGTGGTGTAGGTAAAAGGTTGCTTTTAAGAAAGTCGAGGGCTTCCTCTTCGGTTACAAATAAAGGCAAGAATGATGCGGCAGCTACTACTTTCGTTGAGCGCCTCGGTGTGTCGTTGGTTTTTTTTCCTTTAAGTGGTTTAGCCGGAAAAAAAAATGGAAGCGAACGCAATCCTAAAATCAACCCATTTTCTAAAAGCAATATTTAATAATTTTATTTATCAATTAAAGATTATTAAATTGATTAATTAGTAAAATTATCAATGAATATAAAGGATTGTTCTTACCTTCAGTGCACTCCTCGCTGAGTAGAAACCATTTTCTGATTTCTGGATTCTTATTGTTTGACGCTAGACTTAGTAGTGCTTCCGCCACCGACTCTAGTGCTCGGTTCTTCGTATCTGGCTTTGGGAAAACACTTTTTCCGCATCACCAAGAAACTATTGCAAAAATAAAATTATATGGGTGGACCAACTCTGTTAGTAATAAATTAATTACAAATTCACATCTTAAATTGAATCACCAGTTGGAAGAAGGGAATTAATCCATCTGATCTTACTTTTGGGAAGACGCAAAAAACCTTATTATTTTTTCGTTTGGCGGTTCTCAGGTTTTTGATATGGGGATAAAATAAGGTTCTCGATGTTTTTAGTCATATGAGATAATTTTTTATTTCTATCGCTTCCAAGTAGCAAGGTATACCGTTTAAAAAGCTTGGATTTAGTTTCTTCTTCCAACTGAAAATTTAAACTTCAAAATAAAATAAACTGTTAAGCCACGTTGTCAAACAAACACAAGGAACAGAAACGGAAACAATTTCATACATTAGCAACGCAAAAAGTATTCAGCGAATTTAGGTTTCAGTTGCTAATGTATGGGATTCTGTTTTTCTTTTACGTTGCTTGCGACAACGCTGCCTTAACTGAAAAAGCTTGTTGCAGATATTAGCATTTTCTAACTTTCTTGTGCAAATATCATGGGCCTCCGCCCACTTTTGAAGGCGTGGCTTTAAAAATAAGTGATTTTTTGAGTTAATAAGCCGGGGTTTTAGTCCAAATGTATGAGCCACCTAGCATATAGCACTCAACAATTGGGCGGGATTCAAAAATACAATTTATATCTATAAAAGTTCTTGGGGGTCTACGATGATTATTTAACTTAATATAGGTTTCCCTGGGTAGGGTATAAAAAAACACACGTATCAGAGTTATCCAAAAGTTTAAGCAAAGTACAGCGAATTTAAAGATTTTAAAACCTTACGAGATTTAACTCAAAAACATAGAAGCATTTTCACAAACAATTTTTTTAAGTCTTCTAGCATCTTAACAGTATTTGCGATCTTTTTAGATTTGAAAGGATAAGGCGTGCAAAAATGGAGCTAGCATCGTTAAAAGAATTTAAAAATGTCGTTTCCAACCTAAATTTTTCTAAGCCTTTTCAGAAAACGAAGAAAAATAAAGAGCTTGCTTCATCGTTTACGAAATAATCTATGACCACAGAATAAAAAAAAAATCAATGCTTGCTGAGGTTAATGTGCTTTCCCAAAAGAGGCAATTGGAAAAAAATTTAAAATACATAGTTGTTTTATGGTTTTGAAATAAACAAAATGCTAAAAAAAGGTCGGAAGAACCTATGTCCCTCCCTCTATCTCGCGAACAGTAAAAAGTATATTTTTGAAATAAATAACAGCCACGGTTCATCTTCTGAAATTTTATTAGAAACTAAAGCAAACATTGAATGTTCAAAAAATTTGAAGATTTGCTTCTAGCATCTTAACAGTTATGACGATCGTGTTTAAATTTGTTTGCAGTATGTAACGTTTACAAAGCAAGCTAAAGGCATTAAAAACTTTTCAAAATTGCCGTTTTCAACATAACTGTCTAAAGCCAATTTAAACAAACGAAATAAAAACAAGTGGGAAAGTGCAACAGTGCGTATGCAAAAGTTTCAGTCCATCTACGACGGATTGCAAAATACCCGACCATACCAAAAAAAAACTGCCACGCCTCCAAAAAGTGGGCGGGATACAAATATATAACTGTTGAATGCTTTATACTAGTTGGTCGCATACATTTCGGTCTAAAACTCCGCCTTTTTAACTTAAAAAAATCACTTTTTTTAACACCACGCCCACAAAAGTGGGCGGAAACACATAGTACTTATACATGAAAGCTAGAAAATGCTTATATCTACTACTTTTGTCATATAATTTTAAGTCAAATTTCATATATATTTATTGAAAAACAATCATTTTAAACTAAAATCCCTTAAAAAAGTGGGCGTGGTCAATGAAAAGGCTAAAAGTTTTTGGCCACTTCAAAGACAATTACAAGGCAATGTTACATACCAAAAATGAATGCGCTAGCGCTATTCTGACATAGCTAAAACTTAGAAAAAGTATTTTTTTAAAATTAGAGATGGTCGCACATACAGGCCTATAGTGGGCGTGTCTGAGGGCGGATTCGGCTAATTTTCAAACTCGATCTGGTCCAATGGACTTCCAGCCAACCCACAAAATTTCAGCTCTGTACCTTGAAATTTAAGGCCTAAAAGTTGTTTACATACGGACGGACGGACATGGCTTAATCGGTTCTCCTGTCGGTCCTATTCATATCTCTAAAAGGTCTTAGGGGCGTTTCAAACTATATATCATTTCACTGCGTTTCAAACTATACATCAAATTAAATATACCCTAAGTCGGGTATAAACACAAAGTTTCACTGTTTTCTCAGATTAGCATGTTCGCAGAATTAGAGAAAAGTAGCCAACACTCTCGCAAGTGGTCATTTTATTGAAAATAAATCTAACGGTAGCTGAAATAAATATTCAAAATTGCTTTTTAGTGGATTTGAAATTTTAAAAATGGTAAAAAAGACCAAGAAAACGTCTTTAACCTTTTCCCGAAACGATAATAGGTGCAAATTTGAAATAAATAACGGCAGTAGTCCATGTTATTATATTTGAAAAAGGCAATAGCAGTTTTTAAACCAGAGCTGACTTGTGGAGACGTGCCCTTACATATCTTCATCGCGATCCAGTCTCTTAACATCTTGGGATTCAAAGGAAAAATAAATCAAAGACCCCTCAAACATTGTTTGCCATGCCACTAACAATTAGTTAGTTGGATGGCAATACTGTAATTTTTCGAAACTAAAATATCTTGGGGTTCTGCAACGATTATTAACACCATGCTTCGAAATAGGTACATGCATAATTTTGTAAAAATTTATAATCCTACACAGGCTTTAAATAGACCTCTATTTTAAGGGAGTGTATTTCCGCACGGATCCCGGCCGGGAAATCCCGGCCTCCCGGCCGGGGAACTCTCTTTTCTCGCTCAATTTAGTGGTGAATTTGCATTTCTCCCGGCCGGGAGATTTTTATTTCTCTCACGAAACTGGTGAATTGTACTATTTCCCCGGCCGGGAGATTTTTCCCCGGCCGGGAGATTTTGTGGTATTCACCATTTCTCCCGACAGGGAGATTTATTTTGTGAAGCAATTGAATTACTATCAACATTTTTGACAGGTCATGTTTATAAGCAAGACCAAGATAATGTGATTTTCTTACTACTTGCAACATTTTTTGACAAGTGATGTATACCAACTTTGCAGCAACCACTGCGAAGTCCAACATCTTTTGACAAGTCGTGATCATCGGATTCACACTAATGTACGTTTCGTTTGGAGTCAAAAAAAATTTGAAGTGGGTATGGGTATGTCAAAACTGACAGATCTAAATTTGAAAACGTTTCTTTGGTGGCAAAAATTAGGTGAAATTAAGAGGAAAACTGACATTTCTCGAATCTGAAATCGCAGAATAAAATCTCGATTTTTAGCTAGATTCATTTTTAGATTTACCAATCCCAACAGACTGTGTTGACAGTTCGCTTGTTTACTTCGTGTAAATTTGGAACGGGTTGGTCTTTCTGCAGAAATAATTTTGTTTTGTTTTATAAAACGTTTGTATTGCATTGACTAGTGCAAAAACTTTAATTTCAACATTGGCTTGAAATGCAAAAACTGTATTCATCCTAATCATGTTCTTCGACAGTTACAGGTCGCGGTATTCGTATATTTTTAGGTGAAGAAACACCCACGACTTTGCCGAATGTTAAAATAAAGCAAGCAGGCTTCGAATTGCGTATGTTATAAGGGACTTGGTGCACAAATGTAGTAGCAAATAATAAAGTTGAGGTTTTTGAATGTAAAAACATGACAATGGCTTATTTTGTTTCTAGTTTCGTCACAAAAAAGAACAGAAAATTTCCCGCAACAAAGCCACAGCAAAATGTAAACAAACTAGGGATGGGAAACAATTTTTTCAGTTGGTACCTAACAAAGTAGGGATGGAAAACAATTTTTTCATTTAGTACTAAAACGGAGCCTACTCAGATTAATTTTTCTTTAAAAAAAATAATTTGCCAATTAAAATAAAAGTTTTTTAATGGGAAATATTCGTATAGCTCTGCATTTTTACGAAAATAAAATCTCGAATTATCGCTAATTTGAGCAAAATGAGTGCAATCCAGAAGCACTTTCAATTCCTAAGAGGAATAAAGCTTGAATTTTCGCTAAAGTTAAAGTGTATTTCAAGCTAGGTTGGTATGGTATATAGACATCTTCAATGAATTTTTTTAAACCTTGAATGTTTTGAACCTCTTCTTCGTAAATATATCACATTGAGCAAAAAAAATTATTTGTCATAATTTCGTAGTAAAACGGCAGCAACTTTAATTAAAGCATAAGAAGTTCTTTATCGAAACGCGTACAAAGTACTATTTCAAACGATCGTTAACAGAATATTTCGGCGAAGTATAATTTCAATACCTTAGATATTTTTGGCGAATGTAAATCAATGTAAAAATGTGACACCATTACGTATCGAAGTTTCTCTTTTTGTTGCGCTAACTTATTCGTAACAATTTATTTACGCTAACACCGAGTTGTTAAAACAGTCACTTATGGTTATTGTTGCATAGTAACATCAACAGATTGCTGAAATAAAAATATTTTAGTTAAGTAAATTACCATTTTACCTTGAAGAAAACATAGTTTTTATAAAACATTGTACTTTTACTCCGATTGTACTTTTTTGCTTAGCCCGACCCAGTACAATTGTATTGGCATTCCCACCCTTCAAACAAAACTAACATATGGCAGGTCTCACCTATTCCCACCTATACTATCACAAAAAATCTCAATTTAATTTTTTGTTTGATTCAACCACAAAAAAATAAAACTTGGTTTTTAATTTACCCGATTCCAAAAAAAAACCACATAATCTTGAACCATGGATTGAAGCTCGCCAAAATCTGATCGAATGGTCGGTCAATGGCGGCGATTGCCTCACTCAGATCTATATCCTCAAAACGTTCGTCTTCGGCAAAACGGGCCAGGTCCACATAATTGCTAGCCGTCGCATTGACAATGGCAAACAGGAACTCCATGAAATAAAAATACTCCTCATCAGTGATAGAGACGTTCCATTTTGACTGGATATACTCGTTAGCTTTGTACGCGTCCAAATGGTCGTAATAGCAAAGAGTTACCGCCGGCATTGTCCCCTTCCATCCAAGGTAATCGCGATCGAGGTATACTACTGTCGGCGTGTTAACATACCACAGCAGTTGCTTGGAGCTCAGCCACCGTAAGTAAGTTGCTTGGAGCTCAGCAAGTAGGCCCAAAATATCGCCTTTTTTAATAATCGCAATAATTTTCTGCTTAAAATATAAGGTACCTCTCAATCCAATGAAGTGCCCGATTAGCCACTAACCTCACGGCTAATATCTCAGTTGCATCCCCGATTTCTTCGACCACAACGCTTGTCTTTGAGGTAAAGCGGCTCCAGATGAACCTCCATCCAGACCAAATAGCCAGGACAGTACTCTTTACGGCTTTCACTAGCAAGACTTTCATAACGACTGATGACCAAAGAGCCGAATTCAGTGCGTTATGCATTTACCCTTATTCGGATTCCATTAAGATGACGAGTGTGATTGTACTCCACCGTTTTGAGGCGAACAATTGGAGTCATATTATGGATACAAAAGTATCGTTAGTTGAACAATATATTGAGATGGCTTGGGCAATGGGGTTTTTGTTTTGGGATTGCTTGTGTGTGTTTGGTCGTCTGTTGTTTTCGGATAATGGATTTGGTGAATCCACAAAGGTGCGGTGAGGTGCCCAGATGATGTGCTTTGAACGGTGAGATTTAAAAAAAGTCGAAAGCATGCGACTATCAAGTAAAGACGCATAATTTTTGATACAAATGTTAAGTAAAATTGTTAAATTTGGAACAAATTTGGAAAGGCCTTAAGGTCCTTGGTTATTAATTGTGGCGCCTGTGCCCAACTTAAATACTCCATCCCTTTGAAAAAGAGTGCGAACGGGCAAAATCTTCCTGATTTTATTTTAATGGCTGGTCAGATGAAATTTTGGTGCCATAACATTATGACATTGTGCCAAATATCAAAATTTGGCTTAATAACGCTTTTGAAAGCGTCACTAGACCGAATGTTAACATTTGGCCTAATGTCGCGTAGCTAAATTGCCATAAGGCCAATTTGACACTATGTCACTTTGGGCTATAGGACCCAACCCAAGTAAATGTAAAAGAAATCTCTTAGTACAACGTCGCTTGGAACGCTGTTACGACACCCAAAATGTTTTTTGAGCTAGTTAAAAAAAATAGTTTTTCGCTACATTCACACTTTATAGATTCAACATGACTTGCTGTTATTTCCATGGCTTTATTATGCGGATGTATGTCGTTCAAAATCAAAGCAACAGTGTCCTTCTTCAAAGAATTTATTAAACTAATTTGTTGATAAAAAAAAAAACCATTTCTCACCTCAACCGATATCAAATGGTTATGGTATAATATCAAGAACATCTTCCCAACATGCATCGCTATCCAAATAATTGAATACATCGTCCAGGCAATATTTATCTCGGCCTTTTGATCGTCCACGTACTTGTAGACGAGGAATGGTTAGACGAGTTTGTATGACGAGAAAAATGGTTTAACAGCGTCGTAGAGCTTTGATTCTAAGTTGAAGGACTCGTCGAATAGTTTCTTTGATGGGGTCATAGTGGAAACAGCTCGAAATTTTTTATTTATTCGCTTAACGATATTTGACTGACAGTGACAAATTAAGGTTCATTTGTAATTGACCCAGAAAAGGGTGAGAGGGTTGTTGTTGTTACATTAAAGTGATTTCACCCAAGTCCACCTGTATCAGGAATATAACGTAGATTGACTGACTGGAACTGGTTGACCGCACCTTCGGTTTAGAGATCTTCTACGTTGACATCATTTAAAATTATCGCTGTATCGGATTTCTAAAAAAATAATATTTTTCGATTTTTTAACGGATACGGAATCAACCCAGTTTTAAAATTACCTTATTTAACAAAGCACTGTTGACTCTTAAGACAAAAATAAACTTGAAGGAATGGAGGGCTATCCACAAAAGGGTATACATAAGCACAGCCCATAATTTTTCTACACCATGATCGGAAATCTTAAACATGACAAAGATTTGAATGCTCAGGGTGAGAAAGGACGAAATAAAGTTTGTAGTTAGCGTTAAACCAAAGATGCCATTTACATCGTCAACTAAGGTGTCGAGGCTAGCAAAAATGCTCCTTAAATCGTTTATTACAACAGGACCAATGTGCCACCTGGGGGTATTTCGTGCTTCTACGATTTCTGATAGTAGGGAAAAGAAGTCATTTTGGGATACCCCATGACCATGATCCTTTAACTGTTTTAGAATCATGTTCAGCTCTCTGTACCGTAGTGAAATTAACTTTGTGAAAAGCCAATATTGGCCAATTATAAGGCTGATTGTTATGTTTGGTAATACGTATGCCAAGCTGCTTCGGAAAAACTTAACAGCATTTTTGGAGTTGCTAAAATTATAAGAACTTTAAAGACACTTGAACCAGCTTGCTTATAAAGATTTTACCTTAAATACTTTTTGCTTGGATTAAGATTATCGACATTTTCCGAGGCGTCTGCCTGATCCAGCCCATACTCCTCGTCATAGTCATTCAGGGTGATCAATTCAAAGACAAACGGACGCACAGTCTGCAGTGGTTGTGGCAAAATTTGAAAACCCTTTTGGTGCAGCACATGCAGTATGGCCACTTTCTTGGGCTTTGACTGTGCGCATTTTTTGTTGGTAGCTGAATTTTCCCATATAATATTCAACGATGATTAACACCAAAATAAGCCGCTAATCCAATGTTTTGCCAAATTTTCATTACAGCTGAAAATTACCCGCTGGTATGACTCAAACAACAAGAAAATATTTATAAACATGATTTGTCAAAAAATGTTGCAAGTGGTAAGAAAATCCCATTACCTTGGTCTTGCTTATAAACATGAACTGTCAAAAATGTTGATAGTAATTCAATTGCTTGACAAAATAAATCTCCCTGTCGGTAGAAGTGGTGAATACCACTAAATCTCCCGGCCGGGGAAAAATCTCCCGGCCGGGGGAATAGTACAATTCACCAGTTTCGTGAGAGAAATAAAAATCTCCCGGCCGGGAGAAATGCAAATTCACCACTAAATTGAGCGAGAAAAGAGAGTTCCCCGGCCGGGAGGCCGGGATTTCCCGGCCGGGATCCGTGCGGAAATACACTCCCCTATTTTAATTTAAGTTTAACGTAAATAAAAAAAAACATAGCTTACCAACGGAATAGCACTGTCGCCTGCTAAACATTTGTACTTCTTAAAATAGGGACCAACTCCATTTTCGCAAACAAATTTTCTTCTGCTGTCAAATGATGCCAACCACAAATCCTTTAACTCCTCCTCAGCGATTGTGTCTAAATTAAGCTTGTTTTCAGCGTGTTCTGACAAAAGACTGCATACATCTGAAAGCAAGTGATTTGCAACATTGTTAAAATAAACATTAGTTTAAAATCAAATTTTGTTTATCAATTCGCCTTCCAAGACAAAAAGTCCTTTCGCATTTTAATTTCCCCCTATATATTCAAGCATTTAACCCTCTTTTTGGGACAGACGGAGGGACATAGCTTAACAAGTTTGACAGTCGGTGTCACAAACTATGGTTTGAAATTAATATGCTGTGAGTAGGTTTCCATAGTAATGTGGGCGTTCCACAAAAAAGATCGGAAAGGACGGCATGTAACATATGTGAATACATTCATTACTTGGAATTTTCTTGAAGCTGTTTTTTCCTATTTATAAGTTTTTTTTTTTTTTAAAGGCGTACCTTTTTCGACTTTAAAAGTAATCAAAAACGTGGTCAATATTTGGATGACAATTTTTCATTCATTTGAATAAGCAGTTTTCAAACCTGGCTAAAAAAATTAGCTAAACCCAGGAAATGAACGTTACACGTTACAGCATAGTTCAAATGATTCGCCTTGCGAAATCGTATGAAGGTATTTATACTTAACTTAACAAAAAAGTTCCAAACGTTTTGTTGTACGGTTTGAAAGTGTCGCAGTTTAAAAAATGTTCTTCAGTTAAAAAAACGCTTGAGCTTTAAGTTATAAGTTAGGAAAGGCATGGCGTAAGCAGTTCATGGCTTAATCAACCGTCTTCTGCCGGTATTTGTTTACTGACTGTTTCACTACGTTACAAACTTAATAAAAAACTTGATTTACAATGGCAAGAATATCATAAAATTTAGTGGGAAGAACTCGTTAAAACATAAATCTAATTCATTAGGTAAGAATAAGGACACCTACCTATTATAGGACTTTATAAAGAGAACCTGTTTCGCAATTAGAAAATAGCGAAGTCTGCAAGAAAAGCATAAATCTGGTTTTTGTTCCAGAATTTAAGCCGAAAAGAAGACTTTCAGTGTAAATGCCGGACACAAATTCGTTAAAAATTTTTAAGGTAAGCTAACCTAGAAGATTTAACTTTCCTAAAATAAGTGTTACTACTAAACAATATAGTTCATATAATAAGCATAAGTTACCTGTTGATTTTTGGGTTGCCACTACTTTTCTCCTTTGGATCAAGCCACACGTTTTGAGTGCAGTCCTCGCGTTCATCAACGCGCACAGCAGCTTGCCACCAGCTTTTATTTTTCCTGAAGCTGCTGAGTAAAAGGTTTTCTTATCTTCGGTTGGGAAAATGTCGCATATTAGAGTTGAGAGAAGAATATATTCGTTTTTTTTTTAAGTCTAGAATAAATAAAAAAAATGCATTCTCTAAACATTTTTTTTTTGTGTAGTAACTACATATACCTACATATATTATTTCATGTAATTAATATACTTACAGCCGATCGTAGTTTCCCAATAATATGTTGTTGATTATAACTTTCGCTATTTTCGAGCGATCACTTTCATCCAAAAAAGGCGTTTGTTCGTATTTTTTTAAAATGATGAGGCTCTCTAAATTTAGCTCCAAGCATGAGCTTAACAAAGCCTAGCAGTAATAAATGTTTATTTAAGAGTATTATTACAGATCGAAACTTCTGCGAAAATCTTCCATATAAAATGCGCAATAACACTTTTTTTTTAATTTAGTATACAGAGATGGTTTGCAAAAGGTTATAGTCAACAAGTAGTACACACCATCTCGTCTGCACTTATAGTTTTAAGGACTACAGACACAAATCAGCGAAGGAGGAGAGTTAGCAAAAAATTATTAATGCGTAATAATTGATAAAAAATTACTTGTTGCTAGCCTATCTTTAAGAGATAGCCTAACCTATTTACTGATGTTTTTACAATGATCAAATGAAACATATGAAATGAATTGATATTACCATTAGATACGAATCACAATTTTTCCTCGTTTGCCATTACCTCCTCTGTATGCGAGTGGTCAAAAGATAAACGCCGCGTGAGTCGGTGAAACATAAAAAGTGTGTATAACTCAATTTGAGAACACAGAACTTTTTTTGCCTTAGGGACAACTTCCACGTGCGACGAAACAATTTTTGTGTACATTGAGTCTTCCACAAACGACAGCTGTCGCCGTCTGTCGCTTCCATGTGACCCAATGTTTTCTGGGCTTATCTCTGTCAGAAAGCAGCTAATGCACCCAAAAACTGTTTCGTCATTCGTGGAATACGGACACAAAAGGATTTCCTTTTTACAAGGTTTATTATGTAGTTACATATATCGTGTTATCCTTTTTATGTTCCACCGACGAACAACAAACAACCTCTTTCGTATAAAACATTTTTTCGTTGGTTGACAAGCTAAAACTCAAAAAGTTTGAGTCCACGCAACAAACAGATCCACTCGTACTACTTGACATCGTTTTGTTTTTGTCACAATCACAATGTTTTTATTGATGTATTTATTTAATCACAACGTAGTTTGCAGAGAAATTAAACTAAACCGAAACTGTACTGAACTGAAATCAAGACTAACCGTAGGACCACAATGCCCGTAGCGGTAGTATGTAGCAGTAGTACGTAGTACAGCCGCGGAGCCATGTGGCGTAGTACGGAAAAAAATTGAACACAATGGTGTAGCGCGGCTATGTCAAACAAAAACCTCGTTTATAAACAATAGCCGGTAGTCTGAGTTAATTTGAGCTAGATTTAATATTTTTGTACAACGGATGACACAAATTCCATGAAATTTCTTTAGATTTAACCATCTCATAAACTTTTCGACGTCCTATTCCTCTATTGTTTACTTAACTTGTATTGAACTGTCCACCGTGTAGCGCTGTCAACCGCGTAGCGCTACGAAAGTTAAAAGTTGGCCAACTCTTACTACCGCCACAGCTACGCGCTACCGCCACAGACACACATTGTGTGCGCAATACACTGAATACATGTGTTTTAACTTTTGACAGCTCTTACTACCGCTACTACTACCGCTACAGCTACATCACTGTGGTTCTACGGTAAACCGCGAGATGTGAGATGCAAAACCTCGAAAACCAAAACGACGTATGAGGTATTCGTATGACGTGACGATGACGATGACCGAAAACAAAACTACAAAACAAAAGGGAGGAGCGAAAAAATCAGTTCCCTTTTGTTTTGGCAATAATTACTGCACACCAGTGTTGTCGTTTGTACTACAACTTCTGTACTACTTTTCGGTTGCTCGTACTGCTACCTACATTATGTCATAAATTATTGAATAACCAAATATTCAACTTGCGTCCCTCTTACCCTCCAACACTTATAAAGCTTTAAATTTCCGTGTCATTGAATACGTGTAAGAAGGTACAACAACAATTTACCTTACGCGATCAGCTGATGTAAAAACCCCAAAACGAAATTGCATGGAAATTACGAATTGATGAATATACTCACTGTCATCGAGCCACAAAAGGGAACGCAGCCCTAAGAACAGATTTATGCTGGCAATGCCGGGGATGAAATCTTTTTTTTTTTGAGCTAATTTTTTGATCTGTCATTTCGTCAAAAAGAAGACGATTTTTTTTCATTTCCTTCGAGAACAGAAGAACACGTTTTTTTGTGACACATTTTCATCCCCGACGTTGGCCGCAGCAAATCGAGATAGAAGTTGATCACCAATGTAACTATTAATATAGATAATTGTTAGAGCTTGTAGAATTATATTTTTTCTTTTGTGAACAGCAAATAAAATCCTATACAACCATCAAGAGGATTTTTATATTGGAGAAAAAGCCGCGGGCCAACATCATTTTATTTGATTGACAGATTATTCAGCATTTTATTGGATTGCGGTGCTGCTCTGGAGTCGGGCAGCGAAACGTCACCATTTTGTTTGATTTGTGCTGCTCTGGATTCGGGCAACGAAACGTCATCATTTTGATTTAATCGATATATTCAATCAGATAAAACAACTCTCTTTTCGTTCGTGCTACGTCACGTTAAACAAGGATTTATTGGATCGAGCCTTTTTCAGTTAGTTGCGAGATGCCAGACGCTGAATACAGCTGCGCAAGTTCCAGCTGCGACCTCCCGGACGACGATGAAATGGTCTCGTGCGATAATTGCCGACGCTGGTGGCACTACGCATGTGCAGATTTGAACCCTGTCCTGTTTGACACAGCTACCTCTTGGTTTTGCAATAAGAATGATTGCAAATTGGTCAATCAAGAGAGTCAGACAGAGAAGGAGAATCCAACCAGCGTGTCTGGTGCTAAGGCAGGCGACGCTCAAGTGCTTGATTCCCTCGACATTTTAATTGAGGCGGCAAAGCTTGCCCAATCTACTGTGGACGAGAGAGACCAGGAGATTGCCAAGCTAAGGGATGAGATGAATAAGCTTAAGGTGAAGCTGGAGGCAGCAAGTTCGATGTCGGCGCAACAAGTCTCAAACGAGGATTCAGCGAAGGTTTCTATTCTGGCCGACGAAAGACTGCGGGTGATTCAGGAGATAGGCTCCAAGCACCGTAAGATGCTGGTAAGTTTGAATGCTCATTCTACTCCCTTACAAAATAAATCTGGGGAACAAAAAGGCGTTCGAGGCAAGGCAGAATGTTCAGCGGATGATTCATGTCAGCAGACAGATATGGCAAATTTACTGTCCATCTTAAATCGTAGCCAGGTTCAAGACTTGCCTACATTCTCTGGTAGTGACAGGCGGGAGTGGCCTTATTTTGAGTCAGTCTTTAAGGCCACTACGTTCGAGGGTCGCTTTAGCAGTAAAGAAAACGTCGCTCGTCTTCGAAAAGCACTCTCCGGCGAGGCGTATCAGCTTGTTAGCGACCGACTGCGTTATTCTTCAGATGCAGATGCGATTATGACTTCGTTGCGTGCAATTTATGGTAGAGCCGACGTTTTGGTGCACAGTTTGACTGGTAATTTGCTCAAGCTACCTGCTCTGGTTTCGGGCAGCGACATGAGACTTCGTCAATGGGCTGTGGCTTTGAATGGATTCGTCGCTGATATCAGGTCCATGGATTTGGCCAGGGAACTAGACAACAATTACGTGTTGACGGATCTGACGAGTAAATTATCAGCCGGCTTGTATCATGACTGGCAGAAGTGGAAGTCGTTGAAGGAAAATGCCAATTTAGGGGATTTAGCGAATTTCCTCACCGAGAAGCTGTTTGACTTGCCACCGGAGTTAACGAAGTCATCGAAGTCATCAGCCGTCGAGAAGTCTTCAGTACCTGGTCCGTCACGAAGGGTCTTGACCCATCAACCAGTTTCGAGCTTTCCGTGTCCAAGGTGCGGAAACACTAAACATTCTTTGCCACAGTGTGAAGACTTTAAACGCTTGACACCCGAGATGAGATTCGTCTTCACGAAGGAAAGGGCTATATGTTTCAGATGTTTAAGCCCTGCGCCTCACAAGTGGAGGATCTGTTCAGAAGACAAGGTTTGCGGTTTGGAGGGTTGTTCAAAGCGGCATCACCCATTGCTTCATCTTTCCAAGTCATCGTTAAATGCTTCAGCGCAGCCGTATTCCCCACCTCCACAAGTTCATTCGTCGCATTTGGGTGCAAAAGTTCCAGTTATGTTCAAGGTGGTCCCAATTCGTCTATATGGAAACAACAATAGGTGGGTTGACACGCATGCATTTTTAGACGATGGTTCTTCGATCACTATGGTGGAGAAGGAGCTTTTTGATCAGTTGGAGCTAACTGGTGAGCCCGAAAAGCTTACTCTTCAATGGACAAAGGGAGTCTCCAGGATTGAAGAGGCGGTGAGGACTACGCTATGTGTTTCTGCTGTGAACAAGAGCAAGCGGCATGTACTACGAGACATATACACCGTAAGCTGCCTAGAACTACCACGTCAGAGTATCAACGCAGCTGACTTGAAGGAGATGTATCCATACTTGAGGGGATTGCCGTTAACAGATCTGTGTGATGCCAAACCAAAAGTTTTGTTGGGTTTGGATCAAGCGAAGCTTCTCGTGGGTCACGCACAACGTTTAGGAAGGGACGACGAACCACATGCAGTTAAGACGCTTCTTGGTTGGATAGTTTATGGAAGGTCAGGTTTGGAGTCTAAAGTGAGTTGTGTGAACCCACCAAGAAGGCCTTCGCAATTATTTTTCCACGAGCTGAGACAAGATGAGGAACTTCACGACCTAGTTAAACGCCACTTTAGTACAGAGGATTTTGGAGTGCGACCACCAAAGGGAGACTTCATGTGCAAGGCAGATAGCCGCGCGTTGCAGATTATGGAACAGACCCTAGCTCGTTCAGGAAGTCAGTACGAGATTGGTTTGCTGTGGGACTCGGAAGATGTAAGGCTGCCGGACAGTTATCCCATGGCTGAAAGGCGTTTGGTCAACTTAGAGAGGTCTCTATTGAAGAATCCTGAGCTACTGGAGTGGATGAATCAGTATATGCGCGACTTGATTGCCAAAGGTTATGCTCGAATCGCTACGGCCGACGAGCTGTCTCGAGTCTGGCCAAGGGTGTGGTACGCTCCAACCTTCATCGTATTCAACAAGAACAAGCTTCCTCCAAAGCCAAGGGTCGTCGCGGATGTTGCTGCAAAGGTAAAAGGAGTTTCGTTGAACTGTCGGTTGTTGAAGGGTCCAGACAATCTTGTTCCTCTACACGCTGGACTTTTCAAGTTCCGAGAACGTAGGGTTGCTGTTAATGCAGACGTTCGAGAAATGTTCCACCGCATAAGGATTAAGGAAGAGGACCAACAGTGTCAGCGGGTTCTCTGGAGAGACGGTGTGACATCACGAAAGCCGTCCATCTACATTATCCAAGTGATGATGTTCGGCCCTCGTTGTTCTCCCACTTCAGCGCAATACGTGAAAAATCATCACGCAAATCTTTATTCTGAGCAGTGTCCGGAGGCAGTGGACGGCTTGGTGAACCGTACTTACGTGGATGACTACTTCAACAGCCACGACACAGTCGAAGCAGCGGTGGCGGTGAGCAGAGATGCCATTAAAATATGCAGCGAGATGAACTTCGAGCTGGTGGGTTTCCAGTCAAATAGTCGAGCGTTTTTAGAGCAAATGCCTCAACCAAACATTAAGCCGAAGCTGGTTAGCATTGATCCGAATGAATCCGAGAGCCTCGTCACCAAGATTTTAGGAATGTTTTGGGATCCATTATCAGACGAGTTACTTTACAGGCTGAGTGGGGACGACTGTTCGCTCAAGTTGATGGATGCAGAGGCCGTTATCACAAAGAGAGAAATCTTAAGATTTTTAATGAAGATTTTCGATCCTCTTGGTTTTATTTCGTGCCTGATCATTCGTGGGCGTGTCATCCTTCAAGAAATCTGGCGTGAGGGCTATGAATGGGACGAGCCGATATCTGGAGTTTTAAAACGGGAGTGGTTGGACTTTACATCTAGCTTGAAAGCATTGCAGGAGATAAGGTTGCCGCGTCCGTATGTGTCCTGGAGCCCCGACTTAACAAGAAAAAGCTTAATTATTTTTGTGGACGCATCCGAAAAGGCTTTTGCTGCCGTGGCTTATTGGCGATTCGAGCAAGAGGAGCAGGTGCAAGTAGCGATTGCGATGGCAAAGGCCAGGGTCGCACCCGTCAAGAAACTATCCGTACCCCGCTTAGAGTTGCAGGCAGCGGTACTTGGTGTACGAGTAGCAGAAACGGTAAAGAAATCTCACTCAATTCTACCGGACGAGGTAATTTTCGTATCCGACTCCAAGACAGTGTTGTCTTGGATCAACTCATCTACCTTCAAGTTTCCTGCTTTCGTCGCTGTTCGTGTCGGCGAGATTTTGGATGCCTCTGCCCCACATCAATGGCGGTTCATCGGTTCTGCAGAAAACGTCGCTGATGACGGGACTAGATGGAGTGAGTTATCGCACAGTCAAAGATCCAATAGATGGTTCCAGGGTCCAGACTTTCTGAAGCTAAGTGAATCAAATTGGCCGGTTAAACCAAGCAAAGATATCCTGGCACATGGAAGTCCAGATGAAGCCGAAACCAGAATTGTGGTAAATGTACACCGAGTGACCGCTTCTTTCGGGATTTTTGATGAGTTGTTGGCAAGATTTCGTGCTAGATGGTCTTCGGCTGTGAGAGTGCTGGCATTTCTTCTTCGCTTTGTGGATATTTGGCTATTTAAAAAAAAGGACTCCGATAAAGATCCTTTCGCAACTCCGGCAGAGATTCTTCGTGCCGAGAACTGGATGTTTCGAAGGATCCAACAAGAGGCATTTCCAACGGAGATAGCTTGCCTGGAGGGTAACAAATGTCTAAGTCCTTCGAGTCCGCTGTTCACCTTGTCGCCGTTTTTGGACAAGGAGGGAACGTTAAGACTTTGCTCGAGGGCTCAGAAAGCGAAGACTTCTTATGCGTCACGTAATCCCGCTATACTACCAAAGACGCATCCTTTAGTGGATCTTCTGGTGCAGCATCATCACGAGGCCAATTGTCACTCAGGGACAGCTACTACGATTGCAGACATTAGAGAACGGGCCTGGATTATTGGGATACGAAGAGCAGTTGAACGAGTGAGATCAAGATGTTATATGTGCAAACGGCTGAGGACTCGTCCGATTATGCCACAGATGGGTCAGCTGCCTGATGGTCGACTGGATTTCGACTCTCGTCCTTTTACCCATGTTGGTGTGGATTGCTTTGGCCCAATGAGCGTCAAATATGGCAGAGGCTCGGCCAAACGTTACGGAATGATATTCACCTGTTTGACTTTCCGTGCAGTGCATATTGAGGTTCTCAATGATCTCAGTCTGGACCAATGCACCATGGCGGTGCGGCGTTTTGTTATCAATCGAGTAGTTAGCCGCTTCTTCTATAGCGACAATGGCCTTAATTTCGTTGGGACGAGCAACCGTTTAGAGAAGGATAGGAAGGAGATGGAGTCGGCTCTTGGAGAATACTGTGCTAAATACGAGGGAATACTTTGGCGTTTTATCCCAGCGTATTCTCCGTGGATGGGCGGAGCGTGGGAGCGTCTCATACATTCAATTAAA
The DNA here is from genome assembly GCA_947623515.1 of Neoascia interrupta. Lineage (NCBI taxonomy): Eukaryota > Metazoa > Arthropoda > Insecta > Diptera > Syrphidae > Neoascia > Neoascia interrupta. Next base: position 106,792,200 of record OX392462.1, read on the forward strand.
TCCAGCATATCCTTTATTTTGAAAGGATCGACACCAAGGGAAGATGTTCTCGTCAATGCTTTGCTCGAGGCCCAGGGGCAAATAAACAGACGGCCACTAACACACATCCCAGTTGACCCAGAGGATCCTACGCCGCTCACGCCAAACTCAATTCTATTTGGTGAAGCAGATCGGGACATCACGGCGCCTGGCGTTTTCTGCGCAAATGATGAATGGAGCAGGTTGTACAGTCGGAGGGCGCAGCATTTGATGAGGCAGTTTACAAAGCGCTGGTATTCTGAGTACCTTCCTGAGATAACGCGACGCTCAAAATGGCACAAGGCGACTACTCCGATAACAGTTGGAAGCATTGTTCTGGTTGTAGATCCGAATGAAGTTCGAGAAGCATGGAAACTAGGTAGAGTGACGAAGATTTACCCTGGTCCTGATGGTGTGGTCAGAATTGCTGACGTTCGTTTATCAAGTGGCACAGTGATGGGGAAGAGGTCGGTGGGAAGGCTCGCTGTGCTGGATCTGGAGTCTTCACCGACAGTTTCAGACGGGCCCCGGGATGTCATCGAGCCACAAAAGGGAACGCAGCCCTAAGAACAGATTTATGCTGGCAATGCCGGGGATGAAATCTTTTTTTTTTTGAGCTAATTTTTTGATCTGTCATTTCGTCAAAAAGAAGACGATTTTTTTTCATTTCCTTCGAGAACAGAAGAACACGTTTTTTTGTGACACATTTTCATCCCCGACGTTGGCCGCAGCAAATCGAGATAGAAGTTGATCACCAATGTAACTATTAATATAGATAATTGTTAGAGCTTGTAGAATTATATTTTTTCTTTTGTGAACAGCAAATAAAATCCTATACAACCATCAAGAGGATTTTTATATTGGAGAAAAAGCCGCGGGCCAACACTCACATTTGTAAACAAATGTCGGTGGATGGGTGAATTCATCAATTTCAGCTTGTGGGCAAAGCTTTTAAATGTCCGAAGTTGAATATCTAGTTATTCAGTAATTTATGATTATGTATACTGCTCAAGTGGTATTAAGACAAGAGCCCTTTTTATGCCTCAGAAGTAGTAAAAAGTATATAGACATCAAGTTGTTAAAACTGGATAAGAGAACTTAGAACTATAAATACAACTGAAAAACCAGGCAAAACAAGTTTTAAGTAAGCACTATTTTTTTCCTATTCGATATATCTTCACAATTCACATAGATATTCAATATTCCAGCCGTAATAACCTATCGTCAAACATCTTCCAACGTTCCGAAATGTTGGATATTAGCGAAGCGCTAAAAATTCTGCTCTGCATTTAGAAGATTTTCAGGTATAGCAAGCCTCTTAACTTATTCAGCAGTCACTTAATGACTTTTCAGTGCTTGTTGAGAAAAAAAAACAGTAAACAATTGTTTTCCACGAAAAAATTTAGAGAAATAAAAGGAGTAAAAAGTACTGAAATAGACAAAATAGGTATATAAAAAGCGAAAAGTTATAACAGGCAGGGACGAGGACCTTTTTTGTGGAGTAGTGTAACACTTGCAAAAGTGTAACACTTGCAAAGTAATAAATGCAAAAAAAAAATACTGATTTTTTTTCAGTTTTTGAAGTAGCTGTCCTTTGAAGCGTTGAAACCTTAATATAAACAACAAAAGCTTACAAAGACATTAAAAAGCGTATTGTTTAAAAGTACCAACTGACAAGTATGAGAAATGTATTATATTATCAATTGCAAAAATTAACAATTATCGTGTTCAAGATACTCATTTTTTAAAAACATTTATTCCTCTATAGCACAAATTACTTAATGAATTAGATATTCAACTAGACTGGAAAGCCGGGGGGCCTACAACCTGTTGCCTTGGTAACGCCTGAAAATCCATGCATACTCTCACATTTTGTCAATGTATTCCATACTTGAAGAGATTCACCACGAAGTTCAAGTGATTCACCACGAAATCATGGCGGAATCAGCTTTTTGCTCCGTCTACCGGAGAAAAATTGTAACGAACTCCAATATCTGGAAGTCGCAGTTTGGGGTCGTGTTACATGAATGTTGCTTTCCGTGAGAACTTAAAATAATTTTTACCGTAATCGGATTTGAGTTTTATGTACATTAAACCTCTAATTAATACAAACGAAACATAAAAAGTTCATATAAAATTTAGTATCAGCAATACTTAATTCCCTTTAGGGTTTATTCTTACGACAAGTTTAAGTTTTAAGTTATCACAACTTTGAAGGCAAAAAAAATCTTCCAGAAATAAATAAACGCAAAAAACCTGTATCACAATACACAAGCGTGTGATTACCAATACTGCAAGCTACCGACTGCAAACTTAAGAAACAAGAAAGACAATGATAAAAGAATTTTATGAAAAATTAAAATACTGCTGCAGTTTTTTGGTCTTTCTCTCGATTTCTCTCCAGTTTAAAAAAAAAAAACTAGAGGGAGGATTACAATCCGCCTAGGCGAATCATTGGATACCCCATCCCAATTGACCACTGTCAAGCTCCAAAATGCGTCAAAAATCTTGGTTGTTAAATTTCAGTTTCTATCAACTTTAATAGTGTTACTAATTTGTCAGTGAAGAATCTTCTTTTTTTAAAAAGGGACGTGGAATCAACCCCTTTTCAATAACATAAACTTTTTTATCATATTTTTTATCAGATGCAGTATACACGTATTGATTGCAGTTTTATATTCAAAATTTGATTTTTTACTTAAAAACGCCCCAAAAAGTGGGCGTGGCAAAAATTTACTTATTTGAGTTGATAGCTTACGCACATACCTGAATATTTTATAGTGCAAGTTTTTTGGATTTAAAGCAAATATACAAATAAAAGCCGTTTATTAGAATGCATATTAAATATGACCACGCCTACAGGGGGGTGGATTTCGAAGGGCCGTTTTTTTTTTAAATACATGTCAGTGGGCGAATTTCAAAAAATTTTACAATTGTATTGTTTCGAGACCTAGAAAGATGGGTATAAAAACAAAAAAAAATCATATGGCCAATTGTTGTTTAAGCACTTTCTTAAGAAAATTCTTACAAACACATTGATACAAGAAAAAGATCAGAACCGTTTTCGGACAAAATAACTTAAATAAATGAATAAAAATCGAAAGCCTTTTCCTAAGATGGAAGTTTTCTCGATTGTTTCCTAACTGTTGCTCTTGTTTTGCTGAATAACTAATATTTTCTGCATTCCTACATAATTAAAAAACGAACATCAATAACACATGAATGATTCTGGAGAAAAGAAAAGCCCAACTGCGTAATAATAATAAGCGTCTCACACGCATTCACCGTCGCAAAACCGAAAAGCATAAACAACAAATAAACAAATAGGTTTTGGGGGAAAGGGGACGCACAAGTTGAATATTTAGTTATTAAGTAATTTGTGACCCGAACTATATTGAAAAAAAGACCACATTCGTAAAAATATCCAATTACGTCATAAACATTCCAGTATTTCCAGGCACATTCAAATTAACTAAATTTTACGATTTTGTAGTCTCAATGTAGGCTCACCCCATGTGTGGGCAAAATTAAAACAGAATTGTCATTTTGACTTTAATGACTTGTGTGTTATTTTTTATGACTTTTTAAGATATGTATTTAAATTTTTCAAATGTCAGTGTGAAATTCACCTCGCTATTTTGGCGGGCTCTCAAATTTTTGTTTACTTTTCTCACACGTATTCACCGACACGGAACTCAAAACAACAACAACAAATAAATAAATGGGTTTTGGGGGGAAAGGGACGCTTTAGTTGAATATCTAGTTATTAAGTAATTTGTGCTCTATAGCTACCAGGGCTATCAGACTGAGTAAATTCGTGTGTTTTATTCAATTCCGTTTTGGCGGTTTTACATCAGCTGATTGCGTAAGGTACGCATCTGGTCTTCAGTTTTTGCACGTAGGTACATATTCACCGACATGGAAAATTAAAAAAAAAATCAAAGCTTTATCAAAAAATACGACAAAAAAACAGGTGTTGGATGCCAAAAGGGACACAAGTTGAATATTTAATTATTGAGTCTTTTATGTATTATTTGATTTTAGGAAAATTAACGTGTGGCGTGAAAATCATTCGATTTTTCCTTTTAAAAAAACAAGAACAGTAAGTTTTTGTGAGTAAATTATTCATATTTAACAACAAGTGGGAAAGTGCAACAGTGCGTATGTAAAAAATTCAGTCCGAATGCGACGGATTACAAAATACCCTACCCTATCTTAAAAGGAAACTGCCTTCCCTCCACAAAGTAGGCGGGATGTAAATTCTCTACAAATACATCTGTTGAATGCGTTATGCTAGGAGGTTGAATACATTTTACACTTCAAAAAATCACTTTTTTTAAAGCCACGCCCACAAAAGTGGGAGGAGGCATTAACAAAAAAATATTAACAAAAAAGTTAGAAAATGCTAACATCTACAACTTTTGTAATAGAATTTTTTGTCAAATTTCATATATATTTATTAAAAAACAGTCACTTTAAGTTAAAAGTCCCTTAAAAGTAGGCGTGGTCAATGTAAAGGCCTTTTTTTGATTCCCTTAAAAAACAATTACAAAGCAATGTAACATACCAGGAATCAAGGCCCTGGCAGCATTTTTACTTAGATAAAATTTGAAAAAAAAATATTTTTTTAAAATTAGAGGTGGTCATACACACAGGACTGTAGTGGGCGTGTCTGTGACGTAATCAACTAATTTTCAAACTTGATCATCTGAAGGACGGTCTAGTCATCAACTTTCAGCTCTCTAGCTTAAAATTTAAGGCCTAAAAGTTGTTTACATACGGACGGACTTGGGTTATAGCTGGGACAGAATGAGTATCTGTGTCTGTGTCTCGCAGTTCAGCTAACGGGAACGCGTATATAGCGACACAATGGGTATTTCGCTGTGTCTCTGATTTTAGGTGAAAAATGTGGCAAGACACAGCGACAGACACAGACACACATTGTGCCCGGCTTGTTAATCGATTTTTCTGTAGGTCCCATTCATATATCTAAAATGTCTAAGGGGTTTACGGTGATTATTTCACTGCGTGACAAACAATGCATCAAACTTTATATACACAGGGTAGGGTATAAAAACTCGTAGTGTGCTATAAGCCAAAGCTCTTTTATTGCACATAAAATGAAGATTTTGCTCAAATACAATAAAATACTGATAAATAGGGTGAATACGGCTGTAACTTAGAGTACTTAATATAATTTCTTTAATGCTTAGTGTGAAAAGACGTTGCTAAAAAAAGATAATAATCACTTTTAAACTCTTTAAATCCATCAGTCAGTCTGGTAGCGACTTTCATATTATAGAAACCGCTTTTTGTTATGTTAGTACTATTAGCACCTTTCTTTCCTAGCACTATTAGAACCCAAGATATGTATTAAGAAAAAAATGTTTCGAGCCTGCGCAAAATTTGTGACAAGCCACGTTTTCCCGCTTTTCCCGAACAGCACAAGATTTTTTTACCGATTTTTTTTTTTAGCAACGTCTCATCATACTTAAAAAAAAAGTTTATTTTGCACTCTAAGTTACATCCAAATTATATAACTTCACTCTACCACAAATTACTTAATAACTAGATATTCAACTAAAGCGTCCCTTTTCCCCCAAAACCCATTTGTTTATTTGTTGTTGTTGTTTTGAGTTCCGTGTCGGTGAATACGTGTGAGAAAAGTAAACAAAAATTTGAGAGCCCGCCAAAATAGCGAGGTGAATTTCACACTGACATTTGAAAAATTTAAATACATATCTTAAAAAAGTCATAAAGGATAACACACAAGTCATTAAAGTCAAAATGACAATTCTGTTTTAATTTTGCCCACACTTGGGGTGAGCCTACATTGAGACTCCAAAATCGTAAAATTTGGTTCATTTGAATGTGCCTGGAAATACTGGAATGTTTATGACGTAATTGAATATTTTTACGAATTTGGTCTTTTTTTCAATATAGTTCAGGTCACAAATTACTTAATAACTAAATATTCAACTTGTGCGTCCCCTTTCCCCCAAAACCTATTTGTTTATTTGTTGTTTATGCTTTTCGTTTTTGCGACGGTGAATGCGTGTGAGACGCTTATTATTATTATTACGCAGTTGGGCTTTTCTTTTCTCCAGAATCGTTCATGTGTTACTGATGTTCAGTTTTTAATTATGTAGGAATGCAGAAAATATTAGTTATTCAGCAAAACAAGAGCAACAGTTAGGAAACAATCGAGAAAACTTCTCTATCTTAGGAAAAGGCTTTTGATTTTTATTTATTTATTTAAGTTATTTTGTCAGAAAACGGTTCTGATCTTTTTCGTGTATCAATGTGTTTGTAAGAATTTTCTTAAGAAAGTGCTTAAACAACAATTGGCCATATGATTTTTTTTGTTTTTATACCCCATACCATAGGATAGGAGGTATATCAAGTTTGATTCATAGTTTGTAACATAGAGAAATAATCACCGTAGACCCCCAATACCTTAAGGGCATATGATCGAGACCGAATTGTAAGTCGAATGAGCCATGTCCGTCCGTCCGTCTGTCGGTAGTTTTAGGCCTTAAATTTTGAGCTAAGAACGTGAGACTTGATATCTGTTCTTTTTAGGTCCCGAAGCAGTACAAGTGTAAAATTTTTTGACTTCCGCCCACTTTACTTAATAGCATGAAAAATCAAAATTGTTGTAGCAAGCTGAAATTTGGTATGCAATATCCTCACTTAAGTGTATTGCGATTGGCATTTAAAAAAAAGCGAAAACAGCCATCTTGTAAGCGTGGTCATATTTAATATGCGTTCTAATAAACGGCTTTTATTTGATATATTTGCTTTAAATCCAAAAAACTTGCACTATAAGATATTCAGATATGTGCGTAAGCTATCAACTCATTATTATAAAAAAAATTATTATTTATTTAAATAAATTTTTGCCACGCCCACTTTTTGGGGCGTTTTTAAGTAAAAAATTAAATTTTGAATATAAAACTGCAATCAATACGTGTATACTGCATCTGATAAAAAATATGATAAAAAAGTTTATGTTATTGAAAAGGGGTTGATTCCACGTCCCTTTTTAAAAAAAGAAGATTCTTCACTGACAAATTAGTAACACAATTAAAGTTGATAGAAACTGAAATTTAACAACCAATATTTTTGACGCATTTTGGAGCTTGGTAATCAGTATTGATGGTAATCACACAGTGGTCAATTGGGATGGGGTATCCAATGATTCGCCTAGGCGGATTGTAATCCTCCCTCTAGTTTTTTTTTTTAAACTGGAGAGAAATGGAGAGAAAGACCAAAAAACTGCAGCAGTATTTTAATTTTTCATAAAATTCTTTTATCATTGTCTTTCTTGTTTCTTAAGTTTGCAGTCGGTAGCTTGCAGTATTGGTAATCACACGCTTGTGTATTTTGATACAGGTTTTTTGCGTTTATTTATTTCTGGAAGATTTTTTTTGCCTTCAAAGTTGTGATAACTTAAAACTTAAACTTGTCGTAAGAATAAACCCTAAAGGGAATTAAGTATTGCTGATACTAAATTCTATATGAACTTTTTATGTTTCGTTTGTATTAATTAGAGGTTTAATGTACATAAAACTCAAATCCGATTACGGTAAAAATTATTTTAAGTTCTCACGGAAAGCAACATTCATGTAACACGACCCCAAACTGCGACTTCCAGATATTGGAATTCGTTACAATTTTTTTCCGGTAGACGGAGCAAAAAGCTGATTCCGCCATGATTTCGTGGTGAATCACTTGAACTTCGTGGTGAATCTCTTCAAGTATGGAACACATTGACAAAATGTGAGAGTATGCATGGATTTCCAGGCATTACCAAGGCAACAGCTTGTAGGCCCCCCGGCTTTCCAGTCTAGTTGAATATCTAATTCAATAAGTAATTTGTGACTCTACTTACCTTCATTAGTACTAAAGTTTGTTTGCAAAAACTACATGTTGGTACCCAAAAAATACGGAAACGGCAGCCCTGCTGTAAATGCATTTCCTTTTATTCAGATGAGATGTTGATGAATGAGGATGTGAATGAGATAGAGACATGAAATAAAACAAAACAAAAAATATTGTGTTAGGCACGCGCGACGCGCTTGACTGCCGGCGCTTGGTCGGGACTCGTGAGGATGGTGTCGTCACGTGACCGCAACGGCGCAAAAGGGTTGTTGATAGGTATAGGCCCATGAATGTGTGAATAGGCAAATATTAATATTCGCAGTTGTTTTATGTAGGATGTACGCAGTCAATTTGCAGCGTAATAATGATTTCTAAGATTAAGGGTCTATTTCCACGAGCGACACAGCAGCCGCTGCTTACAATAATGTTATGAGATGAGCTTAAAAATATGTAGTGAGATAAGCTTCAGCATATGGGAGCGACAGATGACGCATATAACTGTTTTGTCTTTTGTGGAAGGCGAACATGTGACTCATCATCTCAGTACCTAATGATAATTATGGTTTCCTTATAAATATGTACCTACCTATGTATGTGTAGGTATGCTCAGATAAATAACAAGCTCGGATCCTTAACAGCAGACACATCGTTCGTGCTGTTGTTGTTGTGGCAAAAGTTTCTGAAAATAATTTGTGATGTTTTTTCAACTACCGTTAGGCTTCTTTTTCAATTTAGCAACTATCTGCGCTGGCATTTGCCACTTTTCTTAAGTTCTGCGGACATGGAGTTCTCAAAAAGCGGCAAAACATGTTGTTTTTTATTTCGCTTGTTTACCTAAATGGTCTTCAAAACTTAAGGCTGGAAACAATTTCGAAACGTTTTTAATACAGTTAGCTTGCCTTTTAAATGTTACATACATCAGTTAAATTTAATCAAAATAATCATAACCGTTAAGGGACTAGAACCCTTTGAGAAACTGTTTTCAAATATGTTTTCACTTTTTGAGTCAAATCTTCGAAGTTTTTGATAGTTTAGCAGTTTGCCATAGTTTTGTATAAAATTCCAGAAGATGGACTATGCCCGTTATTTATTTAAAAATATTTTTTTAAAATTTTAAATCCATAAAACAACTATTTTCAATTTGTTTTCAGTTCCCGTTAGATTTTTTTTCCAAAAGCACAACTACCTGCGCTAGCATTGGATTTTTTTTTTAATTCTCTGGCCACCGGTTTTTGAGTTAACGGTAAAACCAGACCCTTTTTTCGTTCTGTTGAACACAACACAAGCTCCTTTTTTATTTCGTTGTCTTAAATAGGCTTCAAAAAACTTAGGTTAGAAACACCAATTCAAATTTTTTTTTTAGCGCAGCTTGCTTTCTTTATTTACGCTCTATACTTTAACCAAATCTGAAAAATGTCGCTTTTACCGTTAAGATACTAGAACATTTAAAAGAACTGTTTTTGAAAATGCTTTTACGTATTTGAGTTAAATCTCAAAGAGTTTTGAAATTTTAGGATTCGCTTTAATTTTCCTTAGAATTTTGGACAGTTTCTGATACGCGTGATTTTTTCATATGATTTTTCTCTATAACACCGGAGATAAGGAGGGGACACATGTTTTTTCATCTATTTTTTTCGAAAATGCAGTATTAAAACTTTTTCTGATATAAATTAAGCATTTGAATATGAATTAAGCACTTGATTTATTTTGAGATGCTTTATATGTAATGTGTGTTTACTATTGGCTTTGTGCGCTAGGCGCTAACATCATTCATTTTCAACTCTTCATTTCTCAAAAACTTTTCAATATATTCAAAAACCTGGAATTTTGCATTGAAGAGACCAGTGTTTACTAATTACTATTACTGACTAGTTTTAAACTTCTGTAATTAAACCGTTATTTGTGCTTTGAAAAAATTGCCCTCGCTGGTTTCTCTGATAAATTTCGCATACCAAACTTTGTCTTTCTAGGACTTACCGTTCAGAAGTTATAACGCGCAGTATATAACGTTTACAAGGAAACCTTACTGCATGAAAAATGTTTCAAAATTACCGTTTCCAATCTCGAGTTTTTAAGCCTATATAAACAAAGGAAATAAAAAACCATGTTTTGCCGCTTTTTGAGAACTCCATGCCCGCAGAATTTAAGATGTTAAATTGAAAAATGTCTAACGGTAATTGAAAAAAATTGCGAAATTGCTATTTTATGGATTTTAAATTTGAAAAACAAAGAATATTCTTGCACTATTACAACGAGAAATAAAAATTAAAAAGTTTCGAAGCTCCAAAGAATTTCTGAAAAAACACATTTTCCTGCATTTTGCTAATTTTGGCAATCTGTCAACATACAAAAAAAAATTATTTCGCTGAGTTACATCTATATTACGTAGATGACAATTTCACTCTTCTATCCCAGCCACAAATGTTAAAAAACACATTTATTATGTTTCTTGCTGTGTATACGAAAAACACGAAATTTGAGCGTCTTCCTTTTCAAAAGCCTTAAGCGAGCTATTGTAATTGTATAACAATAATTGTCACAAATGACAATATACCTACCTACCTACATAATGTACCTACATAGATTTTTTATAACACCAGCACCAAATATTGTTTACCGATAGCTTTTCATTATTATAAATTTAGACGATCACTCCAGGATGGATTGTATATTCAGCCAACACCCAATATCGTTTGTGACGAATGCTGAGTGTCTTAAGTTTCTATTACCACATGGTTATTATGACACTCTAGATTTTATATTACATCAATAACAATTATTTTGTGCAGCACACGATTGGAGAGTTTTTGTGAATTAATGCGTGTACTCTTGTAGTTATCAATATCAGCGATGTCTCCAAGTCTTGTTATATTTTGTGCCTATGCTGAATGTCGTTTGTATCAAATGCTTAGTGTCTGCTATTTCGATTGCCATATTTTTATTGTTTCAATAGTGATAGCCCATTAAACTAAAAGAAAAGGTCGTTTGTGGCAAACGGTTTTCGAGTTACCCTGAATAGAGAGTGTACTTTTGTGGTAATCAATATTCTTTCTTATCAACAAAGGTAATCCTAGTTACATTTATATCGAACGCGAATACACATAAGCGATTTTTCTTGGACTCGTTTTTAAGGGCTAAAAACACTTGATACAAACGGCAAACGTTAAGGGCAAGTGGTTAATGTTTGTCACAAGCTGTTTCTACTAGGGACAAGCGGTACTCAAAGCGCACTGCTTGCTGTAAGAGTATTTTTTTAAGGGTGTATATTTTTTTAAATATGCTTTATTCATATAAACTACACTTCTCTCAAGTAAAGCTGAGTTCACTCGACTTCACTCTTTTTATTAACTTAACCCAATGTTTTCAAATATTTTAAAGGAAATGTTCAGTAATATTTCATATTAAAACATTTAAAAAAATCTTTTGTTTTCCATGTTTCTGGTAAGGTTCGCTTAAAGTCACTTTTCAAATGTCAAATGAACAAAATACGACTAAATCCGTAAAAAAAAAGACTAAATACGACATACATAATTACCGATGTGAACCGCACACGATGGTATGCGTTTTTCTGCATGACATGAAACTCATTAGCATACGAGTATTTTCGAAGTGATTCTCATGGCGTATTCTTTTCAACACCGAATCGTGAAACTGGTGTAGAATACAGAAAAAAATTGTTGTGTTCAAACGGAATCGTGCGGTTTCGTTCGGTGTCCACACCGAACTCGAAATTTCGCCACCGTCGTATTTGACGGTGGAGGCTGCGTGTAGCTTTGATTGTGTATGTGAGGTGACGTTTCGACTCAAATTTCATTGGTGATTTTTTACAACACGACTGAAATTGCATGAAATCGATCAAAAATACCTAATTAAATATCAAACTCAAAGCTATCAAAATTAACTTTAAGTAAAAAGTTCTAAAAACCGTCAGCAACAAAATCTCTCTGCGAAATGAAAAACAGTAAACAAAATGAAGTCAAAACAGTTTGACACTTAACGTGATGATTGCACGGGCGCAGTGTTTGCCGTTCTGTACACAATAAAACCGAGTGTAAACCACGCTGGAACTGTGGCAAACGAGTTTTTTTTTTAAAGCTCGGTCTGGCAGTTCGGTATTCAAAAGAATACTCGAAAGCTCATATATGACTCTCGAATACGACTTGCGTAATTGGGGTGACTATTATTTCACAGTGTTACAAACTAGAGGTCTGCATTGAATGTCTTGAAACCAGTTGCAAGAGATTCATATTTTTTATGGTTCACCATTGATTCATTCTTGCAAGGTCAAATGAATGAATCACCTGATATTCGATTGCTACATAAGTACTTCATCCATTGGCAACAAAACATGAAGTTCAGTGAACTCACATAGAATGGGTACAATACAGTGAGTGCACCGAACGCATTGAGTCCATTCATTTGGGGAATTCTGAGTACGATTACTGGGATAACTATATAAAGTAATTTTATAGGACGGTGATATTAGAAAATGTGTTGATTTTATAAATAAAAAAGACCGTCAGTATGAAGGCATACACGGAGCGGTCCGTCGGCTTTTGTTAAAGCTTTAAATAATCTATATTATTCAGTTTGTGTAAAACTCTATTTGTTTACTTAAATTATTGCTTCATATTTTTTACATTTTGTTGCATACTATTTTATCGTTTTATGGTTACTGTTCTTGTGTTGGGTGATTTTTAAGATTCGTTACTCTTAAAACAGGGTGGCAAAAATGTTTTCTCCTTTTTTATATTTAATAAAAAACTAGTTAAAGTTTATTTTTATGCAAAACTATAGTTTAATAACTCTTAAACTATATGTAAGAGACATGTCTCTTACATAAATGTTTTGGCTTAACGTTAAATTTCAAACCCACATTAGTTTTTGTCTATTTCAAAAGATATACTTTTTCTGTTATTTATTTCCAATTTTTACCTATTACAGTTACACAGATAGAGAGGGATATACGTTTTCTTGACCTTTATTCCATTTTTAAAATTTTAAATGAATAAATTAAGAACTTAGATTTTTTTTCGATTGCCGTAAGACATTTATTCAATATTCCAACTTCCACCTTTAACGAACTCGGGAACTAGAAAATGCTGGACAAGGAAGAAGCAGATCTCCTTGCATGCTTGACCCGCTCAGGTCATTTCGTTTTACAGCTTTTCCTACCATTCCCTTACTCAACCACCCTTACACCACCTTTATGGTCCACGACTACAGGACCCTTGGGTCAGTCCAGGCGGCTAGATGGTTGGAGTGTCCTTCCCTTTGGAGCTGGTTGGCTACCTGGACCTAGCTCATCGCATTTTGGGGGGGATATTACTGCAAAGTCGGACAGAGTTACGCATTTTCATGCCTCGGATTTAGGTGTTGTACATCTGATAATAATTTATTGAAGAGGCCCCAGTTGTTCCATTAAGCTTCTTATATCGCCCTAGCTTTAACTTTATAACTATATGTATTTATATAGACACGCGGTGGTAAAGAAAAATAAAATTTATTCCGGGTCTCTTTTATGGGCTCTACTGTTTAATTTTCGTTCACAATGTTACTACCTATTTTACTGCGAGCAAGGCAGGTGCTAAGCCACCCACTAAGACGAAAATTAAAATATCTTCAAGGTCCCGGCTAGGTTACAAAAGATATCGTACATATAATGCGGACTGCTAGAAGGTTAACAGCTGAAGTATCGATCGCAGTAATTACGAATAATTACGATGCACGTGATGGACTCTTGTGAATCTATGAATACGACCAACCCGAAACCTTACGATATTATAATTATGAGCCGATTCCCGATCCTAACTAAATTATGAGCCGATTCCCGATCCTTACCTAAAATGGCTTTCTCACGCGGCTCTTTGCGGATAGATGGCTCCACCAGTCACTTTTAACCCGATTACTATATGACTTCTTAGAAGCTTACGAGCATCATCGGATTTTGAATTAAGGCATTTATTTTGTTTTACTTTTTTTACTTTTTTGGTACTTTATTAATCATCAAAAAAAATTTCACCAGGATAATAAAAACTTGAATCTGACTTACCGGAATATTGCTTCTCCTGATGATGTGCATAGCATCCGGATTTCTTTGACCTATTCAAAGGACAAATTTATGTTTTGAGAGGGGATGAGAAGTGTTGATGCGGCTTAAAGAGTCCGGTGAAAGCTCACTCCTCAATCATTTTTTTTTCTTTTTCGTTTTACTTTTCGCGGACTTTCGTCAAACCGAACTTTTGTTTCGTTTCGCGGTGGCTGGGGAAAATGAATTATAATTGGGGTAACGATTCACAACAGCTGCGAATATCGGAATTCATTTTAACCTTAAGAAGATGTAAGAAGATATTTTGTTTTGAGCATTTCGTATTTTTTTCTTTCTTGTTGATCGCGATTTGAAACTTTACCACGATAACGGGGGGGGAAGGGAATTTTATATATAATGGTAAGTATGTATAAAGAAATAGGTAGGTATTTTTTTTATTTTTTATTTTAGGAATAAATATATATAGGTACTAGCTACATTGCGCCAACAAGTGGGCGGCAAAGAGACCAAAAATATACAGACACTAATTTAAAGGCTGCAAAATCCATTGCAAAATCCATTGAGGATTTCTTAACCAGAATAGGCTTCTTCCCGGAGAAATCGCGTGGCGGATTTGGATGAGCGATTATGGGCAATTCTTCTCGACCTCGTAGGCGGGTTGGGAGGGCTTAAAGTTTTTTTTCGTTTCTTTCGTTTTAGGTACACCTATTGGTACTTTCTTTTTAGGCGTTTGAGGGGCAAAGAGTCTCACTGGTTAGGAAGGTTTTCGGCTTAAGATTTTTGCACTGATCACGGTGGTTTTGGGGCTTAAAGTTTTAGCACTAATGTGTCCTGTTTTGGACACTCTCCTACTCGGAGACGTGAGCTTTGGTGGCGGGGTGAGTGGAGGTTTTTCTTATCATGGGGATTTAATTTTTCCACGCGGTGAGCAGTTTAGTTTTCCGTGCTCTTGGTTAATCCCCATACCCAATCACACGCGTGGTGAAGGTTGGAGTCGCTCCTCTTGCGCGTTAGAATTTTACCGTGGATATTAGAGAAGGAATACTTTACTTTAAATTCGCGTAAACTAAGCGACTGCCGGTCCCCAAATCGATTGAAACATCGGGCTACCTTGCACCAGGAAAACCCGAACCGAGTGATAGCAGGAATTAATTAAAACAAGAGGCCGTTGACGGCGGTCGGGCCTTATATAGGCAGCTTTGGGCGGAAGTCACGTAGTAATGAAGTAGGGCAGATAGAGATGGACGAAAAGATGGCCGTCCAAATTTAATAATCTCCATAAGGATAGAGGTTTGACGTTCAACTAGCCATGCTTCCGTTCCTTTCCCATTAAACCATGAAAAGAATTGACCACTAGAGGTCGCCACCGCTCTCAGTTTCAGCAAACCTCAAACTGTTTACGGGAAGGTTTTCAACACGGAGATAGAATTCCCTACAAACCTTTTTACTTTTGTAAGAGCTCACGCATAAAAGTAAATAGAAAAGAAATCCCTTCACCTGTCGTGTTGTAGCTGAAATCATAAGGACTGACCTGTTCAA
This sequence comes from Neoascia interrupta, assembly GCA_947623515.1. Taxonomy (NCBI): domain Eukaryota; kingdom Metazoa; phylum Arthropoda; class Insecta; order Diptera; family Syrphidae; genus Neoascia; species Neoascia interrupta. Next base: position 106,807,690 of record OX392462.1, read on the forward strand.
CAGGGAGATGGAATTCCCTACAAACCTTTTTACTTTTGTAAGAGCTCACGCATAAAAGTAAATGGAAAAGAAAGCCCTTCACCTCTCATGTTGTAGCTGAAATCATAAGGACTGACTAAAGATTGGTATAAAATTTTCGCTCAGCTGAAATACCACACACTGATGTGACCATATCATAGAAGGCTTAAAGCAACATCAATTGTTTGCTTACCTGCCTTATGTTAAGGAAAGGATGTAAGGCAAATCACTTCCTAAATCCTTCCCATGATAAACATTTATTATTTTCCCTGTCGAGTCCTCCAGTTCGTATAAATTATTCCCTACGAGTCTCCTAACCTTTATTTTGACGAGCTTTGGGCTTAATTTAGCATTGATCCCTTTCGTTGCGTCACTTAATACAAAATTCCTTCGGAACACTGTCGTTTTACAAAGTTTCTTTTTTGTAGGAATGTAACAGGTTCATCTTATTGGGGTTCCGTGGCGTTGTGGTTAGTGGATGTGCTTACTACGCCGTAGGTCTGGGTTCAAATCCTGCCATCGTCACCTGACAAAAAAAAACTTGCTCTTTTTCACAGCCCCCATCTCTGCGAGGGTCTGACAAGCCGTCCGACAGTATCATTTGTCTTGAAAAGCTTTTCAAAGTGCCGTTCGGATTCTGCAAAAAATTGTAGGTCCCTTTGTATGTTTAGAAATTAACACACCAGCATACATTGTTGAGAAGTTGCCCCTGGTTCACCTCGAGCTGTTGCGCCACTCTATTTATTTATTTATAACAGGTTCATCTTGGTCGACTTTGACATAATTTTCAACTCAGAATTGTTGAGACAGTCTAGTTCGCGTAGGAGTTTGTAATCCGAACCGTGCTCCACCATCGGTTGGCCAAACAGAGCCTCATACGGGGACATGGTAATAGCAGAGTGTACCGTTGTTCGGAGGGCACATGCAATCGATGGAAGTTCCGCGTCCCAGTTTTTTTGGTTGGGGTCAATGTAGGCCCTGAAAGCAGCAAGCAGAGATCTGTTGACTCTTTCATGATGATCAAAATGGTGAGCATTGCCTTGGCCTCTCTGAGTGGCTGGAGAAGCAAAAACTTGCTGAATCGGTCCAGCACTATCAGAGTGTGAGTATGGCCATTCTTGGAACGAGGGTAGGGTCCGGGGAAATCTACGTATAAGAATTGAAAGGGGCGTTCGACTACGAAGGCTTTCCCCATTGGTAGTCGTTGGGTGGAGTTCGCAGCTTTGGTGGTCTTACAGATGTCACACTTGGATATGTAGGCTTTTACCTGCGTTGCCATCTTGGGCCAGAAAAACTTCTGTCGGAGTCGATACCAGGTTTTGGTTATGCCTCCATGCGGGGCTCGGGGTGGTTCATGTGCCAGGTAGATCAGAGACGCAGTCATCTCTTTAGGAACCCAGAGCTTCCAAGCATGGTCATCCTCTATAGGATTCCCTATGCAATGTTGGACCTTCTTGTAAACAAATATTTTTGGAACTTGAAGGTGTGGTAGCTGATCTCTTTATTCTTCGATGGATATTTTGACCTGACGGTAGCCCTCAGATTGGAAACTGGGGTCCTCCAGATCGATTCGCATCACATTGGAAGGATCTGACTTCGCTACAGCATCACCCAGCAGAAGGGCGTCGACCTCATGAACTCTAGATATTGCGTCTGGGACGACGTTTGATGAGCCTTTGCGATGTTCTTTAGTGAAGTCAAAGCCTTGCAGCTTAAGGCTCCATCGAGCTAACCGCCCACTCAGATCTCTTTGACTCATAAGCCACTTCAAACTGGCATGGTCCGTTATTACCTTGAATGGATGTCCTTCTATATAGGGTCTGAACTTCTGTGTACCCATGATTGCTCTGTCACACTATAATTCCGTTGCGCAGTGTTAAGTTTATGGGAAAAAAAATAAAACGGGCGCTCTATTCCGTTCTCGTCTTCCTGGCATAATACTGTTACGGGGTAGGAGGACCAGGCTAGGGGATTTGAAAGAGGTAAGTTTGAGAGGATGTCACGATGACAGGAAGCGGATGGGATCGGTGGATAGGAGCGGAAGTCGGAAGGGAAGGAGAGAGCTGTGCGTGAGGGGCATGGAATGCTTGCGTTAACGCGGCTTAGCTCGCCGGATGGCCGTGTTTCTTGCCCCTCACGCACAGCTACCTACCTGTATACAAAAACATGAATCATGCCTTGGTATTAGAAAACATAAAATCTCCTAGGACAATCTTAATGTCGTAGCTAGGGCACTGCTCATAAGTTTTGTCCAGGGGTTCGTAGAACATATCTTTGGTCTCGTCATCTTTCTCCTCTGTGGGGGCATGCATCCCCTCCCTTCCTAGCTTGGCATTAAAATCGCCTAGGACAATCTAAATGTCGCAGCTAGGGCAGTGCTCATAAGTTTTGTCCAGGAGTTCGTAGAACATATCTTTGGTCTCGTCATCTTTCTCCTGTGTGGGGGCATGCGCGCATATGAGGTTAATGTTGGCGAATTTAGCCTTGATGCAGATCGTCACGAGGCGCTCGCTCACAGGGTTCAAGCTTAAGACTTTTTGCCTAAGGCTGCCTCCAACAACGAAACCACATCCAAATAGGCGCTGTCTTTGATGCCGATAGCAGTCGCCGTAGTAGAGGTCGCAGTTTTTCATCCTTCCTTTGCCCGGCCCGTCCCACCGCATTTCTTGGATGGCAGTAATCTCTGCCTTGCAGTCGTTAAGGGCCTCCTCTAGCTGCTCGGCTGCAAGTGGTCTGTTAAGGGACCTAACATTCCACGTGCAGATACGGAGCTCGTTGTCCTTTTCTCGTTTGCATTGGTCGTCAACAGTAAATCTGTCCGAATCCGAGGCTTGTTTCTGCTTCGTGACTGGTATTTCTTTACGTGGCCGGGAAGTCACCCCGACGGCACGACCCCCAACCTGGAGCACCAGATCCTTTGTTTAGCTCGAAGGACAGAGAGCCGGATAGCCCGCTCCTTATAGACCTGAGATCCGAATACGTCGTAGTAGCCCATGTAAGGTGTTCACTAAGTAGTTCGGCCTGACTGGAACTATGGACGCCACCGTTGATTCCATCTGGGGAATTCCTCCGCTGCCATCCGGATGCTAGGCGGAGTGCCTTAGTGGGAACACTCCTCCCCCCTCTCTCGTCTGCTACCCCCAACAACCTTCCAAAGGGGTTGGAACCCAATCTCCAGTTGAGGTACTAGGCACCCGGTGTTCACCACGGGGAGGTGAGAGTAGGAGTTGATAGACAGAGGTGGGTTTAGAAAACCTGTGGATGCTTGTATCCTCTTGAGTGCACATGTCTATCCTTTGACCACCAAAAAAAAATTGACCACCAAAAATTTGTTATTTAAATTGTTTTTAATTTTTAGCTTGTTTAACAAAAAAATATACATATAAAATAAAATATTGAAATTAGTTTCTTGTCGCGATTGGGGTCTCTGTTTTAGCGACCTAGGACCGCGACACAAAATCAAACCTGCCTCAATAGAGCTCGATTAAGGGGTACCTGCAATCTTCTTATACGTGCAGCTGATTCTATTGGGAAACACGGAAACTAAGCGCGACAAGATAAGGAAACGGCATTCTTACAACATAATTAAATCTATTAACTAAAATAAAATCTAACCGAGTAGGTGTATGTTTTAACCTAACATACAATTTTAGTTGATTTTAATTTATATTTAAGCAAAATAAAACAGAAATGTAACTTTTAAGGGAAAATTAAAAATCAGAAAAATGAGAAAAAACAGATGGGACTACGTGGAGATATTTATTTTTACACCACTGTTGGTAGATGCAAAAATATTATAGGCTTCCTATGCGGGTGTTCGGTGTCGACTGTGTCGCTAAACGCGTTATTTTAAGCCCCCGATACATTACTTGGTTGCCTCTAGCATAGATTCATGCACATGTATGCAAATTAGCAGCTACCTCTTTAAAATCTTTAAAAATGCTTAAATTTTATTTCAAATTTTAGTTTTATTGAAATTATGTAATTTTTTTCGCGCACTGTACTGTCATGCTTAATAGAAGCCTGGAGTGAAAGCTTTTAAGCAACACCCGGTCTTTCCCACGTTCATACAAGATCTGAAGCATAGTGGCTAAACAAAAAGTGCAGGCAGCCCACCAATTTGTAATGTAGTTCCACGCGCGATGTCATACCATGGCTATATGCACATACACTCCCGCTCAAATACCATATACCTACACTTTACTTTTAGTTTCCAGCTAGATTATGTGATATGCATAATGCATTGTGTTGGTCTGGTCGAGCATGCATGCGTCTCTTCGCCCGAGAGCATATCAAAAGCTTTTATCATTGTTGCGCTCAAGCCGTGACTATGTATTTATTTTTATATCTTCTAGCGAATCCCATAACCAGAAGTGACGAAAGCTTCACTCTGCTTTCACCTCAATGGCGATTGCGGTGAACTAATTTCAAAACCTAGTTCAGATGGTTCACAAGGTTCGAGAGTCTAAGCTGGGTTGATTTCGGGTGGATTTAATATTTTTTTTTTTCTAGACTTTCTCAGGCAGGTAGTTGTGTTGTGTTAAGTAGCGGAACATGCGATAGATATGCAATTTGAACACTTTCTATCCTACGCATGCCAACCCAGCATGAAAAGAGCATGCGTTGTTTGGCCTAGAATGCCACTTTGACGTTAACTATCTTTCTGACGTTAACTTTCAAATTTTAGGCTCAACCACGCAGTTCGTTCCAGCCAAGCCGATTTTCCTCAACTCAAACTGAGGCCGATACGACTCCGCGTATAAACCTAGTATGTACTCTTCTTTCTACCAAAAACTAGAACCGGATTTCATCCCAAACAAATTCACCGTCACATGTAAATCGATGTGAAGTGACTAAGTTGTATGGCTGCGGTAAATGCATATTTCTATTGCCCAAAATAATTTATTTTGTTTGTTTTTCCGACTGCCGGTGCCCGCATCAATACACACCCTATGCCGGTTGCAGACGCATCGCACGAAATTCTTCGTAAAGTCTGGATTTACGAGAACAGGTGCCGAAGTTAAGGTTGTCTTAATAGTCATGAAGGCTTCTTTAGCGGAATCTGGGAAGCAGAACTTATCCCTTTTTCAACGTATCGGTCAATAAGGCAGCTAGCCCTGAAAAATCCTTGACGAACCTGCGGTACCAACCGGCTAGACCTAGGAATCGCCTTACTTGGCGTACATTGGTCGGCTCTGGAATGGACTGGATTGCCGCAATTTTCTCGAGGTCGGGAATTTTCTTATGGTTTAGCCTTTCTTTGACAATAGTTCGGCAACCGTTTTAAGCAATCCCAGATGATCCTCAAAACAGGTTGAAACTATCAGCAGATCGTCCAGGTACATGTGGAACATTGCAGAGCCCATGGGCATTACCTTAAATTGGTAAGGGATCGACCTGGTACTGAAAAGGCTGTTTTTGGAATAGACGACTCCTCTAGTGGGATTCGCCAAAAGGCGTCCTTCAGATCCACACTCGAAATGTAGTGTGTATCTGAAAGACGTCCTAGCACTGTTTCCATGAGATGAGGAGGATACGCATCTTTAACAGTGACTCCGTTAACCTTCCTTAAGTCCAAACATAACCGGTTTTTACCCGGTTTTCGGATCAAGACTACGGGGGAGTTCCAAGGGCTGTTACTTTCTTTTATAACTTCACTGCTTCAAGCATGCGATCCAATTCATCATAAAACAGTCTCTGCACCGCTGGCGAGACAGGATAATGTCGTTGCTTAATCGGCACCGCATTTCCCGTATCAATAAAATGCTCCTCTAGGGAAGTCTTACCTAAACCCTTTGAGGACGATGGGAAGAGTTGAAGAATTTCTTCTAAGGCGACGGACTGTTCTGCCGTAAGGTAATGCGCGTTGGGGTCAATCTGACGAAGGGGGCCAGTATCCGCGAGTTCCGAAATCAGATGCCTAAATAAAGGGGTTGTTTAAAGGTAGGCACTACCAACAAATCGATATTCTGGGTTATTCCTTTGTACTGCACTGAAACTTTAGCTCTTCCGACAATAGCCTGTTGTTTTCCATCTGCAGTCTTAAGGCCGGTAGCAAGGTTTGTCCGATCAATGCTGTGTTTGGTGAGAAACTCCAGACCTCCGTGTCCCAGACAACTGACGCTGGCGCCGCTATCAAACAAACCTAGTACCGGTTCACCACAAACATGCACCATGGCATAGAGACGAGGGTCTCCTGAGGAACAACAGGGTGTACTAGATTCGATGACTCGCACCAAGTTCCTTTTGTCAGCAAATTTTTTTCTAAGATGTAAGAATCTCTCGCCTACCGGTAGGACTTGAGCTTCGGAGGTCCAAAAAATACGGTTACGCACCGAAATGTAGTTGGCGAGACGTAGTTGGACTAGACATGGAATGAGAGGTAGGTGATGGTGGCAACAGATTTTCTAAAGCTTCTCCTGGGATCCATGACCAAGTATAGGTAAACACATTTTTAGAGCACTCACTAGCAAATAATGAAGACAATTCTTCCACAAAAACGTCTTTACTCTTGCCATGCAGCCTGTAAAAACAGTAGAATACAAGCTTGTGGGCATCAAACAGCAAACTACTTTTTGCATGTCTGAGGCCAACAACCTAGAAGAATCAACAGTGGTATAAGAAATCCAACTATCACATATATACACAGCAACACCTCCGGCCGCGTACGTATCATTGCAATTAGGAACTAATTCATATCCAGGTATTTTAAAGAAAGGTTTTTCATGGTCATAGATCTAAATCTCAGACAAAAAAATTATATGTGGTTTATTTACGAATGATTCCAAATGAACTAAATGAACTAAATAAATCAAAATTCGATCGCAAACTACGGATGTTTTGGTGAACAATGATATACTTATTTTCTATAATTTTGGACAGAGAAACTCCAGACCTTCGTGCCCCAGACAACTGACGCTGGCGCCGCTATCAAGCAAACCTAGTACCGATTCACCACAAAAATGCACCGTGGCATAGGGACGAGGGTATTCTGTGGAACAACAGAGTGTACTAGATTCGATGGCTTGCACCAAGTTCCTTTTGTCAGCAATTTTTTTTCTAAGATGTAAGACTCTCTCGCTGACCGTTAGGGCTTGTGCGTCGGAGGTCCCAAAAATACGGTAACCCACCGAAATGTAGTTGGCGAGACGTTCATGACGTCGAAGAGACGTTATCCTCTGCGGCAGGGAGAGTGAAGGAGTTTCTAGGAGAAGGCAAAATTTGAAACTCCACGGGTCATGAATCTAGATATTTTGTCTTCATCAACTGTCACTTAAAATTATTTAGAGCTGATGGCAGCGCATGGGTTTATTTCTTGTATAAATGTTCCTACAAGAATTTTGAATGAGTCGAGTACGTGTATTGATCATATTTTTGCTAGAGTTGACCAAGATTCTAAATTGTCTGCCACAAGTGCAATATTTGATTTAAAAATTTCTGATCATTGCATGACTTGCCTATCTTTACAATATAGTTTGCCAATAAGAATAAGTAAACCAGTTTCTGACTTAGCTACCAAAAAAGTTCATTTCAACCAGTTAAATGCACGTTTATTACATGAAAGTTGGTCTGCAATGTACAGTGAAGACAATCCCTCTCGAGCTTTTGACTTCTTTTTGGAGATACAAAATTTCCACTCTGAGATGTGTTCTACAGTAGCTGTTAATAAAAGGAAAAAGTTTACTAAACTCCAGCCATGAATGTCTAACCGTCTGCTATACAAAATCCGCAAAAAGAAAAAAATATACTTAAAATGTAAAAAACATCCTGGTAATACTCGGCTTCGTGAATCTTATAGTCTTATTTGCAAACAAATTGCCAAAGAGGTTCCTTTATGTAAAGAACAGTATTATGATGAAAAATTTAATTTGGCTAAGGGTAAGCCTAAATAAGAGTAGACTATTGCTAATGAGCTTTTCAATAAAAAATCTTCCTGCGATGTACCTTCCAGCATCAGGTCTGAAAATGGTGTTATTACAACTTCAGTAGAAATTGCGAATACTTTTAATGAATTTTTTGCTAGTGCTTCTTTAAACACGCTTCAGGGTGCTGGTCTTGTCTCTGATGTTCAGGTGCCTTTTTCTTACCAATGTCTCCGCGATGATTACGATTCCCAAAACAGTTTTTTCTTCAAGCCTATTTCTTCCCTAGAACTTTACAAAAGTATTCAGTCTTTGAAAAAATCGAATTCATTCAAGCAGAACAGCTATTCTAATAATTTTATTAAAAACATATGCTTGAATATTGTTGATGTATTGGCTCATTTATTTAATAAAAGCATTTATCGCGGTGTCTTCCCTGAGAGCTTGAAGAAGGCCGAAGTAATACCAATTTTTAAAAAGGGTGACAGGATGGACTTAAATAATTACAGACCAATATCTCTCCTTTCAATTTTCTCAAAAATTTTTGAAAATGTTGTCAAAATAAGAGTCATTTCCTATCTAGACAAAGGTTTCTTCTTTAGTTCCTGTCAATGTGGCTTCAGAGTTGGCAAAAGCACCGAAGATGCTCTCCTTAATTTTTGTAGTCATGTTCACGATAGCTTAAATAATAAAAAGCTTACAGTGGCGCTTTTTATAGATATAAAAAAAGGCTTTTGATACCGTGGACCACGAAGTTTTGTTGAATTATTTGAAAATAGCTGGTTTCCGAGGACTTATTCTTAAATGGTTTGCCTCTTACCTAAAAGACAGGATGCAACGGGTTAAGATAAGCAACTCATATAGTTATTCGCTGTATATTCGAATTGGTGTACCAAGGGGCTCCGTATTAGGTCCTATTTTGTTCCTAATTTTCATCAATTCAATCTTTTATCTGCGTCTGAAGGGGAAGAAAACTGGATTTGCTGATGATATCGCTTGTTCCTGTTCGAATAATTCTTTATTGGATTTAGTGGCAGATATATTTAGTGGTTTGCTTCTCATAAACTTGTCATCAGTGACAAGACGAAGCTTGTTTATTTTAACCCTTCCTATCTGAAAACATTTTCTTCAAACTTAATCTTTCATATTAGTGACTGTAGTAAATTTAAAATCAGTGCTAATTGTTGTAATATGCCTATTTGCTTTGCAATTTATAACTCTGAGTCATTCTGTAGTCCCAAGTGCTTTGTAATCGAAAATGTATCCAATTTTAAATATTTAGGCTTGATTATCGATAGTAATTTGGATTGGGGTGCACATACTTCCCAAATGAAAAAGTACTTATTGACTACAACGTATATAATGTATCACATTCGGCAGTTCTGTTCTCATAAGCTTCTTGAAACAGTTTATTTCGCGTTGGTTCAATCCAAGCTGCAATATGGTCTTGTTTGCTGGGGTGGTACATATAAAAATAAACTTCAACCTTTACTTATAGTACAAAAGCATATTTTAAGAATAATTTGGAAGAAAAGGTGTGGTGAACATAGTTTTCCTTTATTTTTTTATTCGAAGATTCTGCCACTTAAACATCTTTACTTTTACAAAGTTTTGAAAATATTTTTTCAAAAAAGTGGCTATCTACTCAATCAAAACCTTGTGGCACGCAACCTTCGAAGCAATCATTGTTGCCTGGCTTCTATACCACCTCATAACACTCAAAAATACTTCAACTTTTACACCTCAGTAGCACCTCGTCTTTTTAATAAGCTGCCGCTTGCTATTTGTAGTATTTCTAATCCTTTGATATTTAACAGAAAAATTAAAGTGTGGTTATTTACTTTTGATTTCTGTGATATATATAGTCTTATCAGACCTTTATTACAATCCTTTTTGTTCTCTCCTTTTAATTTTTCTTTGATCTCGATTCTGTTATAGCTTCTTTTTGATTTCCTAAATTTTTAAATACTTGTTGATATGTAAAAAAAACTTCTTAATTAGTTTTGCATTCACACCATACAGCAAAAATATCTGTTTTTGGTTTTTTGTATAGGTACTTAACTTTACATCCGAAACTAGTTCCATAACTACAGGATGTTTCTTATATTTATTTGCTTTTAATGAATTAACTTATCAAGGTACATAGGTATATACCTTACAATGAAAGTATCTAAAATTTTGTTATTCTTAAAATAGATTTAACCGAGTATTGGTAAGTGTTCATTGAACGAAATAAATAAATCTTGAATCTTGAATCACCAAACACAACATTGATCGGACAAACCTTGCTACCAGCCTTAAGACTGTAGATGGAAAACAAGAGTCTATTGCCGGAAGAGCTAGAGTTTCTGTGCAGTACAAAGGAATAACCCAGAATATCGATTTGTTGGTAGTCCTGTAATAGGCAGGGAGGGCAAAACAGGAGGAGTTTGGAGGTGGGAAGTGACAGGAGTGAGGATGTGGAAGGGATCTTAGGTTAGGTTGAAAGAGAAAGGGATGAAGCGGTCGAGTGCGAAGAGCGCGGCATGCTTGCTCATGCACGGCTGAGCTCGCCGGAAACGTCGTGGGATCTTGTCCCCGCACTCAACCTGCCTACCTACTACCAAAAACATAGATCATGCCAGAGAAAAAAATCAAAAAAAAATCTTAAACCAAAACTTCCTAGACGGACACTTACCACACTGAGAGGGCGCTGTGGATATATTTAGCGCGGGCCTTTCCCACCCTTCCTGGGTATTCGACGGCCATTCATTTGAAATCCCCCCTTTTATTGTGACCTATTCATGTTTTTATAAATCCAATCTTTACTTTAAATTTAATTCCTGTTACAAATGATATCAAAATAAAACAAAAGAAGTTACAAGTCATAATACACAATTATTAATTAAAAAAAAAAAAACTTAATTTTACGATTTCACCTTGAGGGGCCGAGGAATCTTCATATCCCCCCTGTAAACAAAGTTCGCGATGACCTTCCTAAAAATGAGCTCACTTTTGGAGTATGCTTCCCTTTTGGAAGGCCTTATAAGGTGGCGCACAGTATAGGCAAAATGAGCGAAATTATAAAACTGAACCCTTTCACAGAATAAAAAAGAACTAGCGAAAATCTAAAATTACTTTACTAAAAAAATCCAGAAGAAACAAATGCGAAAAGCTAAAAAGGTACTAACACTGCTGGTACGTATTTTCTTTACAAAAAAATTTATTACGAGAAGCATATGGCAAGAAGTGTAAAAATTATATGTGGTTTATTTACGAATGATTCCAAATGAACTAAATGAACTAAATAAATCAAAATTCGATCGCAAACTACGGATGTTTTGGTGAACAATGATATACTTATTTTCTATAATTTTGGACAGAGAAACTCCAGACCTTCGTGCCCCAGACAACTGACGCTGGCGCCGCTATCAAGCAAACCTAGTACCGATTCACCACAAATATGCACCGTGGCATAGGGACGAGGGTCTTCTGTGGAACAACAGAGTGTACTAGATTCGATGGCTTGCACCAAGTTCCTTTTGTCAGCAATTTTTTTTCTAAGATGTAAGACTCTCTCGCTGACCGTTAGGGCTTGTGCGTCGGAGGTCCCAAAAATACGGTAACCCACCGAAATGTAGTTGGCGAGACGTTCATGACGTCGAAGAGACGTTATCCTCTGCGGCAGTGAGAGTGAAGGAGTTTCTAGGAGAAGGCAAAATTTGAAACTCCACGGGTCATGAATCTAGATATTTTGTCTTCATCAACTGTCACTTAAAATTATTTAGAGCTGATGGCAGCGCATGGGTTTATTTCTTGTATAAATGTTCCTACAAGAATTTTGAATGAGTCGAGTACGTGTATTGATCATATTTTTGCTAGAGTTGACCAAGATTCTAAATTGTCTGCCACAAGTGCAATATTTGATTTAAAAATTTCTGATCATTGCATGACTTGCCTATCTTTACAATATAGTTTGCCAATAAGAATAAGTAAACCAGTTTCTGACTTAGCTACCAAAAAAGTTCATTTCAACCAGTTAAATGCACGTTTATTACATGAAAGTTGGTCTGCAATGTACAGTGAAGACAATCCCTCTCGAGCTTTTGACTTCTTTTTGGAGATACAAAATTTCCACTCTGAGATGTGTTCTACAGTAGCTGTTAATAAAAGGAAAAAGTTTACTAAACTCCAGCCATGAATGTCTAACCGTCTGCTATACAAAATCCGCAAAAAGAAAAAAATATACTTAAAATGTAAAAAACATCCTGGTAATACTCGGCTTCGTGAATCTTATAGTCTTATTTGCAAACAAATTGCCAAAGAGGTTCCTTTATGTAAAGAACAGTATTATGATGAAAAATTTAATTTGGCTAAGGGTAAGCCTAAATAAGAGTAGACTATTGCTAATGAGCTTTTCAATAAAAAATCTTCCTGATATGTACCTTCCAGCATCAGGTCTGAAAATGGTGTTATTACAACTTCAGTAGAAATTGCGAATACTTTTAATGAATTTTTTGCTAGTGCTTCTTTAAACACGCTTCAGGGTGCTGGTCTTGTCTCTGATGTTCAGGTGCCTTTTTCTTACCAATGTCTCCGCGATGATTACGATTCCCAAAACAGTTTTTTCTTCAAGCCTATTTCTTCCCTAGAACTTTACAAAAGTATTCAGTCTTTGAAAAAATCGAATTCATTCAAGCAGAACAGCTATTCTAATAATTTTATTAAAAACATATGCTTGAATATTGTTGATGTATTGGCTCATTTATTTAATAAAAGCATTTATCGCGGTGTCTTCCCTGAGAGCTTGAAGAAGGCCGAAGTAATACCAATTTTTAAAAAGGGTGACAGGATGGACTTAAATAATTACAGACCAATATCTCTCCTTTCAATTTTCTCAAAAATTTTTGAAAATGTTGTCAAAATAAGAGTCATTTCCTATCTAGACAAAGGCTTCTTCTTTAGTTCCTGTCAATGTGGCTTCAGAGTTGGCAAAAGCACCGAAGATGCTCTCCTTAATTTTTGTAGTCATGTTCACGATAGCTTAAATAATAAAAAGCTTACAGTGGCGCTTTTTATAGATATAAAAAAGGCTTTTGATACCGTGGACCACGAAGTTTTGTTGAATTATTTGAAAATAGCTGGTTTCCGAGGACTTATTCTTAAATGGTTTGCCTCTTACCTAAAAGACAGGATGCAACGGGTTAAGATAAGCAACTCATATAGTTATTCGCTGTATATTCGAATTGGTGTACCACGGGGCTCCGTATTAGGTCCTATTTTGTTCCTAATTTTCATCAATTCAATCTTTTATCTGCGTCTGAAGGGGAAGAAAACTGGATTTGCTGATGATATCGCTTGTTCCTGTTCGAATAATTCTTTATTGGATTTAGTGGCAGATATATTTAGTGGTTTGCTTCTCATAAACTTGTCATCAGTGACAAGACGAAGCTTGTTTATTTTAACCCTTCCTATCTGAAAACATTTTCTTCAAACTTAATCTTTCATATTAGTGACTGTAGTAAATTTAAAATCAGTGCTAATTGTTGTAATATGCCTATTTGCTTTGCAATTTATAACTCTGAGTCATTCTGTAGTCCCAAGTGCTTTGTAATCGAAAATGTATCCAATTTTAAATATTTAGGCTTGATTATCGATAGTAATTTGGATTGGGGTGCACATACTTCCCAAATGAAAAAGTACTTATTGACTACAACGTATATAATGTATCACATTCGGCAGTTCTGTTCTCATAAGCTTCTTGAAACAGTTTATTTCGCGTTGGTTCAATCCAAGCTGCAATATGGTCTTGTTTGCTGGGTTGGTACATATAAAAATAAACTTCAACCTTTACTTATAGTACAAAAGCATATTTTAAGAATAATTTGGAAGAAAAGGTGTGGTGAACATAGTTTTCCTTTATTTTTTTATTCGAAGATTCTGCCACTTAAACATCTTTACTTTTACAAAGTTTTGAAAATATTTTTTCAAAAAAGTGGCTATCTACTCAATCAAAACCTTGTGGCACGCAACCTTCGAAGCAATCATCGTTGCCTGGCTTCTATACCACCTCATAACACTCAAAAATACTTCAACTTTTACACCTCAGTAGCACCTCGTCTTTTTAATAAGCTGCCGCTTGCTATTTGTAGTATTTCTAATCCTTTGATATTTAACAGAAAAATTAAAGTGTGGTTATTTACTTTTGATTTCTGTGATATATATAGTCTTATCAGACCTTTATTACAATCATTTTTGTTCTCTCCTTTTAATTTTTCTTTGATCTCGATTCTGTTATAGCTTCTTTTTGATTTCCTAAATTTTTAAATACTTGTTGATATGTAAAAAAAAACTTCTTAATTAGTTTTGCATTCACACCATACAGCAAAAATATCTGTTTTTGGTTTTTTGTATAGGTACTTAACTTTACATCCGACACAAGTTCCATAACTACAGGATGTTTCTTATATTTATTTGCTTTTAATGAATTAACTTATCAAGGTACATAGGTATATACCTTACAATGAAGGTATCTAAAATTTTGTTATTCTTAAAATAGATTTAACCGAGTATTGTTAAGTGTTCATTGAACGAAATAAATAAATATCGAATCTTGAATCACCAAACACAACATTGATCGGACAAACCTTGCTACCAGCCTTAAGACTGTAGATGGAAAACAAGAGTCTATTGCCGGAAGAGCTAGAGTTTCTGTGCAGTACAAAGGAATAACCCAGAATATCGATTTGTTGGTAGTCCTGTAATAGGCAGGGAGGGCAAAACAGGAGGAGTTTGGAGGTGGGAAGTGACAGGAGTGAGGATGTGGAAGGGATCTTAGGTTAGGTTGAAAGAGAAAGGGATGAAGCGGTCGAGTGCGAAGAGCGCGGCATGCTTGCTCATGCACGGCTGAGCTCGCCGGAAACGTCGTGGGATCTTGTCCCCGCACTCAACCTGCCTACCTACTACCAAAAACATAGATCATGCCAGAGAAAAAAATCAAAAAAAAATCTTAAACCAAAACTTCCTAGACGGACACTTACCACACTGAGAGGGCGCTGTGGATATATTTAGCGCGGGCCTTTCCCACCCTTCCTGGGTATTCGACGGCCATTCATTTGAAATCCCCCCTTTTATTGTGACCTATTCATGTTTTTATAAATCCAATCTTTACTTTAAATTTAATTCCTGTTACAAATGATATCAAAATAAAACAAAAGAAGTTACAAGTCATAATACACAATTATTAATTAAAAAAAAAAAAAACTTAATTTTACGATTTCACCTTGAGGGGCCGAGGAATCTTCATATCCCCCCTGTAAACAAAGTTCGCGATTAACTTCCTAAAAATGAGCTCACTTTTGGAGTATGCTTCCCTTTTGGAAGACCTTATAAGGTGACGCACAGTATAGGCAAAATGAGCGAAATTATAAAACTGAACCCTTTCACAGAATAAAAAAGAACTAGCGAAAATCTAAAATTACTTTACTAAAAAAATCCAGAAGAAACAAATGCGAAAAGCTAAAAAGGTACTAACACTGCTGGTACGTATTTTCTTTACAAAAAAATTTATTACGAGAAGCATATGGCAAGAAGTGTATCTCCCGCAAAAAAAATCCGATTCCAAATCTGGTTCCTGTCGATCAGAATCTAACGGTTGCACAGACTTCAGGAGGTTAGAAGGACGAAAATACCGCCTCGTTGCTATTTTGTCGGCCCTTTCATCCGATGAGTGGCCTTCGCAAATACTCCGCCTTTAGCGAAGTGTGCCCGTGAGGGAATGTGCTTGTTTTTTAAATCTATGTATTTTGTATACGGTGATCACGGCCTTCCTTTTGGTTGATGACAAGTGGCGTGACCGCCGTTGATGTACCTTTGGGCCTACACAGAAATACAAACAAGAAGGAAACATGAGCCCACACTGGTCTGCACTTTTTATACTTTTTTATACTATTCGAATTTACTATATTTTTTTTTTGTTAAATATTCCTATACTATAAGCTTACTCTATCACTCACCAGTCGCGGCTTAATCACACCGCTTTTGACACTGTGTTTTATTTTTCTTTCACTTTTCACTGCCTTTTGTTTTTCCTTTAAGGTCTTTTAAAGTTCCTTTTTTTCGTTTTTTCGTTTATTTGATTCCCCCTCATTTCTTTTTTGAATCTTTACTTTTTTCACTTTAAAACTTTAAACTTTTAAATTCAAGGCGAGTAGGTCCATTCCAACGTGAACATTCGTGTCAAGGAATCCACATGCTTCTGATCTTTTTTGACGTTTTAAGCCTAACCGTGGACCACAATGCCCGTAGCGGTGGTATGTAGCAATAGTACGTAGTACAGCCGCGGAGCCATGTGGCGTAGTACGGAAAAAATTGAACACAATGGTGTAACGCAGCTTTGTCGAACAAAAACCTCGTTTATAAACAATGGCCGATACTCTGAGTTAATTTGACCTAGATTTAATATTTTTGTACAACGGATGACACAAATTCCATAAAATTTCTTTAGATTTAACCATCTCAATAAACTTTTCGACGTCCTTTTCCTCCATTGTTTACTCAACTTGTATTGAACTGTCCACCGTGTAGCGCTACGAAAGTTAAAAGTTGGTTTCAAATCTTACTACCACCACAGCTACGCGCTACCGCCACAGACACACATTGTGTGCGCAATACACTGAATACATGTGTTTTAACTTTTGATAGCTCTTACTACCGCCACAGCTAGATCACTGTGGTTCTACGGTAAGAGCACATTCTGCTTTTCCATTTGCACCCACCAGATTACCGCACAATGCACTCTCTCACTCTCACACCGGGGAAAATTTTCACTTTCAAGAAGAAAAACGGTTTACTGCACATCAGCCGATTGTCAAACAAGCGTTAATTAAACCCCCTCACATTTGGGTGTGTTAGTAAAAAAAAACTTTTTCTCGGAGAGCCGGCTTGAATTCGCCAATACCTGCTGAAAGGCCAAACAAATTCGCCGCCTGAACCACCGTCTCGTATCGTTCCGCCGTCGCTGATCTGGAATGCACTAGAACTAGAACAGAATGACGACGGACAGAGCCAGATACGGCATAAACATAAACAAACCACGTCGAGATTTTTTTTTTCTCAGTGACTAGCAAAAATAAATTTTTGTATTTTTTTACGAGAAGTGCGATTTTAGTGATCCCTCACCTGCTTTTGCATACAACAAAACTTTTCTCCTGTTGGCAGCTTGCCAATAACAGGGGTAGAGAAGGTAAGCAAAGCCAGGTACACATTGGTAAATACTGGAATAAAACGGGTGGCTTAAATGGAGGCATTTGCACGATTGCCCCTTTTTTCGAGATTAGTCGGCGCTTTTAGGAGCATTACCCGGTGAAAGGAACTAACCTGAACAACAAAAGTAAGTGCTTATTACCGAAAGGAGACGATGTCATTATATTTAATTTTTTGTTTTGTTATGTTTATTTCTGCCACCGCCGCAAGCCACCTCGCAGCACTAGTTGGAGAACGTATCCATCGGGCGAGCAATTGAGGGGCTAACGCTTCCCGAGGTATATATATAGGGATACTGCGTGTTCGTGATGAATAATTTATCAACGGAGGGGAAGGACTCACGCTCCCTGAAATACTCGTGCTCATGTTTAAGCTAGGCACCGACTAACGGGGTTGGACAGCTGATTTATTTACAGATGAACAGGTAAACAGATCAACAGTAATGCTTCCCAGAATGTAATTTTATTCTTGTATCATTTTTTTTCTAGTTGTTATAGATGCAATTTCGTTGCGGCAGGGAATTGGCACCTTTTCCGTATTGAGTTGAAGGCCTTGAAGTGATTTGTTTAGAAATTGACTAACAAAAGAAATTTATACTTAATATAGACCTACGACTAAGCGGATGAGTTTAATGTTAGTTTAGACTTAATACACAATATGAAATTTTGAATTATAACAAAACTATTATTATGTGCTGAAAGAAAAACACACAGCGTCATTATGAAGAATCGTTCGTGTACTCAAACTCTTTCCCTCTACTGTTCTTGTTTACCTTTTTGTCACCCGAAGCGCCATCTGACTCACAGCCTGAGTCGTTTGGCGACTCTGACCATCTGCCAGCTCATAGCGTCTTCACCAGAAAGAACTTTCTGTGACGCTGCGTGTTTTTCTTTCAGCACATAATAATAATTTTGTTGTAATTCAAAATTTCATATTATGTGCTTTCCTAAAAACACACAGCGTCATTATGAAGACGTGTTTGATATCTGCTGGTGACAAAACACAAAACGCTATGTGATTGCAAGAGTTAAACAATAAAATACCAACTATTATATAAATTAACTCAAAAATTTTCATTAATCAACTAAAAATCCATCAGCACAATTTAAGTTTTAAATAAAAAGTTATGGCCTACATATGAATCCACAAAATTAAAAATTTAATCCGGCCTAAAATTAGCAAAAAGTAGATTTGACTTATTGGTCATCCTTTTGTCAACGGTTTTGCAATAAAACTTTTTAAAAGTGTTTTCACTTTTCCAGTTTCCTCCTGCCAATATCTCATGTATAGGATGATCTTCCAGCCAGTTCCACATCTGAAACTCGCTGGAGTCGCGTCTATACCCACTTTTTTAAGCACCGTTCGAACCCAACCACCTATTACGGTTCTGGATGCTGAACGAGGTTCACCGACAACAGTAATTAAAAGATGATCCAATCCTTTTATTTCATCTCTCCTAGACTGCGAGAGTGATAGAAGTTTTCTTATCCAAGCAACAGGACACAACTTACTATTGGGATGCTTCAACAATACCCAGTCAGATTGTCTATGTTCAGATGAGTCCGTCTTCGATCCAAACACTGGTCGAAAGATTACTTCCGTTTCGGATACTGACATATGCTCTTTAGAAATTCTCAGTAGTGTAAGATCAAGAACTCTCCTTCCGGATGCTAGCAGGAGCATGGTAGCTGTTCGCCTGGTGGCTTCAAATAAAGTAAGCTTACAATTGAACGTCTCCAACCAATTAAATACTATTTGAGCACCCCAGATAGACACTTGGTCTTTTCTTGGTCTTTCTGATCCAATTGCCTTCAGGACCCGTCGAACCAATACGCCGCCAGATAATTCTTCTGGTGAAATACTACAAAATGTTGCAATAGCTGAATTATGTACTAGAATCGTACTTAGAGCTAAATTCTCTTCTAAGTATATATAAGCCAGAAATCTAGCCACCTCCTGATCCTTCGGAGATCTAGGATTCACTTTATTAGTATCAGCCCAATTGAGCCGTCTTCTAATTGCAGGAAAATAAGTTTACAGTGTGGATTGCCTCCAGCTTCTGTTCAGAAGTTGCCTCTCTGATTCTGACCATTCGCTTGAGAGGCTTCCCCACCTCCGACTAACCAAGCCTGAAGGATCAGTTGGTCTACCTGAACAGGTGTTGTGTTCGTTGATATGCCCACTAGAACCTCCCGAAGGTTCTCTATTAGTTTTGGTGCATCCGGAGCTCGTGCGCTCAGGTCTGACAGCCAGAATGTCCTGTTCCAATTGGGCGCTATCACAATGAAGCATCCTTTGGCTTGTTTCAAGTGAGCCAACACCTTTGGCATGAGGCTTGGAGGGGGAAAGATCCACCCTAGCTGACAGTTCCACTGTCGGCTGAAGGCGTTTGAGTAGAGTGCTGATCGATCTCTGCAGTCTAACGAGACATACTTTTCGACCACCGCCGTATCTGCGGATGCGAACAAGTCGACCTCCGGAATATTCCACCGACTGAATAATATTTTTGTTGCCTTGGGCAATCGGTGCCATTCTGGTAGACTTTTTCCCTGAGAAAGTCTGTCGGCTATACCATTGTACCTTCCCGGAAGGTAATGTGCTGACAGATGAATGTTCAGCTGATCTGCCAACATCAACAACTTTCGAGCAAGATCTAACAGAGTTAATGAGTGTGTGCCCCCTTCGTTGCGAACATAGGCTACCAGCGTTCGATTATCTGATTGGATCAGGATGTGAGCATTCCTTAAGCGTTTCTTTTGTGCTTGGATAGCTATATAAGCCGCAAAGAGATCTTTCCTGTTCGAATGCCAGTTTCTTTGATCCTCTGCCCATTTGTATCTCGTTGAGTTGCGCCCCCCACCCAAAGTCTGCTGCGTCTGTCGTCAGAAAATGGGTGACAGGCTTTGGGTGCAGTGGTCTCGATCTTTGAATGGCTCCCCGCCACCATCTGAGGTCCGCCCTTACTACCGGAGGAATAACTCGTTTCTCTTTTGTGCGCCTCTGTCTGAAGCTCCGGCAAAATATTTGTAGATTTCGACAATGAAGACCCCCTGGCACGACACACGTTGCGAAATTCAATTGGCCTGAAAGCCTTTGCATCTGTTTCAGATTGCAACGAAGTTTTACAAATTGAACGAAATTGTTCTGGAAATCTTATCGATTTTCTTTTCTGAGAGAAACATTCTGTTTGTGCATGAATCCCAAGTCACGTCTAGGTATTCTTTTTGCTGCGTCGGTTTTAAAACCGATTTCTGGAAATTGACCCGCCACTCCAACGACTCTAAGCAATTGACAACTTCCAAAGTCTGTACAATCAACTTGTTCTCGTCTTGATGAGCCACCAGAAAGTCGTCGAGATAAACCAAAGCTCTCATTCCTTGCTTCCGCAAAAATTCCGGAATATCCAATTTGTTGAATATCCAATATCCGGAGTATGCAATTTGTTGCCGATGCGAACGTCTTGGGAGCCGAGGATAGGGCGAAAGGTAGCGAAGTCATCGGAAGCAATTCGCCGTCGTACACCAGTCTTAAAAAACAACGGTGAGCTTCCCGAATGGGAACATGGAAATAAGCTTGAGAAAGGTCGATTTTGATCATCCAATCTTTTTGTTGCAAAAATTCCGGGACCGTCGCCTGCGAAATTAGCAGGAAATGTTTTGTTTTTATAAAAACATTGAGTCCGCGCAAGTCGAAAACTGGGCGAAGCCCCCCATCTGTCTTTGAAATGATAAACATCTTTGACAGGAAGCTTGGACTTAACTCTGCAGGTTCCAAGGGGACGCCATTCCTGTTGAAAATCCTTCAAGCAACCCCCCTTGAATACTTCTTTTGGGTTGTCATTTTTTATCTTTGGGGCGAAAGGAACTATTATTCTTGTATACCTTCTTGGGAAATCTTTTTTGATGAAATTTAGAATTAGATGGACGAAAATCACTACGTAAATTTTGACCTTGCTGTACTGAAGCCATTGAAACAGTCTCCGTGACATGCTTCTTAGCTTTGTGGTCCTTCTTATCTTTAAGATATGTTGGCGGATTTAACCACATACTAGTACCACCAAGCGAGTGTATTATTAAAATCAAACTGCTATGATCGAACAAGTTTTCCGCACTTGGTGGAATTCTACGCAGTGTTGATTGCAAATTCTTATTTGCCACTTCCGCAAGAATACGATCACGCCTTGCAAAACCTGTTCCATAATCTTATAGTTCTCAGAGCTAGGTTCAAATAAGTTCACGAATTTATCGAATAAATTGGAAGGAGTAAACTCACTTGGGTAACTATTGGCCCAGTTGACAATGTCTTGCAAGTTGGAAAGTACCACATCTTTGTGATCCAGCAAAGCATTCGTAAGACCTGCCATCACACGTTCGGTGGAAACGACGTAATCCTTTCCTCTATTAAGGTGGCACAATTCGTCATTGACTTTTAGTTCAATAAAACCTGGACTCGCTAAAAAACTTTGTAAAGTCTTAGCATACTTTACCTCTTTCCATGCGTCAGATTGAAAATACTGTAACTTTACCAGTGGATCTACTCTCTCCTTAGATGAATCAGAATCAGAATCAGATTCTGAAGAAGACGAAAATCTCCTCGACATGTTCTGACTTGCTCGCTTTTTCGCACTTACATGCTCACCCTCTTCTGGCAAAGGGACGTCCGAAAGATCTTGCCCATTCGGAACTGATTTTTCAAAATTTTGTTCACTCATCTTATATTATTTCATTAAATTTTTACATGTACGCCATCTATGAAAATGTTATGCTTAGCAAATAACTTATAAAGTTATAATTTACTCTTGTCGCGACGCAAAAAAGAAGCAGTCTTTCACGAGGAAATACACAAAACGCTATGAGCTGGCAGATGGTCAGAGTCGCCAAACGACTCACGCTGTGAGTCAGATGGCGCTTCGGGTGACAAAAAGGTAAACAAGAACAGTAGAGGGAAAGCGTTTGAGTACACGAATGATTCTTCATAATGACTCTGTGTGTTTTTAGGAAAGAACATAATAAGGGTTATTGAATGAATAATGATATAAATAAAGCTATGTTTTGATTGTGAGAACAAGAGAAGGTAAATAGCCGCCTAAACTTTTTCTAAGATAATAAATATTGTAGACCAAACAGGAGATAATAAATAACATATACTTAAAATGATTCAATAAATAAAATAATCTTAAGCTAATGGAACATACGGAGTAAATAATATAATCACAAAAGGCCTTAAAGGATAAGATTATAACTACTTAACTACTAAAATAAATACTTAGGTTTATCCAATAAATAATAACAAATACTTAAACTAGGGTAATAAATAACAAATACTTAGGCTAATGCAATAAATAATAACAAGAATTAAACTATTTAAATAAATAACACACGATATGGAATAAATATACAAAACTTACAGTAGATACGGGCATCTAATCAGAAACAGAGGGTTATTGTCTTCAGTCTTCTACAGGCTTAATATCTTTCGCATGGTATACGCCCAGCATTTCGAGATCGGACGTTATATATATTCGCCACCTTTTCACCAGCTTTCTTGATATTCTCCTTGACATAGTCACGCAAGGTTTGCAGTCGCGATTCTCGGGGGAGAGTCGACAGTTCGTGATCACCAAGTGCGTTAAGCCTCTGCGCCAGATCATAACAGCTCCCGTGTGTCATCATGTTCATCTCAAATAGTGCGATATATGGTGACACGCCGGTCGACGTATGAAATGAGCTCCGCAAGGCACTGGCAGTGTCACTGAGATGTAAGTCCCAGTCCCGTTGGTCATCTTTGATGAAAGAACGTATGTCAGCCAACAACGTAGTGTTGACTCTCTCGGATGCGTTAGACTGTGGAGAATAGAAAGCGGTTTTGAAGTGGCGAATACCGAAGGTTTCCATAAGGGTTTCAAAGTTTTTCGACACAAAGTGCTTCCCGTTGTCGGAATGGATAAGCTGCGGAACGCCAAATACGTTAAAAGCCTCCTTACGTAGGAACCTAACTACGTTTGCGGTGGATGCATTTCTGACCGGGGTCATCAGGACAAATTTAGTCAGGTGGTCGAGGACAACAAAAATATAACGATTTCCGGCTTTTGATCTCGGATAGGGGCCCAAGAAATCCATGTACAGTTTTTGGAAGGAGCGATCAGAACAATAAACATTAGATATCGGAGCACGCAAGACTTGGTTGGACGCTTTACATTGTTTACAGACGCTACAGTTTGAAACATATTGACGGATTTGCGTGGTCATGTTGGGCCAATAAAAATATTGACGAACCCGGTGGAGAGTTTTGCCGAATCCACCGTGGGCTGACAATGGTGGATCGTGTGCACACGCTATAATATTTTCCGTCAGAGTTGAAGGAACCAACAGCCTCTAGGTGTGCTCGAGGGTGACCTCATCTCCGGCAGACGGAAACGAACGTTTGTAAACGTAGTTCTCGTCTTCTCGACCTTCAAATCTGGTAACGCCTCTCGGTGTTCTAGGATGGTGTCTATGAGGCTAGTGTATTCCTCAGACTCGAATTCGGCAGAGTTCAAGTCGATCCAGGGTGCGACGTGTTCTATCGTCAAGCTTTCAACATACAAGCGTGACAGAGTGTCAGGTACTACGTTCAGTGAACCTTTACGGTGCTATATGTCGAAGGTTAAGGTTTGCAACTGTAAACTCCACCTGGCCAATCTGCCGCTCAGATCTTTGAGACCCATTAGCCAGCGCAGACTAGAATGGTAGGTTATGACAGTGAAGTCCATCCCTTCGACATAGGGCCGAAACTTCTTAACTGCCTTCACTGCAGCCAGGCATTCTTTCTCTGTCACGCTGTAGTTTCTCTTGGCGGAAGTTAGTTTCTGAGAGAAGAATGCGATAGGAGTCTCCTCCTCGGCGTCGCTCTTTTGGAAGAGAACGGCTCCTATTCCAGTGTCCGAGGCATCGCACTGAATGAAGAAATTCCTAGAGAAGTCGGGATGAGTCAGTACGGGAGCAGTTATTAAGGCTTGTTTGAGTTCTTCAAACGTTTTCAGAGCCTCATCTGTCATTTAATTTGTCAGGCCCTTTCTTCAGAGTGTCTGTGATAGGGCAGCCAAGCTAGAGAAGTCCCGGATAAAACGCCTGTACCAGCCTGCCAGTCCAAAAAACCTTTGCACCTGCTTGGGACTCTTGGGAACTGGAAAGTTCTCTTGAGAATCCTACCACCAACTACAAAGCCCAAGTATTTGAGCTCCTTGAAGCAAAACTTGGACTTCGTTAAGTTGATGGTAAGATTTGCCTTACGCAGGCACTCAGCAACTTCTTCCAGCAAGGCCAGATGCGTTTCAAAGTCAGGCACCATGATGAGCAAATCATCGAAGTAAACGAAAACCGTGTCCCGTAACCGAGCCGGGATAACTTTGTCCATTAGACGGCATAGCCTCTGGGCGGCGTTACACAGCCCAAAGGGCATGAACGTAAAATGGTACAAAGGTCTCCCGGGAACGGCAAAGGCAGTCTTCTCCCTACTTTGTTTATCCAGCGGTATCTGCCAGAATGCGTCCTTGAGATCCACACTACTAATGTAGTGTGTGTCATGCAGACCGCTGATGAGCCCGTCGATATGGGGGATCGGTCCAGCGAACTTTTTGCTCACCTGGTTGACCTTACGGAAATCCAGGCAAAGACGATTTTTGCCTGGCTTCCGTATAAGTGCAACAGGTGAGCACCAAGGGCTTTCAGTTTCCTCTCTTTATACATTAAGGCTCGTGTCGCTGGAGAGACAGGGTAGTGACGCTGCTTTATGGGCTCTGCGTCTCCTGTGTCGATGACATGCTCTTCAAGTGTCGTTCTTCCGAGGCCATACTTAGTATAGCACCGGAACTTTTCTTTGGCTGCTTCTAATCTTAACTGTTGCTCTGGGGTCAACTCGTGGGCGTTTTGGTCGTTCGAAGTACTCGGAGGTGCGATGCTACTAACAATGCTAGGATCTGTCTGGAATAACTTCCAAAAGTCGACGCCAAGATAGACTTCCTGGTCGAGATTGGGAACTAAATAGAAGGTTAGACGCTCCGAGCGTCATGATAGGTGATCGGGACTTGAACTCTGCCGACTATCGCCTGGGACTTGCCGTCAGCGGTTTTCACGTCCGAGCTAAACTTTTCGATGGGCAGGTTCAATGACTTAACGAATTCTACACAGTTTTTTCCAAAAATACTAACCAAACCAAATACTTTACCAGCGGTGAGAACTTTGGCATACGGGCGTGGATCGTCAGTCACGTCAATCACAGATGGCACTATTCGTTTCCTTACCAATTTTCTGTTGCTGTACCTATGTCTTGCATCCCGGATCCTCTTTGAGGTGCTGGTTCCTTTAAAAATCCTATTCCTTGTTTCCTCATAATTGTTAATTCCTATATGCAAAGGTTTTATATCTACTCTAGGCCTAGGTCTTTCAACTATATCCTCATTTCTTTTTAGAATTTCTATAGGGTGGTCTGCTAGCGTTTTGGGGCGGTCTTTGACTTCCTGCTTTACTTGGGTGGCAGACTGGTCTGCACTTCGCTCAGGATTTGTGTCGAACGCGACTCCCCTGATGACATCGCGTTCCCCACCCTGTTTTCCGGGCTACAGTGCGGGCATTTGGGGGTAAGGACTCCCGCTTGTCCACTGCGGTAGCAAAAATTTTACGCGTCGGTGAAGGACAATCAACGAACGAGTATCCCTCAATCCTGCAGTTCCAGCAGAGTAACCTTTTCGGCTCCGTGGCAGCACGGGGGGGGTTTGTGCGATTTCCCGGGTACTGCACTGCAGAGACTTGGGTCGACGAAAGAAGAGTAATCTTTTTGGAATTCAAGCTCATTGGCCGCATACCGTGGAGCTAAACGCTGGTGTCTGGGTGGGTCTCTCACTGGAAATGCATTCTCCACGTCTTTGCACGCAAACCTAAGTTGTTCTAGGCTGAAAATGGTCACCGGGTATATCAGCCGCCCGATCCTCTCGTTGAGATTCCTTTTTAGCATCAGGAACAGTTGCTCTTCCGCGATCGGCATCCGAAGTTGAGACGTCATCTTCGAAATCCCCGCGAAGAATTCATCACTTGGCTCCCAGGCCCCTTGTTTTCGGTCCATGAGATCCCGCATCAGCTCCATGTCGGACTTGTGGTTGCGGAACTGCCTCGTTAGGGCCTCGCGTAGCATTGGCCAGTCCGGACGGTAGTTGACCCTCTGGAACTGCCAATGCCATTCGTAGGCCGGGCCTGAGAGCAGCAAGTGGAAATCCCTTAAGATCTCAACCCACGGACACGCGAATTGGCTTTGGAGCGTCTCCAGCCGGAAGATAAAGGGCTTCCCTTCGAAATTCATCCCCCACTTGTCAATTTTAATGGGCCCACAGGGATGAGCCCACAGGGACGACCCATGCCGTGATTGGGCAATAGTGACGGGTCCTGGCACTGGTACCTATTAGAAACGTGCTGTTGTTGTGGCAGGTGATAAGGTGGGGGAGGGTTTGGCTGACATACGCCAATGCCTCACCTTGAGTTTCCAGAGTCTTCCTGGCTTAAAAGGTTTGGGGACGGGAAGTTTGAGTTGGGTGGAACATGCTGGGATGGATTTAGCTGTGAAGGGGGCTGTCTATACTGAACGTTTGAAGTGGAAGTGATTGGAACCGCAGGATCGCGGGGAGCACTCGGGAGGCGGGCCGCCGTCGAGGCACTCGGTTTAGTGCGAAGATCATTCCTGGGGTTGGTTGTCGGGGGCGTCATGTGCTGTTGAGGGGGAGCGCGCGTGACTATGTTGATATCCCTCATGAACTCCAAGAGGCTGTCTTTCATCTGCTTCTTGAGATCAGAGGAAATGTCTTCTCTTAACGAACTATGACTAGCGCCATATTAATATACGCTTTGATACCTTCCGCTGAACTAAAATTATTTGGGTTTCGCTCTGCGAACGTATCATTACTGGCGGGTTTTTGGATGTAGCCTATTCCTGCCGCTCCTAGATCTGGGATGCCTTGGGCGAGACCTAAACGGTTCGACCCTGTTCTGCCAGCCCCGTCACCTAAAGAAAGAATTGGTTCATTCCTGATACGGGGGATCACATCCAGTTCTTCGAGGCCATTAAACCTCCTACCGAGACTTGAGTCTTCATAGTTGGGACCTACAAACCCAGATCTTGAACCTGAGCGATCAGCCCTGTCTTTATCAAGAGGAAGGATCTGTTCATCCCTGATAAAAGAAATCACTCTCTGTTCCTCACGACCTGTCGCTCCTAATCCATCTAAGCTGCGGTAAGAAGGGGGATTAATTGACTCGGATGAATTCGAGTTTGGGTTTGACATGCTGGAACGGTTAAATAGGGGGTTCGAGGTGTCAGCTGCTGATGTAGGCTTTGGGAGACTTTTCGGCTTTGGGGTATGCATCATCGGCCCAAGACCTGTATCAACGGTTCTGTAGCGGAGCTGTCTCAGGTTTTCGTTGACCCTGTCTTTCTCGGCCATGTTAGCCATAGCGCACAGAGAACAAGTAAAACAAGCCCAAATTAAAAATACCAAAAGATGACGAAAGGGACACAGACACTGAAAATCAAAACCAGTATGAGTGTGAGTGTAGATGTGTGTGATTGTGACTGTGTGCGAAATGTGAGTGTGACTGAGTGCAAAATGTGGGTGGGTATGTGTGCAAAAATGGTGTAAAAGTATTTGTGTGAGTGTGAATATATATATATAAAAAAATTTAAATAGAAACTGAAAATATCTTATAATACTAAGGTGCAAACTTTTCTACCCTACTGTTACAAAAACAAAACTACTTGTTTTCGAAACTGAGAAAATGTTATGTTTGTTTAAGATACAAGATGCAACTTAACCTACCAAAAACTATTCTACGAAAATCAAAAAAAACTTTAATATTATGTAGAACAAGAATTAAAAAAAATAAATGAACAAATTAAAACTATGAGTGAATAGCTGAAAGTATTTCTAATGGTTTCTTTCTGTTAATGAGCCACTAAAAATGACAAAAAAAAGTTTCTAAATACATAAATAAATTAACGAAAAATTTTAACACCTTAAACTAACCAAAAACAAACTTAGAACAAAACCTTGGATACTAAATCATGCGATGTCTAACTAAATTACCTAAACTAAGAAACTGGAAAAAAAACTACCTAAAATAACATCCAATAAAACTAACTTATTGTAAGAATTTTGTTTCTTTTTTTCTGTTTGTTTTCTGTTTGGTATTTAATGTTTTTTTTTTATTTTTGTTTTTCATGAACATTCGGGATGCTTTGGATGACTGGCTTTGACGGAAAGGATTCTTGGCGAAGGCGGCAACTCTTAAATAACTGACTGCGGACGGACTTATTTGATAGAAGTTACTCTCAGTGTGGTAAATTGAAAAAAAAGGTTACAAGGACGAAGTTGTGGCTCCTTGCACCCCCGCAATTCCAAACTACCCCAAAGGCTTTGTAGGAAGACTTGGGACGACAGGAGCTACAACACAAGAAACAACTAGACAAATCATTAAAATGAAAAAATTCACAAGGGATTAGACAGGTTCCAATTGTTTTTGTCGCCAGTGTTGAGCCGTTCCGTCGCAATCCAAGATGGCCTGCCAGTGGCTATCCACTTGGAGACTTACGGAACCCTCAAACCTGGCTACAAGAACAACTGTGGACTTCAGACTAACAGGTTTTATTGAATTGTTGTCGTTGACAACATTGAAAACACCCGTCGCAAATTAAGATGGCATTCCCGACGCTATCCACTTAATGACTTACGGGGATTTCAATGTTCTCAACAAGAACAATTCTGGACGGTACAAGAACGGACGAAAACGAGCACAACGTTGCGGGCGCCATTTGTAATAGGCAGGTAGGGCAACACAGGAGGAGTTTGGAGGTAAGAAGTGACAGGAGTGAGGATGTGGAAAGGACTTTAGGTTAGGATGGGAAAGAGAAAGGGATGAAGTGGTCGAGTGCGAAGAGCGCGGCATGCTTGCTCATGCACGGCTGAGCTCGCCGGAAATGTCGTGGGATCTTGTCCCCGAACTCAACCTGCCTACCTACTACCAAAAACATAGATCATGCCAGAGAAAAAAATCAAAAAAAAATCTCAAACCAAAACTTCCTAGACGGACACTTACCACACTGAGAGGGCGCTGTGGATATTTTTAGCGCGGGCCTTTCCCACCCTTCCTGGGGATTCGACGGCCATTCATTTGAAATCCCCCCTTTTATTGTGACCTATTCATGTTTTTATAAATCCAATCTTTACTTTAAATTTAATTCCTGTTACAAATTATATCAAAATAAAACAATAGATTTACGTTACAAGTCATAATACACAATTATTAATTAGAAAAAAAAAACTAGGGGCTTAATTTTACGATTTCACCTTGAGGAATCTTCATATCCCCCCTGTAAACAAAGTTCACGATGACCTTCCTAAAAATGAGCTCACTTTTGGAGTATGCTTCCCTTTTGGAAGACCTTATAAGCTGACGCACAGTATAGGCAAAATGAGCGAAATTATAAAACTGAACCCTTTCACAGAATAAAAAAGGAACTAGCGAAAATCTAAAATTACTTTACTAAAAAAATCCAGAAGAAACAAATGCGAAAAGCTAAAAAGGTACTAACACTGCTGGTACGTATTTTCTTTACAAAAAAATTTATTACGAGAAGCATATGGCAAGATGTGTATCTCCCGCAAAAAAAAATCCGATTCCAAATCTGGTTCCTGTCGATCAGAATCTAACGGTTGCACAAACTTCAGGAGGTAAGAAGGACGAAAACACCGCCTCGTTGCTATTTTTTCGGCCCTTTCATCCGATGAGTGGCCTTCGCAAATACTCCGCCTTTAGCGAAGTGTGCCCGTGAGGGAATGTGCATGTTTTTTAAATCTATGTATTTTATACGGCGATCACGGCCTTCCTTTTGGTTGATGACAAGTGGCGTGACCGCCGTTGATGTACCTTTAGGCCTACACAGAAATACAAACAAGAAGGAAACATGAGCCCACATTGGTCTACAATTTTTATACTTTTTTATACAATTTGAATTTATTATATTTTTTTTGTTAAATATTCCTATACTATAAGCTTACCCTATCACTCCTCAGTCGCGGCTTAATCACACCGCATTTGACACTATGTTTTATTTTTCTTTCAATTTCCACTGCCTTTTGTTTTTCCTTTAAGGTCCTTTAAAGTTCTTTTTTTTCCTCTTTGTTTATTTGATTTCCCCTTATTTCTTTTTTGAATATTTACTTTTTTCACTTTCAAACTTTAAACTTTTAAATTCAAGGCGAGTAGGTCCATTCCAAAGTGACCACTCCTTGACACTATCCACATGCTTCTGATCTTTTTTGACGTTTTAAGCCTAAGAGCACATTCTGCTTTTCCATTTGCACCCACCAGATTACCGGACAATGCACTCTCTCACTCTCACACCGGCGAACATTTTCACTTTCAAGAAGAAAAACGGTTTACTGCACATCAGCCGATTGTCAAACAAGCGTTATTTAAACCCCCTTACATTTGGGTGTATTAGTAAAAAAAAACTTTTTCTCGGAGAGCCGGCTTGAATTCGCCAATACCTGCTGAAAGGCCAAACAAATTCGCCGCCTGAACCACCGTCTCGTATCGTTCCGCCGTCGCCGATCTGGAATGCACTAGATCTAGAACAGAATGACGACGGACAGAGCCAGATACGGCATAAACATAAACAAACCAGGTCGAGATTTTTTTTCTCAGTGACTCAAAAATAAATTTTTGTATTTTTTTACGAGAAGTGCAATTTTAGTGATGCCTCACCTGCTTTTGCATACAACAGTCTCTACCTTAAAACAACCCCTTTATTAAGGCATCGACTTCTGGAAGTTATTTGAGATCGCCCCACATCTGATTTCGGAATTCGCGGATACTGGCCCCCTTCGTCAGATTGACCCCAACGCGCATTACCATTCGGCAGAACAGTCCGTCGCCTTAGAAGAAATTCTTCAACTCTTCCCATCGTCCTCAAAGGGCTTAGGTAAGACTTGCCTAGAGGAACATTTTATTGATACGGGAAATGCGGTGCCGATTAAGCAACGACATTTTCCTGTCTCGCAAGCGCTGCAGAGACTGTTACATGATGAATTGGATCGCATGCTTGAAGCAGGTGTTATAGAAGAAAGCAACAGCCCGTAGTCTTGATCCGAAAACCGGGTAAAAACCGGTTATGTTTGGACTTAAGGAAGGTTTACGGAGTCACCGTTAAAGATACGTATCCTCCTCATCTCATGGAAACAGTGCTAGGACGTCTTTCAGATACACACTACATTTCGGGTGTGGATCTGAAGGACGCCTTTTGGCAAATCACGCTAGAGGAGTCGTCTAGGCTAAAAACAGCTTTTTCAGTACCAGGTCGGGCTCTACTTTCCTTTAGGACAGCACGAACTTTGACTCCCGGTTTATTTTAAACGCTTTCTTATAATTTTAGTAGACGTTCCACACCAAAATTATGCAAAGGAAATGTTTATTTAATAAATTAGCAAAAATATAATATTTTCCATACAATTTGGTTGTTTATTTTTTTCAGCTGTCAAATGTGTCAAATTTCTAAGGCGTCTGATGTAATTAGAAAAAATCGCGCGATTTTTTGTATTATTTTCAAAAAGTTTTAAGCAACACAATTTAGCAAAAAAGATACATAAAATTCATTGCGTTCAACTTCTTGAAAATAATACCAAAAATCGAGCGATTTTTCGTATTATTTTCTAAGAAAAAATCGTTTCTTTAGACTTTTTGCAAATAATTACAAAAATCCCGCAATTTTTGAACTTCCTAATAATCTCCCGATTATTTTTACCGCATTTTTTGATTGAGGTCAACGATTTTTTGACGGTAACTTTTAAATTCCCGTACTTGGCCACATGCGCCTGCCAAACAATTGGCACCTACCCTTAAGCCTTGTTGTCACAAGAAACAGAAACAGGAACAAAAACAGAATTTCATACATTAGCAACGTAAAAAGCATACAGTGAATTTAGGTTTCAGTTGCTAATGTATGAAATTCTGTTTCTGTTCCTGTTTTACGTTGCTTGTGACAACGCGGCTTTAGCGGAGCGACGAAGTCGCGTGAGCGGCTAAACCCTGCAAAAAAGAGGGTTAAAATCCTTTTAACCCGCGAAGCGGGCCACCAAAACACTGTTGTGTGCAAAAGAAATTTTTTTTGCAGAGAAATGGATATAAAACATATATCACAAAATAATGTTTCAAAATAACAAAATAGTTCACACAGTAAAACAAGTAGCCGAGCTTTTACCGAAAAAGTATTTCACGTTGGCTGAACGCACGCATTTTCGTACTTTCCAAACGTCAAAAATACGACAAAAATAACCTCAAATATGTGCGAAAAGTACGAATTTTAAATCGTTTTTTAACCATTTCTAGTGTGTTTTTGATAATTTCTTTTGGACACAACATAAAAAACACTGTTCTAAAGCCGTTTTTGGTGGTCCCGAAAAAAAACTAAAAATTATTTGGTGGTGATCGTAAAGGAAAGGCGCCCCCCAGGTCGACCCAATGGGGGTTAAATTTACCAATTTAAGGTAATGCCCTTTGGGCTCTGCAATGCTCCACAGCGCATGTGTCGTTTGATGGATAAAGTGATACCTCATGAGTTGCGAGCGAAAATCTTCGTGTACCTCGACGATCTGCTGATAGTTTTGAGCTGTTTTGAGGAACATCTGGGGTTGCTTAAAACGGTTGCCGAACTATTGTCAAAGGCTGGCTTAACCATAAATATTGCTTAGTCCAAATTCTGTTTCAAGGAATTGAAATACCTGGGGTACGTTGCGGGAAACGGGTGTTTGAAAACCGACCCCGAAAAAATTGCGGCAATCCAGTCCTTTCCGGAACCGACCAATGTACGCCAAGTAAGGCAATTCCTTGGTTTGGCCGATTGGTACCGCAGGTTCGTCAAGTATTTTTCAGGGCTAGCTGCCCTATTGACCGATACGTTGAAAAAAGGGAATAAGTTCTGCTTCCCAGATTCCGCTAAAGAAGCCTTCATGACTATTAAGACAACCTTAACTTCGGCACCTGTTCTCGTAAATCCAGACTTTACGAAGAATTTCATACTCTTGTGCGATGCGTCTGCAACTGGCATAGGGTGTGTATTATGCCAGGAAGACGAGAACGGAATAGAGCGCCCGATTTAATTTTTTTTCCCATAAGCTTAACACTGCGCAACGGAATTATAGTGTGACAGAGTAGTCATGGGTATACAGAAGTTCAGACCCTATATCGAGGGACATCCATTCAAGGTAATAACGGACCATGCCAGTTTGTGGCTTATGAGTCAGAGATCTGAATGGGCGATTGGCTCGATGGAGCCATAAGCTGCAAGGCTTTGACTTCAATATAGAACATCGCAAAGGTTCATTAAACGTCGTCCCAGACGCTCTATCTAGAGTTAATGAGGTCGACAACCAAAACCTTGTATCGACTCCGACAGAAGTTTTTCTGACCCAAGATGGCAACGCAGGTAAAAGCCTACATATCCAAGAGTGACTTCTGTAAGACCACCAAAGCTGCGAACTCCACCCTACGACCACCAATCGGGAAAGCCTTCGACGTCGAACGCCCGTTTCAATTCTTATACGTAGATTTTCTCGGACCCTACCCTCGTTCCAAGAATGGCCAAACTCACATTCTGATAGTGCTGGACCAATTCAGCAAGTTTTTGCTTCTCCAACCATGCAGAGAGGCCAAGCAATGCTCACCATAGATTTTTTGAGGACTCAGGTATTTTCAGTCTTCGGCGTTCCCGAGTCTCTTCTATCGGATAACGGCAAACAGTTTACCAGCAGGGAGTTCACCAAATTTTAAGCGCCGTATGGCATTAGCTTCATAAGAACCAGCTCGTACTCTCCACAGGCAAACGCAAGTGAAAGAGTCAACAGATCTCTACTTGCTGCTATCAGGGCCTACATTGACGCCAACCAAAAAAAAACTGGGACGCGGAACTTCCATCGATTGCATGTACCCTCCGAACAACGGTACACTCTGCTATTACCATGTCCCCGTATGAGGCTCTGTTTGGCCAACCGATGGTGGAGCACGGTTCGGATTACAAACTCCTACGCGAACTAGACTATCTCCACAATTCTGAGTTGAAAATTATGTCAAAGTCGACCAAGATGAACTTGTTACATTCCTACATAAAAGAAACTCTCGCAAAAGCTCACGAAAGGTATGAGTAGCAATATAAAATATAGAGTGGGCGATGCAGTGTATCAAAGGAATTTTGTATTAAGTGACGCAATGAAAGTGATCAATGCTAAATTAAGCCCAAAGTTCGTCAAATTAAAGGTTAGGAGACTCGTAGGGAATAATTTATACGAACTGGAGGACTCGACAGGGAAAATAATATGCGTTTATCATGGGTCATGGTCACATGATTGCGTAGTATTTCAGCTGAGCGAAAATTTTATACCAATCTTTAGTCAGTCCTTATGATTTCAGCTACAACATGACAGGTGAAGGGATTTCTTTTCCATTTACTTTTATGCGTGAGCTCTTACAAAAGTAAAAAGGTCTGTAGGGAGTTCCACCTACCTGTTGAACACCTTTCCCTAAACAGTTTGAGGTTTGCTGAATCTGAAAGCGGTGGCGACCTCTAGTGGTTAATTCTTTTCATGGTTTAATGAGAAAGGAACGGAAGCATGGCTAGTTGAACGTCAAACCTCTATCCTTATGGAGATTACTTAATTTGGGCGGCCATCTTTTCGTCCATCTTTATCTGCCCTACTTCATTACTACGTGACTTCCGTCCAAAGCTGCCTATATAAGGCCGACCGCCGTCAACGCGGCCTCTTGTTTTAATTAATTCCTGCTATTACTCGGTTCGGGTTTTCTGGTGCACGGTAGCCCGATGTTTCAATCGATGTGGGGACCGGCAGTCGCTTAGTTTACGCGAACTTAAAGTAAAGTATCCCTTCTCTAAAATCCACGGTAAAATTCTAACGAGTAAGAGGAGCGAATCGAACCTTAGCCACGCGTGTTATTGGGCATGGGGATAAACCAAAAACACGGAAAACTAAACTGCTCACCGCGTGGAAAAACGAAATCCTCATGATAAAAAAGAAAACACCTGAAGGCATTGGTTACTTTAATAAAATTATGGGAAAAAATGAGAAAATAATATAAACACGCCATATTTCGTTCGTTTAACTCGGATGAAAAAATAACTGCAATTTAAAAAAAAAAATCACGCAATAAGCTCACCTTGTCTCGTGTCATACTTAAACCAAATTTAAAAAAGAACTTCATTACTGTTTAGTTACTATGAACTTGTTTCCGAAAACCATTTAAAGCTTTTCATGCATTTTAGCGATATTTTGTCCAATATGAGCCAAAACGACAGTATAAAAGATCTTTCAGAATAATATGGCTTAGGCACTTGATAAGCTTTGAAATGCATGAAACGTGTGTTCAATATCGGCTTTATGGCCTCAAACACTCTGAAAACTGCATCTATTTACAACTTTTCATACCTCAAAAACTTTTCAATCTTCTTTTTTTCTTTCTTTTCCATTCAGGCGCGAGCTTATGATCTGAAATGATGGATCATAACCCTCCCACCCTACTGCATTCCTTATGGCCCGCTTGTGGGGCACGCCGATTGGACCTCAGAATATACCGGCAGGCCACACGGTTTTGGATCTCTTCGTCACTGAGGCTAAATAAATGCTGTTGTCGTTGCATTTGTGTGATCTATGAATGTTTAGGCCGTCCTCTAGTTCGCGATTGCGCTGGAATGTTCGTAGACCCAAGCTTCGTTGCTTATGTTCCTCTCGGCAAAGCTTTTCAAAATACATAAATGCCTACTATAAAATATTTTATCTATTTTCTCAAAAATCTTCAAACGGTTATTTGACAGTTATGTGTGCATTTGTGCATTCATTCTATTTTCATATCCTTATATATTTATGTATCCTTGTTCCACCTTTGCACGGACCGCTAATTAAAAGCAGAGTTTCAAATTTGGTTATTTCTTTTTCTTTTTTATCACAATTGTAGGAATGGAAGCACTAATCGCAATGAGTCCATTCATTTGAAATGAGTGCACTCAGTATACTCAGCGTATTTTTGAGCTACATGTTTTGCTCAAAGCAAGAACCCACTTGCATATGTGAAACCAAACAGTGTACTCATTTAGTATCAGGCGGGCAGGTAATGTACAGTAACTATTTCTTTCAATATAAGAATTCATTTGCACAGTAAATTTGCTCCTTTGATGCCATGAATAGAGTACACTGAAGTATTGTACCCGTTAAAAGAAAACAAATGAGTGCATTCATGGAGACCTTTATTACAAACTACGTGACAAACTTAATACGAATATACTCCCATGGGATGGGGTATAAAAAGAGAGCACTCAAATCAAAACGCCTGAACAGAACGTGTTTCTACAATAAACAGTGAAATATGCTAAAACTGTTCTATGACACAACTTTATTTAAGTTATTTTGACATTTTTAAACAGTAAAACGTTGCAATTTGCAAAACTCAAACTCTTCAAAGAAGCGCGTCCAATAAAAAAAACTTCAGAGGAATAATTTTTGTTTATTTCCTTTCGCACAGACGAAAAATTCTTTCGTTTTTTGAGTTATGTGAATCAAACTTTTCGTCTAAACGAAAACGTTATTTCGTTTTCGCCTTACAGAATCTGCCCCCTGATTCACCGCGAATTTAGTTTTTTTACTTGATGCAACCTGTCACATTTCCAAGTGCTTCCCTTTCAACTTCGCCTTATTATTGCGAATCTTTCACAATAAAAGAAATGAAAAAAAAAACAAAGAAGCAAACGTAAATACTGATTTTAAGTTTTTACTCGCATAGTCCAGAAATTACGTTTATTCTGTCTGATTACAACTCAACTAATTTGAAAGAAAATTTATCTGTTGCGAAATTTAAGCACAATTAGCTACGCCATGTAGATGCGGTTGTGATGTATTATTATTTACTTATTGTACATCGACATCGACACTCGAAATCGTTCGATAGTTTTGCATCCTTTGAAAGTGTGTAAGGAGGCCAAACTGATATGCATTTGGCTTGTATGATGTATGAAATATAACTACAATAATAACCAATTCGTAAGAAATTATCAACCTTTTCTTAAAAGTATTCAATTAATTTTATTATTTGGATAGCCAAAAAATAGACATCAAATAGTAAAAAAATGACTGCATTCCGTGAAAGAGCAACCTCCTTTAACGGTACGATTTCTGGTAACGAGCACGGGCACCTGGACCTCCAAATTTTTTTGGTTCACAGCGACGTGGATCTCCGACGAGCAGTGTTCTGTCGTATTGAATAAGAATGTCCTTAATTTCCTTCTTGGATGCTTCATCAACATCTGAAAGAAAGGTAAAATTGAAAAAAGTATTAAAGCATAGAAGAGAGCCGCAACACGCAAGAGGCATATGTTTCAACCTGTCAGTGAGTGTAACAGTGCATATTATAAAGCGTCCGCCATCTAACTTTTTTTTTCAACTAGTGCTTATTTCGTAAACGGTAACACTTAGCTCATGTCAGATTTGACAGATAATTAGTTTTATCCTTCCGCTGAACGAAATGGTTGTGTATACGCTTGAACAACGCTGGGAAATATTGCGACATTACTTTGAAAATCATGGTAATGTTGCAGAATGTGTGCTAAAATTTTCAGATGAAGCTCATTTTCTCATGTAATCTTGTCAGATGAAGCTCATTTTGATCTTTTTGGGTATGTAAACAAGCAAAACTATCACATTTGGGGCACAAAAAACCCGCACGCATACATTGAAAAGCCGTTACACCCAAAACGAGTCACTGTTTGGTGCGGATTTTGGTCCAGAGGCAAAATTGTGCCATTTTTCTTGGAAAGTGAGCAAGGAGTGGCCGTTACAGTCAATGGCGATCGTTATCAGGCCATGTTGAACGAATTTTTGTTCACAAAAATTGAAGAGGAGGATTATTTGCAACATTTGGTTTCAACAGGACGGCACTACGTGCCACACAGCCGCAGCTACACTCGATGTTTTACGCCCTGTTTTTGAAGATCGCATTATCAGCCGCAGAGCTGATGTCGTTTGGCCACCTTGGAGCTGCGATTTGACACCATTGGACTATTATTTGTGGGGTGCCGTAAAATATAATGTTACGCCGACAAGCCAGAGACAATTGACGCTTTAAAGGACAATATTCGTGAAGCCCTTGGTGAAAGGGCTTATTATTGCTGCACACAATCGATATAGTGTTTTAAAATTGGACCGACCGTGTAGGCTACGCATGGCCAGCCGAGGCAGCCATTCGAATGAAATTATTTTCCATTATTAACCGGAAGGATTGTACTTTCAAATAAAAAAAAATTTGAGAAAATATTCGGTAGTTTTTATATAGCATTTAAAAAAAAGTTATTTAGCGGATCCTTTACTTTAATATTACACACAATAATACTCAGTCCTCAGGTCTAAAATATATGTATGCAGGTTTCAATTAAGTTATGTTTATTTCAATGTTCAATTTCAATGTTCAATTATGTTTCAATTAAGTTGTGGCAAAAAGTTAGAGCGTATAGGTCGAGACAAGAAAAAATTTGTATGGGGGATATATTCCCCCCCCCCTCCCCGTTTAGCCGGGAGGGGCGATTTTCCAAAAATATGACTTAAAACAGAAAAAAAAAAAATATTAAAAAACAATAGTAATACTGACATTTTCAAGGTATACCTTTTTGTAAAGCCGGAAATCTCTTTTTTTTGTTTTCCTTTTAAATAAAGCTGCTTTAGTGTATAGTGCTTGAAAAATTAATTTTATTTAATTTAATTTAAAGGTCGAGATCGTGAAGCCCATAGACTTTACAGCGAAATATATCCCAATAGAAGGTGTCCCAGTCGTGTTACATTCTACCGACGTCTTCGAGAACACAGAGTGCTAGAGAATCGAAGAAGAGAAAGATCGTTTGATCCTAGATCATCAACCTCAGAGGGAAGAATTTTGGATTTGGTCCGATGTAATCTATCCCTTAGTACGAGGATAGCAACTATGCTTCAAGTGCCACATAGCGTAACATATTTAAATTGGCAAATAGTGTCACCTTTACCTCAACTTTGGATGCAAATAACTGCGAAACGAAATGTCCGATCTGAAATCTGCTTGCATTTTTGAAGCGTAGAATTCCTCATATTTTCCTTCCTCTCACGGATCTTTAAAGGCAATTCTAAAAATAAATATGGGCTGATATGACAATTCATGTTTAAAGTGGCCTACAAAAATTAACTTGTTAAAATGTTTGTTGTTTAATGGTTTGGACACGTTGTTCGCATGCCTCCTGACAGACTTCCTAGACAGGTCATGCTAGCCGAGATGCGAGCGCGTCGCCCTCCTGGTAGGCCAAGAAACAAGTGGTGGGATCAGGTAAAGAACCTCTCTGAGTCCCGCCTGGGGATTGCGCCGGAGTCTCTTGAGTTGGTGGCGGAGGATCGAGAACGATTTAAAGAATATTTGGCCACCATCGCTCCGCGACCCTTTTGAAGGATAAGCGGCTTTCGAAAATGACGGCAAAAAGTAAAAGACATATGAGCATGCGGTTTTCTGTTTTTAATAACTTAAGGTAAGATTAGACTGTATACCAAGTGGTCTTATAAGCAAACGCTGAAATATGACTCAAATTTTAATCATAAGCACATTTGACGGGCTAAAAGTCAGATGTATTAGACTATACGGCGTTGTATCACCAAAACGTTCATATGCTCTCTGCTGGGAGTACGGGTGATAAATTTTTCATCTATCTAATTACTTAAGTTATTACACTGTATGCCACTGTTATACTTAAATCACTCACAAAAACATGAAGTTTGCACGCCACTTGACGATAAACACAAATCTAAACAAGAATTCTTTCAAACAAGATAGTTTGCAAATTCATTTGATATTTTCTGGAAAAATTTCAAATCTAAAATAAATTTATTTTAAAAATCTAAAAATATTTTGTGTCATTTATGCCTGAACTGAAAACAAATTATGATTTTTTGACATGACCAAATATTCCATGGTGAAAATTTCTAGTCCAGTCAATAAAGCATCTCGAAGTTGCATTAAATCAGAAAACTTTGAAACTTTGTACACTTGTTTGTAATCAAAATACAATAACCAATGAACAAAAATCCAAATTTTTTTTTATAAGGAACATGTTTTTTTGCAATATTCTAAACCGCTTATAATTTTTACGGCATAATTCCTGCATCAAAGCTCTTTCGCTCGTGGATAGAAAAGACTAATAGTAAACTAATAGCAAAAAAATCCATGCAAAAAAGGGATAGTAAGAAAGGTTTACAGGCTTTTTTGCCCGTATTACCCGCAGCATAAATCTGTTTGTCCCATTTCTTTTGAAAATGTTCTTGATTGTACAGCTTTCAAAGTCTTTGCAAGCAGAAACTAACATCTTTTAATACGACAATATGGATACAGACAATTACTGTACTCCACAGTATTCCACAGTACTCCCAATTACTGTATCGACAATTGTTGTCTATTTTTATTAAATAGCGTTAGTTCTATTATATTTTAACCCCTTGAGACCGAGGGGTCATATATGACCCCACGCTATTTTTCGTTATTATTACTTTAACCACAATTCTACCTGTCGTTTGTCTATTGAACGTAGAAGGCAATGCATTTTAGCATCTATATATACCAGTAACATGACAGTTCTCCAGTTCTTAGTACATTTTTTTGGCGTGTTGAGTGCATTGTGTACGGCGGTCAACTATTTTTGATATATAATAAAATAAATTGAAGAAAGTCGTTCCAAAGGTAAATATATGTTTTGAGATTTGATGTATTTCATTAAAATATATCGATATCAGCAAAAAGCTTAGTAGTTTCATCAAAATAAGCAAAATAAGTTGGGGTCCCATGTGACCCCATCGGCCACAAGTAAAACTTTTTGATGTGTGCTTTCGTTTAGTTTTGATTTTATTATTTTGCAGTTTTGTTCGCAACATGATAAATAAAAGATTTTATTTCAATAAAGAAAAGGATTTGGAGGAAATATGCTAAATCCTGGAAGCTGATAACAGTGACGAAGAAGTGACGCCATTGGACGCAGAAGATATTGCTTTCCTTGAAGACGATGTTGACAATATTGAGCCTGGTGCAGAAGTTGTAATTGAGGAATGCAAGGTTACGGATCTGAATAAGCCGTCTACGTCTTCCGAGGCATTTCATTTTTTGTCACTGAACGCAATTGAGGCCCCCCTACCCCTTAACGTTTCAACCAAAAGAATTCGACCGAACCCTGAGTTTTCATACTCAAAAGTTTTGCTCTCTGATGAAGGCTGCGATGGCACACCCTTATCTGTGTTTGAAGGTGTTACTCAGCTCAAACCGCTCTTGGGCCTTATAAAGGAGCAAAGTCAACTTTATGCTCTACAAAAGGGTGAACAATTTGCCATTACAATTCATGAACACATGATATAGTTTTCTGGCCAAAACCAAATGAAGCAATACGTCAA
Organism: Neoascia interrupta; assembly: GCA_947623515.1. Classification (NCBI taxonomy): domain Eukaryota; kingdom Metazoa; phylum Arthropoda; class Insecta; order Diptera; family Syrphidae; genus Neoascia; species Neoascia interrupta. The sequence continues at coordinate 106,849,333 of OX392462.1, forward strand.
CGGAAAACCAGTCCAATGGGGCTTCAAATGTTGGTGCCAATGCCATGCTAAAACGGGCTACCTTTATCAAATTGATATGTATCTCGGCAAAAAAGCAACACACGCTTGGGTGAGTCCGTTATATTTGCCCTTACAAAAGGTTTTGAAAAGACAGTTTGCGAATTCTACTTCGACAACTTTTTCAACTCTCCAGCTCTACAGCAAAAACTGTCTCAAAAGGAAATAATGGCATGTGGAAATGTTCGCGTTAACCCTAAGGGAATGCCAAAATTTGAAACCAGTACGACAAAAACTCGGCGTGGTGAGTTTGCGAATTGATGCGTTTTCTTCAAAAAATATTTCTGTAGTCAGGTGGTTTGACAACAAAGATGTGCACATGTGCTTGAACTTCCTTTCGCCACTTGATGTGTAAAAATTAGTATCCAATGCCCAAATATTATAAAAATATACAACAATTTTATGGGGGGTGTTGATCTCATGGATCAAAAAAACATCAACTCGACCGCAAATCAAAAATTAAATACTATTTGCGTTTTTTTTTGACTTGATGGAGATAGGCATAAACAATAGCTATACTGCCTACAAAAAAATTCACGAAAAGGAGAAATCACACATAACAAGTTTTGAGATCAAACGTTCTATTGCCATGGGCCTCATGGGAAGATATAGCCAAAGGAAAACATCATTGTTAACGACTGGACGAAGAACGGCTTACAAGCGTAAAGTGGAAAACAGCTCAAATGGATATAAGCATATAATCAAAAAAGAAGCAAAAAGAGAGCGATGTATCGCTTGTCCTCGTAAAAATGACAGAAAAACCAACAACAAGTGCGTTAAGTGCAATCTCTATTTTTGTTTTACCAAGAATCGCGACTGTTTCACTAAATTTCACAAGAAAATAGGTATTACTGCCATAGGCGAAAAGTTTTAGCATAGCTATGTTTAGCTTAAAAAAACATAAATTGTACATTTTCTGTGGCTTAAAATTTAAAACTTGAAATGTGCAGCATTGAGCATCACAAAAATCTCGGAAAAAGTTTGATTTGAGACCGATGGGGTCAAATATGACCCCAGAGTTTTTAGCCATTTGCGTTTTTTTCAAACTCTCCGGACCACTTTTTCTCTTAAACAAATTTTTCTTTAAACAAAATAATAACAAATCCAGATGCCTTTTTGAGATTTTCATAGTGGTCTAGGCTTCGGTCTCAAGGGGTTAAGCAAATAAAAAAATTGAGACCTTAAAAAAGTTCTCCAGTGTCCTTTAAAGGAAACTCGTTGCATTTTAAAAACCCTTTTCTAAATATAACTTCTATAATACCCCAACAATATGAAAGACTTTAAACTTAATCAATAAAAAGTGTCTTAAGAATACCAATCAATAAAAATCGAAACATACAAATATACTTTTTGTTTACATTGTAAAACGTCTACATTAGTAGATTTTTGCCAGCAGCAATTTTTTCAATTTATTTTGCAGTCACTGACATCCGCACCGCTCTAAAGGAACAAATTCAAGGTCCCAATCAGATGTGTTGCAAATTTATTAGTCTGCCTCGCTTGCAGCCAACAATTTTTTCATAATACAAATATTTTTTTATCTTTGAATTTGCTAAGTTTTCTTGCATATTTGGCAGAGCCATAAACAAATTTTTTCTCTTCATTTCGTAAAGAAATTTGTATTTGATGCGACCGCGACGGCGCATACAAAAAAATGTCGAAAAATTAAATAAGCACTGGGTCAATATACGAGGGTGATAAACATTTTTTTTAATTTTGCTCTGTGCCACTGATTCATAACACACCATACACGTTCAAGTGAGAGCGCACACAAATCATAGACGAGTAGTGGCTACCCTTCTCCCAAGTACCAGCTCGCATAACGTATTTTTTTTTTGTAGGATTGCATCAAGCGATACTGCATTTGCGCGAAAGGACTATATTTTTTCCAAATATGTATACGGGTATTAGGGAAAGTATATGGCTTTCTTTTTTTCTCCCACACAATCAAACTCCTACAATCCCTTCCATTTGCATGTTTGCAAGTGTTTTAAATATTATGAATGAGCTGGTTGTTAAGAATGGTAATTTGTAAGTATAAAGGTATCAAAGGCAAATTATCGCGAATTTTTTGCAATTTTCGTTTTGTTTTATAAATATATGTAGGTATGTATATCAAGGAAGAGATTCTTATCTCGTGGTATGGTGTTGGGTGGGATAAAAGCAGCTTAAGGGCAGGTGTCCCGAAACAACCAACTCAAATCTCATGTAAACGAATTTGAATGTGTTAGTGAGCTACTCTTCAATGATTTCTTTTTCTCATCGCATTCGCAAACGGAAACCCAAGTAGATCACGCACCCAGGCAAAGCGGAGTGGTCTACCTACACATATGTACATGCATGTATACGGCAAACAAAAAAAGAACTGTGTAGAATGTAATGAGAAAATACACATTTTTTTCCTCTTTCGATGGGATACGGCGGCATGGCATATGGATAGGAAAGAATGGGAATTCATATTAGCTGTTATGAAAGAAAGAATGGTACCTACCTAAAATATTTAGTTAGATAAAAATGTTGAATGGAAATGATAATAGCACCACGCGACCACGAATTTTTTTCAAATTTTTGTTGGATTTGAAGAAAATATGATGATCTACCTTCATTTATTATAAATATTACATTTTTATTGTAGGTAGGTACCTATGTTATCAAAAAAAAAAAAAAAACAAGTTGTTTGTTGCCTTCAGTTTGTGAAGGTGTAAGTAAATAATTTCAGGTGAGAAAGACAACATTTATTTGAGAGAATTTGGATCATGAGTGATAACTGTCGAATTTTCATTATTCAATTGAATAGTTCTGTATTATTTTACAAACAGGATTCTTAAAGTCCTTTTATCTCACCCAACACCATACCACGAGATAAAAATCTCTTCGTTGGTACCTAAATAAAAAAAAATTGGTAAATAAAAAAAAAAACATGAAAAAAATTCGCGATAATTTCCAATGATACTTACTTATTCTTTACACAAATAAGTCTCACTCTAACACCCTCTTCCTATAGCGTCATGCGGTGCAAAAGAAAGCCAAATTGGGGTTCGGGCATTTGGGTATACATACTATCTGCGCACTCCCACTTCAACCCTTTTACCATTGCCATCGTCATGTACAACCACCGGAATCAAAAACGAGCCAATTTCCTCCTCTTCACTGGTATACCTACATGCGCTACCCTGAATTATAAGTATGAGTGCCTATATACCAGTAATTGTCGCCAAGCACTTTGACACATTGTCAACAATACCAGACATTCCATTCATGCCCTGCACCATTACCTATAATATAAAAAAAACACACACTGACGACCATTATCTACTAACGAAAAAAAAACATTGTGAGACACGAATACAAATACATACGGAGAAGAAGGGTGACGCTAAAGTAAATTGAGAGAAAGATATGGTAGCACCACCAGGAAGATTCGTTTAAAACAAGCTTTCCTTGTGTGTGTGATGAAAGTATTTTTTTAGGGGAAAAATGCAGAATAGACTACTTTTCCGAAATTAAAATTTAAAAAACGGTTTGTAAAACAAAGATTTTGTTTTCTCGATCCAATTAAAAAACGTCAAAAAAAAAGTATGTGGGAGTATTACTGGCTGTATTTCGCTTACAAAACGCTTGCAAATGTTAACATATTGAAGTGCATTCTTAGATGTGTTGCATAAGAAAAAACAAAAACCGAGAGTTACTAATCCATATATTAACCTTTTATAGAAAAGGTATTTCAAAAAAATAGAAAATACAAATATCCATTTCGCGGCGAAAGGCGTAAAATATTCGATAAAAAAGTATTTTTTTTTAATTTTTCAAACTCTCTGGCCCTTTTTGATAAAAGAATTGTTTGACTTGACATATTTCCAACCAAAAGATTTTTGTTTGATTTAAATATTCGCAAAATTACGGGAGCTATACCGTTCGACGCAAATAAACCCTAAAGAGTAATCTAATTTTCCATGGGACACCCACCCTTAAGGATCCTGTTTGTTAGAAGGAGAAAGTGTTTAAACTCTTTCTCTTTGTGCCGATATGAGATCTCGCATAATATCGAGGTAGGGTACCTACCTTACACCTGGATTTAACAAAAATTGCGAAAGGTTAGGTATGTACCTACCAACCTACATGTTTTTTTTTTTTTTTTTTTTTAACACATAACTGCAATAAATGTGTAGCCTTTATCATAAAGTTTTACTGGCTGTCGCTTGCCCCACAGCCCATTCTCTGTCATTTCTACCTACATACTTTTTTTTCATAATAATCTGAGTTCTCATTCTATCCATATCCCACAGAAACAGAGGAAAAAAATGTGTATCTTCTGCTTACACTTCTCCACAGATTTTTTTGTTTGCCAAAATGCATTATACCTATAAGTACATGTACACTGTAGGTATGTATACGTCAGCGCTCTGCCTGGGCTTCCGTCTGCGAATGCGATAGGAAAAAGTAATCATGGAAAGGTAGCTCACTAACACATAGAAATACGTTTACATGAGATTTGAGTCGGCTGTTTCGGCACACCTACCCTTAAAGAAGATACATGTAACAAATTAAGGTAAAAATATACTAACCTTGTTAAGGGTTTGCTTTCTACACTCACGCACAGTACATATATAAATATTGCTCTGAGATGCGAAAGATATGTAGTGTTTAGTGTTAAGTTCTTTACCCAAGATTTTAAATCTCCTTGCTTTCCAGAGAGAAAACAGCTTTCACCATAAGAGAAAACAACCACACATGTACAAGTCCATGTTCACATTCTACACAGGCAGATGATAAAAACACAAAAAAGCGAAAATACCTCATCGTTAATCATACCAGACGGAATCAATCAATGTGACGTACAAGTAGAGGTTTGTTTGACTTATGTGTAATTGGGCATCCATTCAGTTGATGGCAAAAAAACAACCCCAGTGCAAAATTTGATAATCGGTAAATATGGGAGATGATATTATGATCGATTTTCATGTTTGCAACTGCAATTGATTAGGCATCTTACACGTGATGCAGGCATTGCATGAATAGTGCCTTACTAGCGATATCCATTCAGACAAGAGTATTGGAGAGATCCAAATATCCATTCAAAAAAGCGTTTTGGGGAGAGAAAAAACTGACTACACTTTTAATTAAAAGTAAATTAATACATAATTAAAATACAAACATACAATAATACAATAATCTTAAACAAATAAACAAAAAAATTAATACTAAAAGGGCACTTAGCCTTAACATTAAAATAATACTTGATTGTTTTGATATCGTCGGTCCATCATTAGTGTTCATCGTAAATAAAATCTTTTAGATGTGGCGTATTTCCGCACAATCTAAAAGAATCAATTGTTGTGCCCATACCCAAAGAAGCAGGAACAATAATGTCTGAAAAGTTTAGACCAATAAATATGATGCCAATCGTTGAAAAAATAGTGGAAAAATGTGCATATGAGCAGTTTTATAAATTTGTGTCAGACAAAAAAATCTTAATCAAAAACCAATCGGGTTTTCGTTCGGGGCACTCTTGTGAAACATCTTTACTTTGAAGCAGTGTGTGCATGATGATAATATAATCATAGCGTTGTTCTTAAATTTTCAAAGAGCGTTTGAGACAATAGACAGAAATATATGTGTGAAAAAACTTTATAAATATGGTGGAAGGTGTAAAGAACTTGAGTGGTTTAAATCATACCTGACCGACCGAAGTCAAAGAACTTGCTTTAATAAGGTTCTTTCAAATGTTGAACATACTGCGTTTGGTGTCCCTTAAGGTACTATACTTGGACCCTTGTTATTTTTATTATATATAAATAACATATCCAATGTGTTAAAATTTTACGAAATTTCACTCTTTGCCTATGATGCGCTTATATTTTTTCATGGTAAAAACTTTAATGTTAAAAAAACCAAGCGTATGGTGATAAATAGTGATTGCCCTATAGACTTAAAAATTGACGGGGTAACCATTGAACAAGTGAAAGAAATTAAATATCTTGGAATAAAATTAGACATTAACCTTAAATTCGCGAACCACATGACTTATATTATATGCAAAATTTCTAAAAAAGTGGGTTTTTTGAGAAGAATACGAAAAGACATAACAACGATATGCGCTATTAATATTTATAATACAATGATTAAATCTCATTTCGATTTTTGTTCCACAATTTGGTTCATTGGGCGCAATGAAATGTTACATCGGCTTCAAATCATGCAGAACAAAGCAATGAGGATAATTTTGAGATGCAGCTATCAAACGCCGACTCGTTGGATGTTGTCTTGTCTAAAATGGTTGAATGTCAAGCAGCATTATACATTAAAATTCCTAATGTTCGTCTTTAAAATGAAACACAACATGGTTCCAGAGTATCTAACATCAAAACTGCAGTACGTTCAAGACGCACAGCCTTATTTACTGAGAAATAACAATAACTTTAGATTACAATATTATAGAAACAATCAATCACAAAATATGGTCCTGTACAAAGGACTTAAACTATTTAACGAACTTCCATTTGACATTAAAAATGAAATAAATATTAATCGATTCAAAAGTAATTTAATAAATCATTTAAAAATCACAATAGCCTAACTTAAATTAAATTATTAAAATAGAAATTTATTCTTAAACCAGTAGATTGTAAATAGTATCATATTACTAAATAAAGTTATCAATCAAACAAACTGAACTAAAAAGTGCTTAACTTTGAGTTATGGGTGAATCATAAAATAAATGGGTAGATTCTGCTAAAACTTTATAGCTAGTGAAAGTAAGGTAGAAAATATATTATGTTCTTCCCTTAAAATTGATGCCCATATACCAACAATTTTAGACGATGGTTCAAACTTTATTCATGAATGCTTAAATAATAGTTTTTACTGGAAAAATTACAGCTAAAAACTGTTTTTAATTAAAAAAATATATGCCTGAAATTTTTTGTTGGATTCAATAAAAAGGTTATTGGTATTGATAAATCGTACAATAAGATCAACAATTTGCTGAAGACGTATTTTTGCTGCGCAATTTAAGGCAATTATCAATTTTTCATCCTTTTTTCGTCAAAAACACGAAAAGCAAAAACATTTTTTGCTAGATTTTGTGCTGTCTTTATATATATCTTATTCCAAAGTAATATCAAAACCTAACAAAATATTTTTGCGAGAAAAAGTAGAGCTAAAAACTGTTTTTATTTAAAAAAAAAATATTTGCCTGTAAGTTTTTTGTTAGATTCAATAAAAATGTTGTTGTTACTGAAACAGCGTACAATAAAATCAACAATTTGCTTAAGACGTATTTTTGCTGCCCAATTTAAAACAATTATCAATTTTTCATCCTTTTCCCGTCAAAAATAAGAAAAGCAAAAACATTGTTTGCTAGATTTTGTGTTGTTTGTTGTTTTTATATAATATCTTATTCCAAAGTAATATCAAAATCTAACAAAATGTGTTTCCGAGAAAAATTAGAGCCAAAAATTGTTTTTTATTTAAAAAAAACATTTGCCCTTAAGTTTTTTGTTAGATTCAATAAAAAGGCTGTTGTTATTGATAAAGCATACAATAAAATCAACAATTTGCTGAAGACGTATTTTTGCCGCGCAATTTAAGGCAATTATCAAGTTTTCATCCTTTTTTCGTCAAAAACACGAAAAGCAAGAACATTTTTTGTTAGATTTTGTGTTGTTTGTTGTCCTAATGTATATCTTATTTTTCCGAGAAAAATTAGAGCCAAAAACTATTTTTTATTTAAAAAAAATATTTGATTGCAAATTTTTTGTTGGATTCAATAAAAAAGTTTTTGTTATTGATAAAGCGTACAGTAAGATTAACAATTTGCTGAAGACGTATTTTCGCAATTTAAGGCAATTATTAATTTTTGTCGTTTTTTCAGTCAAAAACACGAAAAGAAAAAACATTTTTCGCTAGATTTTGTGTTGTTTGTTGCCCTATAAATACTTCTTCCCACGGTAAAAAAAATTACGGTCGGATGAGTTAATGTTTGGGTTTGCCCTTTTTAAAGTCTAATTTGACTGGAATATTCTAGTATCGGAATATTATGTTTGTGTTCCTATTACATAGTTTTCCCTAAGGGTAATATTTATCTGTCAAAACAAATATGGTCATACCGGAAAATAACGACATATGGTCACATGAAATGATGGTGATTACACCATATGACGACTGTCAAAAGATCTGTCAAAAAAGGAATATATATGACCAAATGGCATACAGTCCAATGTTACCTTTATTTATAAGAGCATCAAATTTTGGAAAAAAAATTGAACTTAATAACAAAAAAATTGGAAAAAATTTACTTCGAAATTTTTTTTCAAAACTTTGAGTTTAAAAATTAATTTTTCATAAGCTGTACACTAAAACAGCTTTATTTAAAATTAAAATAAAAGAAGAGGATTCTGGCTTTACAGAAAGGTTTATCTTGAAAATGTCAGTGTTACCATTGTTTTTTAATATTTTTTTTTGTTTTGTCATATTTTTAGAAAATCGCCCTCCCGGCTAAACGGGGGGGGGGGATAGACCCCCATCCAATACAGTATTTTTCTTGTATTGGCTTAACCTATACGCCCTATTTTTGTCACACCTTAACTGAAACTCCCTGTATAATAAACCCTATGAATTCAAAAAAGTTCAATATCTTGTGTTTCGATCAACATTTTTTTACCAAATTTTCTCCAAATGTGTGCTAGCCCAACATAAATAAGTGTACAAAATTTCATTGTACGTTTATGCCATGCTATATGAAGTGTCACATTCCCTCAGAGAATGAGAAAAGACATCCTTCCTGTATCTGTATAATTCTATTTCTTTTTTATCAACGCTCAGATTTCTTGAATTATAAGAATTGATTTGTGAAAAGAGAAGAGCGCGTAGAATATGGCATTGCACGAGGACACCCCTAAACAAAACCCTCTTAAACCACCTCTCAAAAGCTGAAAAAATGCTGCAAGATTATAAAAATCGTTAGACCACTGAATGCCTTGAATAATTTTCGGCGGATAAAAATGAATTAATAAATAAAGTGGTCCAACCGCTCGAGGTGACTCAGGGCCAACTTCTCAACAATGTATGCTAAGTGTGTTAATATTTCCACAGAAAAGGGGACCTACGATTTTTTGCCGAATCCGAACGGCACTTAAAAAGTTTTTCAAGGCAAATGTTATTCTCGGTGGTTTTTCAGACCCTCGCGGAGGTGGGGACCGTAAAAAACAACGAGTCCTTTTTTCAGGTGACGATGGCAGGCTTCAAAACCCAGGCCTCCGGCGCTGTGGAAAGCAGTTAAGTCCATCAAGAAACATATAATCCACTCGGTCCTATAGTCCAGGCAACGAAGCAAAAATAGGGGAAATAATTCGTGTAGAAGCGAATTTTGGCACAGTTGTAGAGAAAGGTGTCCTGAAGGACATACCGAAAGTACTGGTGGGTGGGAGCGGAGCTAACGGGTGGGCGCGGCTTTAAAGGTCCCTTTTTTCAGTTTTTGGCTCTATTATAATATCTCGAAAACTATAGCTCCCAGTGAAAAAATGTTGGCTACTAAACTAATCTACACAAAATTATCTACAAAAAAGATAATACACACTTTTTCGGTGGGATGAATACTTAGGAGATATAGAGGTGGGAAATAGACTTTTTTAATTAAAGTGACTTTGTAAAAAAATTAAAGATTGAGACGGATACGTAGTACATACATTCATCGTATCGCTTCGCTTTTCGACTTCGAAAAATCTTGAGGTTTAGAGTTTGGGATGTCAAGTTGTGGTGCATTTTTGCAGGAGCCAAGGCATACCCACACCCGCAGTCGTGATGCATTGGCGTAATAATGTTTTTTGGAATTGAGTCCCATTGCTTGTCGTCGTGTTTAATACCATCATCTCTCTGTTCCACCCTTATTGAGTGAGTGGTTGAAGGCTAGCGTAAAGCTCTATACCTAGCTATCACAGTATTTTGTACCTGTAGCTCAAGCCCGAAAAATATTATGCACGCGATTTGGAGAAAGCAGTATTTGACAATACTTTGTTACGTTAACAGATTTACCTGTATAGGTATCCTTAGGACTATTTCACACATATCCGGCAGCCGGCTAACCTGTACCGGATACCTGTGATCAGTGGAAGGACATTCTTAAGGGCAAGGTGATGGTAATCCCTTTTGATGTCTCTAAAAGGAAATTCGTTGTTTTCCCTTTAATTTTTGTTTTGCGAGATAACCTATTTGTGAGAACGATGATATCTAGCAATAATTTATTTGGGCGTATTGCACAATTTAATGGTGAAAGCTATTCCATTTGGAGAGCACAAATGGAGGCTATCCTGCACAAAACCCGTGCAATCAAATACGTGAATGGAACAATTCCCCGTCCAACAGAAGCCGGAGCAGAGCAGACCACATGGGATGAAAAAGACCTGGATGCACGCGGTGAGCTAACTTTGTCACTGGAGCCCAACATAGTCAGTCTGTTGAAACACATGTCGACATCAAAGGAGGTATGGGATTTTCTACAAAGCTCATACGATAAGAAAGGTCCTAGGCAAAAGGTAAGAGAATTCAGGAAGTTGCTGAGCGTACGGATGGATAGTGGCCATTCAATGGTGGAACACATCAGATGCTTCATAGCCATAGTTAATCGACTGAACGAGCTAAACGCCAAGTTGGATCAGGATTTACTGGTAGTACTTCTTTTGGATACATTATCGGAGGACTACAAAGATGTTAAGGCAGCGTTTGATGCTCAAAGTACCTATCCGGAGCTGGATACAGTTTACTCGAGGCTAATAGAAGTAGGCGAACGAAAACGAGACACAAACACAGCACTCAAAGTAAAGTTTAACAAATTCGATCGACACACGCCGGCTAACAAGTTTCACAATCCATTCTTCAAGCCAAAAGCAAATAATTATTTCCCTTATAATTGCAGGAAATGTGGGAAAAGGGATATATGGCTAAAAACTGCAGGTTTACCGAGCGCTCACAACAAATCCAAGAGAAAATTGGAACAGACAGAGATGATTGCGGTTTTATTGTGAAAGAATTTGCACATCAGTCTTCTCAATTGGCTAAGAAGGCAGAAGACGTAAACAGTTGGTGCTTTGATAGCGGCGCAACTTCTCACATGTGTGCATCAAAAAGCAAATTTTCCGACCTGCGAGAATGCCCACACAAAACCTACGTAAAATTGGCAAATAATCAACTAGTCAAAATACACGGAGTTGGTAGCGTAGTGATCAAGCCATTAGTGGAAAATGAAGTGACGGAGCGCCGGATTTGAACGAAAACTTGATCTTGTGTGGGCAAAGCAGAAGATAACGATTGCAAGATTGTGTTCGAAAATAGCTGTGCATCGATTTACAACCCTAACGGACACCTGTTACTGATTGCAAAGAGGGAAAACGAGCTCTACACATTTCGGGAATGTGCTACTTCACACAAAACGAAACTGATCGAATCGATTTTAACCTGGCATAAGCGTATGGGACATTTGAACATTCGTGCACTAAAACATATGTTATCAAAGCGGATGGTTCATGGACTACCAGATAAATTCGACTGTGATTTGGTTGACTGCAGCTCCTGCCACAGGGCAAAGCAAACAAAGAAGCCGTTCACTGTGGTTTTGGAAAAAACGACCAGTCAGCTGCTAGAGCGAATCCACTCAGACATTTGTGGTCCTATGAGGACAGAATCGATTGGTAAGTCGATGTACTTTATTACTTTTGTGGATGACTACTCGCGAAAAATAGTGGTTTATTTTTTGAAACACAAAACCGAAGCGTTGGAAAAATTTAAGGCTTATAAAGCTCTTGTCGAGAATCAGTTGGAGCTCAGGATAAAGGCCTTACGGACGGACAACGGATCAGAGTTTACCAACAACCATTTCGAAAGATTCTTGGAACAGCATGGCATAACTCACGAGCTCACAGTTCCATATACCCCGGAGCAAAACGGGATGGCAGAACGTGTCAACAGAACGTTGGTGGAAATGGCGAGATGCATAAAAGTCGAACTAAACTTGCCGGATTTCTTATGGGCGGAACTTATTGCCACATCAGTTTATATAAGAAATTGTTGTCCCACGAAGCTGAACAAGGACCAGACGCCAGAGGAATTGTGGACAAAAAAGATTCCTAGCGTAAAGCATTTCTACGAAATAGGTACAGTTTGCTATGCACTCAACAAAAAGGGCAATCTTGGTAAGTTTGAAGCCAAGGGGGTAAAGCACGTGTTGATTGGATACTCCGATGCCGCAGAAACATACAGACTTTGGAAGCCAGGCACTCAAATCATCATAACCAGCAGAGATATTCAATTCACAAATGAGATGTACAGAGGCGAGCGGCAGCATGAAGGCAAAAGTGAAATTTTTGCCTGAAAAGCATGAAGGCAAAAAGCGAAGAAGGCGCGAACTATTATTTTTTTCAGATGCAAAGGCCGCAGATAGATTTAGAAGTCAAATCACAAGTGATGCATGCAGCGCAACCCGACCGAGAAGTTTTAGATATCGACGAAGTCAACCCAAATACGTCGGACAATAAATCGGAAGACGACGATGAGTTCGGGATTCCCGGGGATCCGCTTGAAGCAATGAAGGCGGAATACCAGTCGTTGATGAAAAATGGAACCTGGGAACTTGTGGACCGACCTGTGGACAGAAATGTGATAGAGTGTAAGTGGATGTTCAAGACGAAATATAGACCAGACGGTAAAGTTGAACGAAGGAAGGCGCGCTTGGTGGCAAAGGGCTATGATCAGGTATATGGACTCGACTACACAGACACGTATGCACCAGTGGCTAACGCCAGTTCGATCAGACTTACTTTTGCGATCGCTGTGGAAAGATGTCTAGATCTGCATCATATCGACGTCTCAACTGCATATCTTAATGGTGATATAGACGCAGAAATCTATATGGAACAACCAGAAGCATTTATTGCGGACGTGAATAAGGTGTGTCGGTTGAAAAAGGCCATATACGGGCTTAAGCAAGCTGGAAGAAGATGGAATATCAAACTTGACCAGATTCTACGCAAACTCGATTTTAAACCTTCGTGTTATGGCAGCTGCATTAACTATTCGATTGTTGAGGAACGCATCACACTCATAACCGTGTACGTGGATGATCTCCTAATAGCAACAAATGATGAACCAGAATATCGACGTTTGATGACAAATCTTGCGAGCGAGTTCGACATCAGAGTTGGGTATGCCAACTAGACGTGTTGGTTTGGAGGTCGAAAGAACCAATGACACACTAATCATACGTCAGACTGGATACATCAAGAACCTGTTAAAAAGCTATCAACTGGACGGATGCAAGCCAAGCCGTTTACCGATGCCAGTTGGGGTGAAGTTGCAGAAGGAACCAGTTGTTGAAGGGGAGCGGAAGACTACCAAAAACAAACAATATCGTAAGTTGGTGGGCTCACTTTTATATTTATCTATTTACAGCAGACCAGATATAGCTTTTGCCGTGAACAGACTTGCGCAGTTCAATGAAGACCCGCGAGTACAACATATGAGCTCGGCACTTAATGTTCTGCGATACATTTGTGGGACTGTCGACGCTGGAGTGAAGTACACAAAGTCTGGTCTGCCACTACATGCTTATGCTGACTCTAGCTGGGCTAATGATGAAGACGACCGCAAATCACAAGCTGGGTTCGTGTTCCGATACGCTGGGGGTGCTATTGCTTGGAGTTCAAAAAAGCACCGCATCGTAACCACATCAAGCACCGAGGCGGAATATGTCACGCTTGCCTCAGTCGTGAAAGAAGCGGAGTATTTTTGACTCTTACTTACAGAGTTGAAGCTACATCAAGGGCCGATCACCATCTTCAATGACAGCAGAAGTGCACAATGCATTGCAGCAGCTCAGGGCAATCAAGGGAAGACAAAACACTTGGACGTCAGATACCACTATGTAAAAGAAGCTATCGCATCAGGATCTGTTGAGATGAGGTATCTACGCACCGAAGATATGCCAGCTGATGCGCTGACTAAAGCTGTGCCACCGAAGAAGCACTTTCAATGTTATAAGAAGATCGGAATGAATTTTGGTAATTTTTTCGTTTAACTCATTTTCAATGTTAATGAATTAAATTTTTGATCAATCTTTTCTAAATGAAATACTTAATAATTTATAGTTAAATAATCATTATAAATTTTGCCTTTATTATAACCATGTGTAAATGATATTGACTTAATTTGAGACAAACGTATGTAGATACACTTATGTAAAGGAAAGCAATTATGAAGTTGAGAAGAAGTGATGGTAATCCCTTTTGAAGTCTATCCTGCGACGTTTGCGACATCTAACCGTGAGCCTAGTTACAACTTCACTATTGGCTTCCTGTAGAACTCTCATCTGTTTTTGTCATCAGCCGTCTTAGAGAACAGAACATAAAATAAAAGTCTTCACAAGTAATTCATAAAGTATAAATTGCATTTGATTTTTCCTTAACTGCGCCAACACAAGGGCTACCGGGGCAGTTCTTACACCTGCAAAGGTGACCAAAGGATGTATATTTCAAACATGAGGCCTGTCAATGTTTTCCCACAGGTATTTGTGAAACGTCGAAGAGAGTGCTGCTTCGAAGCCGTTCGGGTCAAAATCAGTAAGGACGGCAATCCTTAGAAGGGCTACGAAGTCTATATACTCGCCAATTACTGTAATATTTGGATATATAGCAGCCTGATCCAACCAACACTTCCCCTGTTGTGATTTTGTTGAAATTAATGCCAACAGAAGTAAGCTACCCACTTAAAAACAGGACTCCTGCGACTTTCTCAATTGAAAAAAAGCTTTGAACTGTCAAACTGTGAGAAAGCGAATTTTATAGAGGTGCAAATTTATTTAATTTTTGATTACAATTTGGAGTGAAAAATATTAAAAGTGCGGTGAAGAGCTTCGACTTTGGTCACTTGTCCAGGAAAAAGTGAAGTCTTTTGAAATGGCCCAGTGCAGCAGGTGTAAATTGGCCATTAAAGGCGAGACGGGCATAAGCTGCGAAGGCGTATGCAAAAAGGTATTTCATTGTACTCTTAAATGCTCCGGATTGGACCAATATTCGAGCAGAGTAATTGAAGGAGACAACATGGTAAGATTTATTTGCGATGAATGTATACTCTACATACAAAACGTCGATTTGGTGGTAAAAGAAATGCAGGAGAGTGTAGAAGAAAACACACGGCACTTGAAGCAATACAAAGAGGAGTTCGGAATGTCACTCAAGCAAAATGAAATGGAACTTAAAAACCTATTGGAGGCGATCGAAGCGAGGTACGTCCAGAGACTGGGAGATATGAAAAAGAGTCAGGAAACATGTGAAAGGGGCATTGCAAAAATGGAAAAACTATGCACATTAGCTGAAAACTTCGCGAAGGAAAGTAAAAGCATATATAACGAGGTGCGAAACAATAGTAACAACGTCTGCGACGAATTCAAGAAAATTATGCACAACAACACGAGTAAACACATGGCGGGAAATCAGTTGTCATTCTCTGAAGTTGTCAAGAAGACAAATGACAACCACAGTGACAGGGTGATGCCGAAAATGAGAAAAGAGTTGCCACTTGTTATAAAACCAAAAGGGAAACAAAATAGTATTAAAACAAGGGAAGACTTAAATAAAAAAGTTGATCCGGGAGATTTAAAAATAGCAAATATTGAAACTGCACATAATGGAATAATTATTATCCAGAGCGAGGATTCAAATGAAAGAAATAGAATTAAATCTGCGATCGAAAAAAACATAGGTGATGATTACGAAATTAAGGTACCAAATAAAATTAAACCAAGAATTATTATACCAAACATGAAGTTTAAAAACAATGAGGATGAGTTCATTGAAAGACTGAAAAGGCAAAATAATGTAATTATAAACAGTGAGCTAAAACTTGTCAAATATTTTGAAAATAAGAAAAATAATGTGATAAATTACAACGCAATCATTGAAATTGACGCTGAATCTTTTCCGAAGGTAATTGAGGAAGGTAAACTCAGCATTGGTTGGGAGCGATGTAGAGTTTTTGATGGTGTGGAAATCATGAGATGTTTTAAATGCAAAGGATTCAATCACAAATCGACCGAATGTAAGATTATGGAGGAAACATGCATTAAATGCTTAGGAAATCATAAAACCAGCGAGTGCAACAGTGAAGCAGTCAATAAATGTATAAATTGCAAAAGAGCAAACGAAAAATTTAATCTCGGGCTAGACGACAACCATACGTCACTTAACAGAACATGCCCAGTCTATCTTAATAAACTGGAAGCCAGAAAGAAAAAAATTGGATATTAGCAATTAAACACAATCAAGGGTATTTATATAAACATTCAGGGTTTAACCAATAATTTTAATGAGCTGGAGATATTAGCAGATACTAAACAGTACGAGTTCATGATTTTGTCCGAAACACACCTAATCGAGAAAAAGGTAACCGACAAACTAGTCAACATAAAAATTGAAGGATACAATGACATCTCTTGTTTCTCGAACTCGACTCATACCGGAGGTACAACAATCTACGTTAAAAGAAACTGGAAAGTGACTAAAGTACTTGACAAATCAGTTGATTACAAGAGATGGCTACTTGCGTGCAAATGTAAATGTAGCAGTATGGAACTAGTCATAGTTGCTGTGTATAAAGCGCCAAATAGTTCAGAACGAGAATTTTGTGACTTCATGGAGGAAAACATCGAGAGGCTGACTGAAACACAGGCAAACATTGTGATTGCTGGGGACTTCAACATAAATTGGAGCAAAGATCACCTTTATAAGCGGGAGATTGAGAGAATTCTCAATGATAACTGTTTGTCGCAGAAAATGATGGAGTATTCTAGAGTAACGGAAACATCAAACAGTATAATTGACTACGTCGTTTCAAATATGAGTAATCTCACAGCTCGCACAAATGCGAATAACAAGATTTCTGACCACGAAAGTATTGACGTGTTAATAAACACCACTAAGAATCTAAATGTGGACCAGAAAAAAATAGAAATATACAAATACAAGAAGGACCTCTTTACACATAAATTAAGGGAATCTGATGCAACATTTAACGTGGCTGTAAGCATACATGAGAATGCGAAAAATATCGAAATGATGCTTAGAAATACGGCAAAAGAATTCACTAAAAAGAAAACTATAAAAATGGATAATAAAACAAGTCGATGGTACACAAATGAACTGAAAGCTCTTAAAAAGAAAGTAACCGAAAAATATCAGTTAACTAAGCACTACAATAGAAGTGAGAATTGGGAAGAATACAGAAGATTAAGAAACTACTATAAAGTAAGAATAATCAACGCAAAAAACAGCTACATAAGGAATAAGATAAGACACGCAAACGGACAAAAAGAAATGTGGGTAACTATCAAAAAAATGGTTATTGGACAGCATACAAACGAAATCAAAAATATATGCTTCGATGGAAAGGAGTATATCGACGAATTCGAAATCGCTAAAAAGTTCAACGATTATTTTGTTGAAAGTGTGGGACAGATAGTTAAGTCAATAGAAGATGTTGAATATGTCAATCATTTAAATGAAACTGAAGTTAGATTCAAATTCCGTGAAATAACGCTACAAGAACTAAAAATTATTTGTAAAAAACTAAAAAACAAACCTGACTTCGACAAGATAAGCCCACAGGCTATATTGGATAATTGGGATATCTTGGGACGCACAATACACAGGATTGTAAATGCATCTCTTTTAAATGGTGAGTTCCCAAGTTCATGGAAAGATTCAATGATTACACCGGTGCAAAAAGTAACGAATACGAATAAATGTGAGGAATTTCGACCCATAAACACACTTAAAACGTTAGAGAAAATTATTGAATCTGTTGTAAAACAACAAATGGTGAAATATCTCGAAGATAACAATCTTTTATCTATCTATCAATCTGGATACAGAAAAAACTATTCTTGTGAAGCGGCAGTTAACCACTTAGTTAACGAATGGAAGGACGGCGGAAAGAGAAAGAAAATAATAGCTCTATTCTTGGATTTTAAACGTGCTTTTGAAACTATCGATCGGGATATACTTTTAAGGAAGCTGCATAAGTATGGAATACAGGGTACTGAGCTGGAATGGTTTAGATCTTTTTTGACTAGAAGACAACAACGCACTAAAGTGAATAATACCGTGTCCGGTTTCGTCGAGGTTGAGCAAGGAGTGCCACAAGGTTCAATTTTAGGTGCACTTCTATTTATACTGTACATCAATGATCTGCCAACAATGATAAAGTTTTGTAAAGTAATTTTGTACGCCGACGACACATTGATCTACGCTGAGGGGAAAGACGCTGAGGAATGCAGAAGCAAAATCAACAACGATCTAACGCAACTAATACTCTGGCTAAAAATGAACAAGTTGAAACTAAACGAGCAAAAAACTAAATTATTGGAAGTAAACCTACCGAGCGAAACCAACATCAACATAAACGGAAAACGAATTGAAAATGTAAGCAGTATCAAATACTTAGGAATGACGATTGACAAGGAGTTGAGCAAAAAAACAGTAATTCCTCTTCCTTGCATCAAGCCACCTGAACCTTTTATCCGGTGATGTTTGTGTTTTCGATGATGATATACTACTATATTAACTACTTCTTCTTTTAAATAAATAAATAAATAGAGTGGCGCAACAGCTCGAGATGAAGTTCTCAACAATGTATGCTGTGTGTGTTGATTCATTCACATACAAAGGGACCTACAATTTTTTGCCGAATCCGAACGGCACTTTGAAAAGTTCGTCAGACCCTCGCGGAGGTGGGATCCGTGATTAAAGACGAGTCTTTTTTCAGGTGATGACGGTAGGATTTGAACTCATACGTCCGGCGCAGTAGGCGCACTTCATAACCACTACGCCACGGCAACCCTCTTCTACTACTACTTTGTCTGAAAAAAGGTTTTCCATTTTTGGCAACCTTAAGATAACCATCTTTTATTAATCCTAACCTTGCCATCTAATTATGCGGCAAAAATTAGGCATAGAACATCTTTCAGTCCAGGTTCACCCATTCTGTGACCAATGCGTGCCTCTAAGGGACACTGGGTTGTTGCACCCGTCACCCAACCGCGATCTCTAGCTTATAGGTAGACGGTGCAGACCAAAGTGTTTCCCCTATCTTCTGACTTTTTCTGTAAGCATTCTCTAACGTGTATAGTGCTGTATTTTTTGGTGGTGAGTTAATAAATAGAAAAAAGGTTACCAACGGTATACCATTCCGATTGATTCTGGAAATATTTGCAGCTGGAAGTGGCTCACATTTCCCGGACCCACTTTCCACATATCCGCAGAATATCTTGAACAAAAAAAGCACCGGCACCGCTTAAGCCGCGTTGTCACAAGCAACGTAAAACAGGAACAGAAACAGAATCTCATACCATTAGCAACTGAAACCTTAATTCGCTGAATGCTTTTAGCGTTGCTAATGTATAAAATTCTGTTTATGTTCCTGTTTCTGTTCCTTGTGACACCGCGGCTTAACACTTAAAATTACGAAGACAATGCGATGTTAATAAAAGTATATAAAAATATCCGTCTCAATCTTTATTTTTATTTTTTCACGATAAGTCACTTTAATTAAAAATGCCTATTTCCCACCTCTGTATCTCCTGAAGTATTCATCCCACCAAAAAAGTTTATATAATCTTTTTTGTAGACAATTTTGTGTAGATTTAGTAGTCAACATTTTTTCGCTGAGAGCTATGGTTTTCGAGATATTTACAAAAAACTGAAAAAGGGAACTTTTAAAGCCCCTCCCCCACCCACCAGTACTTTCGGTATGTCATTCAGGGCACCTATCTCTACAACTGTGCCAAAATTTGCATATACACGAATTATTTCCCATATTCGGTCTTCGTTGCCCGGACTACAAATAAAGAAAGCTAACGGCGAATGGGCGAAAGAAAACAAAGATAAAGCTGATTTGTTTCACGCACACGTACCTAGTAGAAAAATTCGAACCGTTTGACGGTCCTCCGTTAGCTGACGTTCAAAACAACAACGCGGAACCTTAATGATTTAGAATGAGAAGTATCGTTAGTTGGACTTCGACAGACAATAAGCAAACTATGTATGACAAACGCTTCTCTTAAACTTTTATGGGCTTCATCAAGGCAATGGAAAGTTGCTGAAGTTATGATTCCAAAACCAGGGAAATATCCGAATCACAAAAAATCTTATAGGCCCATATCGCTTCAGCCGATTTATATCGAAGGTCTTCGAGAAATACCTGCATTGCATCCAACCAACATTAGCAGAAAAACGATCATCCCGGATCATCATTCTGGGGCTTAGGGTGTGCTCGTAAAAATTAAAACCGCGGCTTATCGAATATTATTAAAAAGTCCTCTTTCACGTCTTGGTTGTTTGTTACACTTTTTTTCTTTTTTGTTTGAAGCGCGGTCCAAATGAAAAAAAGAGTTGTGTACCTTTGTAATGTGTATGTATTAGGTAAGAATTTCTTTGTATGTAAAACTTGTGCATTATGATAATGATAGTTTGATGTTGAGAAGAGGTAGTTTGTGCTTCGTCACTTTTTGTGATAGTTTTTATGAATCTGTATCTACTCTGTCCCCTTTGACAGGGTTTAATAAAGTAAAAAAATCGTCAAGTATGAAATCATACCTGAAGCAGACAGTGAAATTGTGCGTGAGGGGGGGCGGTTTTAGCGCGAGAGACCCAATTCTGTATCAAATAGCCATGTCCTACATCCATAGTTTAAGCTCAATAAAGAATCAAATCAAAAGGACTTTATGAGGAGTATATTTGGTTTGGTAAAGCTTAGTACTGAGATCGCGAAAAAATTTTGCTCCCATACAAGTCTCTACAGAGCTTTAAATTTTGCAACCGGTTTTGTAAAGCCGTACGCAGCTGGTGTGCAAAATTCTTACGTTATTATTAGTGTTGAAACGAATAGTATATTCGGCCTAAGGCCAGGGCCGTGGCCGAATATTCGGCTGGATTTCAGATTATAAAGTTCTGAAAAGTACGAACACAGTTGGAGCGAACATGGTTGATTGAACTATAAGATCATTCTATACAAATTCCACAGCTTCTTTTTTGTCGCCCCATGTAGTTTGACAAAGCTTCGTCTTTCACGAAAAATATCCTTCAAAAAAAAAAGATCACCAAGCCATCGATGTTCGAGAAAAACCTTTTCTTTTTTTGCATGCAAGCCTCGTCTCCTTAAATCGCGTTTGTATTCAAATATTCGTTTCCGAGCGATAAGGGAAAGAAAAAGGGTTAATTGGCGCGCTGCCTCCCGTTCGGACGTCTACTGTTGAAATGCAAGGACCGATCACTCAGAGTACGTGTGTGTTGGTAGTGAGTAGATATAGTTTTTTGAAGCAGGTCTTGTATATGAAGAAGAAACGCGACTTCTTCCCTAAAACGCAGAAAAGTTGATATTCTTGCATCACAACATACCTTTTATTAACAACACGTACAACTAATTATTTTGCTCAAAAAAAAAAAAAAAATTAATTTGAAGGTAATTCATTATATCAATGAAGAAAGATACATTTTATTTTTATTCAGTTTTAAAAGCTTTGAAGAAGAAAAGCCCTGTTTGTTTTTTTTAATCTTCAAATAAAGAATTCAATTGAAAATGATCATGTTATTTTGCTTTTTTCTCCTTTTTCCAATTTCGGTATTCGGCCGAATAGTAACTCAATATTCGGTATTCGGCCGAATAGCAAAATACAGTGGACGTCCAGTATAACGAATACCGATACATATTACGAACGTGCAGTATTACGAATAACAATTGAAAGTCAATTCACGTCTCTATATAACGAATGGTGCAAAATCTTAATAGTCTATATAACGAATTCTCTGCAATTTTAGGGAAAAGATACAAGACAAAACATGAGGATCGCTCGCACTTTCATGGAAAAAGGTTTCACCAGTCTCTGAAAAAGTGCTGGCGAAAAATACTGCAACAAGCAACAGAGTTTGATGAAGAGGATAACATCCAATTGGCTGCTCTTCTGAGAAACGAAGCAATGGTATCCAGATCTCATACAGTCAGACTAATCAATGACATTTTTCCAGAGGTAGTTTTACATCTAGCTTTTTCAACGAATATCTAGCTCATTAAAGTTTTTCTTTAAAAAGTCATCTCTTACAGTTAAAGGCCCAGAAGTTTGGAACAGAGCCGAAGAAGGTGAAGGTCCCTTGGTGCAAAAAGAGAATGATGTGACAACAATTTTTTCTTTTCAAAATTGATTTAATTTGATAAGTTTTAAAATTATATAAAGAGTACTTAAGTGATCAAAAAGTATAATGCTGTTGTTTTTACGGCATAAGTTTACCGTAGGTCCAAGTTGAATGTATTGGATTTTTTTATCTTAATATATGGATTTGAGTGTCCTGATTCCGAATCAGCTATTAAAAATTATCAGTCTCGATTAGTTCAGAAGTAATAAAAAGAAAAGAAGTTAAAAAAAAGTGCAACTTTAACATACCCGTAAATGGCCATAGGCGCCTGCCAGACAACTGGCACCTATCCCTAGCGGAGCGACAAAGTCGCGAAAGCGGCTAAACCCTGCGAAAAAGGCAGTTGAAATCCCTTAAACCCGCGAAACGGGCCACCCAAACACTGTTGTCTCCAAAGCAAATTTATTTTACAGCGAATCTTGTCAGATTTCTATAGCATACTCTTAGGCAGTCTAAGTCTAAGATAAGGTACTTGTATTGATATTGAAAATTTGAATAGCTATAAGATTTAAATTAAATGAGACCGACAATTTTCATAACATTTTCGTAATCAGGACACTGAAATACATATATAAGCATAAGAATAACAATGAAATTCCACTTGGACATACGGTAAAATTATTCCGTTCTTACTTCTTTTTTTATACGAGTGTATCGGAAAATCAGTTTCGGTATTACGAATCTTTCGATATAACGAATTAGCTGAACATTATTGCTTTCGTTATTCTGGGCGTCCACTGTATAGGCCGAATTACCCAATAGTAACCGAATATTTGTTTCAACACTAGTTATTATAGATGTGCTAGTCAAAAGTCTCCACATAATTTTCACACCGAGCCAGAATCTAGATCCAGAGCAAAAAAGTCCCAAATTTTATTAAAATCTATTAGATTTCCCATACATTTGTAGAAATCAGAATCTAGATTCCCACAAAATCGAATACAAATGTAAGAGATTGTATTCGATTTTGTGCGAATTATAGGAAAATAAAAGCAAACACCCTCTTTTAATTCAATCAAAAGAAGACATGTCAGCCGATGAAGTTTGTTTATAAAATAAAAAGAAGAAATATTTTCTTTTTTTTTATACTATTTAATTGTGCGGTTTTTTTTCATGTATTCTCCAGTGCTTCTTTAGTTACTCACAATTGTTTTTTACTTATTTGAAGCTGTTTAACTTGTAACAACAGTGAGAAATTGGAAAGTTGATGTTCAACTGATCGAAAAGTCAACAAAATCTAGATTATTTTCGCAGTGTGAAAGGGTCAATTCGATTTTGAATTGCTCTGAATCTAGATTCTGGCTTCGGTGTAAAAACTGTATTAAGTAAAAAAAAAATATAAATCTGGATAAAAAAAAATCTGTTTCTGGTTAGATCTAGGTTTCTGGAAACTCAACTAGTTTCAAGCGATTCACATTGACGTAGCGCAACAGATTTTTCTATTGACAGCCTAATGAATTTGTACGATTGGTTTAAATTCAGTGCAAAACTTGCAGACTTCCAATCCAGAAAGTTTTGTTTTGCACCCAAAATTATAATTATTTTACTCAATGCAGAGTTCAAGCGAGCTCCAACCTCATGCAAACATATAAATGAGGTTGAACCTGACATAAAGCTCGCTTTAACCTCTGCATATCTAAAACAGCATGATTACCAGATTTTATAAAGCAGTTGGTTTTGTGTAAAATGAAATTCAATTTTGAATTGATTTCAATAATTTGAGCAAATAATAATTATTTTATGTTAAACGTAATTTAACGTATTTTTTTGATGTTAATTATTTAAAAAAAAAATTAACTTACACTTTTGATAAAACGCTATCAAAGCCTTTGATATAGCTTGACGAATTGCATAGATTTGTGCAACATGTCCTCCTCCATTCACTCGTACTCGAATGTCAACACCGGCAAATTTTTCCTGTAAGGCAAAAAGAAACAACGCGAGTTAATCTGACCTCGTACTTTTTTTGCATTCTGGCAAATCATAATATACAATTCAGAATAGAAAATTTTCATTAGCGTTCAATTTCGGGATAAGTTTATTTCATCATTTGTTAAATCAATCATTTTGTACTCATAATAGCTCACCTTTCCAAGTAATAAAAGAGGTTCTTGCAACTTGTACTGTAGTACTTTAGGTTCAATGTTGTCCAGAGGACGTCCATTTACGCGAAGAAGTCCACGACCACGTTTGCAATAAGCAACGGCCGTGGCAGTTTTCTGCAAATATATAATTAAGAATGATTTATTTTTTGATCTTGTGTAGCAAACCAACAGCAGTTGAAAAATTTGTTCTGGTTTTAAAACAAAAACTTTGCGTATAAGCACACTTTCATCTGCCCGTCACTTGCACGCGTTAAACATACTACAATAATTTGGGCAAGTATCTAAGTTATTTGCAGGCACAACTTACCTTACGTCCAAATACTTGAACAGCATGAGTGGGTTCACGTCTCTAAAAACACGAAAATTCAAGTTTTTCAATAAGCCAAACATATTTAATAAGAAGCATACCTTCGGCTGCATTTTGCTTGCTTGAAGATTTACAAAGAAAAGAACGGAAATGGAGAGACCACTGAACTGGAAATTATGGCAATTATAGCAAAATTTTTATACCTCTGGCAGCGTCATCTATGGCTCGTTTAAGCAAATATCAGTGCTACCAAATCCACAAGATTATTTTCAATGCACTACCCTTCAAATTATATAGCGAAACGCTCTGTTCATATACTGTGGGTGCGTTTCTCTATTCATTCCAACTATTCTGGCCAAAATATCTGCGGTTTTTTATTTATTTGGAATATTCTGATCATTCCGTTTTGCGATTCTTTATTGGTTCAGAATATTCGGAATGCATTTTTTCCATACCACCTCCCGAGGTAGTACGAACTAGAACGATCCAACTTCGTATTCCACATTTTCCATTTCTTCTACGGAATGAATAAAGAAAGGCGGGGCGCCTTTCCTTTACAGTCACCAGTAAATACTTTTTTCTTCAGTGTCAAAAACGGCTTTGAAACAGTGTTTTTTATGTTGTGTTCAAAAGAAATTATCGAGGGCCTATCGAGAAATTAATTATAAAGGCCTAGAAATGGTTGAAAAACGATTTAAAACTCGTTATTTTCGCACACACCTAAGGTTATTTTTGCCGTTTTTGACGTTTGGAAAGATGTGTGCCTTCAACAAATTGAGGGAATAGGTGCGTTCAGCAAACGTGAAATACTTTTTCGGTAAAAGGTCAGCTACTTGTGTTATTGTTTGGACTATGTTGAAATATTTTTTGTAATGTTTTGTATCAATAGCAATAAAAATTAATTTCTAAAATTTCTCTGCAAAAAAATTTGCTTTTGTATGCAACAGTGTTGGGGTGTTTGCAGGCCTAAGCCGCTCCGCTAAGGGTAGGTGCAAATGGCCAATAATACTAAAATTGCCAATAAAACGAAAGCAATTTTTGGTAGTATTTTCAAAAAGTTGAGCAAAACGCATTTTTTTCTATCATACCAAAAATCACGCGATTGTAAGTATTATTTTCAAAAGTTTAAACCGTGTCTTGCACCTTAGAAGATTAAGAATAAATCCCAATTATCCGCCGGACGTATATTATCCTATAAAAATGAGATAGGCGACTTGCAATCCCCTTGCCTGAAACACCCGAATAAAAAGTATCGGGATCTCTCTCTGGACCCTGTCTGTGAATACATGTGAAGTGAGCAATCGAAGTGTTCAGTGAATATATTTAAAATTGGCGGAAGGCAAGTTAATTTGCTGTCTCAGTCATTTAAAAAATATACACAAAGTAATCAACCTCCACTTTTTTTTGGTTTATTTTGTTTTACAAATAATTATTTGTCTTCTTAGGAAAGGAAAAAGCTGCCGTCCAAGCGAGTGACCATTAAGTTTCTGCCATGCACTACGGGATGCACGGTTAACTTCGATCCGTGCTCGTGTCGTCGATTATCGAATATGCTCTTGGTGTATCTTCTATTTGCCTATTAAAACAAGTTTTTTTCAAAGTAATAGAATAGTTCAAAACACAAAATATTAAGGTAAAACAAACCGTAGAAGTGGCAGAAACACTGGAACGTAAATTGTCCAATTAAAGTTAATGATCTCTGGTTTCTTAGGAATTTACATTCCTAATGTACTTACTTTTAATAAACCAGCTCACTCAAATTACAATAAAAAATAATTTGATTAGAAAATTATATTTAATCCAAGAAAACTGCAGCCCGATAGTTTTTCTGAAAATCGCATTTGTTTTGATTAAACAAATGTTAAAAGACACCTGATTCTGGTTGGGTGAGTTCAGTCCATAGGTAGAGTTCAGCACAATTGAGGTGGAAAAAGGAGGTAAAAATCTTTGCTGTAGGAAGTTTTTTTCCTTTTTGCCTATTTTTTCTTAAAATGAAACAGTCAAGCTATTTGATTGTGTGCATAAATTTTATTAATATATGCGTGTTCTTATAAAAAAATTACTTGCGACTTTTTGGTTTAAACTTCTTATAAAAATTAGTTGCAAAAAGAAAAAATAATAAATTTTCTAGTAGTGCGGAACACATTTTGAAAACAATTTTTTTTATAAATGAATAGGCACATTTTAACAATACTCTGTTAACTTTTAGATCAATGTATAGAACAAGGAGTTGGTTGGTTCACTTTTTTATTTGTTTTCGAATGATTTCGCGAATAGTTTCAAAAGTTGCGTTTAAATTATTACTAGTTCATTTATCAATATATAAATAGTAATCAAAATAAATAAATTGACGTCTCAAGTCTATAAGAAATAAAAGGAAAAAACGTAGGGTCTAGACATGGATTACGTTTTTACTCACTTCAAATGAATAGGCACATTTAAACAATACTCTGTTAACTTTTAGATCAATTTTTAGAATGAGGAGTTGGTTCGCTCAATTTTTACTTGTTCTCGAATGATTTCGTGAATAGTTTTACAAGTTTCGTTTCAATTATTACTAGTTCACTTATCAATTATTATAAATAGTTATCAAAACAAATAAATTGACGTCTCAAGTCTACAAGAAATAAAAGGAAAAAACGTAGAGTCTAGACATGGATTACGTTTTTATTCACATGAAACAAATTACAGACCCCTTCACCAAAAAAGAAATATTACGCCATTGCATACAACATTGAGAAAATGAATAACACATGAATAATTTTTATTTGAATAGCAGGAATTGTTTGTTAATAAAATTTTATTCAAAAAAAAATTAATTTAATTTAGCTTTTTGCAAATAAAATTGGTGGCACAATTGAAATCAAGTCAAATGATTTTTTTTTTTTGAAAGTATATTTTTGTTTGATTATGAAAATTCAAATAACTTCGAAAGTTACAAATTTAAAAAAGTTCTTAAACTTTACAAAAGAAAATGTATAAGCAAGAGTGAAAATCGAACACTATAATAACACTATAATAATATTGACGCGATACCAAATTGAAGAAAACAACCTAATGCGGTTCCAATCATCTCTGGAACCGCATTAGGTTGAATCAGCTCGTATTCATCAGCATCAGTGATCACAAGATAGCCTGTCATTGTTGTAGAGGACATCAAGTTTCTCTGCACACTTGGTGATTGTTTCGAGACTTTTGTGCACAAATTACTTAATGAATTAGATATTCAACTAGACTGGAAAGCCGAGGGGCCTACAAGCTGTTGCCATGGATATACCTGGAAAACTACGCATACTCTCACATTTTGTCAATGTATTCCACACTTGAAGAGATTCATCACGAAGTTCAAGTGATTCACCACGAAAACATGGCGGAATCAGTTTTTTGCTCCGTCTACCGGACAAAAATTGTAACGAATTCCAATATCTGGAAGTCGCCACATAATGGGTCGTGCTACATTAATGTTGTTTTGCTAGAGACCTTAAAATCATTTTTATCTTAATTGTATTCCAGTTATACATTATATATTTCAAATGCTTTCTAAATATTTTCATATATAGTTAAAAACAAAACACAAAAAGCGCAAATGAAACTAATTCTTTACTGCCTAAATGCCTGTGCCTCTGATAAGTTTGTGTTTTATGTTACCGGATTAAAGCTTTAAAAAGCAAAATTTATGGTTAAGTACCAATAAAATGTTTTCTACATATTTTGACGAAATCAATCGTTAGTATATTAAAAAGTAAAAGTCATAAGAAAGGTTGAAAGGCACTTTTATTATTTTTATTATAGCTATAATTTGAATTCATTATTCGAACAAATCAATATTATGATATAATTGTCATCCTTATCCTTCCAAGTCGATATTATTGCATGCATTTGAGATTAGAGTTGAACATTAAAAGTCAAATTGGCAACTGAGAACAGAAGAATAATGCACTTTGGAGTGAACCCATTTCGTAAAAAAAATCAGTAGCACATTGAAATTGATTTCTGTCAGTGAAATAGTCGAAAGAAAAATTTTTATGTATATTTTTGTAGGTAACAATAGAGATTGACACCAAAAGAAGCATTCATTAAACAAAAAAATTTAATCACAAGTAAAAAAAAGTTTCAGTGATGCAATCCAATGAAAGCTATATTTAATGCTTCTAAACTTCTTCATTTTTCTTAAATTTGGGAACGCTTAATATTTTACGCAAGTAAAAATCATAAGCCTTTTCCTAAAATGGAAGTTTTCTCGATTGTTTCCTAACTGTTGCTCTTGTTTTGCTGAATAACTAATATTTTCTGCATTCTTACATAATTAAAAACTGAACATCAATAACACATGAACGATTCTGGAGAAAAGAAAAGCCCAACTGCGTAATAATAATAATAAGCGTTTCACACGCATTCACCGTCACAAAACCGAAAAGCATAAACAACAAATAAACAAAGGGGTTTTGGGGGAAAGGGGACGCACAAGTTGAATATTTAGTTATTAAGTAATTTGTGACCCGAACTATATTGAAAAAAAACCAAACTCGTAAAAATATCCAATTACGTCATAAACATTCCAGTATTTCCAGGCACATTCAAATGAACTAAATTTTACGATTTTGTAGTCTCAATGTAGGCTCACCCCAAGTGTGGGCAAAATTAAAACAGAATTGTCATTTTGACTTTAATGACTTGTGTGTTATCTTTTATGACTTTTTTTTAAGATATGTATTTAAATTTTTCAAATGTCAGTGTGAAATTCACCTCGCTATTTTGGCGGGCTCTCAAATTTTTGTTTACTTTTCTCAGACGTATTCACCGACACGGAACTCAAAACAATAACAACAAATAATCAAATGGGTTTTGGGGTGAAGGGGACGCTTAAGTTGAATATCTAGTTATTAAGTAATTTGTGCTTTTGTGTGACAAGAATTCAAACAAATTACTTCGTTTGAGATACGCGTTCAACAGCTTGTTGTAGTTCTCCTCGATTTCTCGCATGTAACTGAGAGCAATGGGATAAGCATTCGTCATATGTAAATTTACCTTATTTTCATTAACAAGTCTGTACCAAGACTCCATTTTATTGATCTCTATCAAGCCAGCGTTAATTTTTTTTGTGAAGTTGTTAATTTGCTTGCTGATTCCAGCTTCCGTTTCATTTATACTGCAGTTTTGGATAGCATGATCTTCGTATTTCGACTTGCACTTTTGATAAGTTCCTTCTGATTGGCGTCCAGGCTTTCGATGTCATGCTATACTTTATTATTTACTCCAAATAGTGAATTGAGAACAGTACCTTATAGTCCACGGTTTTTTTCGATGCAAATGTGTTACTTAGAGTCTCTTGAAAATTGAGTATACACTTTTCCATTCCTCTTCCATATAAAGACGCAGTTCCTCACATTGACTTTCTTTCGTAATTGACGCCGCTCTGTTACACAATTCAGTCAGTTGATCCCTAGTTCTGTTTATATCAACTTGATCTCGTTCGATGTCCATGATTGGACGCTAGTTCGTAAAACACCTCATTGAATCTCGGCTGTGCCTATCTTTTCCACAAATAGTCCAGAGTCTGGGTAGGCAATGCTGTATTCAGCTGACGCCGGCATAACAAGTGCACCTAGCGATAGAACGAGTAAGGCGATTGACATCGTTGATGGTTTTTTTGCATTATCTTTCAGATTCCTTCGGGATCGGGGCTACGCAACTGATGCTTTCGCTGCTGATTTTATTGCTGCTTCAGTGGGGGTTGTCTGTTGTTTCACGATGCTGTCCTCAATTGGAAGCACACACACTTTCGATATAGGTCTCTTGAATATCCCCTTCTCTGTCTTGACCGTTACAACTCTGGTCAACTCATCAGTCCCTTTATGTACCTCGATTATTTTTCCTAATGGCCATTTTGATGGTGTAAACAGCTCATTTTTTAGCAACACTAGTTGAACAATCTCTATATTTTTCTGTGGCTGCTTCCACTTTCACCTTTGTTGCACTTTGGTCACATAATCCCCTTACCAGCGGTTGCATAGATCGTGCTTGATTTTTTGAACGAGTTTCCACCTTTTAATGTTAGTCTCAGTCAAAACAAGAATCAGGTCATGCTGTGGCGCTATCAATGGTGCTCCGATGATAAAATGGCCAGGCGTTAGTGCGTCAAGATCTTCAATATTGCTTGTCAATGGACAAAGTGGTATCGAATTTAGACATCCTTCTATTTGTATGAGTATTGTGTTCATTTCTTCATACGTTAGTGTTTGCTCTCCTATGACACGATTGAGGTGGTATTTCATGGATTTTACGCAAGCTTCCCACAGTCCACCAAAGTTTGGAGCCCCAGGTGAGATGAAGTGCATCTCACCTGGGGCTCACATCTGTTATAAATCCGAACCCGACAATCCAAAAATAAGCCAAATTCTGTTGACAAAATAATCACGGAAAAATTTCGCCAGCTCTTAGTCTATAAGCTCTTCCCCGAATTTTAAGCCCTTCAAGTACGTACCTACTCTAGTTTCCCACATAACCATGGGCCGAAATTCCTGTTTTTATTCATTTTTGGAATAGGAGCTCCCTATAGGTATGTGATTTTGGTACCTGTGTTATCTTAGTGAGCGCCGTGGTGCCGTGGTGTAGTGTTATCTTAAGTTGGCCTATCACTTTGCTTGATTTCATTTGTTTTTACAACACCAGCACAGAAAATTTGTTTGCATTATTTTGCACTGTAGTAAACTGTTGGATTTTTTTTGTATATATTAGCTTTGTATATAAACATTTAAATAGTAATCTCACTTTGACAA
The DNA here is from genome assembly GCA_947623515.1 of Neoascia interrupta. Lineage (NCBI taxonomy): Eukaryota > Metazoa > Arthropoda > Insecta > Diptera > Syrphidae > Neoascia > Neoascia interrupta. Next base: position 106,880,810 of record OX392462.1, read on the forward strand.
TTCGATACGAGCGCATTGATCAGGTACTATAATGAGATAGGCATCTTCGCTGGGGTGCCTCTTTTTGCCCCCAAGCTCGATTTTCGGCTCTCTGGCGCAATTTTTCAGACTGAGTGTGAATGTGTTAGTAGATTTTCAGCAGTGCGCAAGAGAAAACGTATCATAACTTCGAAAGCTTACACACGAATTCAAACTTATTTATTGATTCTTACAGGCCTTTTATAAATCTTTCAAACTATGTAATAAAGTTAGTCCAAGCGTTCATACTTTTCAAAGTATTTAATTTTAAAGTCCAGCTTTTAAAATAAATCAAATGAATTTTGTACTCATGATGTTTGAAAATCTTAGATTATACTTGATTATACTTGATTATTCTTAGATTATACCAATTATACTTGTTGTTCTGCTAGTTAAAAAAAAAAAACTTTTTATCTACAGCTCGAACACAATACAATAGTTGCTACTAAGCGTAAACATAAGATTATTTTGAAAATATTTGAAAAAATTCAAAGGTTATTGATGAAATATGTATTGCTAGGGTATTGTCATATCCCTTGACACCACTTCCAATATTTCTATGTTACTTGGATGGAACCATAAGTAAAACGGACACATCTGCTTTGATGAAAGTTCTAGAAAAGAGAGTTAACAGCCAACCACCTCCAATGTAGTTGTTTTCGATGGATTTTTATACCCGACCCAGGCTGTATTAAGTTTGATGTATAGTGAAACGCAGTAAAATAATCACCGAAGACCCCTAAGACCTTTTAAAGATGTGAATGACAGGAGAATCGATAAAGCCATGTCCGTCCGCGCGTCCGTATGTAAACAACAACTCTTAGGCCTTAAATTTTAAGGTAGAGAGCTGAAATTTGGTTGGTTGGCTGGAAGTCCAGTCCTTTAGATCAAGTTTGAAAATTAGACACGCCCACTACATGCTTGTATGTGCGACCATCTCTAATTTTAAAGAAAACTTTTTCCAAATTTTATGCCTAAAATTTGGAAAAAGTATTTTTCCAAAAAGTATTTTTCCAAATTTTATGGCTAAGCTAAGCCATATGTTACAATGGTACTAGCGCATTCATTTTTGGTATGTCACATTGCCTTGTAATTGTCTTTGAAGTAGCCAAAAATTTTAGCCTTTTCATTGACCACGCCCACTTTTTAAGGGATTTAAGCTTAAAATGAAGCTTAAAAGACTGAAATGTATTTTGCAATCCGTCGTAGATGGAGTGAAGCTTTTGCTAACGCACTGTTCCACTTTCCCACTTGTTTTTGTGGCATTTGTTAAATAATATAATAACAAAACAACAGGTCGCCGCTCTGCACTCATCTCGACTGCACGCGCTCGCGCTATCGGTTAAAATTTGCCAAAAATTAAGTGAAAAGTGGAAGCGAAAAATTACAAACATCTAAAAAGTGTTTTGTGCCGCCCGCCCCTACCTATCAAATACAAATCAGAAGCCAATAGTTATACCATGCGAATAATTATACTGTTCGCCGTCGAAAACCAGTGCATATCGAAATCTCGCAAAAAAAAAACCAGTGCGCGTATACTAACAAAAATACTTACATAGTACATATATTCACTCGCCCGACACCTCGAGTGCTCCATTCGCGCCTTTCTGATCGTCATCCATCTCTCGTGATCCCCCCTTTCCTCACTTCCTATATATACTTTATTAAACAATAGCCCACACCATCTCTATTTTCTTTTTTTTTCCTTTCTTTTTGCCCTTTGCCTGTCACTGCAGGTATCGGCGCTCCAATATCGTGTGTTACCATACACATGTATGATGGAGTGCCTGTACTAGCAGTGGCATTGAGTGGATAGCGGGTTGTTGGTGAATTTTTTCGCTTGATTCACCACGCAATGCTTTGTAAAGGCATGGTATTTACAAAATGTTGTTGTGGTGTTTCTTTGCGTGAATTTTCACGCAACAGTTTTTCTTTGTTTGTCGCTCAAAAATTGTTTTGAATAGTTGTTGTTTGTGTTCATGATGAAGGACCTTCGTGTGGACATTTGTAATGTTAGTGGGCTAAGAACAAACTTTACTGCGGTGTATGTCCACCTCTGTACTTACAGCTCGGCTGTTCTGGCTCTCAGTGAGACCCAGGTATTAGGCACAGATCCTGCCACTGGTCACCCTGACCTGAGTTCTGAACTCCCTGGCTATCGCTTAGAGCCATTATTCTTCCCACATCGTGACCTCGCCATTTATATACGTAATGATATAGTCTACCATATTCCTCCACAAATAAACACCTGTACCAATCTTTTTAGTGGATCGATTTCACCGTCCGTAGACAAACAATTCATTACTGTTTTCTTTACAGAAGTCTAAGGTTGGGCAGTGCACTAACTTGTAATGAGTTCGATGCACTGTCTGATTTTATCCAAAGAATTGTCACCCTGAATCCCAATAATGAAATCGTGATTACGGGCGATTTCAATATTCACAATTCTAGTTGGCTTCGACACTCTGGTCAGACAACACCCGAAGGAAGGTATGTTGAAATCTTTAGTGCTCTAGATTGCTCTCTAAGCAATCTGACGCAACTTGTAGACGAGCCCACACGTATACCTGACATTGCCAATCATACCGCCAACACACTGGACTTGTTTTTGACCTCCCATCCGACAAATACACCGTCGATGTTTTATCTCCTCAAGGCTCGTCAGACCATTGTGTCATTTCGGTAAATTTTTTCGTTGGCAACCAACCCAAAGTTCCAATTCCAAAGAGAACTGTTTGGCGATACGAGGAAGCAAATTGGGACGGCCTTAACAACATTTTCGAAATTTTTAACTGGTCGCTTTGCTTTCTCGACAACAATGTAAACGCCGCTGCCGATATGATCACAAATATAATTCTCCTACGAATGAGATCTTTTATCCCCTACAGGTTTGAGAGTATCAAACCGAAGGAGAACTCGTGGTTTGACTTGAGCTGTAAAGAGGCGATAAATTTGAAGGAATCTTCCTTTCGGTCTTACAAGGATAAACCCTCTCTAGTAAACCGAAATAAGTTCAAACAAGCCATAAATGCCTGTAATGCTCATATTCGTCGTGTGAAATATATGTAAGACCAAAAGTTGAGGCAGAAAATACTACATTGTCCCAAAGGTAGTAAAAACTTTTGGTCTTTCGTCACAAATGTGAAAAATTGTGCCTCATCCTCCATCTAAACGCTCGTCTGCAATGGTATTCCAGCTGTCAGTTCCCTAGACAAAGCCAATCTCCTCGCGGCACATTTTGCTGCCAGCTCCACGCTACCAGATTGCGTATTGTCTCCGCCTGTACTTGAACGCATTGATGGGACAATATCTATATGACAATATATATGATATGGGACAAATTCACTTTCGCGCTCGTACAGTCAAAAAAGTACTTAAGGATCTCAACATTCACAAATCCGCTGGTCCAGATGGTATATCCCCGATTGTTCTGAAGAGGTTTTCTTCCACGCTGGCAAAACCATTTTGTAAGCTTCTTCATCGGTCCCACTTCTCAAGCCTCTTTCCGAGTAGATAGAAAACAGCATTTGTCCAGCCCGTCCCTAAAAAAGGCGATTCTTCTTCTCCCTCTAGCTATCGTCCAATTGCACTAACTTCCCTTCTTTCTAAGGTCATGGAAACGCCAATTAACTTCCAGCTCATAAAATATCTCGAATCACGAAAACTACTTAATGACCGGCAATATGGTTTTCGTAGGTCCACTGGTGATCTGATGGCATACCTCACCATTCCTTGCATCTTCTTGGTGAAAACAAGATTGTTGCGCTTGATATTTCAAAAGCATTTGACAGAGTTTGGCATCAAGCTCTTTTGTCGAAAATGCGTGCATTTGGAATCGACGAATCTCTTATTCAGTGGATTAGTAATTACCTTTCGAACCGTTCAATTCAAGTTGTTTTGGACGGCTTCAAGTCTGCAGTTCAAAAAATAAATGCTGGGGTTCCTCAGGGCTCTTTTTTGTCTACGACTTTCTTCCTTGTTTTCATAAACGATCTCTTTTCTGCTACTACTAATCCTAATACTCGTTCTCGGTCTCTCGCCCCTGCTCTTCGGACGTAAAACTGGAACGGCAGCGTATGTCAAACTCATTAAACTCTGACCTTAACAGCATTGTATCATGGGGACCTCGAAATAGAGTAGAGTTTAATGCTTCTTAAACTCAATGCTGTCTTCGGTCATTGAAGCAAAACCGAAACACTCAGCCATTATCCATGAATGGCACTTGCATCCACGAAACCGAAACGCTTTCCACTCTCGGTATGTGTGTTAATAAAAACCTTAGTTGGAATGACCACATATTCGACGTCGCCAAGAACGCTGCGAAATGTCTAGGTTTCCTCAAAATATGTAAGAAATATTTCACCCCTTCTGATTTGGCTATTTTATATAAGGCCTACATCCGCCCCAAGCTGGAATAAAATTCCCACGTCTAGGCTGGTGCTCCAAAAACAGCTTTGCACCTGCTAGATAGGATACAAAAACGGGCGATAAAACTGAGACAGAAATATTGCGCAGTCAATAGACTCATTAGAACATCGACGTAATATCTCTTGCCTTTCACTGTTCTATCGCTTTTTCCACAAACAGTGTTCCATCAAAATAGCCAATTGCATTCCGCCCCTTAAGAGCTTCAACCGTGATACTCGCCAAAGTTTGAATGCACATCAGTTTACCCTCGAGTCCACTTTTGGACGTACAGTCAAGTTTAGAAGTTCCTTCATAAGCCGCTCAAGGCGAATGTGGAATGTTCTCCCACTTTCAGTGTTTCCGTCACGTTACAACCCGCAACTGTTAAAAACAAGAGTGCATCGGTACCTCTCCTCCTTTTCCTCTTTTTCTAATCCTTTCCGCTGAGATGTGTAATATTAAAAGGGTAGCAAATCCCTTAATTCGCGAGTAATTTAATAAAAAAAATAAAAAATATATCAAAGAAAATTTTGCACGGTTACAAGCTTCAGTGCTGATCGAATAGATATCATTTCGATCATTATTTTTGCCATCAATTAAGGACTATGAACGCAATTTAAGAAACAATACTGAACGACACTACGACATTTCAGGACCAGACCAAATACGGCCTCCTGATTTCAATACAGAACTAAGAAATAACAACTTCAAAGTTTTTAATGCAACACTGGGAAAGTGATAAAGTTCAATGAATTTGTGTCGGAAAGTATCAACGATTTATTAATGTTTCAAAGTTGTACCTTTCCTTAAAAGAGCCACTTGTTCACCAGTTCTTTACCAGGCTTTCATGCGACAACTGGCTGCGACAATAATCCAGCATTTTTCAGAAAAGGAAAATTGAAGCCGTGGAAACTACTGGAAAATTCCTTACAATTTCGAACAGCATTCGCCAATGTAATTTCTCACTTTTCAATAAAAAGAAAAATCGTATTACGTCATTTAAGATATTCAAACATCATGAGTACAAAATTCGTTTGATTTATTTTAAAAGCTGGACTTTAAATTGAAATATTTAAAAAGTATGAATGCTTGGACTAAGTTTGTTACATAGTGTGAAAGATCTATAAAAGGCCTGTAAGAATCAATAAATAAGTTTGCATTCGTGCATAAGCTTTCGAAGATATGATACGTTTTCTATTGCAGACCGTTGAAAAGGACCTTTACGCTCAATTCGTTTTAAGGCATTCTGGCGGGGTGTTGCGACAGGAATTTCGTTCTGGCACTTGAGGTCTAGAAAATGTAATAAACAACACACTAAAATTTGACCGTTAACAAAAAACTTGAAAATTGACCATTCTATAGTATCTTCCGGGCGCTCTGGCAGGGGTTTGCGACCGCTCAATCGTTCTGGCAATCACAGTGCACAAAATGCCTTTCCTTTGTGAACTTTGAGTCCCTGTAACTCCCAAAACGCCCGGCTCATGTCTGCAAGAACTTCACATCTGTTATAAATCCGAACCTGACAATCCAAAAATAGGCCAAATTCTGTTGACAAAATAATCACGGAAAAATTTCGCCAGCTCTTAGTCTATAAGCTCTTCCCCGAATTTTAAGCCCTTCAAGTACGTACCTACTCTAGTTTCCCACATATCCATGGGCCGAAATTCCTGTTTTTATTCATTTTTGGAATAGGAGCTCCCTATACGTATGTGATTTTGGTACCTGTGTTATCTTAGTGAGCGCCGTGGTGTAGTGTTATCTTAAGTTGGCCTATCACTTTGCTTGATTTCATTTTTTTTTACAAAAATTTTTTGCAAAAAATTTGTTTGCATTATTTTGCACTGTAAGTTTAATAAACTTTATTATTGTAAACTGTTTTATTTTGTATATATTAGCTTTGTATATTATATTTCTCACTTTGACCAGGTACTATAATGAGATAGGCATCTTCGCTGGGGTGCCTCTTTTTGCCCCCAAGCTCGATTTTCGGCTCTCTGGGGCAATTGTTCAGACTGAGTGTGGTTGCATTAGAAGCTTGCATGCTATTTTTACGGGTGCAAAAAAAAATCACTGATACAGTCACCCCTTGTCTGAACAAGATTTGTGCGTCCAAAGCCAAAATGAGTGCGGTTGGTGGAGCTCATTTTGGGTTTTGAAAGCGTTTCAGGCTACACATTTTAGATATCGACTGCGTTTCAGGTCATCATATCGAGGATCGCATGAGGTGAATTTGTGGCAATCGTTCGGAGTTTTTAGATAGATTTCCGTGCAGACAAGTTGACTTTCCGAGTCCCATGCAAGAAAATTTGACTTTTCCTTTCAAATATGAATTTATTTATTATTTTTTTAGTGCTGCATTGTTCGCATTCATGGAAAAGAAAGAAATTAATAAATTGATTGCGAAGAACGATGAAATCTTTGTTTGTGCAGGCAATGTAAAATATTAGAATGATACACAAATAACGCTTGGTTAGGATTTAAAACAGAAATGCTACGTTTATTATTTCCCTAAGATAAATTGGTAAGTTGATAAATAGTTTGCATAAGATAAATTGGTCTTGATTTAACCTACAACTAACTGTGAAGAAGAAAGTGAAAGAAGTGAAATTCTTCACCGGGTTTATCCAATGAATGCCGATGACAACTAAAAGGCAAAGCTTTTACAACACTGGTGTCTAGAATGGGAACCGACCTTTAGGTGAATGTTACTTTAAAAGATCACCTTTTCTGGCGTTAAGATCTGTTTCACTCTGTATTGCTCTAAGATTCTAGTGACTTTGTGAGTGACGCCTTTAATAAACTGGTAAAAAATTTCTTGTTTCACTTATTGCAGTCGGCGTCTGTTGTCCGGGTTAGGATCGGCCAAATTTAAACCTGGCAGCTAAGTATAAAATGCATCCCCCCAACCATGAAAAGAAAACGAAAACAGCCTCGGATATTTGCTGATCCTGGTAATCCAGGGCACCCTTTGGATCTAGGCCTGAGGGGTGTCAGCATGCGAGCGCTTGGTGGTCGGAAGGTCCCGCTCGGCATCCGACCGGGTTTAACCCGAAGAAGTTACAAGCAGCCCGTCAATGGTGCCGCTATCCATTACGGAGGGCGGAGGGGGACAGCGCCAAGTTGAAATGGGGGCTTAGGGGGAAACTCTACAAATCGACAACGGCACCAACTCAAAATTGGCACGTGGAATGTCTCGTCACATCAGCTCGATGCAACTGGCATCTGCTCAACTAAGTGGAAGGGTTCTGGAACCAAAGACTTCGAGGATGGGTGGAAGCTCTTCTGGTCTGGCGTCCCAAATCACATGACTGCACAGGTGGGTGTGGGGATACTCACAAGCCCCCGGTTGTCAGAAAATGTATTCGATGACATTCCGTTAGGGGGAAGGATTCTGATATTAAAGCTTAAGCTTGAACTATCGACTCTGGCTCTGGTTCAGAAATATGCACCAAATCGAGAGTCAGAGTATGAGTCCTTCTTGAACGAAGTTGATGCTGCCCTGGACAGAGTGGCAGAAATGGACTTCTTTCTCCTGATGGGTGACTTCAATGCACATGTGGGTACAGACGACAGTACTTGGAGGAGTGTGATTGGCAGGACCGGTGACCCAGATCAAAACAGGAACGGAGGGATGTTCTTGGACTTTTGCTGTGCATATGGCTTGTCCATCATGAACACCTTTTTCCCACACAGAGACATTCACAAATACACATGATACAAGCACAGTTCAAGAAATCAATCAGAGGTCATTGATTGATTTCTTTGTTGTACCACCGTGTGTTCAAAGAATGATTTGTGATGTTCGAGTTTTCAGGGGAGCTGAGTTGTCAACTGATCACCACTTAGTGCTGTGTAAATTGTTTTTCAGTGACAGTATGCCATTGCCGCCACATATGCTAATGGGTCCTTGGGGTTAAATCCAAGGACGGTACACTTCTTTCAAATGAGAGCGATGTCTTGAAAATAGAGAGAGCACTTTTTGGAGTTGCTCAACCCCCAACATGGCACCGAAGATGGCATTCGCACTGCTGACGACATAAGGGCGGGGAAAAGTCCAACGGTAGACGAAGTCACTGAAGCCATTAAATCGCTAAAAGTTGGCAAGTCTGCTGGAATTGATGAAATCCGGCCAGAAATGCTCAAGGCAATGGGTGAAGAGGGTGTTAAATGGCTAACACGTGTATTTAAGGTGACCTGGGATAGCGGGAAGGCACCTATCGATTGGCAAATGGGAGTTATAGTGCCCATTTTCAAAAAAGGGAACAGGAAAGATTGTGCCAACTATAGGGGCATATCTCCCTTGAGTCTTCCGGGAAAAGTATTCGCGAATGTGTTGGAAACCAGAGCTGTAATCGAGCCTTTTTTACGGGAAAAACAGTGCGGCTTTCGGCCTGGCAGTGGCACAACCGACCAGCTTTTACTCTGAAGGTTATTCTTGAGAAGGCCTGGGAATATGGCAAACCGGTCAATGCGTATTTTGTAGATCTGGAAAAGGCGTATGACCAAGTCCCTCGGAATACTTTGTGGAAAATTTTGCAGGACTATGCGCTGAGTGGGCCTCTTTTGAGAGCCATCCAGTCTTTGTATGGAAACTGCAGAAGCTGTGTACGGATAAATGGCGTCATATCCCGTCCTTTTGGTGTGCGCGTTGGACTTCGCCAGGGCTGTGTTCTGTCACCGCTCCTTTTCATAGCATATATGGACTGGATGGTGAAGCGCAGTCTTGACGAGCAATGTGTCGAATTGACTAGCATCAGGATGAGCCATATGCTTTTCGCAGATGATTTAGCCATCCTTGCATCATCCAAAGAGGAACTTCAACGAGCACTGGATAGGTTTGCAGCCACCTGTGGTGATGCTGGGATGAAGGTAAACGAGAACAAATCGGAAGTGATGGTTGTTTCCCGAACTCCTGTGCAGTGTACCCTGCACATAAATGGAGTTCCATTAAAACAGTTTTTTTTTTTTTTTTTGAATACTAGGATGGACGGAGACTAAAACTCCAAAATCTTTCAAAGATACCAATACGCCCACTATAGCAGGTACATAATACCGAAGTAGCCGATATTGGTTATGCCCGATTTCCACGTGCTAAAAAACCACCCATTTATGAGAGACACTATGAAACTGCCAGAACGCACTTCATAGTAGTAAATTTTCGCTCTCTCATAATACTTCTTGACTACAACTAAGTTAACTTAACAAGTAGTTTACGCTTCCATAGTGTTGATCGCATTGGATAGGTTGCTTTCCAGTGAATGCACCTACTAAGCCGTTCATTCATGCGGCTTCACCCTACGTCGCTAGATCGAAGGGTCTTGTTCTTTGTAGTCGTCGCTCGTTGTTAACATCGTTAAGAGTCTCGTTTAGAGTACGGATCATTTCATTGTTGCAATGAACATGAAGGCGAGCATTAAGCTTTCGAGCGAAGTTTGTTACTTCTTCGCCCACGGTAGCTATTCCTAAATCTCTGTGAATATCGCTATTCCTAATATACCATGGAGCATTCACAATTGCTCTTAGTGTCTTGTTTTGGAAAGTCTGCAACATGGACATGTTGCTCGGCTTGGTACAACCCCAAAGTTGTATACCGTATGTCCAGGACGGCTTTAACACCTGCCTGTACAAGAGCAGTTTGTTATATGTGCTTAATTTCGAAAATCTTCACATATAACAAACTGCTCTTGTACAGGCAGGTGTTAAGGCCGTCCTGGACATACGGTATACAACTTTGGGGTTGTACCTGTATTAAAACAGGTGGAGAAGTTTAAGTATCTCGGGATCTTTGTCACGAAAGATGGGAGAAGTGATACTGAGTTGTACTGTAGAATTGGCCAAGCTGGAGCAATAGTAAAGGAACTGCGCCGGCCGGTCATCAGGAAAACTGAGCTTGGAGTAAATTCAAAGATCTCAGTTTTTTAATCAGTGTTCGTTCCGACCCTCATCTATGGTCATTAAATTTGGGTAATGACCGAAAGAATAAGATCACGGGTACAAGCTGCCGAAATGAGATTCCTGAGGTGCGATGCTGGTGTTGCTTTAAGGGACAGAGTGAGAAACGTCAGTATTCGTAGGAATCCTAATGTTGAGCAGCTACTTGTCCGAGTGGAGCGATCGATTCTTCGATGGTTTGGACACGTTGTTCACATGCCCCCTGACGGACTTCCTAGACAGGTCATGCTAGCCGAGATGCGAGCGCGTCGCCCCCCTGGTAGGCCAAGAAACAAGTGGTGGGATCAGGTAAAGAACCTCTCTGAGTCCCGCCAGGGGATTGTGCCGGAGTCTCTTGAGTTGGTGGCGGAGGATCAAGAAAGATGGAAGGACCATTTAGCCACCCTCGCTCCGCGACCCTTTTAAAGGATAAGCGGCATTCGAAAATGATGATGATGATGATGACTTATTGCAGTCTTTTAAATTCGTGTAAAAGATATATTTGAATAAGATTTTTTTTTTCTTCCTCATAATCAATATGGTATACAAAAGTAGTATAAAATATAATTAAAGTATTTGAGTACCTATAAAGTATAATAATATTACAAAAAATAAGCTTGATCTAAGTTTTTTTTTTTTTGAATACTAGGGTGGACGGAGGCTAAAGCTCCAAAATCTTTCAAAGATACCAATACGCCCACTATAGCAGGTATATAATACCGAAGTAGCCGATATTGGTTATGCCCGATTTCCACGTGCTAAAAAACCACCCATTTTTGAGAGACACTATGAAACTGCCAGAACGCACTTCAATAAATTTTCGCTCTCTCATAAAACTTCTTGACTACAACTAAGTTAACTTAACAAGTAGTTTACGCTTTCGTAGTGTTAATCGCATTGGAAAGGTTGCTTTCTAGTGAATGCACCTACTAAGCGGTTCATTCGTGCGGCTTCACCCTACGTCGATAGATCGAAGGGTCTTGTTCTTTGTAGTCGTCGCTCGTTGTTTACATAGTTAAGAGTCTCGTTTAGAGTACGGATCATTTCATTGTTGCGATGAACATGAAGGCGAGCATTTAGCTTTCGAGAAAAGTTTGTTACTTCTTCGCTCACGGTAGCTATTCCTAAATCTCTGTGAATATCACTGTTCCTAATATACGATGGAGCATTCACGATTGCTCTTAGTGTCTTGTTTTGGAAAGTCTGCAACATGGACATGTTGCTCGGCTTGGTACAACCCCAAAATTGTATACCGTATGTCCAGGACGGCTTTAACACCTGCCTGTACAAGAGCAGTTTGTTATATATGCTTAGTTTCGAAGATCTTCCGATAAGCCAATACATTTCCCTGAGCCTAATCTCGAGCTCGTCACGCTTTTTCTTTACATGTGGTTTCCACCTTAGCTTAGCGTTCAGTGTCATTCCTAGATACTTCGCTTCATTTGCATTAGGTATTTGTGCAGAATTTATGAACAGAGGTAAATTGTTAACCCTTCTGTAAGTAAAATTCACATGCGTAGACTTGTTCTCGTTAAGAGTGATTCGCCAAGTCTTCGTCCAGACACAAATTCTGTCCAATGCTCGTTGGAGGTTTCTCGTTGATGACTCGACTGATTCACCTGTTGTCAGGATGGCCGTATCGTCCGCAAACGTGGCCACGATAGTCTCGGCATCTAGAGGTATGTCTCTTGTGTAGAGCAAGAACAGGGTCGGACAGAGGACGCTTCCCTGGGGTACGCCAACCCGAATTTGCTTGAAGCTCGAGTATTCACTACTACACCTAACACGAAAGAGTCTGCTTTCAAGATAATTTTCCAATATTTTAAACAATTTTTGCCGTAGCTTATATTTCAAGCCTTCGTGCCATACCTTGTCGAAGGCTTGCGATACGTCGAGGAAAGCACTTGAACACATTTTCTTCCCTTTTAAGGCGTTTCATGCGTTATTATGTAGACTTGATCTATTGTGGAATAGTTAGGTCTGAAACAAAATTGATGATCCGCGGTCAAGCGTCCTTCTGCAATTATTGGTTGTTATCGCTTCAGCGATCTAAGTACTATATTCTTTCTAAGTACTATATTGATCTAAGTACCATATTCTTTCAGACATATAACCATGCATGTATCCGGGAAAAAAAGTTCTAAAACACACATTGAGGTACATTGACCAGTGTCAGTGTGTCTTTAGAAAATATTTCATGAATTTATTTAGAGATTTAGAGTGAAGAACCGCGGGTGAAACATTGTCTGTGGGTGGATTGGTTTAATGGATGAGAGAAAATTATTAAGCAAGATAACTAGGATTTGGCTCAAATATTAAGTAAGGATTCTAGGTAAAGATTGTAGGTTTTTCTTAAGTGCAATTATTAAGTTAGCTTAAGATCATTAAAAGTGACTCAACCTCAGACCTGAGTAGAAGCCAGTGCTTTAATTGTGAAAGAAACGTTTGTCTTTTTTTTACATAGTAGCGTAGTGTTGGTTGCAAATAGTCTGTATCGTTCCGTTCTTACTCGATTCGTTACAACTAAACCCCCTTGCCTAAGCTCATAGATATCATCATTACTCAAATGGCAGTATCCACCTCTCACGTAAAACAACTTAAGCACTTTGTACACATGTGTAAGATGTGGTAAGATGCCTAAGCCTTGAAAAAGAGGAAGGGAATGTGCTCGTTTTTTCTTGAAGTAAATAACTCTTATAACTTTTTTCTGAGTAACGATTAAGCTTTGCAGATTGCTCACAAACGAGCTCCTCCAACATGAGATGCCATACTCTAAACGTGAGTGGACAAGCTCATGGTAAACATTAGTAAGCAAACTAGGAGGCAAATGTTTTCGAAGGTGGTAAATAAGCTTTTTGGTGCTAGCTATGTGGGCCTTCCAGTTCAGTCTGCCCTCAAGGGTAAGCCCCAGATAGTTGAATTCTGACACTGATTCTAGCTCATAGCATGACCCGCAACAATTAGCAGCGCAGAGTGCACTATGAAAGACTACTACTACTTTATCGTCTTTGGAGAAGGAGAAACACATGACCTTAGATTTACTGAAAAGCACCAAGCTATGACACAGAGTTCATCTGCTCCTTTAAACCATTAATACATAGCTACATAAGAAATTGCCAAATCATCAGCAAAGGTAGCAAATCATCAGCAAATCTTGCCATGTAATGGTAATTTAAAAACTGAATTTATATAAATTAGAAATAACAGAGGTCCGAGGACAGAGCTTTGGGGTACCTCGCTGCTTGAACATGATAGCACGTCACTACAAACCGAATTTACACGAACAATCTGATTCCTATCTTTGAGGTATGATGCAAGCCACTGGAAAAAGTCTCCCCTAAAACCAAGCCTCTCAAAAATTTTTAAAGGCAGTTTGTGATTTACTAGATCAAATGCTTTCGTGAGATCAAGAAACAGACCAGCAGCTTTATTTCCATTATCAAGTCCCTTGTAGACGTTCTCTAAGAAAGAGACAATAGCATCGTCAGTAGACTTTCCCTTGGTAAAGCCAAATTGACGATCACTGAGGAGCTTGTGTTTATCAATAAGACTGGACATTTTTTTAGTAACAACTTTCTCAAATTACTTTGAAAAAACTGAAAGGAGAGAGATAGGCCTATAATTATTGGGATCCGAGTTGTCACCCTTTTTATGCACAGGGATAACAACAGCCGTTTTAAGGCAAGTTGGGAAATACCCTTTCTTAAAACTTAAGTTAATTAAGTATGTAAGTGGGGGTAATAATCACGTCGCAAACATTTTTTATTACAGAGCTGCTGATACCATCAGTTCCGCATGATTTTTTTGTTTTCAAGCAGTTTATGGCTTCTCTTACATCGCTTTCAGCTACGATTCCTAAAAAAAAGAAGGTATTGTTTTAGCGATGTAGAACGAGTTACCTAGCTCAGCTCAATCGCTTGCATATATTTTTTGGCAACATCTCTAAAAAAGCGATTAAAGCCGTTGGCAATTTGAAGATTGTCACTAGTCACAATGCTATCACTAAATTGAACTAAGCTACATGTTTCGTTATTATTAACCTTATCAAGAATTTCGTTTATAAAATGCCATTGTAGCCTAGGTTTAAATCTATTTTCATCGAATTTGTTCTTGTGGTATAGCTCTTTCCGATGTTTGATTTGATATATTACATTTTTCCTCATTTCGTCATACTTAGTTTTCACCGAGCTTATATGAAAAAGATTTTTATTTTTTGAATAAAATTTATTTTTCTGTTTGATTAGTTCACAGAGGGAGTAAGTTAGTAAGCTTAGGATGGGCAACTGTAGCTATAAACGCTACAGATATCTATTAAGATTAAAAAAAATCAATTTTTGTTAATTCTACTGTGTTATTTTCAGTATTATTTGCTTTCTCAAGAAGTTCAGCAAATGATACCCCGCACCCAAAATGATCGGTTAGATCCCATTCTAATAAGGCGACTAGTTAAACGAACAAAAACGTGGTCAATACAGGACTTAGAGCTATTTGCTATTCTTGTTGGTATATTGACAGATGACTCAAAGCCAAAGGAGGACAAGAGTAAGAGGTAGTCATCGCAACTCGAAGACGGACACAGCAAATTTATATTTATGTCTCCAATTAAACAAGCATTAGTATTTTTTAAGGTACCTAATACATTTTCCAACTCTTGCAGAAAAGTGTTAGTTGAGATAAACTGCAACCGATAAATGCAAGGAATTTGTAAAGTCTGATTTCCTTGTTTAACGGATACTATAACGCTGTCGAAACTAGTCAGGTCCAATCCACCACAGAAAGAGTATCATTTACGTAGACAATAGTTCCCCCTGAAGAATACTTTTCATTGTAATTTGGATACGGAATATCTCTTGGAATTTTGTAATTGGTTAATATGTGGCAAATCTATAAAACAGCTATGAATATGTGCACAAAAGTTATCGATGAGATCTAATCTCATGCTTCTAATATTAAAATGAAAAATCGTTAGATCGTTAGACGATGTATTCAACCCAGAGCCTACAAAAACATCCTTACTTGGACTACAAACATTAAGATTAAATAATTCTTTAGAAAATGACATAGATTCAATAATAAAAATTATGGATAAAACTTACTGAATCATAAATGATTAAGATCATCGGCGCGTTTTATAAATTTGATCTTCGTGCCACTTTTTTTCTCTCATCATTTTTCTTCCATATCTCACTGAAGGAAATTCGTAGTTGCTGTTGTTTTTTACCACCTTCGCTTTTCTCAGCAAAATTTTCATTTCGCCTGACATCCAATCGTTATTGAATATAGGTTCCTCGCTTGAAGTTGGTAAAATGTTACAAGCAATTACGGACGATTTATTTTTGTAGGTTGCATCCAGTAGTCTCTCCTTAAGTCTCCGGCTACGAAGTTGAACCATCAGCACCAGTCACTTTACCCTAGATTAGTTGTCAAAATTTTAAACTATTGGAAGAGCTCATAATATATAAAATCTCTTGCTTATATATTTTCTTTTATAAAGTTTAAGAACTTTTTTAAATTTGTACCCTCCGAAGTTATTTGAGTTTCCATAATCAAATAAGAATAATCAAATAAGTCATTGGAGTTGATTTCAATTATGCCACCAATTTTATTTGCAATAATTCGCAAATAGCTAAATAAAATTTTTATTTAAATATCATTTTATTGACAAACAATTCCTGCTATTCAAATAAAAATTATTCATGTGTGATTGAAATTTTTATTCAAAATCAAACAAAAATACATTTTTCTCAATGTTGTGTGCAATCGCGAAAAATTGCTTTTTTGGTGAAGGGGTATATAATTTGTTTCATGTGAATTGAAACGTTATCCATGTCTACCCCCAACGTTTGTTCCTTTTATTTCTTGTCAACTTGAGGCGTCAATTAATTTATTTGGACTACTTTTTATAATTGGATTAATGAACAAGTAAAAGTTAAAACGAACTATTGAAACTATTCATGAAATCATTCGAAAACAAATAAAAAATTGAGGGAACCAACTCCTTATTCTAAACATTGATCTAAAAGTTAACAGAGTATTGTTTAAATGTGCCTATTCATTTATAAAAACAACTGTTTTCAAAATGCGTTCTGGACTACTAGAAAATTTATCAAATTCTTTTTGCAACTAATTTTTATAAAAAGTTTAAACCAAAATGTCGCACGTAATTTTTTTTTATAAGAAAACGCATTAAATAATAAAATTTATGCACAAAACCAAATAGTTTGATTGTTTATTTTTAAGAAAAAATAAGCAAAAAGGAAAAAAACTCCCTATAGCAAAGATTTCCACCTCCTATTTCCACCGCAATTGTGCTAAACTCTACCTATGGCCTGAACTCAGCAAACCAGAATCAGATGTCTTTTGACATTTGTGTAATCAAAACAAATTCGATTTTCAGTTGACCGTGCATCCCGTTGTGCATGGCATAAATTTATTCCTAATGGGCACTCGCTTGGACGGCAGCTTTTTCCTTTACTAAGAAGGTAATAATTATTTGTAAAACAAAATAAAACAAAAAGAAATGGAGGCTGATTACTTTGTTTATATATTTTGAACAACTGAGACGGCAAATTATCTCAACTTCCGCCATTTTTTAATGGATTCACTGAACACTTCCATTGCTCACTTCACATGCATTCACAGACAGGGTCAAGAGAGAGATCTCATTACTTTTTTTTTGCGGGTGTTTCAGGCAAAGGGATTGCAAGTCGCATATCTCATGTTGTGAACACGGTTTCACCATTCACAGATAACCGCGAATCGCATCAAAAATAAAAATTCTGCCACACAAAAATATGTCCGCCATCCCATTCCCAAACAAAATACAAATTTTTTTTTTTTCCCTCCTGTCCGGCTACTTACCTCAGAGTAGCCACAAACACTAAAGTGTTTTGGTGTAGGACGGTTGGCGGCCTGCGGCAAGTTTCCCTAAAACGCTGCTTCTCAAACTGTTTTGAAAAAGAAAAGGACGTAGGGATTTCTTTTTGCGAGAATTGGTTCAGCGGGGGGTGTTCGGTTAGGTAAATAGACGGTGACCAAGTAAAAAACGGTTTGACATAGTGGGATTTAAGAGGTTGTGGTCCGATAATTTCCCTTACGGAAATTTCACTTTCAAATGGTGTGTGACCGCGGAGCGAAAAAGACACTTCCTCCATAGAGTTTGCGCGTTTAAATTCAAAAATTCTAAAGGTATTCTAAACGGAAAAACCTGTGCCGCGTTAACTGACAGTGTAGTGCGAATACCTTAAACATAAAAAGAAGGAAAAGACCGTAAAATAAATATATAAATAAAAGGAACTAAAGGGAAACACAAATTTCCACCATTGTGATAGTGCGGGTATAAAATTAACCCAATTCGTTTCCGCTACCAAGACGAATTGAAGGGACTACCGCTGAGATCTAGACCGAAGGAGGTAAAACAACAAAAAGAAACGAACCCAGTGCTAACAAAGTAAGTCATTCTTTTTAATTTTTTTTTGCTTCTTCTATTAGCTTCTTACCTGTTGCGAGTGTAAGCTTAATTTTGTTTTTAAACCTTAGGCCACTCGTGATTTCTTTCCTGTAAAACTCTATAAAAACAACTGTTTTCAAAATGCGTTCTGGAGTACTAGAAAATTTATCAAATTCTTTTTGCAACTAATTTTTATAAAAAGTTTAAACCAAAAAGTCGCACATAATTTTTTTTTTATAAGAAAACGCATTAAATAATAAAATTTATGCACACAACCAAATAGCTTGATTGTTTATTTTTAAGAAAAAATAAGCAAAAAGGAAAAAAACTCCCTATAGCAAAGATTTCCACCTCCTATTTCCACCTCAATTGTGCTAAACTCTACCTATGGCCTGAACTCAGCAAACCAGAATCAGATGTCGTTTGATCCCCCCTCAATTCACACAATAGGGTTTTGACTCGGTCGACTTCACCACCGCGCACTTTCCGAGTTCATGGTTAACTTTGCATTTTACGCAACGGTAGTTGTTGCCGCAATTTTTGGACAAATTGTCAAACAGTTGGCATCTCCTACAATGTAGGCCCCCCTGGTTGCCACTTGGCAACCTTATAATATCGTTTGGTTTATGACCCGGTTTGAGCCTAACTATAAAAAGATTATAAACAGTTTGAAGACGATTAGACCGAAGCGTTTCAAAATTCCGCACACTATCGATATAAGAAAACTCTCAGAACACGCAGAACGGGAGGTCCGCCACTTCCGTTCTTTAATTTTTGTGAGTTCCACTCCTTAAGAGCGGGCTGCCGAGTGGTGCTCCAGGGAGGAAGGATTCGCCACTTCCCTCCAGTTCCTCTGGAGCTCTGGATTTGGTGGGCCCAGTGACCCCCGTTTTGAAAAAAAACGTCTTAAAGTTGAAGGATTATATAAAGATTTGTCCTTGAACGGACACACGTCCAGATTATTATCAGCGGAGACGGTGTCGGACGTGACCACACGTGGAATACCTTGAATCTGTCCGTAGCTCCTAATAAGGCAGCGATCCATCCACACTGTTTTGTATCTTTCTTCCAAAAGGTTTACTGCACAATTTTAAATCAATATTGTAAAATATTTTAAGTGTTTAAATGAATTTAATACAAAATTACTTTCAGGGTTAACTTTTTAGGTGTTGTCTCGTGTAGATGTAATGCCGCACCCCTCACTCACCCAACCAGAATCAGATGTCTTTTGACATTTGTGATATCAAAACAAATTCGATTTTCAGAAAAACAAGCGGGCTGTATTTTTTTTTTGGATTAAATATAATTTTCTACTCAAATTCTTATTTGCTGTAAGTTGAGTGAGCTGATTTATTAAAAGTAAATACATTTGCAAATTTAAATTCTTAACAAACCAGAGATCATTAGAGTGACTTTAATTGAAAAATTTACTTTCCAATGTTTCTGCCACTGATCTACGGTATGCTTTACATTAATATTTTGTGTTTTAAACTAATCTATTACTTTGAAAAAACTTATCTTAATAGGAAACTGGAAGATACATCGCGGGCAGGTTCGATGATCGACGACAAGAGTAGAGATTGAAGTTGACCGTGCATCCCGTTGTGCATAGAAAGAAGAAGAAGAAGAAACTTAATCCTAATGGGCACTCGCTTGGGCGGCAGCTTATTAATTTCCCAAGAAGACAAATAATTATTTGTAAAACAAAATAAGCCAAAAAAGAATGCAGGCTGACTTGGTTTATATTTTTAGAACGACTGAGACGGCAAATTAACTCACCTACCACTCTTTTTAAATGGATTCACTGAGCACTTCCATTGCTCACTTCATATGTATTCACAGACAGGGTCCAGAGAGGGGGGGGCCCCAGAGAAGGGGCTTGCAAGTCGCCTATCTAGTTATATCTGATCAGTTGGACGAGCTTTCCTAGTGGGCTTGCGCGGCGCAAGATGGGTTCTTTGCTAGTGGCAAAATGTATCGGAATGAACAAATCTCAAATTATCAGTGATTTGCTTGATTACTCTATTTTGAAACAAAAGCGAAGCGAACATTTATTATTTCATCTTTTTTTACTGTGTAAATGTATTGATAATATTTTTTTGCTTCATCTTCTTCCTTTTGCTGTGTTTACCTTTCACATTGGAAAAATGCGAAGGATTTGCGTTTGGCTTATTTTTCTACCCGTGAATGAACAAATCTGGGTTGGGTGGGTAGGTACGTATATTATCGTGTGGGGCTTGGTAGGTAGGTATTTTTTTTATTAAGTGATAATGTCATGAATGCATACATGGTTTATTATGGCTTAGTAGGATGAAGTCGTAATAGGTATCTACCAGATTTTGTGCATCATGACCATTGCATCATAACTAGTGCATTTTGTGTGTCATAGTTTAGCTGTTCGAATAGGTTTCTTGTGTAAGTATGTGCATACCTATACAGAGGTGGAAAGATAATTAGAAACTCGTTTTTTTTTTTTTTTTTTTTTTGAATACTAGGATGGACGGAGACTAAAACTCCAAAATCTTTCAAAGATACCAATACGCCCACTATAGCAGGTACATAATACCGAAGTAGCCGATATTGGTTATGCCCGATTTCCACGTGCTAAAAAACCACCCATTTATGAGAGACACTATGAAACTGCCAGAACGCACTTCATAGTAGTAAATTTTCGCTCTCTCATAATACTTCTTGACTACAACTAAGTTAACTTAACAAGTAGTTTACGCTTCCATAGTGTTGATCGCATTGGATAGGTTGCTTTCCAGTGAATGCACCTACTAAGCCGTTCATTCATGCGGCTTCACCCTACGTCGCTAGATCGAAGGGTCTTGTTCTTTGTAGTCGTCGCTCGTTGTTAACATCGTTAAGAGTCTCGTTTAGAGTACGGATCATTTCATTGTTGCAATGAACATGAAGGCGAGCATTAAGCTTTCGAGCGAAGTTTGTTACTTCTTCGCCCACGGTAGCTATTCATAAATCTCTGTGAATATCGCTATTCCTAATATACCATGGAGCATTCACAATTGCTCTTAGTGTTTTGTTTTGGAAAGTCTGCAACATGGACATTTTGCTCGACTTGGTACAACCCCAAAGTTGTATACCGTATGTCCAGGACGGCTTTAACACCTGCCTGTACAAGAGCAGTTTGTTATATGTGCTTAATTTCGAAAATCTTCCGATAAGCCAATACATTTCCCTGAGCCTAATCTCGAGCTCGTCACGCTTCTTCTTTACGTGTGGTTTCCACCTTAGTTTAGCGTCCAGTGTCATCCCTAGATACTTCGCTTCATTTGCATAAGGTATTTGTACAGAATTTATGAACAGAGGCAAATTGTTAACCCTTCTGTAAGTGAAATTCACATGCGTAGACTTGTTCTCGTTAAGAGCGATTCGCCAAGTCTTCGTCCAGACACAAATTCTGTCCAATGCTCGTTGGAGGTTTCTCGTTGATGACTCGACTGATTCACCTGTTGCCAGGATGGCCGTATCGTCCGCAAACGTGGCCACGACTGTCTCGTCATCTAGAGGTATGTCTCTTGTGTAGAGCAGGAACAGGGTCGGACCAAGGACGCTTCCCTGGGGTACGCCAGCCCGAATTTGCTTGAAACTCGAGTATTCACTACTACACCTAACACGAAAGAGTCTGCTTTCAAGATAATTTTCCAATATTTTAAACATGTCTTCCGGCAAATTTTGCCGTAGCTTATATTTCAAGCCCTCGTGCCATATTTTGTCGAAGGCTTGCGATACGTCGAGGAAAGCACTTGAACATATTTTTTTCCCTTCTAAGGCTTTTTCAATTTCATGCGTTATTCTGTAGACTTGATCTATTGTGGAATGGTTAGGTCTGAAACCGAATTGATGATCCGGGATCAAGCGTCTTTCTGCAATTATTGGTTGTAATCGCTTCAGCAGAAGTTTCTCAAATACTTTCGATATTATCGGCAGAAGCGATATGGGCCTATAAGATTTTTTATCATTTGCGCATTTCCCCGGTTTAGGAACCATAATGACTTCAGCAACTTTCCATTGTCTTGGAACGTATAGAAGTCTAAGAGAAGCGTTTATCATATAAAGTAGCTTGACTAATGCCTTTTTTGGTAGCTCTCTTAATATTTCGCCAGTGATCAGGTCGTAACCCGGGGCCTTATTATTTTTAAGTTTGCTAATTGTCTGTCGGAGTTCAACTAACGAAACTTTTTTCATTCTAAAGCTACCAGGTTCCCCGTTGTTGTTTAGAACGTCAGCCAACGGCGGACCGTCGAAAGGCTTGAATGTTTCTTCTAAATGTTCAGCAAACAAATTCGCTTTCTCTTTGTCTTCTCTTGCCCATTCGCCGTTAGCTTTTTTTATTGGTGCCGAGTGGATTATAGGTTTCTTGATATACTTAACTGCTTTCCACAGCGAGTAGTTTGAGGTCCTATCCGCAGCCAAGCCTTCAAGGTATTCAGTGGTCTCACGATTTTTAAGATCTTGCAACATTCCTTTCAGTTTGTTAGAGAGGCGGTTCAACAGGGTTTTGTCTGGGGGGGCCCTCGTGCCTTGCCATCTCCTACGCGCTCTTCTCTTTTCACGAATCAATTCTTCGTTTTAGAGAAAAAAAGTTTTTTGGTTCTATTTTTTAAAATTGGACATATTCATAATTTTTTGTGTTTCTGCATTTAAGGCTTGATGTTTATACAAAAAATTATAAATTATTTGACAAGAAAACAATTATTAGAGGTTATTTCGAAGGACAAACTTATTTTACTGGAATTATAATTAGAAACAAACTAGTTTGTGATATCTTTTCATCGTATTATCCATGAAATAACTTTTTATACTCGACCGAGGATATATTAATTTTAATGCATAGTTTGTAACACAGTGAAGTAATCTACGTAGACCCTTAAGGCATTTTAGAGATATGATCGAGACCGTGTCCTTCCGTCCATCCATCCGTCTGTATATGTGAAGGTTTTAGTCTTCAAATTCAAGCTAGAGCCCTGAATCCTGGTACGCGGCATACACTTCACAAAGTGTAAAAATTGGCTCAATACGGTTTGGCTATTGGCTCAACGGTCAAGCCCACTACAGGCTTCAATGTGAGATAACTCTATTTCACATTCTCTTTCAAAATTCCTTTTTCTCAAGTTAGACATGGCGTGGAACTCAAATTTTGGTTATGAGCAATGTGACCTTTAACAAGCCAAAAATTGGACCGCCCACAATATCGACCATGCCCACTTTTAACCTGTTACATCTTTAAAACCCGATTTCTCGGAAAGTTGACTCCAAATCGAAAAAAAATTGTATGACAAATATTAAATATACTACCATTGCAATCGGCATGGTTCTTCTAACAGAAGGATAATCAAATATAATTACTAAACAAAATGAAAATGCAATATCATTTAGTGGAATTTTCACGCTTAATGCAAATGATTCATATAGTTTTAGGATAATTTAATTAATTCTCGACTGCCGTCGCTCTATTGGTATCCTTTTAGATAGGAAAATGGAAGTTTAGAGTCTAATCATAGCTATCATCGGATAACATCATTGGAACAAATCAGTGGAACAATGTCTTTCGTTTTCTGACAAGTCATTCATAGCAATCATTGAAAATTTCTGTCAGTGAACTACCTGTCAGTTTTGTAGTTCACTGATTTGTTTTTTGCACAAATGCAGCAGTGATTCTTCACTTGAATTATTAATTTTGTTTCAAACTCCCGCGTTTCTATTTTCAGTCTTTCCATGTTTTAATTAATTAAAGTTCAAAGCAAAAACACAAAATACCAAGTACACAAAAGACATCAACAAAGAGCTACAGGCATTTGAGGTAGGAGTTGATCAGAGAAAGGAAAACTGACAGTTGAGAATAGAAAGAGAATGGAATGCTTTTCAGTGGAACGATTTTGTCCCAAAAACACAAATCCAAATCAGCTGTTCCTTGAAATCGATTTCTGTCAGTTAAACAGTAATAGCGAGTTTACGTAAAAGTTTTAGCACAATTTATGCATTTTTGTTACGGAAAAAATTCTGCAATTCATAAGCTTCATTTTAATACCAATAACAGCCAGCATTGTTTGCTCAAACGTCTAAAAACATGAAAACAAATTTTTCAATGATGCAATCCGATGATAGCTATGACTATACCCTTAATTATTTTCTGCAATACTTAGGCTGATTGGTAGAAAGGTTATTGTTTTATATTTCTGAAGAACCCTAATAAAGTAAATATAGTAGGTTTTCAGCTTAAAAAAAACAGGACATGAAATGAGTAACAAATTTTTCGCCAAAGGAAAAAGTAAAGAATGGGCATGAAGAATACCAAAGAATAAACGCTAATTGGAAATGTTTGCTCTTTCTTATTCACATTCCATCCATTACGAACGACGAAGACGATGACGACGACGACTGAAAAAAAACCAGTCCCACGATGTAGAGCGAATGAATTTTCTCTCAACATCAATGAACAATGCTAAATGGATGAAAATAGTCACATTTGTCCAGGGTAACCATAAATTACTGAATAACTAGATATTCAACTCTTACCCTCCAACACCCATTTGTTTACGTTTTTATATAAAGCCTTTATAACTTTTTAAATTTCCGTACCGGTGAATACGTGTAAGAAGATATAACAACAATTTACCTTATACGATCAGCTGATGTAAAAGCTCCAAAACGAAATTGCATGGAAATGACGAATTGAGGAATTTACTCACATTTGTAAGCAAACGTCGGCAGATGGGTAAATTCCTCAATTTCAGCTTGTGGGCAAAGCTTTCACATGTCTGAAGTTGAATATCTAGTCATCATCATCATCATCATCATTTTCGAGGGCCGCTTGTCCTTTTAGGGAGCGAGGGTGGCTAAATGGTCTTTCCATTGTTCTCGATCCTCCGCCACCAACTCAAGAGACTCCGGCGCAATCCCCAGGCGGGACTCAGAGAGGTTCTTTACCTGATCCCACCACCTGTTTTTGGCCTACCAGGGGGGCGACGCGCTCGCATCTCAGCTAGCATGACCTGTCTAGGAAGTCTATCAGGGGGCATGCGAACAACGTGTCCAAACCATCAAAGAATCGATCGCTCCACTCGGACAAGTAGCTGCTCAACATTAGGATTCCTACGAATACTGACGTTTCTCACTCTGTCCCTTAGAGCAACACCAGCATCGCACCTCAGGAATCTCATTTCGGCAGCTTGTACCCACGATCTAATTCTTTCGGTCATTACCCAAATTTCATGACCATAGATGAGGGTCGGAACGAACACTGAATTAAAAACTGAGATCTTTGCTTTCTTTCCAAGCTCAGCTTTCCTGATGACCGGCCGGCGCAGTTCCTTTACTATTGCTCCAGCTTGGCCAATTCCACAGGACAACTCAGTATCACTCCTCCCATCTTTCGTGAAAAAGACCCCGAGTTAAGTATCTCGGGGTCTACTTCTCCACCTGTTTAAATGGAACCACCTGTTTTTTAATTTATGTGCAGGGTACACTAAATAGGAGTTCGGGAAACAATCACCACTTCCGATTTGTTCACGTTTACTTTTATCCCAGCATCACCACAGACGGCTGCAAACCTATCCAGTGCTCGTTGAAGCTCCTCTTTGGATGATGCAAGGATGGCCAAATCATCTGCGAAAAGCAGATGGCTCATCCTATTGCCAGCTAATTGGAAACATTGCTCGCCAAGACTGCACTTCACCATCCAGTCCATATATGCTATGAAAAGGAGCGGCGACAGAACACAGCCCTGGCGAGTCCAATGGCCTGGCAAGTCCAATGCGCACATCAAATGGACGAAATTTGACGCCATTTCACTTTGTCACTTTGTGTTGAACCGTGACCGAATAAAGTAGTGACCAAGCTAAGCAAACTTCAAAATGAGTTGCAAAATATGTAAATCAAAAACTACAACAGACTCTTGCAAAATAAAATGCAGTGATTGCATTTGTCTCCTACATTGTGATTGTGTCCTACACTAACTTAAATCCGTCGGATGTGGATCTCATAGATAAATCCAGATAACCATAGTTTTGCCAAATCTGTGTTAATCACAAAAAAAATATTTCGCACCGTCTGTCTGTGTCATCATCCACCAAAAAAAAATCAACTTGGAGAGCATTCACCTCCAAGTGCAAGAAATCAAAGAATCCCTCACTGTTGTGTTTTTTTCTGTGCAAGCGATGCAAAATCAACTCGCGTTACTTGAGGAAGCGACAAAAATGCTAGCTTAGGTGAAAAAAGAAAATAGACAACTGCGCTCTGGAACAGACAAACGAGAGATTGCACAAGACTAATGTGCCCGTCGTTGAGTGTGGAAAACAAACAGAAAACTTGCGTGAAACGGTGGTCAAGATCATCAATGCTGTGTTGCAAGCAGAAATCGCTCCCGATGACATCGTAAACTGCTAAAGAAGGAAAGCCAAGGGTAAATTGACTGGTGCTGTGATGCTTCAACTTCGTAGCCGGAGACTTAAGGCGAGACTACTGGATGCAACCTACAAAAATAAATCGTCCGTAATTGCTTGTAACATTTAGAAGAAGTTTACCGTAGGTCCAAGTGGAATTTAGTTGTTATTTTTATGCTTGAATATGTATTTCAGTGTCCTGAATACGAATATGTTATTAAAAATTGTCGGTCTCGTTTAGTTTAAAAGTTATAGCTATTCAAAGTTTCAATTTTTCCATACACAATACCTCATCTTTGACTTTTAATTTCTGCCTAAGAGTATGCTATAGAAATCTGACAAGGTTCGCTGTAAAATAAATTTGCTTTTGGAAACAACAGTGTTTGGGTGGCCCGCTTCGCGGGCTTAAAGGATTTCAACTCCCTTTTTCGCAGGGTTTAGCCGCTCACGCGACTTCGTTGCTCCGCTAAGGGTAGGTGCCAGTTGTCTGGCAGGCGCCTGTGACCATTTACGGGTATGTTAAAGTTGCACTCCTTTTGAACTTCTTTGGCTTATAACTTCTTAACTAATCGAGACCGACAATTTGCATGTTCGGAATCAGAACACCCAAATCCATATATTAAAATAAAAAAAATCCAATACATTCCACTTGGACCTACGCTAAACTTATGCCTAACATTTTACCAACTTCAAGCGAGGAACCTATATTCATTAACGATTGTATATCGCGAAAGGAAAATTTTGCTGAGAAAAGCGAAGGTGGCAAAAAACAACAGCAATTACGAATTTCTTTGGGTGAGATATGGAAGAATAATTCTGAGAGAAAAAAAGTGGCACGGAGATAAAATTTATAAAATGCGCCGATGATCTTAATCATTTATGATTAAGTAAGTTTTATCCATAATTTTTATTATTGAATCTATGTCAATTTCTAAAGAATTATTTAATCTTAATGTTTGTGGTCAAAGTAAGGGTATTTTTGTAGGGTCTAGGTTGAATACATCGTCTAACGATATAACGATTCTAACGAGATCTAATTTCGATAACTTTTGTGCACATAGTCATAGCTGTTTTATAGATTTGCCACAGATTATAGTATAAAATGAGGTTTGGATATATAACTATGAATTAACCAATTACAAAATTCCAGGATATATTCCGTATCTAAATTGCAATGAAAAGTATTCTTCAGGGGGAACTATTGTCTATGTAAGTTATACTCTTTCTGTGGTGGATTGGTCAACACCAGACCTGACTATTTTCGACAGCGTTATAGTATCCGTTAAGCAAGGAAATCAGATTTTACAAATTCCTTGCATTTATCGTTTGCAGTTTATCTCAAGTAACACTTTTCTGCAAGATTTGGAAAATGTATTAGGTACCTTAAAAAATACTAATGCTTGTTTAATTGGAGACATAAATATAAATTTGCTGTGTCCGTCTTCGAGTTGCGACTACCTTTTACTCTTGTCCTCCTTTGGCTTTGAGTCAGCTGTAAATATACCGACAAGAATAGCAACTTGCTCTAAGTCCTGTATTGACCACGTTTTTGTTCGTTTAACTAGTCGCCTTGACTATCATCCGTTTTTATTGTAACCCGCTGCTATTCAGGTCTGAGGTTGAGTCACTTTTAATGATCTTAAGCTAACTTAATAATTGCACTAAAAAAAAATAACAGTCTTTACCTAGAATCCTTTCTTAATATTTGAGCCAAATCCTACTTGTCTAGTTATCTTGCTTAATAATTTTCTCTCATCCATTAAACCAATCCACCCACAAACAATGTTTCACCCACGGTTCCTCACTCTTAATCTCTAAATAAATTCATGAAATAGTTTGTAAAGAAACTCATCTGACACTGGTCAATGTACCTTAAAGTGTGTTTTAAAACTTTTTTTCCCGGATACATGCATGGTTATATGTCTGAAAGAATATAGTACTTAGATCAAGCTTATTTTTTTGTAATATTATTATACTTTATAGTTAATCAATTACCGTAATTATATTTAATACTACTTTTACAAACGATATTGATTCTGAGGAAGAAAAAATAAATAAAAAAAATAGTAATAAATAAATAAAATTTATCCGTACACAGCTTCTGCAGTTTCCATACAAAGACTGGATGGCTCTCAGAAGAGGCCCACTCAGCGCACAGTCCTGCAAAACTCTCCACAGTGTATCCCGAGGGACTCGGTCGTACGCCTTTTCCAGAGCCGGAAGACTCAAGAGAGATATGCGCCTATAGTTGGCGCAATCTCTCCTGTTTCCTTTTTTGAAAATGGGCACTATTACTCCCGTTTGCCAATCGCTAGGTGCCTACCCGCTATCTCAGGCCACCTTAATGACACGTGTTAGCCATTAAACACCCTCCCATCACCTATTGCATTGAGCATTTCTGGCCGGATTTCATCAACTCCAGCGGACTAACCAACTTTTAGCGATTTAATAGCTTTAGTGATTTCTATTCTCCGCCCTTATCTCATCAGCAGTGGGAATGCCATCTTCAGTGCCCTGTTGGGGGTCGAGCAACTCCGAAAAGTGCTCTCTCCATCTGCGCAAGACATCGCTCTCATTTGAAAGAAGTGTACGGTCCTTGGATTTAACCCCTTGAATTATATTCAACTTCCTTCCTCTGAGCCGGCGAATAGTCTGCCAAAATATCTTGTTTGCAGATCTGTAATCGTGCTCCAACTTCTCGCCGGACTTTTTCCATGACTGTTCCTTGGCTGTTCTGACTGCCAGATTTCGCGCCTCATTGTACCGGGCTCGAGAAGTTGAGTTTCTACATTGGATCCACGCAATGTAGGCTCTCTTCTTCTCTCTGATGGCATCTTGAACTCCAGGCGTTTTAAACCAAGCAGTTCTTTTCTCATCACCAGCCACTGCCCCAAGCCGCTTCTCACCACAAACATTTCCTTCAGAGGCAATGACTGCCGATAAAAACAGCTGCCATTCCTCTTTTACATTCAAAAGGTCAGTTGAAATTTGTTCAAACTTCTCCGAAACATGCTGTGCAAAGCGTTCTCTGATCAGAGTCAGCATCCTGCAACCTTTTCCACCATATGCGGGTCACCAGTCTTGGTTTTCGCCTGGGTGGCAAAGGAATACTGTCACTGAAAAACAATTTACACAGCACTTAGTGGTGACCAGTTGACAACTCAGCTCCCCTGAAAACTCGAACATCACAAATCATTCTTTGAACACACGATGGAACAACAAAGAAATCAATCAGTGACCTCTGATTTAAACTGTGCTTGTACGATGTGTATTTGTGAAAGTTTTTGTGTGGGAAAAAGGTGTTCATGATGGACAAGCCATATGCACAGCAAAATCCAACAACTTTCCTCCGTTCCTGTTTTGATCTGGGTCACCGTGCCTTCCGATCACACTCCTCCAAGTCAGGAGAAAGAAGTCTATCTCTGCCACTCTGTCTAGGGCAGCATCAACTTCATTCAAAAAGGACTCATTCTCTGACTCTCGATTTGGTGCATAAACCTGAGCCAGAGTCGATCGTTTGTGCATTTTATACCTACCTGCCAGGTTTAAATTCGGCCGATCCTAACCCGGACAACAGACGCCGATCAGGAAGCCGCGCGTCCCGAGACACACGCTCCTGGATTTCTGTTATTTGAGGTTCAGCCGTCCCTCTGGGATCAGACGCTGACCAACGAGCCACACAGTATGTATCAGACGCTGCTGGATTTTGTTAAAATCTTCGGGTTTATCCTTTTTAGTTATAACTTTACTACCAAGAGTGGCCCCACAAGGAGTTTATACGCCTGGATAGCATCACTTATGCCTGAAGACTAATTCCTCCAGTGGATTTTAGTCGGCTCTTACGACAGGCATACCTTACCTCAAGGCTATTCTTAAGCCCGACCTTGCAGGGTTGAATATCTAGTTATTCAGTAATTTATGAGGGTAACGAAACTCCAGCGCCACCATGTGAGACAATCCGGCGTAATTTTTTAATGCGAAGTGAGAGTACTATAAAGTGTATATACAAAGATACAAGGCATTGACGAACGGAGCACACTTTTTGTGTTCTTATTTGGTTGCTAGATGGAGCGAAATTTTCCTCATTGTTGTAAGTGTAAAAGCTGTTTTGAAACATTTTCGCGTACCTATACTTGCTCAACTTTCATGGATGTCATAAGAAAGTCCATCGCACGTGCGATTGGCTTTGCAACAATTTGAAGAAAAAAGTGTTAGGGATGTGTGCTCAGACGCTTGTTTCTCTTTTTTTTCCGTTTAGATACCACAATTTGTATGCAAAAATGGGCAGCAAAGTTTCTGCAATATGATTCTGACACTTTGTTTTAAACGTTACTTTTTAAATTTCTGGTGACGGTTGAAAAGTTGAATATAGAATATAATCTAGTAAATAACAGGATAATTTTAGCTGAAAGTTGGAGGTTCAGGTGCTCATGCGCTCCTATGGGCAAGCCCCCTCTGATCTTGTCCCAATGAGACGGTTCTGTTTAGCAGCTTTTTCACAAAAGAATTTATTTTATTTAAGGTAGGGGTAGGTTTACTTTTTTTGCTGAAGGAAATCGAATCACGCACGTGCCGTGTCGACTCAAATCGACGTGGAACGACTGGCATCTGGACTATTCACATCTTCACAACTCGCCTCTATGAGTATTTTTTTTATCATTTTTATTTTATGCATTTACGAATTAATAAATCTTTTACCCTATAAAAATGTTTTACACATAAAATCACAATTTAAAAGATTTTATTGACAAATATCCTTAGGGGCCCCCGGCTTCCCCTACGATAAACACAACGATATTATTTTATATTATTCCACTTGTCATCGAGCCATTGCATCAAAAAGTAGTCTCAAATACTACATTGGCAACACTTTACAATTATTATTGTAACGGGTGATTTTTTAAGAGGTTGAGAACTTTTTTAAAAAAAAAAAACACAAAAAATTCGAAAAAATTAATGAAATATTTATTTGAATCGATAGTTTGAACCTTGCAATTTAATGTTTAAAGATAATTTCATGCAAATGTTGACCGCGGCTGCGTCTCAGGTAGCCCATCCGCTGAGTCCAATTTTGGCATACTCTTTCACACATATCGGCCGGTATCTCACGAATGAATGCATGGATGTTGGCTTCCAGTGCGTCAATCGAAGCGGGCTTGTCCCTATAGACATTAGCCTTGACATACCCCCACAAAAAATAATCTAATGGTGTCAAATCGCACGATCTAGGCGGCCAATTGACCGGCCCGAAACGTGAAATTAACTGTTCACCAAACTCGCCTCGCAATTGCGCCATTGTTTCGCGAGCTGTGTTTCGAACCGAGCACGAATTTTGATAGTAAAATTCAATAATTTGCAAGCGTTGTTCATTTGTAAGACGATCCATGGTTAAATTGCAAACCAAACTGAAGCTGTTTGACAGTGACACAAGGTACTAAACACACGTCAGCTGTCAAAACCAGTGTTGCCAAAACCAAACCAGCTAAAAAATCACCCGTTAGTTTGAATTCCCTTTTTTGCAAAGAAACTGTTCTCCATCCTTTTCTTTAATGAAAAGGAAGGAAGAGTATCTACTTTTCTGTGAGAAAATTTCTGGCGGCTACTTCTGCGTCCTTTTTAACCTTCAGACATCTTAAGATCAATGTAACTAATTAAATTTTGGTAAAATCTTGGTAAATTTTGGTAAAATCCTTTCCTATTTCAGAGAAAAAACTATTGTTTATATTCACATTGTAGAATGTTTATTGAAATTGTATACAAATGCGAACGGTGGAGGCATTACGATTGTCACAAATTTGATCCTGACCAGTACGATACAACCACGCCTTGGTTTTGTGAGCAGGATGACTGTGTTTTGAGGGAAGATGACGATTACGATTCTAAGAACGCCAGCAGTGTATCTTCAAAACATGCAAAGGCATGCGCCAAGGAAGCTGACGACCAAATGGAAATGCTCATAGAGGCCGCTGCGCTGGCCCAAGCAGAAGTTGCCCAGTGTGACAAGGATTTGTAGGACCTGCGTGAATCAATCACCTGTCAAGAGTCAATCATCAGAAAATGTATCAAGTTCGCACAGTGCTTCTATAGAGCGTAAAAGTGCTAAAAAATCCGACGAGCGATTGGAAATAATAAAAAGAATTCGAGAAAATCACAAGACTTTGTTAGAAAGTCCTGCTCATTTTTGTGAGTCCACTCCTTTGCGTGGGTTGCCTGCGCGCCGTGATAAAGGTGAAGATATTTCAATTAGCGACCAGGATATGGCAAATTTCTTAAACATTCTTAACCGAAACAACGGTCAAGAGCTCCCCGTTTTTTCTAGCGATAACAAAAGGGAGTGGCCTTATTTCGAAGAGGTATATAAGTCTACCACGATCGAAGGAAGATTCAGCGATAAAGAAATTGTGGCTCGCCTACGAAGTTCTCTAAAAGGGGAGGCGTACCAACTTGTGAGCGACCGCCTCAAGTATTCTACCACTGCCGATGCGATTGTGGATTCTCTTCGAACTATGTTTGGGCGCACAGATGTTCTTGTGCACGACCTTACCACGGAACTGTTAATGTTGCCAAAATTAACGTCAAAATGTGATCCAAAACTTCGTGTATGGGCGGCGAAGGTTAATAGTTTCGTAGCTGATCTTAAGTCAATGAATAGGGAAGAGTATCTCACGAATGGGTATGTTTTGACAAATCTTGCATCTAAGTTAGGTGCTGGGCTATATCAGGAATGGCAAAAGGGAAAATCTAATATGACCCACGCTTACTTTCGTCATTTTGCCGAGTTTTTGACCGAGAAATTAATTGATTTGCCCAGGACTTATTAAGAACACCAGGGTCCACTGAAATTAAAAGATCTCGGGTAACAAATAGCTCGAAACCTTCTCGTGCTATGACCCATCTTCGATCTCAATCTCCTTTGCCATCAGCCTCATGTTTGCCAACAAAAAACATACTCTGGTTCAATGTGACGAGTTCTTAAATTTAGATCCGGAGAAACGTTTGTCATTTGCCAGAGATAAGGCTATCTGTTTTACTTGCCTGGATCCGTCGAAACACGAATGGAGGATTTGTTCCAGGAAGAGAACGTGTGGAACAAATGGTTGTAACCGTCGCCATCATCAATAGTTGCATCCGTTACCTACTTCATCGAGCAGTAACGTGGAGCTTAATACAGGAGCAGCTGCATTTGCTCCTCAACTGCACGTGCATTCGTCTCATGTGAGAACCAATCTTGCGATCTTGTTTAAAGTGGTTCCAATTCGGATTTATGGTATTGAAAGGAAGTTTGTGGACACTTATGCTTTTCTAGATGACGGTTCGTCGCTGTCGATGGTTGACGAAGATCTTTTCAACGACCTCGGACTTGATGGCATTCCTGAATAGCTCACCCTACAGTGGACAAAGGGAGTGTCCCGTCATGAGGACTCTTTGCGTACGTCCTTAACGGTGTTTGGTGTAGAGAGACGCAAGCAGCACGTCCTTAAGGATATTTACACCGTTCAAAAAATTGGGGTTAGCTAGTCAGTCAATTGATGTTGCGGCGAAGAAAAATTTGTACCCTCTTACAGATCTGGTGGATGCTAAGTCTAGAATTTTGCTGGGACTGGATCAGGCGAAGTTTTTGTTGGGACATGGTCAGCGGCATGGAAAAGATGAGGAACCTTATGCATTAAAAACACTTTTGGGCTGGATTATTTTATGGAAGTTCAGCTCCATCTTTGAATGTGTCATGTTTGCAGGAAGCTGCCAAGCCCTCCGTAAAACTTATGTTTCATGATGCCATTAAGGAGTATGATTAACTCCATGAGTTGGTTAAGCTTAATTTTTCGACGGAAGAGTTCGGTGTTATGCCGCCAAAGGGTGACCTCATTAGTCGAGAGGTCAGACGTTCAATGGATATCATGGAGAATTCTTTAAAGTGGGTTGGAAGACAGTACGAAATTGGTTTGTTATGGGATCGAGATAATGTCAAGCTTCCTGACAGTTTCCCTATGGAACTTAAACGTCTAGTAGGGCTGGAGAAGTCGCTGAAAAAGAAACCTCATCTTCTTGAGTGGAAAAATAATTACATGCGTGAATTGGTTTCCAATAGCCCGGATCGCCTAGCAGGCAGAGTTGGATAAGGAATGGCCTCGAATATGATATGCACCCACGTTTGTTGTCGAAAATCCTAACGAGGTGCCACCAAAGCCCCGATGTGTTTCGGACGTAGCTGCGAAGGTAAATAGCATTTCGTTGAACACTGTCTTACTGAAAGGGCCAGAAAACTTGGTTCCTTTGCATGCCGGTATTTTTAAATTTCAGGAACGGAGGATCGCTGTCAATGCAGACGTGAAAGAGATGTTTCACAGAATCCGCATTAAGAAGGAGCAACAGCAGAGTCAGCGTATTTTATTGAGGAGTGGAGACACCTCTCGCCCGCCAACAACCTATATTATGGAAGTCATGATGTTTGGGCCGAGATGTTCACCGACTTGTGCGCAGTTCGTCAAAAATCATCATGATAACCTTTTCCGGGACCAGTCAGTCAGATTCCAGTGTCCTGGAATCCAAACGATGCCCAAATAAGCCTTTTGGTCTTCATTGACGCTTCGGAAAAAGCCTTTGCTGCAGTGAGTTATTTGCGTTTTGAGCGGAACGACGAAGTGGAAGTTGCTGTGGTCATGGCGAAGGCGAATGTAGCGCCTGCAAAGCAGCTGTCGGTGCCGCGATTGGAGTTGCAAGCTGCTGTCTTGGGGGTTC
This sequence comes from Neoascia interrupta, assembly GCA_947623515.1. Classification (NCBI taxonomy): domain Eukaryota; kingdom Metazoa; phylum Arthropoda; class Insecta; order Diptera; family Syrphidae; genus Neoascia; species Neoascia interrupta. The sequence continues at coordinate 106,915,760 of OX392462.1, forward strand.
GATTGGCCTTAACTATTAGGGAGTCGCATACAATTAGGATCGACGATTTGATGTTCCTGTCCGATTCAAAAACGATCCTAGCTTGGATAAACTCTACGAAGTAAAAATTCAACTCTTTTGTCGCAACTCGAGTGGGAGAAATCTTAAATTCAACGACTCCTCGTCAGTGGTTCAATGTCGGCTCCAAGGACAATGTAGCTGATGATTGCACTAAATGGTTCGAGACTTCCATGGGAAATCAGGATACAAGATGGTTTAAGGATCCAGGCTTCTTAAAACTTCCTAAGAGTGAATGGCCTGTGAAGCCAGGGACGACTGCTCTCGATACTTCGAATAACGAGTTTCTGAAGACTAAACAATTCTTGTTAATTTTAATCAACTTCGAAGTTATTATGGTGCTTATGACATGTTAAGTGCCAGGTTTCGGGCCAGCTTGTCGTCGTCTGTCCAAGTTTTTGCATTCTTGTTGCGTTTAAAAAAGAATTTCCGAGCACTCGGATCCTTATCGCGTATTAAAAAGGAGTATCAACAAGAAACCCGAGTCAAGGACATCTTCTTCACACCCTTCGAGTTTTTCCAGGCTGAAGATTGGATATTCCGAAGAATTCAATTAGAAGCATTCCCTCGTGACATAAAATCTCTCACAACAAGTGGAAAAGTAGATCTTTCAAGCCCGCTCTTAAGTTTTTCTCCTTTTCTTGATGAGTGGGGAACAGTTCGGATGAGCTCCAGAGCCCAAAAAGCTAACATATCATATGCGTCCCGTAATCCTGCAATTTTGCCAAAAAATCATCCGTTGGTCGACTAATTCATTCAGCACCACCATGAAAAGAAATTTTACATGGGCACGTTAACCACCATTGCAGGCATTCGCGAACGTGCGTGGATAATTAGCATACGAAGAGTTATGCGATTTCTGTACAGCAATGGGCTTAGCTTTGTGGGAGCAAAGAACAGACTCGAAAAGGATGTCAAGGAGATGGAAGCTTCCCTGAGCGAATACGCTTCAAAGTATGAGGGCATATTGTGAACTTTTATACCAGCCTTTTCACCGTGGATGGGAGGAGCATGGGAGCGACTCATCCAGTTGATCAAGAAAAGTGTGGATTTCGTTCTGCGGGAGTTATTCCGCGGGAGGATGTCGTAAGGAACGCTTTGATTGAGGCGCAGGGACAGATAAGCCGTCGCTATCTAACTCATATGCCGGTTGATCCTGAAGATCCCAAACCTCTAACACCCAACTCGATGCTTTTCGGTGAAGACGAGTGAGACGTTACGGCCTCTGGATTTTTTTCGGAAGCAGACGCCTTTAGTAAACTCTACAGCCGGCGATCACAGCAGCTGATGGCAAATATGACCAAGCGATGGTACACCGAATACCTGCCTGAGATAACTAGGGGTCCGAAAGGCGACACAAGTTGAGGTAAACAGCATTGTAATCTTAATTGAACCGAACAAAATTCGGACGGCTTGGCACTAAGGACGAGTTGTTCAGGTGTACCCAGGGCCAGATGGAATTGTTCGAACAGCAGACGTCAAACTATCCAACGGGTCAATAAAAACAAGGAGATCCGTAGGAAGGCTCGCTGTGCTGGACTTAAAGTCCTCATCCTAGTTTTCAGAAGAGCCCCGGGATGTCACCGAGCTATTGCATCAAAAAGTAGTCTCAAATACTACATTGGCAAAACTATACAATTATTATTGTAGAGTGGAGTTGAAATGTTAGCGGACGGAAGTGTCATCATCATCATCATTTTCGAATGCCGCCTATCCTTTAAAAGGGTCGCGGAGCGAGGGTGGCTAAATGGTCCTTCCATCTTTCTCGATCCTCCGCGACGCGCTCGCATCTCGGCTAGCATGACCTGTCTAGGAAGTCTGTCAGGGGCATGCGAACAACGTATCCAAACCATCGAAGAATCGATCGCTCCACTCGGAGAAGTAGCTGCTCAACATTGAGATTCCTACGAATACTGACGTTTCTCACTCTGTCCCCTAGAGTAACACCAGCAACGCACCTCAGGAATCTCATTTCGGCAGCTTGTACCCGCGATCTAATTCTTTCGGTCATTACCCGAATTTCATGACCATAGATGAGGGTCCGAACGAACACTGAATTAAAAACTGAGATCTTTGCTTTCACTCCAAGCTCAGCTTTCCTGATGACCGGCCGGCGCAGTTCCTTTACTATTGCTCCAGCTTGGCCAATTCTACAGGACAACTCAGTATCACTCCTCCCATCTTTCCATTTATGTGCAGGGTACACTGCACAGGAGTTCGGGAAACAACCATCACTTCCGATTTGTTCACGTTTACTTTCATCCCAGCATCACCACAGATGGCTGCAAACCTATCCAGTGCTCGTTGAAGTTCCTCTTTGGATGATGCAAGGATGGCCAAATCATCTGCGAAAAGCAGATGGCTCATCCTGATGCCAGCCAATTCGAAACATAGCTCGCCAAGACAGCGCCTCACCATCCAGTCCATATATGCTATGAAAAGGAGCGGCGACAGAACACAGCCCTGGCGAAGTCCAACGCACACATCAAAAGAACGGGATTTGACGCCATTTATCCGTACACAGCTTCTGCAGTTTCCATACAAAGACTGAATGGCTCTCAGAAGAGGCCCACTCAGCGCATAGTCCTGCAAAACTCTCCACAGTGTATCCCGAGGGACTCGGTCATACGCCTTTTCTAGATCTACAAAACACGCATAGACCGGTTTGGCATATTCCCAGGCCTTCTCGAGAATAACCTTCAGAGTAAAAAGCTGGTCGGTTGTGCCTCTGCCAGGCCGAAAGCCGCACTGTTCTTCCCGTAACAAGTCTCGATTACAGCTCTGGAATGCGTTCCAACACCTTCGCGAATACTTTTCCCGGAAGACTCAAGAGAGATATGCCCCTATAGTTGGCGCAATCTCTCCTGTTTCCTTTTTTTGAAAATGGGCACTATAACTCCCGTTTGACAATCGCTAGGTGCCTTCCCGCTATCCCAGGCCACCTTAATGACACGTGTTAGCCATTTAACACCCTCTTCACCCATTGCCTTGAGCATTTCTGGCCGGATTTCATCAACTCCAGCAGACTTGCCAACTTTTAGCGATTTAATCGCTTCAGTGACTTCGTCTACTGTGGGACTATTCTCCGCCCTTATCTCGTCAGCAGTGGGAATGCCATCTTCAGTGCCCTGTTGGGGGTTGAGCAACTCCGAAAAGTGCTCTCTCCATCTGCGCAAGACATCGCTCTCACTTGAAAGAAGTGTACCGTCCTTGGATTTAACCCCTTGGATGATATTTAACTTCCTTCCTCTGAGCCGGCGAATGGTCTGCCAAAATATCTTGTTTGCAGATCTGTAATCGTGCTCCAAATTCTCGCCGAACTTTTTCCGTGACTGTTCCTTGGCTGTTCTGATTGCCAGATTGGAAGTCCTTCGCGCCTCATTGTACCGGGCTCGAGAAATTGAGTTTCTACATTGGATCCACGCAATGTAGGCTCTCTTCTTCTCTCTAATGGCTTCTTGAACTCCAGGCGTTTTAAACCAAGCAGTTCTTTTCTCACCACCAGCCGCTACCCCAAGCCGCTTCAGTCCACAAACGTTTCCTGCAGAGGCAATGACTGCCGATAAAAACAGCTGCCATTCCTCCTCTACATTCAAAAGGTCAGTTGGAATTTGTTCAAACTTCTCCGAAACATGCTGTGCAAAACGCTCTCTGAAATCAGAGTCAGCATCCTGCAACTATTCCCACCGTATGCGGGTCACCAGTCTTGGTTTTCGCCTGGGTGGCAAAGGAATACTGTCACTGAAAAACAATTTACACAACACTAAGTGGTGATCAGTTGTCAACTCAGCTCCCCTGAAAACTCGAACATCACAAATCATTCTTTGAACACACGATGGTACAACAAAGAAATCAATCAGTGACTTCTGATTTAAACTGTGCTTGTAGCATGTGTATTTGTGAATGTCTCTGTGTGGGAAAAAGGTGTTCATGATGGACAAGCCATATGCACAGCAAAAGTCCAACAACTTCCCTCCGTTTCTGTTTTGATCCGGGTCACCGTGCCTCCCAATCACACTCCTCCAAGTAGTGCCGTCTGTACCCACATGTGCATTAAAGTCACCCATCAGGAGAAAGAAGCCAATTTCTGCCACTCTGTCCAGGGCAGCATCAACTTCGTTCAAGAAGGACTCATACTCTGACTCTCGATTTGGTGCATAAACCTGAACCAGAGCCAGAGTCGATCGTTCAAGCTTAAGCTTCAAGATCAAAATCCTTCCCCCTAACGGAATGACATCGCATATATTTTCTGACAACCGGGGGCTTGTGAGTATCCCCACACCCGCCTGTGCAGTCATGTGATTTGGGACGCCAGACCAGAAGAGCTTCCGCCCATCATCGAAGTCTTTGGTTCCAGAACCCTTCCACTTAGTTGAGGAGATGCCAGTTGCATCGAGCTGATACTTTTTGGCCTCCTCAACCAGTTCGAGTTCCTTCCTCGTCAGTGACGAGACATTCCACGTGCCAATTTTGAGTTGGTGCCGTTGTCGATTTGTAGAGTTTCCACCTAAGCCCTCATTTTGACTTGGCGCTGTCCCCCTCCGCCCCCCGTAATGGATAGCGGCACCATTGACGGGCTGCTCGTAACTTCTTCGTGTTAAACCCGGTCGGATGCCGAGAGGGACCTTCCGACCACCAAGCGCTCGCATGCTGACACCCCTCAGGCCTAGCTCCAAAGGGTGCCCTGGATTACCAGGATCAGCAAATATCCGAGGCTGTTTTCGTTTTCTTTTCATGGTTGCGGGGAGGGGGGTGCATTTTTTACCTAGCTGCCAGGTTTAAATTCGGCCGATCCTAACCCGGACAACAGACGCCGACCATGAAGCCGCTCGTTCCGAAACAGACGCTCCTGGATTTCTGTTATTTGAAGTTCAGCCGTCCCTCTGGGATCAGATGCTGACCAACAAGCCGCACAATATGTAACAGACGCTGCTGGATTTTATTTAAACCTTCGGGTTCATCTTTTTCAGGTATAACTTTACTGCCAAGGGTGGCCCCACAAGGAGTTTATACTCCTGGACAGCATCACTTATGCCTGAAGATTACTTCCTCCAGTGGATTTCAGTCGGCTCTTACGACAGGCATACCTTACCTTAAGGCTATTCTTAAACCCGACCCTGCAGGGTATAAGTGTCGAAAGTGTCGGAAGTGTCGAAAGAAAAAAACGTGTGTGGCTCACCGGCAGGGTACGATCCTGCAACCCTTATTTGTCGCGAGTAATGCTCTACCATTTGAGTGAACACGTTTGATTCACTGTAGCTCAAATGGTAGAGCATACTCGCGACAAGTGAGGTGAGTGACGATACAACCACGCCTTGGTTTTGTGAGCAGGATGACTGTGTTTTGAGGGAAGATGACGATTACGATTCTAAGAACGCCAGCAGTGTATCTTCAAAACATGCAAAGGCATGCACCAAGGAAGCTGACGACCAAATGGAAATGCTCATAGAGGCCGCTGCGCTGGCCCAAGCAGCAGTTGCCCAGTGTGACAAGGATTCGTCGGACCTGCGTGAATCAATTTCCTATCAAGTTCGCACAGTGCTTCTATAGAGGGTAAAAGTGCTAAAAAATCCGACGAGCGATTGGAAATAATAAAAAGAATTCGAGAAAATCACAAGACTTTGTTAGAAAGTCCTGCTCATCTTTGTGAGTCCATTCTCAACCGAAACAACGTTCAAGAGCTCCCCGTTTTTTCTGGCGATAACAAAAGGAAGTGGCCTTATTTCGACGATGTATATAAGTCTACCACGATCGAAGGAAGATTCAGCGATAAAGAAAATGTGGCTCGCCTACGAAGTTCTCTAAAAGGGGAGGCGTACCAACTTGTGAGCGACTGCCTCAAGTATTCTACCACTGCCGATGCGATTGTGGATTCTCTTCGAACTATGTTTGGTCGCACAGATGTTCTTGTGCACAACCTTACCACGGAACTGTTAATGTTGCCAAAATTACCGTCAAAATGTGATCCGAGACTTCGCGTATGGGCGGTGAAGGTTAATAGTTTCGTAGCTGATCTAAAGTCAATGAATAGGGAAGAGTATCTCACGAATGGGTATGTTTTGACAAATCTTGCATCTAAGTTAGGTGCTGGGCTATATCAGGAATGGCAAAAGGGAAAATCTAATATGACCCACGCTTACTTTCGTCATTTTGCCGAGTTTTTGACCGAGAAATTAATTGATTTGCCCAATACTTATTAAGAACACCAGGGCCCACTGAAATTAAAAGACCTCGGGTAACAAATAGCTCGAAACCTTCTCGTGTTATGACCCATCTTCGATCTCAATCTCCTTTGCCATCAGCCTCATGTTTGCCAACAAAAAACATACTCTGGTTCAATGTGACGAGTTCTTAAATTTAGATCCGGAGAAACGTTTGTCATTTGCCAGAGATAAGGCTATCTGTTTTACTTGCCTGGATCCGTCGAAACACGAATGGAGGATTTGTTCCAGGAGGAGAACGTGTGGAACAAATGGTTGTAACCGTCGCCATCATCAATAGTTGCATCCGTTACCTACTTCATCGAGCAGTAACGTGGAGCTTAATACAGGAGCAGCTGCATTTGCTCCTCAACTGCACGTGCATTCGTCTCATGTGAGAACCAATCTTGCGATCTTGTTTAAAGTGGTTCCAATTCGGATTTATGGGATTGAAAGGAAGTTTGTGGACACTTATGCTTTTCTAGATGACGGTTCGTTGCTGTCGATGGTTGACGAAGATCTTTTCAACGACCTCGGACTTGATGGCATTCCTGAATAGCTCACCCTACAGTGGACAAAGGGAGTGTCCCGTCATGAGGACTCTTTGCGTACGTCCTTAACGGTGTCTGGTGTAGACAGACGCAAGCAGTACGTCCTTAAGGATATTTACACCGTTCAAAAAATTGGGGTTAGCTAGTCAGTCAATTGATGTTGCGGCGAAGAAAAATTTGTACCCTCTTACAGATCTGGTGGATGCTAAGTCTAGAATTTTGCTGGGACTGGATCAGGCGAAGTTTTTGTTGGGACATGGTCAGCGGCATGCAAAAGATGAGGAACCTTATGCATTAAAAACACTTTTGGGCTGGATTATTTTATGGAAGTTCAGCTCCATCTTTGAATGTGTCATGTTTGCAGGAAGCTGCCAAGCCCTCCGTAAAACTTATGTTTCATGATGCCATTAAGGAGTATGATTAACTCCATGAGTTGATTAAGCTTAATTTTTCGACGGAAGAGTTCGGTGTTATGCCGCCAAAGGGTGATCTCATTAGTCGAGAGGTCAGACGTTCAATGGATATCATGGAGAGTTCTTTAAAGTGGGTTGGAAGACAGTACGAAATTGGTTTGTTTTGGGATCGAGATAATGTCAAGCTTCCTGACAGTTTCCCTATGGAACTTAAACGTCTAGTAGGGCTGGAGAAGTCGCTGAAAAAGAAACCTCATCTTCTTGAGTGGAAAAATAATTACATGCGTGAATTGGTTTCCAATGGCCCGGATCGCCTAGCAAGCAGAGTTGGATAAGGAATGGCCTCGAATATGATATGCACCCACGTTTATTGTCGAAAATCCTAACGAGGTGCCACCAAAGCCCCGATGTGTTGCGGACGTAGCTGCGAAGGTAAATAGCATTTCGTTGAACACTGTCTTACTGAAAGGGCCAGAAAACTTGGTTCCTTTGCATGCCAGTATTTTTAAATTTCGGGAACAGAGGATCGCTGTCAATGCAGACGTGAAAGAGATGTTTCACAGAATCCGCATTAAGAAGGAGCAACAGCAGAGTCAGCGTATTTTATTGAGGAGTGGAGACACCTCTCGCCCGCCAACAACCTATATTATGGAAGTCATGATGTTTGGGCCGAGATGTTCACCGACTTGTGCGCAGTTCGTCAAAAATCATCATGATAACCTTTTCCGGGACCAGTCAGTCAGATTCCAGTATCCTGGAATCCAAACGATGCCCAAATAAGCCTTTTGGTCTTCATTGACGCTTCGGAAAAAGCCTTTGCTGCAGTGAGTTATTTGCGTTTTGAGCGGAACGACGAAGTGGAAGTTGCTGTGGTCATGGCGAAGGCGAATGTAGCGCCTGCAAAGCAGCTGTCGGTGCCGCGATTGGAGTTGCAAGCTGCTGTCTTGGGGGTTCGATTGGCCTTAACTATTAGGGAGTCGCATACAATTAGGATCGACGATTTGATGTTCCTGTCCGATTCAAAAACGATCCTAGCTTGGATAAACTCTACGAAGTAAAAATTCAACTCTTTTGTCGCAACTCGAGTGGGAGAAATCTTAGATTCAACGACTCCTCGTCAGTGGTTCAATGTCGGCTCCAAGGATAATGTAGCTGATGATTGCACTAAATGGTTCGAGACTTCCTGGGAAATCAGGATACAAGATGGTTTAAAGATCCAGGCTTCTTAAAACTTCCTAAGAGTGAACGGCCTGTGAAGCCAGGGACGACTGCTCTCGATACTTCGAATAACGAGTTTCTGAAGACTAAACAATTCTTGTAAATTTTAATCAACTTCGAAGTTATTATGGTGCTTATGACATGTTAAGTGCCAGGTTTCGGGCCAGCTTGTCGTCGTCTGTCCAAGTTTTTGCATTCTTGTTGCGTTTAAAAAAGAACTTCCGAGCACTCGGATCCTTATCGCGTATTAAAAAGGAGTATCAACAAGAAACCCGAGTCAAGGACATCTTCTTCACACCCTTCGAGTTTTTCCAGGCTGAAGATTGGATATTCCGAAGAATTCAATTAGAAGCATTCCCTCGTGACATAAAATCTCTCACAACAAGTGGAAAAGTAGATTTTTCAAGCCCGCTCTTAGGTTTTTCTCATTTTCTTGATGAGTGGGGAACAGTTCGGATGAGCTCGAGAGCCCAGAAAGCTAACATATCATATGCGTCCCGTAATCCTGCAATTTTGCCAAAAAATCATCCGTTGGTCGACTAATTCATTCAGCACCACCATGAAAAGAAATTTTACATGGGCACGTCAACCACCATTGCAGGCATTCGCGAACGTGCGTGGATAATTAGCATACGAAGAGTTATGCGGTTTCTGTACAGCAATGGGCTTAGCTTTGTGGGAGCAAAGAACAGACTCGAAAAGGATGTCAAGGAGATGGAAGCTTCCCTGAGCGAATACGCTTCAAAGTATGAGGGCATACTGTGAACTTTTATACCAGCCTATTCACCGTGGATGGGAGGACCATGGGAGCGACTCATCCAGTTGATCAAGAAAAGTGTGGATTTCGTTCTGCGGGAGTTATTCCGCGGGAGGATGTCTTAAGGAACGCTTTGATTGAGGCGCAGGGACAGATAAGCCGTCGCTATCTAACTCATATGCCGGTTCATCCTGAAGATCCCAAACCTCTAACACCCAACTCGATGCTTTTCGGTGAAGACGAGTGAGACGTTACGGCCTCTGGATTTTTTTCGGAAGCAGACGCCTTTAGTAAACTCTACAGCCGGCGATCACAGCAGCTGATGGCAAATATGACCAAGCGATGGTACACCGAATACCTGCCTGAGATAACAGGGGGTCGGAAAGGCGACACAAGTGGAGGTAAACAGCATTGTAATCTTAATTGAACCGAACAAAATTCGGACGGCTTGGCACTAAGGACGAGTTGTTCAGGTTACCCAGGGCCAGATGGAATTGTTCGAACAGCAGACGTCAAACTATCCAACGGGTCAATAAAAACAAGGCGATCCGTAGGAAGGCTCGCTGTGCTGGACTTAAAGTCTTCATCCTAGTTTTCAGAAGAGCCCCGGGATGTCACCGAGCTATTGCATCAAAAAGTAGTCTCAAATACTACATTGGCAAAACTATACAATTATTATTGTAGAGTGGAGTTGAAATGTTGGCGGACGGAAGTGTCATCATCATCATCATTTTCGAATGCCGCTTATCCTTTAAAAGGGTCGCGGAGCGAGGGTGGCTTAATGGTCCTTCCATCTTTCTCGATCCTCCGCCACCAACTCAAGAGACTCCGACGCAATCCCAAGGCGGGACTCAGAGAGGTTCTTTACCTGATCCCACCACCTGTTTCTTGGCCTACCAGGGGGGTGACGCGCTCGCATCTCGGCTAGCATGACCTGTCTAGGAAGTCTGTCAGGGGCATGCGAACAACGTGTCCAAACCATCGAAGAATCGATCGCTCCACTCGGAGAAGTAGCTGCTCAACATTGAGATTCCTACGAATACTGACGTTTCTCACTCTGTCCCCTAGAGTAACACCAGCAACGCACCTCAGGAATCTCATTTCGGCAGCTTGTACCCGCGATCCAATTCTTTCGGTCATTACCCGAATTTCATGACCATAGATGAGGGTCGGAACGAACACTGATTAAAAAACTGAGATCTTTGAATTTACTCCAAGCTCAGTTTTCCTGATGACCGGCCGGCGCAGTTCCTTTACTATTGCTCCAGCTTGGCCAATTCTACAGGACAACTCAGTATCACTCCTCCCATCTTTCCATTTATGTGCAGGGTACACTGCACAGGAGTTCGGGAAACAACCATCACTTCCGATTTGTTCACGTTTACTTTCATCCCAGCATCACCACAGATGGCTGCAAACCTATCCAGTGCTCGTTGAAGTTCCTCTTTGGATGATGCAAGGATGGCCAAATCATCTGCGAAAAGCAGATGGCTCATCCTGATGCCAGCCAATTCGAAACATAGCTCGCCAAGACTGCGCCTCACCATCCAGTCCATATATGCTATGAAAAGGAGCGGCGACAGAACACAGCCCTGGCGAAGTCCAACGCGCACATCAAAAGGACGGGATTTGACGCCATTTATCCGTACACAGCTTCTGCAGTTTCCATACAAAGACTGAATGGCTCTCAGAAGAGGCCCACTCAGCGCATAATCCTGCAAAACTCTCCACAGTGTATCCCGAGGGACTCGGTCATACGCCTTTTCTAGATCTACAAAACACGCATAGACCGGTTTGGCATATTCCCAGGCCTTCTCGAGAATAACCTTCAGAGTAAAAAGCTCGTCGGTTGTGCCTCTGCCAGGCCGAAAGCCGCACTGTTCTTCACGTAACAAGTCTCGATTACAGCTCTGGAACGCGTTTCCAACACCTTCGCCAATACTTTTCCCGGAAGACTCAAGAGAGATATGCCCCTATAGTTGGCGCAATCTCTCCTGTTCCCTTTTTTGAAAATGGGCACTATAACTCCCGTTTGCCAATCGCTAGGTGTCTTCCCGCTATCCCAGGCCACCTTAATGACACGTGTTAGCCATTTAACACCCTCTTCACCCATTGCTTGAGCATTTCTGGCCGGATTTCATCAACTCCAGCAGACTTGCCAACTTTTAGCGATTTAATCGCTTCAGTGACTTCGTCTACTGTGGGACTATTCTCCGCCCTTATCTCGTCAGCAGTGGGAATGCCATCTTCAGTGCCCTGTTGGGGGTTGAGCAACTCCGAAGTGCTCTCTCCATCTGCGCAAGACATCGCTCTCACTTGAAAGAAGTGTACCGTCCTTGGATTTAACCCCTTGGATGATATTTTACTTCCTTCCTCTGAGCCGGCGAATGGTCTGCCAAAATATCTTGTTTGCAGATCTGTAATCGTGCTCCAAATTCTCGCCGAACTTTTTCCGTGACTGTTCCTTGGCTGTTCTGACTGCCAGATTGGAAGTCCTTCGCGCCTCATTGTACCGGGCTCGAGAAGTTGAGTTTCTACATTGGATCCTCGCAATGTAGGCTCTCTTCTTCTCTCTGATGGCTTCTTGAACTCCAGGCGTTTTAAACCAAGCAGTTCTTTTCTCACCACCAGCCGCTACCCCAAGCCGCTACAGTCCACAAACGTTTCCTGCAGAGGCAATGACTGCCGATAAAAGCAGCTGCCATTCCTCCTCTACATTCAAAAGGTCAGTTGGAATTTGTTCAAACTTCTCCGAAACATGCTGTGCAAAACGCTCTCTGAAATCAGAGTCAGCATCCTGCAACCTTTCCCACCGTATGCGGGTCACCAGTCTTGGTTTTCGCCTGGGTGGCAAAGGAATACTGTCACTGAAAAACAATTTACACAACACTAAGTGGTGATCAGTTGACAACTCAGCTCCCCTGAAAACTCGAACATCACAAATCATTTTTTGAACACACGATGGTACAACAAAGAAATCAATCAGTGACTTCTGATTTAAACTGTGCTTGTACCATGTGTATTTGTGAATGTCTCTGTGTGGGAAAAAGGTGTTCATGATGGACAAGCCATATGCACAGCAAAAGTCCAACAACTTCCCTCCGTTTCTGTTTTGATCCGGGTCACCGTGCCTCCCAATCACACTCCTCCAAGTACTGTCGTCTGTACCCACATGTGCATTGAAGTCACCCATCAGGAGAAAGAAGCCAATTTCTGCCACTCTGTCCAGGGCAGCATCAACTTCGTTCAAGAAGGACTCATACTCTGACTCTCGATTTGGTGCATAAACCTGAACCAGAGCCAGAGTCGATCGTTCAAGCTTAAGCTTCAAGATCAAAATCCTTCCCCCTAACGGAATGACATCGAATACATTTTCTGACAACCGGGGGCTTGTGAGTATCCCCACACCCGCCTGTGCAGTCATGTGATTTGGGACGCCAGACCAGAAGAGCTTCCACCCATCATCGAAGTCTTTGGTTCCAGAACCCTTCCACTTAGTTGAGGAGATGCCAGTTGCATCGAGCTGATACTTTTTGGCCCCCTCAACCAGTTCGAGTTCCTTCCTCGTCAGTGACGAGACATTCCACGTGCCAATTTTGAGTTGGTGCCGTTGTCGATTTGTAGAGTTTCCACCTAAGCCCTCATTTTGACTTGGCGCTGTCCCCCTCCGCCCCCCGTAATGGATAGCGGCACCATTGACGGACTGCTCGTAACTTCTTCGGGTTAAACCCGGTCGGATGCCGAGCGGGACCTTCCGACCACCAAGCGCTCGCATGCTGACACCCCTCAGGCCTAGCTCCAAAGGGTGCCCTGGATTACCAGGATCAGCAAATATCCGAGGCTGTTTTCGTTTTCTTTTCATGGTTGCGGGGAGGGGGGTGCATTTTTTACCTAGCTGCCAGGTTTAAATTCGGCCGATCCTAACCCGGACAACAGACGCCGACCATGAAGCCGCTCGTTCCGAAACAGACGCTCCTGGATTTCTGTTATTTGAAGTTCAGCCTCCCTCTGGGATCAGATGCTGACCAACAAGCCGCACAATATGTAACAGACGCTGCTGGATTTTATTTAAACCTTCGGGTTCATCTTTTTCAGGTATAACTTTACTGCCAAGGGTGGCCCCACAAGGAGTTTATACTCCTGGACAGCATCACTTATGCCTGAAGATTACTTCCTCCAGTGGATTTCAGTCGGCTCTTACGACAGGCATACCTTACCTCAAGGCTATTCTTAAACCCGACCCTGCAGGGTATAAGTGTCGAAAGTGTCGGAAGTGTCGAAAGAAAAAAACGTGTGTGGCTCACCGGCAGGGTACGATCCTGCAACCCTTACTTGTCGCGAGTAATGCTCTACCATTTGAGTGAACACGTTTGATTCACTGTAGCTCAAATGGTAGAGCATACTCGCGACAAGTGAGGTGAGTGACGATACAACCACGCCTTGGTTTTGTGAGCAGGATGACTGTGTTTTGAGGGATGACGATTACGATTCTAAGAACGCCAGCAGTGTATCTTCAAAACATGCAAAGGCATGCACCAAGGAAGCTGACGACCAAATGGAAATGCTCATAGAGGCCGCTGCGCTGGCCCAAGCAGCAGTTGCCCAGTGTGACAAGGATTCGTCGCACCTGCACCAATTTCCTATCACAGTGCTTCTATAGAGGGTAAAAGTGCTAAAAAATCCTACGAGCGATTGGAAATAATAAAAAGAATTCGAGAAAATCACAAGACTTTGTTAGAAAGTCCTGCTCATCTTTGTGAGTCCACTCCTTTGCGTGGGTTGCCTGTACGCCGTGATAAAGGTGAAGACATTTCAATTAGGGACCAGGATATGGCTAATCTCTTAACCATTCTCAACCGAAACAACGTTCAAGAGCTCCCCGTTTTTTCTGGCGATAACAAAAGGGAGTGGCCTTATTTCGACGATGTATATAAGTCTACCACGATCGAAGGAAGATTCAGCGATAAAGAAAATGTGGCTCGCCTACGAAGTTCTCTAAAAGAGGAGGCGTACCAACTTGTGAGCGACTGCCTCAAGTATTCTACCACTGCCGATGCGATTGTGGATTCTCTTCGAACTATGTTTGGGCGCACAGATGTTCTTGTGCACAACCTTACCACGGAACTGTTAATGTTGCCAAAATTACCGTCAAAATGTGATCCGAGACTTCGCGTATGGGCGGTGAAGGTTAGTAGTTTCGTAGCTGATCTAAAGTCAATGAATAGGGAAGAGTATCTCACGAATGGGTATGTTTTGACAAATCTTGCATCTAAGTTAGGTGCTGGGCTATATCAGGAATGGCAAAAGGGAAAATCTAATATGACCCACGCTTACTTTCGTCATTTTGCCGAGTTTTTGACCGAGAAATTAATTGATTTGCCCAATACTTATTAAGAACTGAAATTAAAAGACCTCGGGTAACAAATAGCTCGAAACCTTATCGTGTTAAGACCCATCTTCGATCTCAATCTCTTTTGCCATCAGCCTCATGTTTGCCAACAAAAAACATACTCTGGTTCAATGTGACGAGTTCTTAAATTTAGATCCGGAGAAACGTTTGTCATTTGCCAGAGATAAGGCTATCTGTTTTACTTGCCTGGATCCGTCGAAACACGAATGGAGGATTTGTTCCAGGAGGAGAACGTGTGGAACAAATGGTTGTAACCGTCGCCATCATCAATAGTTGCATCCGTTACCTACTTCATCGAGCAGTAACGTGGAGCTTAATACAGGAGCAGCTGCATTTGCTCCTCAACTGCACGTGCATTCGTCTCATGTGAGAACCAATCTTGCGATCTTGTTTAAAGTGGTTCCAATTCGGATTTATGGGATTGAAAGGAAGTTTGTGGACACTTATGCTTTTCTAGATGACGGTTCGTCGCTGTCGATGGTTGACGAAGATCTTTTCAACGACCTCGGACTTAATGGCATTCCTGAATAGCTCACCCTACAGTGGACAAAGGGAGTGTCCCGTCATGAGGACTCTTTGCGTACGTCCTTAACGGTGTCTGGTGTAGACAGACGCAAGCAGTACGTCCTTAAGGATATTTACACCGTTCAAAAAATTGGGGTTAGCTAGTCAGTCAATTGATTTTGCGGCGAAGAAAAATTTGTACCCTCTTACAGATCTGGTGGATGCTAAGTCTAGAATTTTGCTGGGACTGGATCAGGCGAAGTTTTTGTTGGGACATGGTCAGCGGCATGCAAAAGATGAGGAACCTTATGCATTAAAAACACTTTTGGGCTGGATTATTTTATGGAAGTTCAGCTCCATCTTTGAATGTGTCATGTTTGCAGGAAGCTGCCAAGCCCTCCGTAAAACTTATGTTTCATGATGCCATTAAGGAGTATGATTAACTCCATGAGTTGGTTAAGCTTAATTTTTCGACGGAAGAGTTCGGTGTTATGCCGCCAAAGGGTGACCTCATTAGTCGAGAGGTCAGACGTTCAATGGATATCATGGAGAGTTCTTTAAAGTGGGTTGGAAGACAGTACGAAATTGGTTTGTTTTGGGATCGAGATAATGTCAAGCTTCCTGACAGTTTCCCTATGGAACTTAAACGTCTAGTAGAGCTGGAGAAGTCGCTGAAAAAGAAACCTCATCTTCTTGAGTGGAAAAATAATTACATGCGTGAATTGGTTTCCAATGGCCCGGATCGCCTAGCAAGCAGAGTTGGATAAGGAATGGCCTCGAATATGATATGCACCCACGTTTATTGTCGAAAATCCTAACGAGGTGCCACCAAAGCCTTGATGTGTTTCGGACGTAGCTGCGAAGGTAAATAGCATTTCGTTGAACACTGTCTTACTGAAAGGGCCAGAAAACTTGGTTCCTTTGCATGCCGGTATTTTTAAATTTCGGGAACAGAGGATCGCTGTCAATGCAGACGTGAAAGAGATGCTTCACAGAATCCGCATTAAGAAGGAGCAACAGCAGAGTCAGCGTATTTTATTGAGGAGTGGAGACACCTCTCGCCCGCCAACAACCTATATTATGGAAGTCATGATGTTTGGGCCGAGATGTTCACCGACTTGTGCGCAGTTCGTCAAAAATCATCATGATAACCTTTTCCGGGACCAGTCAGTCAGATTCCAGTGTCCTGGAATCCAAACGATGCCCAAATAAGCCTTTTGGTCTTCATTGACGCTTCGGAAAAAGCCTTTGCTGCAGTGAGTTATTTGCGTTTTGAGCGGAACGACGAAGTGGAAGTTGCTGTGGTCATGGCGAAGGCGAATGTAGCGCCTGCAAAACGCTACATTCGCCTTCGCCTTCCCTCCTAAAGGGAGTCGCATACAATTAGGATCGACGATTTGATGTTCCTGTCCGATTCTAAAACGATCCTAGCTTGGATAAACTCTACGAAGTAAAAATTCAACTCTTTTGTCGCAACTCGAGTGGGAGAAATCTTAGATTCAACGACTATCTTAGATTCGAATATCGGCTCCAAGGATAATGTAGCTGATGATTGCACTAAATGCAATTCGAGACTTCCATGGGAAATCAGGATACAAGATGGTTTAAAGATCCAGGCTTCTTTAAACTTCCTAAGAGTGAATGGCCTGTGAAGCCAGGGACGACTGCTCTCGATACTTCGAATAACGAGTTTCTGAAGACTAAACAATTCCTGTTAATTTTAATCAACTTCGAAGTTACTATGGTGCTTATGACATGTTAAGTGCCAGGTTTCGGGCCAGCCTGTCGTCGTCTGTCCAAGTTTTTGCATTCTTGTTGCGTTTAAAAAAGAACTTCCGAGCACTCGGATCCTTATCGCGTATTTAAAAGGAGTATCAACAAGAAACCCGAGTCAAGGACATCTTCTTCACACCCTTCGAGTTTTTCCAGGCTGAAGATTGGATATTCCGAAGAATTCAATTAGAAGCATTCCCTCGTGACATAAAATCTCTCACAACAAGTGGAAAAGTAGATCTTTCAAGCCCGCTCTTAGGTTTTTCTCCTTTTCTTGATGAGTAGGGAACAGTTCGGATGAGCTCGAGAGCCCAGAAAGCTAACATATCATATGCGTCCCGTAATCCTGCAATTTTGCCAAAAAATCATCCGTTGGTCGACTAATTCATTCAGCACCACCATGAAAAGAAATTTTACATGGGCACGTCAACCACCATTGCAGGCATTCGCGAACGTGCGTGGATAATTAGCATACGAAGAGTTATGCGGTTTCTGTACAGCAATGGGCTTAGCTTTGTGGGAGCAAAGAACAGACTCGAAAAGGATGTCAAGGAGATGGAAGCTTCCCTGAGCGAATACGCTTCAAAGTATGAGGGCATATTGTGAACTTTTATACCAGCCTATTCACCGTGAATGGGAGGAGCATGGGAGCGACTCATCCAGTTGATCAAGAAAAGTGTGGATTTCGTTCTGCGGGAGTTATTCCGCGGGAGGATGTCTTAAGGAACGCTTTGATTGAGGCGCAGGGACAGATAAGCCGTCGCTATCTAACTCATATGCCGGTTGATCCTGAAGATCCCAAACCTCTAACACCCAACTCGATGCTTTTCGGTGAAGACGAGTGAGACGTTACGGCCTCTGGATTTTTTTCGGAAGCAGACGCCTTTAGTAAACTCTACAGCCGGCGATCACAGCAGCTGATGGCAAATATGACCAAGCGATGGTACACCGAATACCTGCCTGAGATAACAAGGGGTCCGAAAGGCGACACAAGTGGAGGTAAACAGCATTGTAATCTTAATTGAACCGAACAAAATTCGGACGGCTTGGCACTAAGGACGAGTTGTTCAGGTGTACCCAGGGCCAGATGGAATTGTTCGAACAGCAGACGTCAAACTATCCAACGGGTCAATAAAAACAAGGAGATCCGTAGGAAGGCTCGCTGTGCTGGACTTAAAGTCTTCATCCTAGTTTTCAGAAGAGCCCCGGGATGTCACCGAGCTATTGCATCAAAAAGTAGTCTCAAATACTACATTGGCAAAACTATACAATTATTATTGTAGAGTGGAGTTGAAATGTTAGCGGACGGAAGTGTCATCATCATCATAATTTTCGAATGCCGCCTATCCTTTAAAAGCGTCGCGGAGCGAGGGTGGCTAAATGGTCCTTCCATCTTTCTCGATCCTCCGCCACCAACTCAAGAGACTCCGATGCAATCCCAAGGCGGGACTCAGAGAGGTTCTTTACCTGATCCCACCACCTGTTTCTTGGCCTACCAGGGGGCGACGCCCTCGGATCTCGGCTAGCATGACCTGTCTAGGAAGTCTGTCAGGGGCATGCGAACAACGTGTCCAAACCATCGAAGAATCGATCGCTCCACTCGGAGAAGTAGCTGCTCAACATTGAGATTCCTACGAATACTGACGTTTCTCACTCTGTCCCCTAGAGTAACACCAGCAACGCACCTCAGGAATCTCATTTCGGCAGCTTGTACCCGCGATCTAATTTTTTCGGTCATTACCCAAATTTCATGACCATAGATGAGGGTCGGAACGAACACTGAATTAAAAACTGAGATCTCGCTTTCACTCCAAGCTCAGCTGGAGTGAAAGCGGCCTTGTGATGGCCGGCCGGCGCAGTTCCTTTACTATTGCTCCAGCTTGGCCAATTCTACAGGACAACTCAGTATCACTCCTCCCATCTTTCCATTTATGTGCAGGGTACACTGCACAGGAGTTCGGGAAACAACCATCACTTCCGATTTGTTCACGTTTACCTTCATCCCAGCATCACCACAGATGGCTGCAAACTTATCCAGTGCTCGTTGAAGTTCCTCTTTGGATGATGCAAGGATGGCCAAATCATCTGCGAAAAGCAGATGGCTCATCCGGATGCCAGCCAATTCGAAACATAGCTCGCCAAGACTGCGCCTCACCATCCAGTCCATATATGCTATGAAAAGGAGCGGCGACAGAACACAGCCCTGGCGAAGTTCAACGCGCACATCAAAAGGACGGGATTTGACGCCATTTATCCGTACACAGCTTCTGCAGTTTCCATACAAAGACTGAATGGCTCTCAGAAGAGGCCCACTCAGCGCATAGTCCTGCAAAACTCTCCAGAGTGTATCCCGAGGGACTCGGTCATACGCCTTTTCTAGATCTACAAAACACGCATAGACCGGTTTGGCATATTCCCAGGCCTTCTCGAGAATAACCTTCAGAGTAAAAAGCTGGTCGGTTGTGCCTCTGCCAGGCCGAAAGCCGCACTGTTCTTCACGTAACAAGTCTCGATTACAGCTCTGGAACGCGTTTCCAACACCTTCGCGAATACTTTTCCCGGAAGACTCAAGAGAGATATGCCCCTATAGTTGGCGCAATCTCTCCTGTTCCCTTTTTTGAAAATGGGCACTATAACTCCCGTTTGCCAATCGCTAGGTGCCTTCCCGCTATCCCAGGCCACCTTAATGACACGTGTTAGCCATTTAACACCCTCTTCACCCATTGCCTTGAGCATTTCTGGCCGGATTTCATCAACTCCAGCAGACTTGCCAACTTTTAGCGATTTAATCGCTTCAGTGACTTCGTCTACTGTGGGACTATTCTCCGCCCTTATCTCGTCAGCAGTGGGAATGCCATCTTCAGTGCCCTGTTGGGGGTTGAGCAACTCCGAAAAATGCTCTCTCCATCTGCGCAAGACATCGCTCTCACTTGAAAAAAGTGTACCGTCCTTGGATTTAACCCCTTGGATGATATTTAACTTCCTTCCTCTGAGCCGGCGAATGGTCTGCCAAAATATCTTGTTTGCAGATCTGTAATCGTGCTCCTTGGCTGTTCCTTGGCTGTTCTGACTGCCAGATTGGAAGTCCTTCGCGCCTCATTGTACCGGGCTCGAGAAGTTGAGTTTCTACATTGGATCCACGCAATGTAGGCTCTCTTCTTCTCTCTAATGGCTTCTTGAACTCCAGGCGTTTTAAACCAAGCAGTTCTTTTCTCACCACCAGCCGCTACCCCAAGCCGCTTCAGTCCACAAACGTTTCCTGCAGAGGCAATGACTGCCGATTAAAACAGCTGCCATTCCTCCTCTACATTCAAAAGGTCAGTTGGAATTTGTTCAAATTTCTCCGAAACATGCTGTGCAAAACGCTCTCTGAAATCAGAGTCAGCATCCTGCAACCATTCCCACCGTATGCGGGTCACCAGTCTTGGTTTTCGCCTGGGTGGCAAAGGAATACTGTCACTGAAAAACAATTTACACAACACTAAGTGGTGATCAGTTGACAACTCAGCTCCCCTGAAAACTCGAACATCACAAATCGTTCTTTGAACACACGATGGTACAACAAAGAAAGCAATCAGTGACTTCTGATTTAAACTGTGCTTGTACCATGTGTATTTGTGAATGTCTCTGTGTGGGAAAAAGGTGTTCATGATGGACAAGCCATATACACAGCAAAAGTCCAACAACTTCCCTCCGTTTCTGTTTTGATCCGGGTCACCGTGCCTCCCAATCACACTCCTCCAAGTACTGTCGTCTGTACCCACATGTGCATTGAAGTCACCCATCAGGAGAAAGAAGCCGATTTCTGCCACTCTGTCCAGGGCAGCATCAACTTCGTTCAAGAAGGACTCATACTCTGACTCTCGATTTGGTGCATAAACCTGAACCAGAGCCAGAGTCGATCGTTCAAGCTTAAGCTTCAAGATCAAAATCCTTCCCCCTAACGGAATGACATCGCATATATTTTCTGACAACCGGGGGGATACTCACAATATCCCCACACCCGCCTGTGCAGTCATGTGATTTGGGACGCCAGACCAGAAGAGCTTCCACCCATCATCGAAGTCTTTGGTTCCAGAACCCTTCCACTTAAATGAGGAGATGCCAGTTGCATCGAGCTGATACTTTTTGGCCTCCTCAACCAGTTCGAGTTCCTTCCTCGTCAGTGACGAGACATTCCACGTGCCAATTTTGAGTTGGTGCCGTTGTCGATTTGTAGAGTTTCCACCTAAGCCCTCATTTTGACTTGGCGCTGTCCCCCTCTGCCCCCCGTAATGGATAGCGGCACCATTGACGGGCTGCTCGTAACTTCTTCGGGTTAAACCCGGTCGGATGCCGAGCGGGACCTTCCGACCACCAAGCGCTCGCATGCTGACACCCCTCAGGCCTAGCTCCAAAGGGTGCCCTGGATTACCAGGATCAGCAAATATCCGAGGCTGCTTTCATTTTCTTTTCATGGTTGGGGGGAGGGGGGGTGCATTTTATACCTAGCTGCCAGGTTTAAATTCGGCCATGAAGCCGCTCGTTCCGAAACAGACGCTCCTGGATTTCTGTTATTTGAAGTTCAGCCGTCCCTCTGGGATCAGATGCTGACCAACAAGCCGCACAATATGTAACAGACGCTGATGGATTTTATTTAAACCTTCGGGTTCATCTTTTTCAGGTATAACTTTACTGCCAAGGGTGGCCCCACAAGGAGTTTATACTCCTGGACAGCATCACTTATGCCTGAAGATTACTTCCTCCAGTGGATTTCAGTCGGCTCTTACGACAGGCATACCTTACCTCAAGAAAAAAACGTGTGTGGCTCACCGGCAGGGTACGATCCTGCAACCCTTACTTGTCGCGAGTAATGCTCTACCATTTGAGTGAACACGTTTGATTCACTGTAGCTCAAATGGTAGAGCATACTCGCGACAAGTGAGGTGAGTGACGATACAACCACGCCTTGGTTTGTGAGCAGGATGACTGTGTTTTGAGGGAAGATGACGATTACGATTCTAAGAACGCCAGCAGTGTATCTTCAAAACATGCAAAGGCATGCACCAAGGAAGCTGACGACCAAATGGAAATGCTCATAGAGGCCGCTGCGCTGGCCCAAGCAGCAGTTGCCCAGTGTGACAAGGATTTGTCGGACCTGCGTGAATCAATTTCCTATCAAGAGTCAATCATCAGAAAATGTATCAAGTTCGCACAGTGCTTCTATAGAGGGTAAAAGTGCTAAAAAAGCCGACGAGCGATTAGAAATAATAAAAAGAATTCGAGAAAATCACAAGACTTTGTTAGAAAGTCCTGCTCATCTTTGTGAGTCCACTCCTTTGCGTGGGTTGCCTGTACGCCGTGATAAAGGTGAAGACATTTCAATTAGGGACCAGGATATGGCTAATCTCTAAACCATTCTCAACCGAAACAACGTTCAAGAGCTCCCCGTTTTTTCTGGCGATAACAAAAGGGAGTGGCCTTATTTCGACGATGTATATAAGTCTACCACGATCGAAGGAAGATTCAGCGATAAAGAAAATGTGGCTCGCCTACGAAGTTCTCTAAAAGGGGAGGCGTACCAACTTGTGAGCGACCGCCTCAAGTATTCTACCACTGCCGATGCGATTGTGGATTCTCTTCGAACTATGTTTGGGCGCACAGATGTTCTTGTGCACAACCTTACCACGGAACTGTTAATGTTGCCAAAATTACCGTCAAAATGTGATCCGAGACTTCGCATATGGGCGGTGAAGGTTAGTAGTTTCGTAGCTGATCTAAAGTCAATGAATAGGGAAGAGTATCTCACGAATAGGTATGTTTTGACAAATCTTGCATCTAAGTTAGGTGCTGGGCTATATCAGGAATGGCAAAAGAGAAAATCTAATTTGACCCACGCTAACTTTCGTCATTTTTTCGAGTTTTTGACCGAGAAATTAGTTGATTTGCCACCGGGCTTATTAAGAACACCAGGGCCCACTGAAATTAAAAGACCTCAGGTAACAAATAGCTCGAAACCTTCTCGTGTTCTGACCCATCTTCAATCTCAATCTCCTTTGCCTCATGTTTGCCAACAAAAAACATACTCTGGTTCAATGTGACGAGTTCTTAAATTTAGATCCGGAGAAACGTTTGGCATTTGCCAGAGATAGGGCCATCTGTTTTACTTGCCTGAATCCGTCAAAACACGAATGGAGGATTTGTTCCAGGAAGAGAACATGTGGAACAAATGGTTTGAACCGTCGCCATCATCAATTGTTGCATCCGTGACCTACTTCTTCCAGCAGTAACCTGGAGCTTAATACAGGAGCAGCTGCATTTGTTCCTCAACCGCACGTGCATTCATCTCATATAAGAACCAATATTGCGATCTTATTTAAAGTGGTTCCAATTCGGATTTATGGGATTAAAAGGAAGTTTGTGGACACTTATGCTTTTCTAGCTGACGGTTCGTCGCTGTCGATGGTTGACAAAGATCCTTTCAATGAGCTCGGACTTGATGGCGTTCCTGAATAGCTCACCCTACAGTGGACAAAGGGAGTGTCCCGTCATGAGGACTCTTTGCGTACGTCCTTAACGGTGTCTTGTGTAGACAGACGCAAGCAGTACGTCATAAAGAATATTTACACCGTAAAAAAATTGGGGTTAGCTAGTCAGTCGATTGATGTTGCGGCGATGAAAAATTTGTACCCACATCTTCTGGGACACCCTCTTATAGATCTGGTGGATGCTAAACCTAGAATTTTACTGGGACTGGATCAGGCGAAGTTTTTGTTGGGACATGGTCAGCGGCATGGAAAAGATGAGGAACCTTATGCATTGAAAACACTTTTGGGCTGGATTATTTTATGGAAGGTCAGCTCCATCTTTGAATGTGTCATGTTTGCAGGAAGCTGCCAAGCCCTCCGTAAAACGTATGTTTCAAGATTAAGGAGGATTTTTAGCTTTATGAGTTGGTTAAGCGTAATTTTTCGACGGAAGAGTTCGGTGTTATGCCGCCAAAAAGGGTGATCTCATTAGTCGAGAGGTCAGACGTTCAATGGATATCATGGAGAGTACGAAATTGCTTTGTTATGGGATCGAGATAATGTCAAGCTTCTTGACAGTTTCCCTATGGCACTGAAACGGTTAGTAGGGCTGGAGAAGTCGCTGAAAAAGAAACCTCATCTTCTTGAGTGGAAAAGTAATTACATGCGTGAATTGGTTTCCAAGGGCTATGTCCGGATCGCCTAGCAGGCAGAGTTGGATATGGCCTCGAGTATAGTATGCACCCACGTTTATTGTCGAAAATCCTAACAAGGTGCCATCAAAGCCCCGATGTGTTGTGGACGTAGCTGCGAAGGTAAATGGCATTTCGTTGAACACTGCTCTTCTGAAGACTAAACAATTCTTGTTAATTTTAATCAACTACGAAGTTATTATGGTGCTTATGACATGTTAAGTGCCAGGTTTCGGGCCAGATGGTCGTCGTCTGTCCAAGCTATTTCATTCTTGTTGCGTTTTAAAAAGAACTTCCGAGCACTCGGATCCTTATCGCGTATTAAAAGGAGTATCAGCAAGAAACCCGATGTCAAGGAGCTCTACTTCACACCCTTCGAGTTTTTTTAGGCTGAAGATTGGATATTCCGAAGAATTCAATTAGAAGCATTCCCTCGTGACATAAAATCTCTCACAACAAGTGGAAAAGTAGATCTTTCAAGCCTGCTTTTAGGTTTTTCTCCTTTTCTTGATGAGTGGGGAACAGTTCGGATGAGCTCGAGAGCCCAGAAAGCTAACATATCATATGCGTCCCGTAATCCTGCAATTTTGCCAAAAAATCATCCGTTGGTCGACTTATTCATCCAGCACTACCATGAAAAGAAATTTCACATGGGCACGTCAACCACCATTGCAGACATTCGCGAACGTGCGTGGATAATAAGCATACGAAGAGTTATGCGGTTTTTGTACAGCAATGGGCTTAACTTTGTGGGAGCAAAGAACAGACTCGAAAAAAATGTCAAGGAGATGGAAGCTTCCCTGAGCGAATACGCTTCAAAGTATGAGGGCATATTGTGAACTTTTATACCAGCCTATTCACCGTGGATGGGAGGAGCATGGGAGCGACTCATCCAGTTGATCAAGAAAAGTGTGGATTTCGTTCTGCGGGAGTTATTCCGCGGGAGGATGTCTTAAGGAACGCTTTGATTGAGGCGCAGGGACAGATAAGCCGTCCCTCTCTAACTCATATGCCGGTTGATCCTGAAGATCCCAAACCTCTAACACCCAACTCGATGTTTTTCGGTGAAGACGAGCGAGACGTTACGGCCCCTGGATTTTTTGGTAGCAGACGCCTTTAGTAAACTCTACAGCCGGCGATCACAGCACCTGATAGCGAATATGACCAAGCGATGGTACACCGAGTACCTGCCTGAGATAACAAGTTGTACGAAGTGGTTCCGAAAGGCGATACAAGTGGAGGTAAACAGCATTGTAATCTTAATTGAACCGAACGAAATTCGGACGGCTTGGCACTTAGTACGAGTTGTTCAGGTGTACCCAGGGCCAGATGGAGTTGTTCGAACAGCAGACGTCAAACTATCCAACGGGTCAATAAAAACAATGAGATCCGTAGGAAGGCTCGCTGTGCTGGACTTAAAGTCTTCATCCTAGCTTTCAGGCGGGCCCCGGGATGTCATCAAGCCATTGCATCAAAAAGTAGTCTCAAATACTACATTGGCAAAACTATACAATTATTATTGTAGAGTGGAGTTGAAATGTTAGCGGACGGAAGTGTCGAAGAAAAAAACGTGTGTGGCTCACCGGCAGGGTACGATCCTGCAACCCTTACTTGTCGCGAGTAATGCTCTACCATTTGAGTGAATACGTTTGATTCACTGTAGCTCAAATGGTAGAGCATTACTCGCGACAAGTTGCTGTAGACAGACGCATGCAGTACATCCTAAAGGATATTTACACCGTTAAAAAATTGGGGTTAGCTAGTCAGTCGATTCATGTTGCGGCGATGAAAAGTTTGTACCCACATCTTCGGGGACTCCCTCTTACAGATCTGGTGGATGCTAATTCTAGAATTTTACTGGGACTGGATCAGGCGAAGTTTTTGTTGGGACATGGTCAGCGATGGATTATTTTATGGAAGTTCAGCTCCATCTTTGAATGTGTCATGTTTGCAGGAAGCTGCCAAGCCCTCCGTAAAACTTATGTTTCATGATGCCATTAAGGAGTATGATTAACTCAATGAGTTGGTTAAGCTTAATTTTTCGACGGAAGAGTTCGGTGTTATGCCGCCAAAGGGTGACCTCATTAGTCGAGAGGTCAGACGTTCAATGGATATCATGGAGAGTTCTTTAAAGTGGGTTGGAAGACAGTACGAAATTGGTTTGTTTTGGGATCGAGATAATGTCAAGCTTCCTGACAGTTTCCCTATGGTACTTAAACGTCTAGTAGGGCTGGAGAAGTCGCTGAAAAAGAAACCTCATCTTCTTGAGTGGAAAAATAATTACATGCGTGAATTGGTTTCCAATGGCCCGGATCGCCTAGCAGGCAGAGTTGGATAAGAAATGGCCTCGAATATGATATGCACCCACGTTTATTGTCGAAAATCCTAACGAGGTGCCACCAAAGCCCCGATGTGTTGCGGACGTAGCTGCGAAGGTAAATAGCATTTCGTTGAACACTGTCTTACTGAAAGGGCCAGATAACTTGGTTCCTTTGCATGCCGGTATTTTTAAATTTCGGGAACGGAGGATCGCTGTCAATGCAGACGTGAAAGAGATGTTTCACAGAATCCGCATTAAGAAGGAGGACCAGCAGTGTCAGCGCATTATATTGAGGAGTGGAGACACCTCTCGCCCGCCAACAACCTATATTATGGAAGTCATGATGTTTGGGCCGAGATGTTCACCGACTTGTGCGCAGTTCGTCAAAAATTATCATGCTAACCGGGACGAGTCTCCTGAAGCGGTCGATGGATTAACGAAACGAACATACGTTGATGACTACTTCAACAGCCACGAAACAGTAGAGCAAGCTGAAGTGGTCGCGTCAGATGCCATTCGCGTATGCCATTCAATGAATTCCGAGCTCGTAGGAGTATAATCGAACAGCCTTGAGGTTTTTCAACGAATGCCGGAAAACCACGTCAATACAAAGCTGGTGAGTATTGATCCCAATGAGTGCGATGGTTTTGTCGGTAAGATTTTAGGAGTGTACTGGCATCCATCTTCTGATATCTTTTCGTATAAGCTTTCGGAGGAAGAAGTTCTGGATGCGATGTTGGCTGGCGGTGTCCCTGTAACAAAACGTCAAATGTTAAAAACGATTATGAGGATTTTTAATCCCTTGGGAATCATTTCGTTGTTGGTCATCCGAGGTCGTATCCTAATTCAGGATGTATGGCGAGAGGGTCTTAACTGGGACGAGCAAGTTTCGTCTGATCTGCGTATTTTGTGGTTAAACTTTATCCAAGATCTAAGGAAAATTGAGACTTTACGCGTTCCGTGCCGTTACGTGTCCTGGAATGCAAACGATTCCCAAATAAGCCTTTTGGTCTTCGTTGACGCTTCGGAGAAAGACTTGCAGCAGTGAGTTATTTTCGTTTTGAGCGAAACGACCCAGTGAAAGTTGCTGTGGTCATGGCGAAGGCGAATGAAGCGTCTGCAAAGCAGTTGTAAGTGCCGCGATTGGAGTTGCAAGCTGCTGTCTTGGAGGTTCGATTGGCCTTAAATATTAGGGAGTCGCATACAATTAGGATCGACGATTCGATGTTCCTGTCCGATTCAAAAACGATCCTAGCATGGATAAACTCTACGAAGTACAAATTCAACTCTTTTGTCGCAACTCGAGTGGGAGAAATCTTAGATTCAACGACTCCTCGTCAGTGGTTCCATGTCGGCTACGAGGATAATGTAGCTGATGATTGCACTAAATGGTTCGGAACTTCCATGGGAAATCAGGATACAAAATGGTTTAAAGCTCCAGGCTTCTTAGAGTTGGATCTTCCTAAGAGTGAATGCTCTTAGGAAGATCCAACCCTGAGCAGTCGTCCCTGGCCTGTGAAGCCAGGGACGACTGCTCTCGATACTTCGAATAACGAGTTTCTGAAGACTAAACAATTCCTGTTAATTTTAATCAACTACGAAGTTATTATGGTGCTTATGACATGTTAAGTGCCAGGTTTCGGGCCAGATGGTCGTCGTCTGTCCAAGCTATTTCATTCTTGTTGCGTTTTAAAAAGAACTTCCGAGCACTCGGATCCTTATCGCGTATTAAAAGGAGTATCAGCAAGAAACCCGATGTCAAGGAGCTCTACTTCACACCCTTCGAGTTTTTTTAGGCTGAAGATTGGATATTCCGAAGAATTCAATTAGAAGCATTCCCTCGTGACATAAAATCTCTCACAACAAGTGGAAAAGTAGATCTTTCAAGCCCGCTCTTAAGTTTTTCTCCTTTTCTTGATGGAACAGTTCGGATGAGCCCAAGAGCCCAGAAAGCTAACATATCATATGCGTCCCGTAATCATGCAATTTTGCCAAAAAATCATCCGTTGGTCGCAGGCGCGAACGCAGGAGGGGTTTTGGGGGTTGAAACCCCTCCCGAAATATGTGGAATGAAAAAAAAAGAACTGGAAAAATGAAATTCGAAACTAAAATTCTTGGATAAATATTAACTATCTTTAACATGTCCCCCAACACCCCTGGAACTACCTGATCAAAACATGGGGGCTGCTCAAGGGCAGTACCCAAAAACGTATTTCAATCATATTTTTTGAAAACCCCTCCCGAATTTTTTTTCTGCGTTCGCCCCTGGTTGTTCGACTTATTCATCCAGCACCACCATGAAAAGAACTCTTACATGGGCACGTCAACCAAAATTGCAGACATTCGCGAACGTGCGTGGATAATAAGCATACGAAGAGCTGTAGAAGGAGTGTGGTTCAATTGCTTCATGTGCAGACGACTCAAGGTAAAAGCAGTAATGCCGTTGACAGGTGAGCTCCCCAGATTCCGTATTTCCTTTGATTCGAGACCTTTTACTCACGTTGGCGTCGATTGCTTTGGTCCCCTTCTGGTCAAGTTTGGTCGATTAACGGTCAAGCGATATGGAATGATCTTCACCTGCCTGACTTTTCGTGCAGTGCAGATTGAGTTGCCCAACGATTTAAGCCTGGACCAATGTACTATGGCGGTAAGGGTATTTCGATTTCATCATTAATCGCGTAGTTATGCGGTTTCTGTACAGCGACAAGGGGCTTAACTTTGTGGGAGCAAAGAATAGACTGAATACGTTTGATTCACTGTAGCTCAACTGGTAGAGCATTACTCGCGACATGTGAGGGTTGCAGGATCGTACCCTGCCGGTGAGCTACACACGTTTTTTTCTTTCGACACGTCCGCTAACATTTCAACTCCACTCTACGACTAAACGTAAAAATAGAGAGACCTGTACGGCTTAGTTGTCATCATAATTGTTATAATTTACTTAACAAGACATGTTGGCAATAAATAAAAAATAAAAAGATGATTGGTTAGACCTGGATTCGAACTCAGGACCTCCCAATTGTCGGTCATAGGTGCTACCATCTGCACCACCGCCCACTTCCATCTCGGGTGTCCAAATAGCCTACATGATCTTTCTGCATAGATAATTATTATTGTAGTTAGAATTCCCTTTTTTACAAAGAAACTGCTCTCCATCCTTTTCTTTAATGAAAAGGAAGGAAGAGTATCTTATTTTCTGTATGAAAATTTCTGGCGGCTACTTCTGCGTCCTTTTTAACCTTCAGACATCTTAAGATCAATGGGATTGTTGAAGTGAGCCTAATTAACTTTTGGAAAAAATTTTGGTAAATTTTGGTAAAATCCTTTGCTATTTTAAATTGTTTATATTCACTTTGTAGAATGTTTATTGAAATTGTATAGAGTTTGGGAGGATTTCTTTTTAAAAACCGCATTCCAATTCCAATTGTAAGTCTATACAAATATGCACATGTAGAGCCGAAAGAATCTTTTATTGAGTTTCTTTTTAAATAATTACAGAAAATTAAATTAAGTTATATCGCCACTGAGGGATTGTGATTTGTTTTGCTGGAGACATCTCCGTTGGATTTGTGGTCGAAGGTACTCGATATTTATTGTGGAAACCGGTTTCGATTATTATTCTCCTATTGCTCTTGCAGCAACATAATTTTATTTTAATTGAACATTTCTTTGAAATTTCTGAAATGGCTAACGAGATACACAACTGCACGTCTCCTTCGTGTCGCCGATCGGACGATGACTGTATGGTGGTTTGTGACAAATGCAAACAGTGGTGGCCGTTCACGACTTTGATCCTGACCAGTACGATACAACCACGCCTTGGTTTTGTGAGCAGGATGACTGTGTTTTGAGGGAAGATGACGATTAAGATTCTAAGAACGCCTGCAGTGTATCTTCAAAACATGCAAAGGCATGCACCAAGGAAGCTGACGAACAAGTGGAAATGCTCATAGAGACCGCTGCGCTGGCCCAAGCAGCAGTTGCCCAGCGTTACAAGGATTTGTCGGACTTGCGTGAATCAATCATCTGTCAAGAATCAATCATCAGAAAATGTATCAAGTTCGCTTAGTGCTTCTTAAGAAGGTGAAAGTGCTAAAAAATTCGACGAGCGATTGGAAATAATAAATAGAATTCGAGAAAATCACAAGACTTTGTTGGAAAGTTCTGCTCATCTTTGTGAGTCCACTCCTTAGCGTGGGATGCCTGTGCGCCATGATAAAGGTGAAGACATTTCAATTAGGGACCAGGATATGGCTAATCTCTTAACCATTCTCAACCGAAACAACGTTCAAGAGCTCCCCGTTTTTTCTGGCGATAATAAAAGGGAGTGGCCTTATTTCGAAGAGGTATATAAGTCTACCACGATCGAAGGAAGATTCAGCGATAAAGAAAATGTGGCTCGCCTACGACGTTCTCTAAAAGGGGAGGCGTACCAACTTGTGAGCGACCGCCTCAAGTATTCTACCACTGCCGATGCGATTTCCACAATCTCTTCGAACTATGTTTGGGCGCACAGATGTTTTTGTGCACAACCTAACCACGGAACTGTTAATGTTGCCAAAATAAACATCAAAATGTGATCCGAAACTTTGCGTATGGGCGGTGAAGGTTAGTAGTTTCGTAGCTGATCTAAAGTCAATGAATAGGGAAGAGTATCTCACGAATAGGTATGTTTTGACAAATCTTGCATCTAAGTTAGGTGCTGGGCTATATCAGGAATGGCAAAAGAGAAAATCTAATTTAACCCACGCTAACTTTCGTCACTTTGCCGAGTTTTTGACCGAGAAATTAGTTGATTTGCCCAGGACTTATTAAGAACACCAGGGCCCACTGAAATTAAAAGACCTCAGGTAACAAATAGCTCGAAACCATCTCGTGTTATGACCCATCTTCAATCTCAATCTCCCATCAGCCTCATGTTTGCCAAGAAAAAACATACTCTGGTTATATGTGACGAGTTCTTAAATATAGATCCGGAGCAACGCTTGGCATTTGCCAGAGATAGGGCCATCTTTTTTAGTTGCCTGAATCCGTCAAAACACGAATGGAGGATTTGTTCCAGGACGAGAACGTGTGGAACAAATGGTTGTAACCGTCGCCATCATCAATTGTTGCATCCGTGACCTACTTCTTCCAGCAGTAACCTGGAGCTTAATACAGGAGCAGCTGCATTTGTTCCTCAACCGCACGTGCATTCATCTCATGTAGGAACCAATATTGCGATCTTGTTTAAAGTGGTTCCAATTCGGATTTATGGGATTAAAAGGAAGTTTGTGCACATTTATGCTTTTCTTGATGACGGTTCGTCAGTGTCGATGGTTGACGAAGATCCTTTCAACGAGCTCGGACTTGATGGCGGTCCTGAATAGCTCACCCTACAGTAAACAAAGGGAGTGTCCCGTCATGAGGACTCTTTGCGTACGTCCTTAACGGTGTCTGGTGAAGACAGATGCAAGCAGTACGTCATAAAGAATATTTACACCGTTAAAAAATTGGAGTTAGCTAGTCAGTCGATTGATGTTGCGGCGATGAAAAATTTGTACCCACATCTTCTGGGACTCCATCTTACAGATCTGGTGGATGCTAAACCTAGAATTTTACTGGGACTGGATCAGGCGAAGTTTTTGTTGTGACATGGTCAGCGGCATGGAAAAGATGAGGAACCTAATGCATTGAAAACACTTTTGGGCTGGATTATTTTATGGAAGGTCAGCTCCATCTTTGAATGTGTCATGTTTGCAGGAAGCTGCCAAGCCCTCCGTAAAACTTATGTTTCATGATGCCATTAAGGAGGATGTTTAACTCCATGAGTTGGTTAAGCTTAATTTTTCGACGGAAGAGTTCGGTGTTATGCCGCCAAACGGTGATCTCATTAGTCGAGAGGTCAGACGTTCAATGGATATCATGGAGAGTTCGTTGAAAGTGGGTTGGAAGACAGTACAAAATTGCTTTGTTATGGGATCGAGATAATGTCAAGCTTTCTTGACAGTTTCCCTATGGCACTTAAACGTCTAGTAGGGTTGGAGAAGTCGCTGGAAAAGAAACCTCATCTTCTTGAGTGAAAAAATAATTACATGCGTGAATTGGTTTCCAAGGGCTATGTCCGGATCGCCTAGCAGGCAGAGTTGGATATGGCCTCGAGTATAGTATGCACCCAAGTTTACTGTCGAAAATCCTTACAAGGTGCCACCAAAGACCCGATGTGTTGCGGACGTAGCTGCGAATGTAAATGGCATTTCGTTGAACACTATCTTACTGAAAGGGCCTGATAACTTGGTTCCTTTGCATGCCGGTATTTTTAAATTTCGTGAACGGAGGATCGCTGTCAATGCAGACGTGAAAGAGATTCAGAGAATCCGCATTAAGAAGGACCAACAGTGTCAATGTATTTTATTGAGGAGTGGAGACACCTCTCGCCCGCCAACAACCTATATTATGGAAGTCATGATGTTTGGGCCGAAATGTTCACCGACTTGTGCGCAGTTCGTCAAAAATCATCATGCTTACCTTTTCCGGGACCAGTCTCCTGAAGCGGTCGATGGATTAGAGAAACGAACATACGTTGATGACAACTTCAACAGCCACGACACAGTAGAGCAAGCTGTACCGGTCACGTCAGATGCCATTCAATGAATTTCGAGCTCGTAGGAGTGCAATCGAACAGCCTTGAGGTTTTGCAACGAATGCCGAAAAACCACGTCAACACAAAGTTGGTGAGTATCGATCCAAATTAGTGCGGGGGTCTAGTCGCTAAAATTTTAGGAATATACTGGCATCCATCTTCTAAAATCTTTTCGTATAAGCTTTCGGAGGAAGAAGTTCTGGATGCGATGTTGGCTGGCGGTGTCCCTGTAACAAAACGTAAAATGTTAATCCTACTTCAGGATGTATGGCGAAAGGGCCTTAACTAGGACGAGCAAGTTTCGTCTGATCTGCGTACTCTGTGGTTAAACTTTATCCAAGATCTGAGGAAAATTGAGACTTTACGCATTTCGCGCCGTTACGTGTCCTTGAATCCAAACGATGCCCAAATAAGCCTTTTGGTCTTCGTTGACGCTTCGGAAAAAGCCTTTGCTGCAGTGAGTTATTTGCGTTTTGAACGGAACGACGAAATGGAAGTTGCTATGGTCATGGTGAAGGTAGCGCCTGCAAAGCAGTTGTCGGTGCCGCGATTGGAGTTGCAAGCTGCTGTCTTGTGGGTTCGATTGGCCTTAACTATTAGGGAGTCGCATACAATTAGGATCGACGATTCGATGTTCCTGTCCGATTGAAAAACGATCCAAGCTTTTGTCGCAACTCGAGTGGGAGAAATCTTAGATAGTTTAAAGATCCAGGCTTCTTTAAACTTCCTCAGAGTGAATGGCCTGTGAAGCCAGGGACAACTGCTCTTGATACTTCGAATAACGAGTTTATGAAAACTAAACAATTCTTATTAATTTAAATAAAATACGAAGTTATTATGGTGCTTATGACATGTTAAGTGCCAGGTTTCGGGCCAGATGTTCGTCGTCTGTTCAAGTTATTGCATTCTTGTTGCGTTTAAAAAAGAACTTCCGAGCACTCGGATCCTTATCGCGTATTTAAGAGGAGTATCAGCAAGAAACCCGACGTCAAGGACGTCTTCTTCACACCCTTCGAGTTTTTTCGGGCTGAAGATTGGATATTCCGAAGAATTCAATTAGAAGCATTCCCTCGTGACATAAAATCTCTCACAACAAGTGGAAAAGTAGATCTTTCAAGCCTGCTTTTAGGTTTTTCTCCTTTTCTTGATGAGTGGGGAACAGTTCGGATGAGCTCGAGAGCCCAGAAAGCTAACATATCATATGCGTCCCGTAATCCTGCAATTTTGCCAAAAAATCATCCGTTGGTCGACTTATTCATCCAGCACCACCATGAAAAGAAATTTCACATGGGCACGTCAACCACCTTTGCAGACATTCGCGAACGTGCGTGGATAATAAGCATACGAAGAGTTATGCGGTTTTTGTACAGCAATGGGCTTAACTTTGTGGGAGCAAAGAACAGACTCGAAAAAAATGTCAAGGAGATGGAAGCTTCCCTGAGCGAATACGCTTCAAAGTATGAGGGCATATTGTGAACTTTTATACCAGCCTATTCACCGTGGATGGGAGGAGCATGGGAGCGACTCATCCAGTTGATCAAGAAAAGTGTGGATTTCGTTCTGCGGGAGTTATTCCGCGGGAGGATGTCTTAAGGAACGCTTTGATTGAGGCGCAGGGACAGATAAGCCGTCCCTCTCTAACTCATATGCCGGTTGATCCTGAAGATCCCAAACCTCTAACACCCAACTCGATGTTTTTCGATGAAGACGAGCGAGACGTTACGACCCCTGGATTTTTTGGTAGCAGACGCCTAGAATTTTACTGGGACTGGATCAGGCGAAGTTTTTGTTGTGACATGGTCAGCGGCATGGAAAAGATGAGGAACCTAATGCATTGAAAACACTTTTGGGCTGGATTATTTTATGGAAGGTCAGCTCCATCTTTGGTTTAACTCCATGAGTTGGTTAAGCTTAATTTTTCGACGGAAGAGTTCGGTGTTATGCCGCCAAACGGTGACATAACATATGCGTCCCGTAATCCTGCAATTTTGCCAAAAAATCATCCGTTGGTCGACTTATTCATCCAGCACCACCATGAAAAGAAATTTCACATGGGCACGTCAACCACCATTGCAGACATTCGCGAACGTGCGTGGATAATAAGCATACGAAGAGTTATGCGGTTTTTGTACAGCAATGGGCTTAACTTTGTGGGAGCAAAGAACAGACTCGAAAAAAATGTCAAGGAGATGGAAGCTTCCCTGAGCGAATACGCTTCAAAGTATGAGGGCATATTGTGAACTTTTATACCAGCCTATTCACCGTGGATGGGAGGAGCATGGGAGCGACTCATCCAGTTGATCAAGAAAAGTGTGGATTTCGTGAGTTTTCGGGATTTCGGGAGTTATTCCGCGGGAGGATGTCTTAAGGAACGCTTTGATTGAGGCGCAGGGACAGATAAGCCGTCCCTCTCTAACTCATATGCCGGTTGATCCTGAAGATCCCAAACCTCTAACACCCAACTCGATGTTTTTCGGTGAAGACGAGCGAGACGTTACGACCCCTGGATTTTTTGGTAGCAGACGCCTTTAGTAAACTCTACAGCCGGCGATCACAGCACCTGATAGCGAATATGACCAAGCGATGGTACACCGAGTACCTGCTTGAGATAACAAGTTGTACGAAGTGGTTCCGAAAGGCGATACAAGTGGAGGTAAACAGCATTGTAATCTTAATTGAACCGAACGAAATTCGGACGGCTTGGCACTTAGTACGAGTTGTTCAGGTGTACCCAGGGCCAGATGGAGTTGTTCGAACAGCAGACGTCAAACTATCCAACGGGTCAATAAAAACAATGAGATCCGTAGGAAGGCTCACTGTGCTGGACTTAAAGTCTTCATCCTAGCTTTCAGACGGGCCCCGGGATGTCATCAAGCCATTGCATCAAAAAGTAGTCTCAAATACTACATTGGCAAAACTATACAATTATTATTGTAGAGTGGAGTTAAAATGTTAGCGGACGGAAGTGTCGAAGAAAAAAACGTGTGTGGCTCACCGGCAGGGTACGATCCTGCAACCCTTACTTGTCGCGAGTAATGCTCTACCATTTGAGTGAATACGTTTGATTCACTGTAGCTCAAATGGTAGAGCATTACTCGCGACAAGTTGCTGTAGACAGACGCATGCAGTACATCCTAAAGGATATTTACACCATTAAAAAATTGGGGTTAGCTAGTCAGTCGATTCATGTTGCGGCGATGAAAAGTTTGTACCCACATCTTCGGGGACTCCCTCTTACAGATCTGGTGGATGCTAATTCTAGAATTTTACTGGGACTGGATCAGGCGAAGTTTTTGTTGGGACATGGTCAGCGATGGATTATTTTATGGAAGTTCAGCTCCATCTTTGAATGTGTCATGTTTGCAGGAAGCTGCCAAGCCCTCCGTAAAACTTATGTTTCATGATGCCATTAAGGAGTATGATTAACTCCATGAGTTGGTTAAGCTTAATTTTTCGACGGAAGAGTTCGGTGTTATGCCGCCAAAGGGTGACCTCATTAGTCGAGAGGTCAGACGTTCAATGGATATCATGGAGAGTTCTTTAAAGTGGGTTGGAAGACAGTACGAAATTGGTTTGTTATGGGATCGAGATAATGTCAAGCTTCCTGACAGTTTCCCTATGGTACTTAAACGTCTAGTAGGGCTGGAGAAGTCGCTGAAAAAGAAACCTCATCTTCTTGAGTGGAAAAATAATTACATGCGTGAATTGGTTTCCAATGGCCCGGATCGCCTAGCAGGCAGAGTTGGATAAGAAATGGCCTCGAATATGATATGCACCCACGTTTATTGTCGAAAATCCTAACGAGGTGCCACCAAAGCCCCGATGTGTTGCGGACGTAGCTGCGAAGGTAAATAGCATTTCGTTGAACACTGTCTTACTGAAAGGGCCAGATAACTTGGTTCCTTTGCATGCCGGTATTTTTAAATTTCGGGAACGGAGGATCGCTGTCAATGCAGACGTGAAAGAGATGTTTCACAGAATCCGCATTAAGAAGGAGGACCAGCAGTGTCAGCGTATTATATTGAGGAGTGAAGACACCTCTCGCCCGCCAACAACCTATATTATGGAAGTCATGATGTTTGGGCCGAGATGTTCACCGACTTGTGCGCAGTTCGTCAAAAATTATCATGCTAACCGGGACGAGTCTCCTGAAACGGTCGATGGATTAACGAAACGAACATACGTTGATGACTACTTCAGCAGCCACGAAACAGTAGAGCAAGCTGAAGTGGTCGCGTCAGATGCCATTCGCGTATGCCATTCAATGAATTCCGAGCTCGTAGGAGTATAATCGAACAGCCTTGAGGTTTTTCAACGAATGCCGGAAAACCACGTCAACACAAAGCTGGTGAGTATTGATCCCAATGAGTGCGATGGTTTTGTCGGTAAGATTTTAGGAGTGTACTGGCATCCATCTTCTGATATCTTTTCGTATAAGCTTTCGGAGGAAGAAGTTCTGGATGCGATGTTGGCTGGCGGTGTCCCTGTAACAAAACGTCAAATGTTAAAAACGATTATGAGGATTTTTAACCCCTTGGGAATCATTTCGTTGTTGGTCATCCGAGGTCGTATCCTAATTCAGGATGTATGGCGAAAGGGTCTTAACTGGGACGAGCAAGTTTCGTCTGATCTGCGTACTTTGTGGTTAAACTTTATCCAAGATCTAAGGAAAATTGAGACTTTACGCGTTCCGCGCCGTTACGTGTCCTGGAATGCAAACGATTCCCAAATAAGCCTTTTGGTCTTCGTTGACGCTTCGGAGAAAGACTTGCAGCAGTGAGTTATTTTCGTTTTGAGCGGAACGACCCAGTGAAAGTTGCTGTGGTCATGGCGAAGGCGAATGAAGCGTCTGCAAAGCAGTTGTAAGTGCCGCGATTGGAGTTGCAAGCTGCTGTCTTGGAGGTTCGATTGGCCTTAACTATTAGGGAGTCGCATACAATTAGGATCGACGATTCGATGTTCCTGTCCGATTCAAAAACGATCCTAGCATGGATAAACTCTACGAAGTACAAATTCAACTCTTTTGTCGCAACTCGAGTGGGAGAAATCTTAGATTCAACGACTCCTCGTCAGTGGTTCCATGTCGGCTACGAGGATAATGTAGCTGATGATTGCACTAAATGGTTCGGAACTTCCATGGGAAATCAGGATACAAAATGTTTAAAAGCTCCAGGCTTCTTAGAGTTGGATCTTCCTAAGAGTGAATGGCCTGTGAAGCCAGGGATGACTGCTCTTGATATTTCGAATAACGAGTTTCTGAAGACTGAACAATTCTTGTTAATTTTAATCAACTACGAAGTTATTATGGTGCTTATGACATGTTAAGTGCCAGGTTTTGGGCCAGATTGTCTTCGTCTGTCCAAGCTATTTCATTCTTGTTGCGTTTAAAAAGAACTTCCGAGCACTCGGATCCTTATCGCGTATTAAAAGGAGTATCAGCAAGAAACCCGATGCCAAGGAGCTCTTCTTCACACCCTTCGAGTTTTTTCGGGCTGAAGATTGGATATTCCGAAGAATTAAATTAGAAGCATTCCCTCGTGACATAAAATCTCTCACAACAAGTGGAAAAGTAGACCTTTCAAGCCCTCTCTTAGGCTTTTCTCCTTTTCGTGATGAGCGGGGAACAGTTCGGATGAGCTCGAGAGCCCAGAAAGCTAACATATCATATGTGTCCCTTAATCCTGCAATTTTGCCAAAAAATCATCCGTTGGTCGACTTTTTCATGCAGCACCACCATGAAAAGAACTTTCACATGGGCACGTCAACCACCATTGCAGACATTCGCGAACGTGCGTGGATAATAAGCATACAAAGAGCTGTAGAAAGAGTGAGGTTCAATTGCTTCATGTGCAGACGACTCAAGGCAAAAGCAGTAATGCCGTTGACGGGTGAGCTCTCTAAACGCCGTTTATCCTTTGATTCGAGACCTTTTGGCGTCGTTTGCTTTGGTCCCCTGCTGGTCAAGTTTGGTCGAGTAACGGTCAAGCGATATGGAATGATCTTCACCTGCCTGACTTTTTGTGCAGTGCAGATTGAGTAGCTCAACGATTTAAGCTTGGACCAATGTACCATAGCGGTAAGGGGTTTCATCATTAATCGCGTAGTTATGCGGTTTTGTACAGCGACAAGGGGCTTAACTTTGTGAGAGCAAAGAACAGACTTGAAAAGGATGTCAAGGAGTTGGAAGCTTCCCTGAGCGAAGACGCTTTAAAGTACGAGGGCATATTGTGGACTTTTGTACCAGCTTACTCACCGTGGATGGGAGGAGCTTGGGAGCGGCTCATCTAATCGATCAAGAAAAGTGTGGATTTCGTTCTGCGGGAGTTGGAAAAAAGTGGAAGTGAAAAATTACAAACGTCTAAAAAGTGTTTTGTGCCGCCCGCCCCTACCAATGATAAACCAATTTATTAATTAACTATACTGTGCGCCATCGAAAACCAGTGCATATCGAATTCTCGCAAAAAAAAAAAAATCAGTGCGCGTGTACTAACAAAAATACATACAAAGCACATATATTCACTCGCCCGACACCTCGAGTGCTCCATTCGCGCCTTTCTGATTGTCATCCATCTCTCGTGATCCTCCCTTCTCTTCCTTCCCATACATACTTTATTAAACAGTAATCCACAACATCTCTATTTTCTTTTTTTTCGCTTTCTTTTTGCCCTTTGCCTGTCACTGCAGGTATCGGGGCTCCAATATCGTGTGTAACCATACACATGTATGATGGAGTGCCTGTACTAGCAGTGGCATTGAGTGGATAGCGGGTTGTTGGTGAATATTTTCGTTTGATTCACCACGCAATGCTTTGTAAAGGCATAGTACTTACAAATTGTTGTTGAGGTGTTTCTTTGCGTGAATTTTCACACAACAATTTTGCTTAGTGTTTGTCGCTCAAAAAATTGTTTTGAATAGTTGTTGTTTGTGTTCATGATGAAGGACTTTCGTGTGGACATTTGTAATGTTCGTGGGCTGAGAACAAACTTTATTGCGGTGTATGTCCACCTCTGTACTTACAGCCCGGCTGTTCTGGCTCTCAGCGAGACCCAGGTATTAGGCACAGATCCTGCCACTGGTCACCCTGACCTGAGTTTTGAACTCCCTGGCTATCGCTTAGAACCATTATTCTTCCCACATCGTGGCCTCGCCATTTATATACGTAATGATATAGTCTACGATATTCCTCCACAAATAAACACCTGTACCAACCCGGAATTTAATTTCAAGTGGATCGATTTCACCGTCCGTAGACAAACAATTCATTACTGTTTTCTTAACAGAAGTCCAAAGTTGGGCAGTGCATTAACTTGTAATGAGTTCGATGCACTGTCTGATTCCATCCAAAGAATTGTCACCCTGAATCCCAATAATGAAATCGTGATTACGGCAATTTCAATATTCACAATTCTAGTTGGCTTCGACATTCTGGTCAGACAACACCCAAAGGAAGGTATGTTGATATCTTTAGTGCTCTAAACAATCTGACCCAACTTGTAGACGAGCCCACACGGATACCTGACATTGCCGATCATACCGCCAACACACTGGACTTGTTTTTGACCTCCCTCCCATCCCGACAAATACACCGTCGATGTTTTATCTCCTCTAGGCTCGTCAGACCATTGTGTCATTTTGGCAAATTTTTTCGTTAGCAACCAACCTACCAAAGTTTCAATTCCCAAGAGAACTGTTTGGCGATACGAGGAAGCAAATTGGGACGGCCTTAACAACTTTTTCGAAAGTTTTAACTGGTCGCTTTGCTTTCTCGACAACAATGTAAACGCCGCTGCGATATGATCACAAATATAATTCTCCTAGGAATGAGATCTTTTATCCCCTACAGGGTTAAGAGTATCAAACCGAAGGAGAACTCGTGGTTTGACTTGAACTGTAAAGAGGCGATAAATTTGAAGGAATCTTACTTTCGATCTTACAAGGACAATCCCTCTCTAGTAAACCGAAATAAGTTCAAACAAGCCAGAAATGCCTGTAATGCTCATATCCGTCATGTGAAATTTATATACGACCAAAAGTTGAGACAGAATATACTACATTGTCCCAAAGGTAGTAGTAATCTCCTCGCAGCACATTTTGCTGCCAGCTCCACGCTACCAGATTGCGTATTGTCTCACTCAAATTCACTTTCGCACTCGTACAGTCAAAAAAGTACTTAAGGATCTCGACATTCACAAATCCGCTGGTCCAGATGGTATATCCCCGATTGTTCTGAAGAGGTGTTCTTCCACACTGGCAAAACCATTGTGTAAGCTCTTTCATCGGTCCTACTCCTCAGGCCTCTTTCCGAGTAGATGGAAAACAGCATTTGTCCAGCCCGTCCCTAAAAAAGGCGATTCTTCTTCTCCCTCTAGCTATCGTCCAATTTCACTAACTTCCCTTCTTTCTAAGGTCATGGAAACGCTGATTAACTTTCAGCTCATGAAATATCTCGAATCACGAAAACTACTTAATGACCGGCAATATGGTTTTCGTAACAAAAGGTCCACTGGTGATCTGATGGCATATCTCACCGAAAAGTGGAACCATTCCTTGCATCTTCTTGGTGAAAGGAAGATTGTTGCGCTTGATATTTCAAAAGCATTTGACAGAGTTTGGTACCAAGCTCTTTTGTCGAAAATGCGTGCATTTGGAATTGGCGAACCTCTTATTCAGTGGATTAGTAATGACATTTCGAACCGTTCAATTCAAGTTGTTTTGGACGGCTTCAAGTCTGCAGTTCAAAAAATAAATGCTGGGGCTCCCCATTGCTCTGTTTTGTCTCCGACTCTCTTCCTCGTTTTCATAAACGACCTCTTGTCTGCTACTACTAATCCCATCCACTCCTTTGCCGATGACAGTAACCTCAGTTTCTCATATTCGTTCTCAATTCCTCGCCCCTGCTCTTCGGACGTAGAACTGGGACGGCAGCGTATGTCAAACTCATTAAACTCTGACCTTAACAGCATTGTATCATGGGGACCTCGAAATAGAGTAGAGTTTAATGCTTCTAAAACTCAATGCTGTCTTCTGTCATTGAAGCAAAACCGAACACTCAGCCATTATCCATGAATGGCACTTGCATCCACGAAACCGAAACGCTTTCCATTCTCGGTATGTGTGTTTATAAAAACCTTAGTTGGAATGACCACATATTCGACGTCGCCAAGAACGCTGCGAAATGCCTAGGTTTCCTCAAAAGATGTAAGAAATATTTCACCCCTTCTGATTTGACCATTTTATATAAGGTCTACATCCGCCCCAAGCTGGAATATAATTCCCACGTCTAGGCTGGTGCTCCAAAAACAGCATTGCACCTGCTAGATAGGATACAAAAACGGGCGATAAAACTGATTGGAGACAGAAATATTGTGCAGTCAATTGACTCATTAGAACATCGACGTAATGTCTCTTGCCTTTCACTGTTCTATCGCTTTTTCCACAAACAGTGTTCCATCGAAATAGCTAATTGCATTCCGCCCCTTAAGACTTTCAACCGTGATACTCGCCAAAGTTCGAATGCACATTTACCCTCGAGCCCACTATCGGAGGTACAGTCAAGTTTAGAATTTCTTTCATAAGCCGCTCAACGCGAATGTGGAATGTTCTCCCACGTTCAGTCTTTTCGTCACGTTACAACCCGCAACTGTTCAAAACAAGAGTGCATCGGTACATCTCCTCCTTTTTCTCTATTTCTAATCCTTTCCGCTCGTGAGATGTGTAACATTAAAAGGGTAGCCAATCCCTTAATTCGCGAGTGAATTATATAAAAAAAAAGTTATTCCGCGGGAGGATGTCTTAAGGAACGCTTTGATTGAGGCGCAAGGACAGATAAACCGTCGCCCTGTAACTCATGTGACGGTTGATCCTGAAGATCTTAAACCTCTTACACCCAACTCGGTGCTTTTCGGTGAAGACGAGCGAGACGTTACGGCCCCTGGATTTTTTTTTCGAAAGCAGACGCCCTTAGTAAACTTTACAGCCGGCGATCACAGCACCTGATGGCGAACATGACCAAACGATGGTACACAGAATAACTGCCTGAGATAACAAGGCGTACGAAGTGGCTCCCAAAGGCGACACAAGTGGAGGTAAACAGCATTGTAATCTTAATTGAACCGAACGAAATTCGGACGGCTTGGCACTTAGGACGAGTTGTTCAGGTGTACCCAGGGCCAGATGGAGTTGTTCGAACGGCAGACGTCAAACTATCCAACGGGTCAATAAAAACAAGGAGATCCGTAGGGAGGCTCGCTGTGCTGGACTTAAAGTCTTCATCCTAGTTTTCAGACGGGCCCCGGGATGTCAACGAGCCATTGCAT
The DNA here is from genome assembly GCA_947623515.1 of Neoascia interrupta. Lineage (NCBI taxonomy): Eukaryota > Metazoa > Arthropoda > Insecta > Diptera > Syrphidae > Neoascia > Neoascia interrupta. The sequence continues at coordinate 106,959,099 of OX392462.1, forward strand.
CAAAAAGCAGTTCAAATACTACATTGGCAACACAATACAATTATTTTTGAAGTTTGAAATCCCTTTTTTGCAAAGAAACTGTTCTCGATCCTTTTCTTTAATGAAAAGGAATAAAGAGCATCTATTTTTCTGTATGAAAATCTCTGGCGGCTACTTCTGCGTGCTTTTTAACCTTCAGACATCTAAAGATCAATGGGATTATCGAAGTGAGCTGGCCTAATTAAATTTTGGTGAAATCTTGGTAGATTTTGGTAAAATCCTTTGCTAACGAACTGCCCTTGTAAAAATGCAAACAAATCGTCAGTATCGTCTTGTGCGTCTTGTGCAACGTACCTACTGTGCTAACTACGTCTACTAGCCTGTGCTACGTCCTTTTATTATACCTCATCCCATAGGATAGAACGCATATTAAGTTTGATTCATAGATTGTAACATAGAGAAATAATCACCGTAGACCCCCAAGACCTTAAGGGCATATGATCGAAACCGAATTGTAAGTCGAATGAGCCATGTCCGTCCGTCCGTCCGTTCGTCCGTCCGTTCGTCCGTCTGTCGGTTGTTTTAAGGTTTTAAATTTTGAGCTAGGAACTTGAGACTTGATATCTGTTCTTTCTAGGTCCCGAAGCAGTACAAGTGTAAAATTTTTTGAAATCAGCCCACTGACACGCCCTCTTTACTTATAAATAAATAAATAGAGTGGCGCAACAGCTTGAGGTGAACCAGGGCCAACTTCTCAACAATGTATGCTGGTGTGTTAATTTCTTTACATACAAGGGGACCTACAATTTTTTGCCGAATCCGAACGGCACTTTGAGAAGTTTTTCAAGACATTTAATACTCTCGGAGGGCTTGACAAACCCTCGCCGAGGTGGGGACCGTGAAAAATAACAAGTCTTTTTTTTTCAGGTGACGATGGCAGGATTCGAACCCAGACCTCCGGCGTAGTAAGCACACACACTTACCACTACGCCACGGCACCCCGCCCTCTTTACTTAGTAGCATGAAAAATCAAAGTTGTCGTAGGAAGCTGAAATTTTGTATGCAATATCCTCGCTTAAGTGTATTGTGATTGGCTTTTAAAAAAAGGCGAAAACCGACACCTTGTAGGCGTGGTCATATTTAATATACATTCTAATAAACGGCTGTTATCTGATATATTTTCTTTAAATCCAAAAAACTTTCACTATGAAATGTTCAGATATGTGCGTAAGCTATCAACTCAAATTAATAAATTTTTGCCACGCCCACATTTGGGGTGGTTTTTAAGTAAAAAATTAAATTTTTAATACAAAAACTAAGATGAACACGTGTATACTACATCTGATAAAATATATGATAAAAAAATTATGTTATTGTAAAGGGGTTGATGCCATGCTCCTTTTTTAACAAAAAGGAGATTCTTAACTGACAAATTCTTAACACGATCAGAGTTAATAGAAACTGAATTTTAACAACCAAGATTTTTGACGCATTTTGGAGCTTTACAGTGGTCAATTGAGATGGGGTATCCAACGATTCGCCTAAGCGGATTGTAACCCTCCCACTAGTTTTGACTTGCATTGCATTAACGAGCTGGAGCTGCATTAATGAGCTGGAAGCATGCATTGCGTACATCCCTCTCCGTAGCGGAAAGAAGTTGTATGTGGTGTCGCTTTATGCTCCTGAAGCTGTTCAGTCTACTGTTTTTACTTCAGAGCTCGAGACATTGTTTCGATGCCTAAGGCTGGAGTCGGGGGAGAACTTTTTCCTCATGGCCCGAGATCTAAATGCCAAACATAGAGATTGAGGAAACCAAACCCCCAATCCTATAGGAAACTCACTATTTCATTGGTGGGGTCAACACAGTGTCGAGTTTCGGCTCGATTTGAAAGCGACAGATAGTCCTTCGTATCCTAGGTGCGGCTCCTATCTGGACCTACTGCTGTTTGACGAACGGTTACACTTGACTGACGCGGACCGACAAACGATAAACTGTCCGCGCACGTTTGTGTATGACAGTGACTATTGCGGACTAAGTGCCGAAATAACTATTCCTAACGAAATTGCGGAATTGGACGAGTTCGTCCAAATATACGCCTACAACTACAGTAGGACACGTTGGACTCGCTTCGCCTGAGACCTGACAAGAGCACTCTCCTCGAACTCGCTCTATCCACCGTCGAAAAGGAATCTGTCGAACGAGGAGATTGACAGATACCTACGGCGAATGGATGAGACAATTAAACGAACAATGGACAGTACGATACCTCGGTATCGACCATCCAGTAACAGTTACCGCAATGCAACAATTGACGCACTACACGAACAAAAAAGTAGACTGCTTACAAGACTTAAAAACTTGTATAGACGGTTTACTGACAGAAAAAAAGCGGAGGTAAGGTCTTTGAAGTCGTTGATCGCGAACCTCCAGGTACTTATTAAAGCAAATTATAGGCTTTCTGCCAATTTGCACTGGGGTAACAAGATTCGGGCTATCAGGTCAGATAACCTGACCTGAGCATGTTTCCCCAGATTAATTAAGTGTTTCGGAGGAACGATGACAACGAACTTCCTTGCCTTAAAATCCCCCGAACGACAAACAACGAACAGTTACTGACAGCAGCAGGAATAGATCCTAGGGACGCTGTTGATAATGACGACTTTTTCGTGATCGAAGATTCGCAGGAGAAAGTGGAGGTATAGCCTGGAACTGCTTTCCAGGACGTGTACAAGGTGAATCCTAGCATTCACCCGAATCACGACCTGGAGAATAGAGTCCTGGTTCAAAACTTTTACCTTCGAAGTGACTTAGAACACTGGCGATCAGAGAATACTGGTTTTACTGGGTTCAATGACGATTTTTTGGCATATAATGCCGTCGCCAATGAAAGGGTCCAGGCCCCGTTCCGTATCGAAGGTAGAACTCCAAGCGATCTTCGAATCATTGAAAAAGAAGAAATCTGAGGGAACCGATGGAATATCGAAGATTGTGCTTCGACATCTTCCTCCAGAAGCGGTGGAAATCTACGCCACGCTGTACAACAATGCTCTGAATAATGCACATTATCCAGAGCATTGGAAAATAGCTGTGGGACATCCGATCCCCAAAAGGGGAAAGGATAACTCCAATCCGGCAAATCTCCGGTCAATAAGTCTTCTTCCGAATATCAGCAAGGTATTCGAAAAGGTGTTCAATAAAGCCTTGACTAAGTGGGTTGAGGACAATAAAATAGTTGCGGATAAACAATTCGGTTTCAAGGCGGGACATGATACGATACATGCCGCGTCTAAGCTGATATCAGATATCCAATGGTACAAAAGCAAGAACCAATGCACGGGTGCCTGCCTGATTGACTTGGAGAAGGCCTTTGATACCGTATGGTTAGAAGGACTCTTTTACAAGTTGAATAGGTTAGGCATCAGGATGTTGCTTAATATGCTTTCCGGTAGAAAGTTTGTCGTGAAACACGGCAATGTGACTTCAACTGGAGCGTTCAATATCAAAAAAGGTCTGCAACAGGGAGCGGTCAATTCGCCGATTCTCTTCAATATTTACACGGCTGATCTGATAGGATCTCTTCATTTTGCGATAGCGTATGCCGACGATTTGATCGCGTACAGATCAGGGCCTAAAATCGAGGTCATTGTAGCATTATTGCAGCGTGGCTTCGACAAAATTCAGCAATATTACGACGACTGGAAGTTAAGGGCCAATTTTCAGAAGTCGGAAACCATTCTGAACGCCGTTGTCTTTGGCCTCTAAGAATACCGAAAAGAACTGGCGAAAGTTTTCTATCGTTGGACAGAACGGGCCTCCACTTGCGTGTAAAAATGTAGTCAGAAACCTTGGACTCTGGCTAGACCAATATCTATATTTTAACAAACATGTAGATGTTGCTTTATCCAGAGCCCGAGGTGCCTTTGCTCTAACAAAGAGACTGTTTTATAGCAGCCAACTCGATGCGAGGGTGAAGGTTATCTGCTACATGGCCCTTATTCGGCCTATACTCGCATATGGTTGTCCATGTGGTTCAACATAGGGGCAAGTAGAATGGAAAGGATTCGTGTCTTCGAGAGGGCTTGTCTTCGGGCTTGCCTTCGCTTATATCGAACTCCGGAGTCCGAGTACACAAAGTACTTTTCCAATGAGGTCCTATATAACAGGGCGAATCTGATCAGAGTGGATAATTTCCTCATTAAGCTGACTCGAAGGCACATTGCAAGAGCAATGACCTCGACAAATAACCTGATCTCAGGGGCTTATAACCCAAATTTCGTGTATCATGAGAGTGGGCGTCTGAACGGCTTCGTCCCCCCGGAGGCATTCCTCTATTTTGACCAGGCAGGCCTGATCCAGGATAGATCGGCAGTTCCCTTATTCTTCCATGTTGCTCCGACACCTGTTGACAGGCGACTCAACTACAACCGAGACGTCGTACGGAGCCCTGAGGAGCGTCTCCGATCCAGCAGATAGGTATCCTCCCGTGATGTGGGAGATGTGTTTAAACAGCACCAGCAATTCTGGTGGCTAACCGAGGGAACTCCCTCGTCGATCCCTATCGACCCGGGTTAGGTTTCAGTTCAACAAAGTCGGTCGCCGTTTAGCCTTGGCCGGCTGACATAGCTCTTAGGTTTCTAGGTTAAGGTAGTTTTAAGATTTTATTTTATAAAAAAAAAAACAAAAAAACAAAAAAAAAAAAAATCACAAAACTAAACAAAAAACCACAGCACTCGATAAAAAAAAGTGCATGTTTAATTATGCAGGTAGTTAAGATAGATTAAGTTAGGTTAAGTCTTATCTTATTTTATTTTTATTTTAAGGTAGTTCTAAGTTTTAGTTATAAGGAAAAAAATTAAAAGTTCTGAAACTAAGTTTTTTCTTAAAAACAAAAAAAATATTTTTCTTAGTTTTAATTTTGTTATTTTATATTTAGTATTGCAATGTAAGTTAATTTAGGTCGAAAGTCATAGTAGATAAGAGTTTAGTTTAGCTTAGAGCGCCCGCGAAGGGCCAGTAAGTTATATTAAGTTAGTTAAGTTATTTAAGCTAGTTTTAAGCATTTTTGTCTAGCATTTAAGAACTGTTGAATTACTTAAATAAAAAGCATATAAAACTGAAAAACTGAAACTGCAGTAGCTGACCGGCACGCGGGAGACCCAGGTTCGAATCCTGGTTCAGACATTAAGTTTTTTTTGATTGAAAAAATTAAATAAGAACTAAAAAGTGTTGTCCAGTGATAAACAACACCCGATGAGTGGGACCAAACGGTCTTCACTCAAGATAGCGGGAGTCGCTAGGAAATCGAGTGAGGTAGCAAGATACTTTAAAGGAGCACCATAGATATCCGTGGTGACAACTAAGAGGAGGAGGAGGAGAAGGCTAAATCCGCAGCCTCACCTGGTGAAGCGTGCCTCCCTATGTGCCTCAGCTGATAAACTGCCTGCTGAGGTAGGGGAAGGGACGCTGTCCACAAACGACGCAATGAAGAAGTCAGCAGCAGCCCAAGCACACGATGAGTACCCACACGTCTCCGACGGTGGGAAAGATTTATACACCGGTGCTAGCAATAGCTTCGGTTCCCTTGCGGGTTCGGAATTTGATGACGAGGATAATGAGCTGGAGTGCCTGAACAACAGCATAAGGCAGCTCCAATAGCAAGTTCTGGCCATAAAACCTAAGCAGGAGGCAAGGCGCGAAAGGGAGAAGCAGGCTGTGCTCCCGAGTGCTCCAATGCAACAATCACAGCCAAATCAGAGAGAGCGGAATGTGCAAAATAAACAGCCGCAACAACAACATCATGTGCAACAGCAGCCGAAGAAGCTACAAAAACAAAAAAATCGTCAGCAGCAGTAGCAAAAACAAAGCCAACAACAGCAGCTAGGAAAGCAGCAGCAAAAACAACAGCAGCAAAGCAAGTCAGGCAAGGAGCGAGTGCCTCCAATAAACACCTACAAGATGGAGCTGAAAGACACTATCGAGCTATGCAAGCCGGCCGTAGGTAGTAATTTTACGATTAATAGATTTAATGAAAGTAGACACGCAATTCAATGCAATTATTACTTACTTACTTAAGGTGGCGCTACAGTCCGGGGTGGACCTGGGCCTCAGCCAACAAGCTTCGCCAGCCAGCTCTGTCTCTAGCTAGCCGTCTCCAGTTTCGCACGCGAAGTTGGCTGAGGTCCCCTTCCACTTGCGTGCGCCACCTGAGTCTCGGTGCTCCTCTACCGCGCCGTCCCTGCGGTGTGGATTCGAAGATTTTCCGGGCCGGGGCGTTGGTGTCCATCCGCTCTAGATGACCCAGCCATCGTAGACGTTGTGTTTTGACTCTTTTGGCTAGGTCGGTATTGCTGTACAGCCCGTACAGTTCGATGTTATATCTCCTCCTCCACTCTCCGTCTATGCAGACGGGACCGTTAATCGTCCGAAGAATTTTCCACTCGAAGCAGCCTAAAGCGTTTTCATCCGCCTTTGACAGGGTCCATGCTTCTGCACCGTAAAGCAGGACTGGGATGATGAGGGTCTTATACATGGACTTTTTAGTTGCTCGAGAAAGGGGTTTGCTACTCAATTGCCTTCTTAGCCCAAAGAAAAAACAGCGATTGGCAAGAGTTATCCTTCGTTTGATTTCAGCGCTGGTGTCATTGTCTGAATTGATAGCGGAACCCAGGTAGACAAAGTCCCTTACTACATCAAAGTTATAGCTGTCGATAGTGATATTTTGTCCAAGACGTCGGTGTTGAGTGTCTTTGCTTGATGACAGCATATACTTGGTTGTGCCCTCATTGACTGTTAAACCCATATTCGCCGCTTCCGTCCCAATACTCACAAAGGCTTCACTGACATCACGCTTTGTTCTATCGATTATGTCAATGTCGTCTGCGTATGCGAGTAGTTGAACGGACTTTTGAAAGATTGTACCTCTGGTGTTGGCGCGAGAGTTCTGCACAATTCTCTCAAGTATGATGTTAAAGAAGTCGCATGACAGCGCGTCTTAATCCCTTTTCCTTGTCTTAATCCTTTTTTGACATCAAAGGGGTCCTTGTCTTAATCCTTTTTTGACATCAAAGGGGTCGGTGAGGTCTTTGCCGACCTTGACGGAACAGCGTGAGTTTTCTATCGTCATCCTGCACAGACTGACGAGTTTGGCAGGGATGCCAAAACTAGACATTGCGCTATATAGCTCGTCTCTATAGATGCTGTTATACGCGGCCTTGAAATCGATGAAGAGGTGGTTTGTATCGATTTGGAATTCCTGGGTTTTCTCCAAGATCTGCCGCAGTGTGAATATTTGATCGATGGTGGACTTTCTTGGCCTAAGGCCACACTGATATGTGCCTATCAGATTGTTGACAAACGGCTTCAGGCGTTCACAAAGTACAGCAGAAAAGATCTTGTATGCGATGTTAAGAAAACTTATGCCTCTGTAGTTGGCACAACTCAGAGGGTCTCCGTTCTTCAGGATCGGGCAAACAATGCTGAGGTTCCATTCATCGGGCATGCTTTCTTCCGACCATATCTTGCAGATGAGCTGGTGCATGCTCCTAACCAGCTCATCGCCAGCGGATTTAAAAAGTTCGGCAACTAGGCCGTCTGCTCCGGCTGCTTTGTTGCACTTGAGCTTAGACACAGCTACTTTCACCTCCTCCAGGTCGGGTGGGCGGTATCGTTCGTATGCTTCGTCAGTAACATCTTCGCCCGGGTTGAATGGTTCGTTCTGCCTGACAGCGGTATTTGATTCGTCCTCGCCGTTATACAGTCTGCAGAAGTGGTCTTTCCAAATCCTCAGCACCGACTGCGATTCTACAACGATGTTCCCCTGATGGTCCTTACAGGCTTCAGTTCGAAGTTTATACCCTGGGCAGGACCTTTTGATCCTTTGGTAAAACTTTCTAACCTCATTCCTGTTGTAACATCTCTCTATCTCTTCAACCGCGCGCTTCTCGTGCTCTCTCTTTTTCCTTCGGAGAAGCCGGTGCTCCTCTCTCCTCCACTGCTCGTAGAGCTCGCGAGCAGCTCTAGTCCTTCTGTGCAGCGCCGCTTTGTATGCTTCCTGTTTAGCTGCATGTGCTTGCCGGCATTCATCGTCAAACCAGGGGTTTCGTTGTGGTCGCCGTGTGAAACCCAGCACTTCAGAGGTGGCGTCTCTGATGGCATTTTGGCAGTGTTGCCACTGGCTATCAATACTTGATGCTGGTTGCATAGGACTTCGTAGAAGGTTTTGAGAGACTCGGTTGGAGAAGGACCTGGCGATCTCTTGCGATTGTAGTCGGCCGACGTCAAACTTCCTCACAGTATTTCCATTACTTGGCGCTGGTCGGGATATCCGCAGCCGTACCTTGGCTACAGCAAGGTAGTGATCCGAGTCAATGTTGGCCCCTCGGAAAGTTCGGACATCCATGATACTGGAGAAGTGCCTTGCGTCGATCGCAATATGGTCAACAACGTGTCGCCCCGCAGCAAAGTCGATCAGCCTGAATCCGTTATCGGAGGTCGTGTCGTGCAGGCTATGCTTTCCGACAGTACGACCAAAGATGCCCTCTCTTCCTAGCTTGGCATTAAAATCGCCTAGGACAATCTTAATGTCGTAGCTAGGGCACTGCTCATAAGTTTTGTCCAGGAGCTCGTAGAACATAACTTTGGTCTCGTCATCTTTCTCCTCTGTGGGGGCATGTGCGCATATCAGGCTAATGTTGGCGAATTTAGCCTTGATGCGGATCGTCACGAGGCGCTCGCTTACAGGGTTGAAGCTCAAGACTTTTTGCCTAAGTCTGCCTCCAACAACGAAACCACATCCAAAAAGGCGCTGTCTCTGATGCCGATAGCAGTCGCCGTAGTAGATGTCGTAGTTTTTCATCCTTCTTTTGCCCGGCCCGTCCCACCGCATTTCTTGGATGGCAGTAATGTCTGCCTTGCAGTCATTAAGGGCCTCCGCTAGTTGCTCGGCTGCACGTGGTCTGTTAAGGGACCTAACATTCCACGTGCAGATCCGAAACTCGTTGTCCTTTTCTCGTTTGCATTGGTCGTCAACAGTAGATCCGTCCGAATCCGAGGCTTGTTTCAGCTTCGTGACTGGTGTTTCTTTACGTGGCCGGGAAGTCACCCCAACGGCACGACCTCCAACCTGGAGGACCGGATCCTTTGCTTAGCTCTAAGGACGGAGAGCCGGATAGCCCGCTCCTTATAGGCCTGAGCTCCGAATACGTCGTAGTAGCCCATGTAAGGTGTTCACTAAGTAGTTCGGCCTGACTGGAACTATGGACGCCACCGTTGATTCCATCTGGGAATTCCTCCGCTGCCGTCCGGATGTAAGGAGAAGTGCCTTAGTGGGAACACTCCTCCCCCCCTCTCTCGTCTGCTACCCCCAACAACCTTCCAAAGGGGTTGGAACCCAATCTCCAGTTGAGGTACTAGGCACCCGGTAGGTGAGAGTAGGAGCTGATAGTTTAGAAAACCTGTGGATGCTTGTATCTTCTTGAGTGCACATGTCTATCCTTTGACCACCAATAATTATTATCTTTATATTATAATTGCATTGATAATAATTATAATTATTATCAATGCAATTCTATCGATCACTATAATACAATAAAGCAGTTATTAAGGGACTCGACAACGGAGTTCTACTCCTTCAATCCGAAGGGGGGAAAGTTGCAAACTGTGCTTCTAAAAGCGTTGGATCCGTTTACTGAGAAAACTGCCGATCTTCCTGGTTCAGCTGTCTCCCGATAGCAAGCTCGATGGTCTGAGGAGTATCAAAGTCCTAGACTTCCAGTCTGTCTCATGGTACAAATTAAAACGCAGAGAGACCATTATTCAATGTGGTCGCTGCCATAGGTTCAGTCACGCCGCGTTTAACTGCGATATGCAGCCTAGATGCGTAAAGTGTAGCAAGAACTACAAGGCGGAGGAATGTCCGCTGGGTAAAAACGAAGCTGAGAAGAGTTAGCTCTCATGTGTGCTTTGCAAAGGCACATGGCACTCAGCTAATTACAGGGGTTGTCCTGAAATTCAGAGCATAAATACAGCAAACCTGGCTCGAAAGCAGAAGAGCTCAGTGCAAGTCCCACATGTTCCATCAGCTCAAAAAACAACCGTGACTCCCCAAATCGCCTACGCCCAAATGGCGTCAGGTAAGACGAGCACGGGACAGCAACAACCTAAGGTAGCTGCACAGCCCTTAGTGCCTAAGGCTCCGGAGGTCCAAGGCGACGTACTGTCCATTTTGCTTCAAATTCAGGGACAGATGGTACAGAAGCAGCGCCAATTAAATGAGCAGGCGATTCATGTGGATAGGCTCTATACGCTTCTGCTTAGCCTAATGCACAACAAATCGTAATGGGTACGACCGCGAATGAAAACCCCTTAAAGATCCTAGCGGTGAATGTAAATTCATTGTTGAGGATCGAGCAAAGAGAAACGTTCTTAGGGTTGCTTAACAACCAAAGCCCTGATGTTTGTCTGGTTAGCGAAACTAAGTTAACTCGAAAACGTAAATTAAGGCACAAAGATTAGAAGAGACCGACCCAACTCCATTCGAGGAGGAAGTGTTGTTGCGGTCTAAGATCGCGCAACAAAGAAGCTCTTTGTCTGTCCTTTTGCTCCCCTCCTTCCTATTCACCTTTTGGGCTTCCCCGTCTTTCTTTCCCACTTGTGTTCCCTCTTTTCTTCCATGGAGCAAGACGGACGGTCAAAACGCTCCCAACTTACGATTCACGATTCCCAATAATGGACACGATGACCCGGTAAACTACCATCAAACCGTGCACACAGCTCAAATGTCAAAGAGCCCAACTCTAACAAGTGCTGAGAGAAACCACCGAGTGCTGTGATGCCGAAATACTGTGAAGTTTAATCACAAGGTCGCTTATTGACCCGAGACCTATATCCACCCAGAGCGAAGATCACCAATGGCCGAGGGCCCATCTTGATAAATTCTGATTATGTAAAGAATGGCTTTCTATAGGTAGAGTCCTCTCCCCCAAATCTGAGCGAAAGTCCACTAGGGTAATATAGTAGTGTATCGCGTTTTGCGTATGGTAGTTCCTTCTTCGTTCTTCTTACGAAAATGTATAACACAATTCTCCTTCTGAGAATAGGGTTAAATGATGGATCACTGAATGCTCTCTTTTCGGTTCGGCTTCGAATTCTACCCTATAATTCGCAGTGGGGCGAATTGGTACGAATTCTTGTGTGAGAGGAATGCAGCGGGGGTTCAATAACGGCAAGCATGCCCAGCAAAGAGCTGAGCGTGGCTTGAAACGCCGTGCCCGATAACCACTGTACCGGTGTGAGAGTATTGGTTGAATGTGTGTGTGAATGAGTTATATTTTGTTTGGGAAAAGGCCAAGCCAAGCTTGGGTGAAGCACTTCTGGTTTACCTAGCAATTTTGGTGGAGGTATTTAAGAAAAGAGAGCTGGAGGTTTTGAGAAAAAGGATATAGAAATTTTGGGAAAAAGATCCAGAGGAAATACCTACTAAGGAATCAAAAAGATTGGGAAAAGGCCAAGCCAAGCTTGGGTGAAGCACTTCTGGTTTACCTAGCAAGTTTGGTAGAGGTTTTTAAGAAAAGAGAGCTGGAGGTTTTGAGAAAAAGGATATAGAAATTTTGGGAAAAAGATCCAGAGGAAATTGTTACTAAGGAAGCAAAAAGATCCAGGAGAAAGGACGCAGTAATTGAAAGGAACAAGGAAAAAGGAACGAAATTAAATAAGATACAATTAGAAATAATGGATATTAATCGTTTAGCGCAGGATGAACTTGCATATGAAATGCATTGTAGGGGTCTTTCGATTGGAAAAGTAAATGAAATGCGAAAGTCTTTTCGCGCGGTTAGGGCTATGGAGAAACGGGGTTCATTCGAATCATGTAAATACCCCTTTCAGTTCGTAGAAGACAGGGAAGCGGTAGAGGAAAAAATCTTGGAAATTAGGAAAGGCTTGGAAAATCCACCCCATAGGAACTCATCCGAATATAAAAAGATGTTCACAAAAATCGAATGGGCGATTTTAAGAATAGGCAGGTCATGTCCCACCGTTCAGGAAGAAGTAGAAGCGAAAACTCAGCTAAAAACAACCCTGATGATGCTTCTAGCGGATCTAGAAGAAGACGATGACGACAAGGGAGGGGAAAATTCAGAACACCAGGGGAAAAGGAAACCCACACCGTAGTGGTACCACCGAACAACTCACTGCCATCGATTTCGGGTAGTGCATTGCTACGGAGTAATGCAGTCGATGGTGAGCGAGACGTTCGCACATACATCCCTACTGAGAGAGCGAAAAATCTCTCGAAGTGGGATTTAAAATTTACGGGAGAACGTTGCGGGGCATCGGTAAATTCTTTCCTAGAAAGAGTTGAGGAACTAAGGGAAGCTAGGAGGATTTCTGAATCCCAGTTGTTTAGATCGGCAGTTGATTTGTTTTCAGGGAAGGCACTTATTTGGCTTAGGGCGGTGAGGAGAACTGTTGGTTCATGGCAGGAGTTGTGTAGGGAATGGAAATTGGAGTTTTCGCCTCCCAATTATTATGATCTGCTTTAAGAAGAGATCAAACGACGTACCCAAGGGAAGGATGAATCCATCGGTGTGTATGTGGCCACCATGTAAAATATGTTCGGTCAGTTGTCGGAACCGCTCCCAGAGCGAAGAAGATTAAAAATTGTGCGACGGAATATTGCACCGTTCTACCAAACACAATTGGGCTTGGTAGAACCATCTTCGATTAGGGATCTGGTCGTCTTGGGGAGGAAGTTGGAGATGGTCCGAGCAAATGTGGAATCTTTTGCGCCGCCTCCAAATCCACGTTCGCGTAATCTTTTGGAACCCGACCTGGCTTACGTGTCAATTAAGGAACCAACGTCACCAACAGTCGCCGTTGTAAGTTGGGACCCTCAGCCTGTAAGAAGGTTGAGGTGCTTCAACTGTAACAGTGAAGGTCACTTTTCACGGGAATGTTCCGCTCCTAGGAGATGTTTAGGTTGTGGTCAGCTAGGGGTTATTCGTTGGGATTGTAGGACGTGTTCGGGAAACGGGATTCAGTCTCTTGTGTCAGCAGGACAAGAGTTCCGTCGATTTTAAGGAGAATAACGTGCGCCCATATTTAGGAGGTAGAGTTTATGCAGTAAATTTAGTAGGTTTATTAGATTCAGGAGCTTCGCGCACGATTATCGGTAGGGATGGTTGGAAGGTTTTAGAGGAAATAGGTTTAAAATTAGAAAAGACAAAAGTAGGTAGGGTTACTTTAGCTGATGGTGCGGAAGTATGAGTAGAAGGTAGCATATCTTTACCATTTGTAGTGCAGGAAAAGTCAGTGTTTCTGGAATGCCTTGTGATTCCAAAACTCCCACATGTCTTGATTTTGGGCGCCGACTTTTGGGCCCGTACGGGAATCGTTCCGGATATACGATCAAGACAGTGGAGTTTTTCAAATCAAGCTGCGGTAGCTTCGATTTCGTCCATTAGGGAGAGGACGGATAGAAAAGTCAGATAGTTCTTGGGCTTCACCCATAGTAATGATTAAGAAGAAAGATGGTTCTTATAGGTTCTGTGTAGATTATAGGAAGTTTAATCAGGTTACAGAAAGGGATGTTTACCCTTTACCGTATATTTCCGCCATCCTGGATAGACTGAGGAATGCCAAGTACCTTTCGTCCTTGGACATTAAATCTGCTTATTGGCAGATATCTATGGAGGAACAGTAGAGGAAATACACGGCTTTCACAGTCCCTAACCGGGGACTGGGTCAATGGGTTGCATGTGGATCCAGAAAAGGTTGAGAGTATGGTAAAGATACCCGCACCAAAGAATATCAAACAAGTTAAGAGTTTTATAGGAACGGTATCCTGGTATAGGAAATTTATACCAAACTTTGCAGTTTTGGTAAAGCCGTTGACTGACCTTTAAAAGAAAGGGAGTAGGTTCGTTTGGTCTGAACAGTGCGAGGGGAGTTTTCAGAAAGTAAAGGACTGCCCCGATATTAACGAGTTTGTCGTGCAAACCGATGCATCGGACTTTGGGATTGGTGCAGTGCTCTCTCAGACATTCGAGGAGGGTGAGAAAGTAATTTGTTACCTAGGTAGGTCTTTGGATAGGAACGAGAGAAATTTTTCAACCACGGAGAAAGAGCGCTTAGCGGTTTTGTGGGCTATCGAGAAGTAACGACAGTATATCGACGGCGTTCGATTTAAAATTGTGACGGATCATTACTCACTGATCTGGATGAGCAATCTCAAGGGTCCGTGCGGTAGGCTAGCTAGGTGGGCGGTTAGGTGCATCGGAAGGGGAGAGATCACGTTGTATGGTGATGGTGATAGGGAAAATACAACAGCAGGTTTCTGATCCTTGGATCACGAAGATGATGGCGAAAGTAGAGTCGAGCCAATTAGCATTTCCGGTCTGGAGGGTCGATAAGGGAATTTTATATAAAATTTGTTAAGGCAGGTCACGCGATTGTTCATGACAGTAATTTAGAATGGAAGGAAGTAGTAGGAAAACAGGATAGAATTAAAGTTTTAGCAGAATGTCATGACAATCCATTAACAGGTCATATGAGAGTAAGTAAAACTTTTGCTAAAATAGGAACTAGGTACTATTGGCCTAAGATGAGGTCAGATATTACCAAGTGTGAAACCTGTGAATGATAAGCCAGCTGGTTTGATGGTTGAGAGGAAAGGTATTTCTAGTCCGTGGGAAATGATATGAGTAGATTTGGTAGGCCATCTTCCAAGGTCGAATAGAGGTTTTCTTTATATTCTTACGGTGGTTGATTTTACAAAATTCCCTTTGTTGTTTTCTTTTAGAAATGGGAAGGCTGCTTCTATCTGTAAGGACAATGTGTTTCTACTTTTTGGCGTACCCAAGTGGACTGTCTGTGACAATGGTCCCCAGTTTCGATGCAAGGAACTGAAAGCGCTATGCGAAGCATACGGATCACAGCAACGATTTACAGCGAATTACCACCCCCAGGCTAATCCTGCGGAGAGGATTAATAACACCCTTAAAACCGTTCTGCGTGCCTATGTGTCGGAGAACCATAGGACGTGGGACACACATCTGGAGAAGGTAGCTTGTTGCGCACTCCTAAAACGCAACATGACGTTTTAGGAGTTTCCCCGTACTACCCGTACTACCCGTACTACGCGAATTTCGGGAAGGAGATGGTTACTAGTGGTCGTATGTCTTCGACCCTAGGTACAACCTCAGACAGGTTAGAAAGGGACTCAGTAGGGAATCAGGATCAGTAGTTTAGATAGGGACACAGAGAATAAGTCAGGTAGTGATTCAGAATTAGGAGTTAGGGAAATCAATATGACTGAGCTAGGAAAACGTTTTGAGGAGCTAAGGCAAGATATTCGTAGGAAGTTAGTGGAGGCACCCAAGAATTCATCGAAAGCATACAATCTTAGGCGGCGAGATGTTCAATATCTGCCGAATGAGATTGTATGGCGTAGGAATTACATCCTTTCAGATGCAGCGAACTACTACTCAGCGAAATTAGCGCCAAAATACATCGGCCCCTTAAAAATTCGTAGGCGAGTCTCCCCTTGGACGTGCGTGCTTGAAGATGACACTGGAAAGGAACAAGGAACATGGCATGTGAAGGACCTTAAGCCATATATCGACGACCCATAGAACAGACCAGCGTTTCCATACCATCGGCAAATCTCTTGTTAGCCCGGCCATGGCTCCCCTTCTATGTTGATGGCCAATCTTTTGCCAGTCCGGCCATGTCTCCTTCTGTTACGTTTTGTTATACTTTTCGATTCCTAGGTGCCCTATTGAAATGTGTACCACATTTCATGGGAAGTAAGAGTGGAGTTGTTGCGTTCTAAAATAGCGCATTAAAGAAGCTATTTGTCTGTCCTTTTGGTCCCCTCCTTCCTATTCACCTTTTGGGCTTCCCCGTCTTTCTTTCCCACTTGTGTTCCCTCTTTTCTTCCATGGAGCAAGACGGACGGTCAAGACGCTCCCAGCTTACGATTCACGATTACCAATAATGGACCCGATGACTCGGTAAACCACCATCAAACCGTGCACACAGCTCAAATGTCAAAGAACCCAACTCTAACAAGTGCTGAGAGAAACCACCGGGTGCCGTGATGCCGAAATACTGTGAAGTTTAATCTTACTTACTTACTTAAGGTGGCGCTACAGTCCAGGGTGGACCTGGGCCTCAGCCAACAAGCTTCACCAGCCAGCTCTGTCTCTAGCTAGCCGTCTCCAGTTTCGCACGCGAAGTTGGCTGAGGTCCCCTTCCACTTGCGTGCGCCACCTGAGTCTCGGTGCTCCTCTACCGCGTCGTCCCTGCGGTGTGGATTCGAAGATTTTCCGGGCCGGGGCGTTGGTGTCCATCCGCTCTAGATGACCCGGCCATCGTAGACGTTGTGTTTTGACTCTTTTGGCTAGGTCGGTATCGCTGTACAGCCCGTACAGTTCGATGTTATATCTCCTCCTCTACTCTCCGTCTATGCAGACGGGACCGTAAATCGTCCGAAGAATTTTCCTCTCGAAGCAGCCTAAAGTGTTTTCATCCGCCTTTGACAGGGTCCATGCTTCTACACCGTAAAGCAGGACTGGGATGATGAGGGTCTTATACATGGACACTTTAGTTGCTCGAGAGAGGGCTTTGCTAACTCAATTGCCTTCTTAGCCCAAAGAAGAAACAGCGATTGGCAAGAGTTATCCTTCGTTTGATTTCAGCGCTGGTGTCATTTTCTGTATTGATAGCGGAACCCAGGTAGACAAAATCCCTAACTACCTCAAAGTTATAGCTGTCGATGGTGATGTTTTGTCCAAGACGTCGGTGCTGGGTGTCTTTTCCTGATGACAGCATATACTTGGTTTTGCCCTCATTGACTGCTAAACCCATATTCGCCGCTTCCGTCCCAATACTCACGAAGGCTTCACTGACATCACGCTTTGTTCTACCGATTATGTCAATGTCGTCTGCGTATGCAAGTAGTTGAACGGACTTTTGAAAGATTGTACCTCTGGTGTTGGCGCGAGAGTTCTGCACAATTCTCTCAAGTATGATGTTAAAGAAGTCGCATGACAGTGCGTCGCCTTGTCTAAATCCTTTTTTGCCATCAAAGGGGTCGGTGAGGTCTTTGCCGACCTTGACGGAACAGCGTGAGTTTTCCATCGTCATCCTGCACAGACTGACGAGTTTGGCAGGGATGCCAAAACTAGACATTGCGCTATATAGCTCGTCTCTATAGATGCTGTCATACGCGGCCTTGAAATCGATGAAGAGGTGGTGTGTATCGATTTGGAATTCCTGGGTTTTCTCCAAGATCTGCCGCAGTGTGAATATTTGATCGATGGTGGACTTTCCTGGCCTAAAGCCACACTGATATGTGCCTATCGGATTGTTGACAAACGGCTTCAGGCGTTCACACAGTACAGCAGAAAAGATCTTGTATGCGATGTTAACAAGACTTATGCCTCTGCAGTTGGCACAACTCAGAGGGTCTCCTTTCTTCAGGATCGGGCAAACAATGCTGGTTCCATTCGTCGGGCATGCTTTCTTCCGACCATATCTTGCAGATGACCTGGTGCATGCTCCTAACCAGCTCATCGCCAGCGGATTAAAAAAGTTCGGCAGCTAGGCCGTCTGCTCCGGCTGCTTTGTTGCACTTGAGCTTAGACACAGCTACTTTCACCTCCTCCCGGTCGGGTGGGCGGTATCGTTCGTATGCTTCGCCGGTAACGTCTTTGCCCGGGTTGAATGGTTCGTTCTGCCTGACAGCGGTATTTGTTTCGTCCTCGCCGTTATACAGTCTGCAGAAGTGGTCTTTCCAAGTCCTCAGCACCGACTGCGATTCTACAACGATGTTCCCTTGATGGTCCTTACAGGCTTCAGTTCGAAGTTTATACCCTTGGCAGGACCTTTTGATACTTTGGTAAAACTTTCTAACCTCATTCCTGTTGTAACATCTCTCTATCTCTTCAATCGCGCGCTTCTCGTGCTCTCTCTTTTTCCTTCGGAGAAGCCGGTGCTCCTCTCTCCTCCTCTGCTCGTAGAGCTCGCGAGCAGCTCTAGTCCTTCTGTGCAGCGCCGCTTTGTATGCTTCCTGTTTAGCTGCATGTGCTTGCCGGCATTCATCGTCAAACCAGGGGTTTCGTTGTGGTCGCCGTGTGAAACCCAGCACTTCAGAGGCGGCGTCTCTGATGGCATTTTGGCAGTGTTGCCACTGGCTATCAATACTTGATGCTGGTTGCATAGGACTTCGTAGAAGGTTTTGAGAGACTCGATGGAGAAGGACCTGGCGATCTCTTGCGATTGTAGTCGGCCGACGTCAAACTTCCTCACAGTATTTCCATTACTTGGCGCTGGTCGGGATATCCGCAGCCGTACCTTGGCTACAACAAGGTAGTGATCCGAGTCAATGTTGGCCCCTCGGAAAGTTCTGACATCCATGATACTGGAGAAGTGCCTTGCGTCGATCGCAATATGGTCAACAACGTGTCGCCCCGCAGCAAAGTCGATCAGCCTGAATCCGTTATCGGAGGTCGTGTCGTGCAGGCTATGCTTTCCGACAGTACGACCAAAGATGCCCTCCCTTCCTAGCTTGGCATTAAAATCGCCTAGGACAATCTTAATGTCGTAGCTAGGGCACTGCTCATAAGTTTTGTCCAGGAGCTCGTAGAACATAACTTTGGTCTCGTCATCTTTCTCCTCTGTGGGGGCATGTGCGCATATCAGGCTAATGTTGGCGAATTTAGCCTTGATGCGGATCGTCGCGAGGCGCTCGCTTACAGGGTTGAAGCTCAAGACTTTTTGCCTAAGTCTGCCTCCAACAACGAAACCACATCCAAATAGGCACTGTCTCTGATGCCGATAGCAGTCGCCGTAGTAGATGTCGTAGTTTTTCATCCTTCTTTTGCCCGGCCCGTCCCACAGCATTTCTTGGATGGCAGTAATGTCTGCCTTGCAGTCATTAAGGGCCTCCGCTAGTTGCTCGGCTGCACGTGGTCTGTTAAGGGACCTAACATTCCACGTGCAGATCCGAAACTCGTTGTCCTTTTCTCGTTTGCATTGGTCGTCAACAGTAGATCCGTCCGAATCCGAGGCTTGTTTCAGCTTCGTGACTGGTGTTTCTTTACGTGGCCGGGAAGTCACCCCAACGGCACGACCCCCAACCTGGAGGACCAGATCCTTTGCTTAGCTCTAAGGACGGAGAGCCGGATAGCCCGCTCCTTATAGGCCTGAGCTCCGAATACGTCGTAGTAGCCCATGTAAGGTGTTCACTAAGTAGTTCGGCCTGACTGGAACTATGGACGCCACCGTTGATTCCATCTGGGAATTCCTCCGCTGCCGTCCGGATGTAAGGAGAAGTGCCTTAGTGGGAACACTCCTCCCCCCCTCTCTCGTCTGCTACCCCCAACAACCTTCCAAAGGGGTTGGAACCCAATCTCCAGTTAAGGTACTAGGCACCCGGTGTTCACCACGGGGAGGTGAGAGTAGGAGTTGATAGACAGAGGTGGGTTTAGAAAACCTGTGGATGCTTGTATCCTCTTGAGTGCACATGTCTATCCTTCACCACCGTGAAGTTTAATCACAAGGTCGCTTATCGACCCGAGACCTATATCCACCCAGAACGAAGATCACCAATGGCCGAGGGCCCATCTTGATAAATTCTGATTATGTGAAGAATGGCTTTCTAAAGGTAGAGTCCTCTCCCCCAAATCTGCGCGAAAGTCCACTAGGGTAATATAGTAGTATATCGCGTGTTGCGTATGGTAGTTCCTTCTTCGTTCTCCTTACGAAAATGTATAACACTATTCTCCTTCTGAGAACAGGGTTACTGAATGCTCTCTTTTCGGTTCGGCTTCGAATTGTACCCTATAATTCGCAGTGGGGCGAATTGGTACGAATTCTTGTGTGGGAGGAATGCAGCTGGGGTTCAATAACGCCAAGCATGCCCAGCAAAGAGCTGAGCGTGGCTTGAAACGCCGTGTTCGATAACCACTGTACCGGTGTGAAAGGATTGGTTGAATGTGTGTGTGAAGGAGTCATGGTTTGTTTGGGAAAAGGCCAAGCCAAGCTTGGGTGAAGCACTTCTGGTTTACATAGCAAGTTTGGTTCAGGTTTTTAAGAAAAGAGAGCTGGAGGTTTTGAGAAAAAGGATATAGGAATTTTGGGAAAAAGATTAAGAGGAAATACCTGCTAAGGAAGCAAAAAGATCCAGGAGAAAGGACGCAGTAATTGAAAGGAAAAGGAAAAAGGAACGAGAAGGAAAACAAGTGGGAAAGTGCAACAGTGGGTATGCAAAAGCTTCAAGCCATCTACGACGGATTGCAAAATACCCGATCATACTAAAAAGAAAACTGCCACGCCTCCAAAAAGTGGGCGGGATATAAAAATATAACTGTTGAAAGCTTTATACTAGGTGGTTGCATACATTTCGGCCTAAAACTCCCCCTTTTTAACTAAAAAAATCACTTTTTTAACGCCACGCCCACAAAAGTGGGCGGAGGCACATACAATATATACATAAAAGTTAGAAGTTAGATGAATGCTAGTATCTACAGCTTTTGTCATATAATTTTTTGTCAAATTTCATATATATTTATTGAAAAACAGTCATTTTAAGCTAAAATCCCTTAAAAAGTGGGCGTGGCCAATGAAAAAGCTTAAAATTTTTTTGCTACCTTAAAGACAATTATAACGATATGTTACGCCAACGCCATTGTAACATAGCTAAAATTTGCAAAATGTATTTTTTTAAATTGGAGATGGTCGCTCATAGAGGCCTGTAGTGGGCGTGTCTGTGGGCGGATTCAGCTTATTTTCAAACTTTATCTGAAGGACTGGACTTCCAACCAATCCACAAAATTTCAGCTCTCTGCCTTAAAATGTAAGGCCTAAAAGTTGTTTACATACGGACGAACGGACGGACATGGCTTAATTGATTCTCCTGTCGGTCCCATTCATATCTCTAAAAGGTCTAAGGGGTCTACGGTGATTGTTTCACTGCGTTACAAACTATACATCAAACTTTATATACACTGGGCCGGGTATAAAGAGGAAAAGCTAAGTAGTGTTTTATGATTGCATTTGTTTCTTGTAACGAAAAATTGTTGGCTGGTAGACTTTCGTTTCGAGAAAATCCCTTAGAAAATACAGGTCGCGCGACCCGTTTAGTTTTCACCTTTTTGCATTCGGGACGTGTTAATATAGTGAGCCATTCTCTTCGTGCGGCGATATTGATAAAATTGTTTACCTTTTCATTTTATTTCATTCGGCCATTTCCTTGTTTGCGTTGCTTCTCTTTGTTTGTGATACCAATCTGTTCGAGTAATTCTTGCTGTGATTCATTGGCCAATTTTTTAAACTTAACTCCTTTTAATAAATATCCTTCGTTCGTCTTAGAACGTTTATAAAGACCTAAGCCATTTTGTTATTCTTTTGATCGGACGTAATCATTTTCAGCTACCTACAGTTTTGCTATTTTACTTATAAAACAGCTGGCGCCTATTTAAATCTACGTACAAAAATCATTAACCGTCTTATCGCGTATCAATCATCTGTTCTCGGAACCCACCCCCTTGCTGAGCAGTCGGGAAGCACAGCAACAACTTGCTGTGTTGTTGCACTTTTTCGCCGCTAGCTTTTAGTTTTCATAAATTGTTTACATCCGCGAGCGCATCGTCGGCGCACCTTCGATATTTATTCTAACGTGAAGAAAAAGTGTAACAGTGTTGCGATCTTCATTCGCGTATAGAGGTATGGCGTACATCCCTCTCCATAGTGGAAAGAAGTTGTATTTGGTGTCGCTTTATGCTCCTGAAGCTGTTCAATCTACTGTTTTTACGTCAGAGCTCTCGAGACATTGTTTCTATGCCTAAGGCTGGAGTCGGGGGAGAACTTTCTCCTTATGGAGATTGGGGAAACCAAATACCTAATCCTAGAGGAAGCTCACTATCTAATTGGGGGGTCAACACAGTGTGTGGTTTCGGCTCGATTTGAAAGCGACAGAGAGTCCATCGTTTCCTAGGTGCGGCTCCTATCTGGATCTACTGCTGTTTGACGAACGTTTACACTTGACTGACGTGGACCGACAAACTATAATTTGTCTGCGCACGTTTGTGTATGACAGGGACCACTGCGGACTAAGCGCCAAAATAACTATTCCTAACGATATTGCAGAATTGGACGAGTTCATCGAAACGTTCACACGTAGGACACATTGGACTCGCTTCGCCCGAGACTTGACAAGGGCACTCTCCTCAAACTCACTCTATACAGCGTCGAATAGAAATCTGTCAAATGAGGAGATTAACAGATACCTACGGCGAATGAACTTATAAAATCAAATTACAAGTGTCCAAGTACTTATTAAATCAAATTACATACTTACTTATTAACTTAAGGTGGCGCTACAGTCCGGGGCGCACCTGGGCCTCAGCCAACAATCTTCGCCAGCCAGCTCTGTCTCTAGTTAGCCGTCTCCAGTTTCGCATGCGAAGTTGGCTGATGTCCCATTCCACTTGCGTGCGCCATCTGAGTCTCGGTGCTCCTCTACCGCGCCGTCCCTGCGGTGTGGATTCAAAGATTTTCCGGGCCTGGGCGTTGGTGTCCATCCGCTCTAGATGACCCAGCCATCGTAGACGTTGTGTTTTGACTCTTTTGGCTAGTTCGGTATCGCTGTACAGCCCGTACAGTTCGATGTTATATCTCCTCCTCCACTCTCCGTCTATGCAGCAGGGACCGCAAATCGTCTGAAGAATTTTCCTCTCGAAGCAGCCTAAATTGTTTTCATCCACCTTTGACATGGTGCATGCTTCTGCACCATTAAGCAGGACTGGGATGATGAGGGTCATATATATGGACACTTTAGTTGCTCGAGAGAGGGCTTTGCTACTCAATTGCCTTCTTAGCCCAAAGAAACAGCGATTGGCAAGAGTTATCCTTCGTTTGATTTTAGCGCTGGTGTCATTGTCTGAATTGATAGCGGAACCCAGGTAGACAATGTCCCTAACTACCTCAAAGTTATAGCTGTCGATGGTGATGTTTTGTCCAAGACGTCAGTGTTGGGTGTCTTTTCTTGATGACAGCATATACTTGGTTTTGCCCTCATTGACTGCTTAACCCTTATTCGCCACTACCGTCCCAATACTCACGAAGGCTTCACTGACATCACGCTTTGTTCTACCGATTATGTCAATGTCGTCTGCGTATGCGAGTAGTTGAACGGACTTTTGAAAGATTGTAGCTCTGGTGTTGGCGCAAGAGTTCTGCAGAATTCTCTCAACTATGATGTTAGAAGTCGAATGACAGCGCGTCGTCTTGTCTAAATCCTTTTTTGACATCAAAGGGGTCGGTGAGGTCTTTGCCGACCTTGACGGAACAGCGTGAGTTTTCCATCGTCATCCTGCACAGACTGACGAGTTTGGCAGGGATGCCAAAACTAGACATTGCGCTATATAGCTCGTCTCTATAGATGCTGTCATATACGGCCTTGAAACCGATGAAGAGGGGGTGTGTATCGATTTGGAATTCCTGGGACTTCTCCAAGATCTGCCGCAGTGTGAATACTTGATCGATGGTGGACTTTCCTGGCCTAAAACCACACTGATATGTGCCTATCAGATTGATGACGAACGGCTTCAAGCATTCACACAGGACAGCAGAAAAGATCTTGTATGCGATGTTAAGAAGACTGATGCTCTTCTTCAGTCTTCTTCCAACTCTGTAGTTGGCACAACTCAGAGGGTCTTCTTTCTTCACGATCGGCCAAACAATGCTGAGGTTCCATTTGTCGGGCATGCTTTCTTCCGACCATATCTGGCAGATGAGCTGGTGCATGCTCCTGACCAGCTTATCACCAGCGGATTTAAAAAGTTCGGCAGCTAGGCCGTCTGCTCCGGCTGCTTTGATGCACTTGATCATCATACCTACTGTGCTTACTGCGTGTACAAGCTTCTGCTAAGTCCTTTCATTTCGACTTGTATTGCATTGACGTGATCTTAATCGCTTAGTATTATCTGTGTTTAAATTCTTAGAATTAGTTTGATTGTGTAATTATAATCGTTTTGCGTTCTTCTTTTATTTTAGTTGTTCTAAATATCTCCGTTTTTTGAGTGCTTTTCTGGTTTGTAAGCTTTTACATTGCGGTATGCGGTTATTCATAGAATTAAAAAAATTTTCACTCAATCTCTAGCTTACGTCGTTTTCGTTCACATTTTAACTCAATCGCTTTTTTCCTTCGTATTCATAATTCAGTTAACTCTTAAAAGAAACTCTGTGCATCATTTAGTATCGGTCTCTTTGGCTTAGGTGATAGCGTAACTGCTCTAGACGCCGGAAGTGTAGGTTCGAATCTCACATTTCGAGTGCTTTTTTATGGTTTATCATAATAATTACTTTGTAGCTTTGTTTTGTTTTTTGAAAATTTGTTTTTTCTCTATTTTTCTCTTTTTAATAATAGTTAAATACCTTTCTATTTTAGTTACGCAATTTTTTTTTATTTTTTTCCTTACTATGGCCTGAGCTGCTGAAAAATGTTCCGAAACGAGGCCAAGCTCTCCACTTTTTACTTGTGGGATGTGGGATTTACTTGTGGGTCCTTGTGGGATGCAGTTTCATTCCAAATGCATTGGATGTACTAATGCATTTTTAGATAAAATTAATTCTTGCAAAATTGCTTATTGGTACTGCACTTCGTGCCGTAAGCTCTCCATCTCCCACTTGGCTTTTAAGCTGTCAGCTTTCAAATCTGACATTCTTAAGCTATCTAAGAGCTTTAATGATCTCTTAAACAATTTTAACTCTGCCGTATTAAACGTATCCTCGTACTCTGATGTGATCACACTTAAAGATGTTTCTACATCTACTACCTCGGAAATAAAAGAATTGATACCTTGCATTAATCCTGTCAATGCAGCTGATGCAGCTCTCGCTCATTTTCAATTTCAACAGCATCCGCTGTTACTACAAACACTAGCAACAACAAGCTCACTTCTCTTACGGACGCCTCAACATCTACCGACAAAACATCCGCATCGGCTAGAACGAAGCGTAATCTAAAAAAAGGTGGCAGAATTTTTGGCGAAAACAGAACTGAGGGTTTGATTGAACACACCTCCAGTAATGCTGGCACAACTACGTCCTGTGTGACACCTAGTTTGGTTACATCTGATGTTGAAATGTCTTATGCCATTATTGAAGTTCCAAAACCCAAATCTATTTTTATATCTAGACTCAAGTCTGAGACAACGGTTGAAGATGTAGTTTGTTATTTAGTGTCTCAAGGGCTCATCCAAAATCATGAAGCTATAACGTGCACTAAAATGCTAAGCAGAACAGCTTTCTCTTCGTTTAAGATTACCGTCTCAGCCATACTTTTTCCTTCAATTTGCACCTATAAATGTTGGCCGGATAATATTCTGGTCAAAGAATTCTCTCACCGATCACAGAAGTCTTATCAGCAACAATCTACTTCAAAAGCTAAATAATAGACTTTCTTTTTTCTATCAAAACGTTAGGTCTATTTGCAGTAAACATAAAACTGAAGAGATATTTAAAAATTCCCCTTGTTTTTCCACATGACGTTATTGTCCTGACTGAGACTTGGCTCAGCGCCAGTGCAACTAACGCAGAACTGTTTCATAAAGAGTTCCTAGTTCATAGAGAAGATAGATATAAAAAAAATTTAGTAGGTCTTGGTGGAGGTGTTTTAGTTGCTGTTCGAAAAAGTATCGTCTCATCTGACATCGAATTTCCTTTTCCAGTTAATGCAGAAGTTATGTGTGTTAGGCTTGATATACAGTCGAAATACATTTATGTTGTTAACGCCTACATACCTCCGGACAGTCCAATTGAAACATACTCTGAGCTTGCTAAGGCTCTGGAATACATTTTTGATCTTACTTGTAGCAACTGCACAGTGTTGTTGCTAGGTGACTTTAACCTCCGTCCTCTAAAATGGATACCATCCGAAGATGACACCCATTTTGCATTTCCTCACCTCGAGGAGCTCTCAACAAACTTGACGATATTATTTCGTTTGACTTACAGCAAGTAAACTGTATAAAAAATATTAATAATCGAATTCTCGATTTAATTTTTACTTCTGACGCCATTAGTACCGTTGTTTGCAAATCTGCACTCACATTGCTAAGATAGATACTCATCATCCTTCGTTGGACGTTTTTTTTGACTTACACTATCACGTTCATGAGAACAA
Source organism: Neoascia interrupta (assembly GCA_947623515.1). NCBI lineage: Eukaryota > Metazoa > Arthropoda > Insecta > Diptera > Syrphidae > Neoascia > Neoascia interrupta. The sequence continues at coordinate 106,985,267 of OX392462.1, forward strand.
TAATCCGTATGACAGTTCGTACACTTTTGATTTTCGTAAGACTGACTTTCGTATACTTTCTCACAAACTAAGTGAAATGAATTTCGATTAAATTTCTAATTTCTTAGATATAAATGAAGCAGTAAAAAATTTTTATTTTAAATTAAACTTGTGTTTTTATAATATTGTCCCCAAGAAACTAAATAAAAATTCAAATGATAGCCATCCCTGGTATACCCAGGAGTTAAAAACACTAAGGAACAAAAGCAACAAAGTGTGGAAAAAGTACATTTTCACGCTGGGCCCGTCTGACTTTGATAATTACCTATTAATATTTCACGAGTTCAAATCCCTCTCTACTTGTTTATATAATAATTATGGGTTCATGTTTTAAGTATAATCCCAGAGAATATTGGAAATTCATCAACTCTAAGAAGAAAAGTGATGGCCTTCCTAACCATTTTACAAACAATAATATTTCTTCCAATGACAAGTCAAGACATTTTTAAGTCTTTCAGAAACACACCCTTCTTTATTGACACTAACTATTTTGACTATCTTGAGCAGTCCCCACAAGTAAATTTTAACGAAATACCTGTACATTTAGACACAATTTTAAAGTTCTTATCCGACCTTAATGAGGATTGTTCCGCAGGTCCAGATGGAGTCCCGCCAATAGTATTGAAAAAGTGCAGCAGCATCCTTGCCAATCCTCTTCAATACCTTTTCAAACTTTCGCTCTCATCTGGTACTTTTCCGTCCGCTTGGAAACCATCTTATACTATGCCAGTTTTCAAAAAAGGGAATAAATGTGAAATAGCGAACTACAGGCCCATTGCTAAACTTTCATCTTTTCCTAAACTACTCGAACAAGTGGTTTAGGTTAGGGTTAGGTTGTTGGGCTGATGGAGCGAGGTGACCCGCGCCTCATCGCACTTCCATCTTTCTCGATCCTCCGCCACCAACCAGACTCCGAAGCAATCCCCAGGCGGGACTCAGAGAGGTTCTTTGCCTGATCCCACCACCTGTTTCTTGGCCTACCAGGAGGTGACGCGCTCGCATCTCGGCTAGCATGACCTGTCTAGAAAGTCTGTCAGGGCGCATGCGAACAACGTGTCCAAACCATCGAAGAATCGATCGCTCCACTCGGAGAAGTAGCTGCTCAACATTAAGATTCCCACCAATACTGACGTTTCTCACTCTATCCCTTAGAGTAATACCAGCATCTCATCTCAGAAAAATAAAGACTCGGTTATAAACTTCGAAAGAAGACGGTCGTGTGCTTATTTATCAAATGTATATCGCGCGGTCATAGTGGTCCTTCGAAAAAATTTTGAAACGGCGACTTTGAAAGTGGAAATACGGGGAACATAAAAAATACGGAAATACGAAAAACCATATGGAAAAACATTTTTAACTTTTTACGCGGAACTGTGGTTTGTGAACTTATAACGGGAGATTCGATTTTGAGAAATTCAATTGAAAAAATTGTGGTTTTGTGAACTTTTAACGGGAGATTCGATTGTAAGAAATTCAACTGAAAAAACTGTGACTTGTGAACTTTTAACGGGAGATTCGATTTTAAGAAATTCAATTGAAAAAACTGTGGCTTGTGAACTTTTAACGGGAGATTCGATCTTCAGAAATTCAATTGAAAAAATTGTGCTTTTTGACTGCGAACCTAGAAAAATAAACTTTGAAATCCAAGACAAGAGAAGAATAGAATGGCTGACCAAATATTCAACGAGCAACAGGAGTTGGGTAAGTCAATCCAATCCTTATATACTAATTATAAAAAAGATGGGGGTGTCAGGAAAGCAACTAAATACCTAGCTGGGAAACTAGTTAAGTTAAATGAACTGTGGCAGAAGTTCTTGGAGAACCACACCACTCTTCAAGGTATAGAAAAAGAATATAGCACCAATGCATATTTTACCAACAACTTTACAGACAACAAGTTCAAAATGTTGTCACTAAAATGACAAGCGATATACAAGAAAAACTTAAAAACAGTCAAGAGGTGGCAGAAGACGATAATGCTGCTGGAGCTGAAAGTACAAAAAGCCGTGGAGACTTTAGTAGCGAGGAGCAAAAGCTTCGAGCTAAGAAACAGTCGATAAAAATGGCGTTACTTAAAAAACACATCAAAAGGGAGGAAACAAGCCTGAATACGGAAACAAAAACGAAAAGTTATAATCAGTTTAAACTTAATGAAGTAACGGAAATGTGGAAAAATGTCACTGAACTGCATGAAGAAATTTTGGTGCAAGCTACGGACGTAGACTTTGATAATGAAGACTTTACGGAAGAAGTATACGAATACTAAGAAAACACGTATCGGGAGTTTGTTACGAAACTTCATAACTCATCAAGCAAGAAGACTGACACAATAAGAGATAGCACTGAAACTGTAGAAGGTAATGAAATAAAATTACCACCAATTGCCGTTCCTACTTTTGATGGCAATTATAAAAACTGGATCACTTTCCAGGAAATATATGAAAAAATTATTCATAATAATAAAAGATTAGAAAAGGTAGAAATATTTAAAAACATCACTGAAAGGTGAGGCAAACAAACTGATCCAGCATCTTACTACCTCAGAGACAAACTACGACGCGGCATGGGAGATATTGAATAATCGATTCTACAACCAATGCATAATATTCTCTGCACATTTAGATGCAATTCTGAATCAACCAATAATACAGAACGAGTCATCATATATGTTAAAACAACTACACGATACTACGCAGGAGCATTTACATGCAATAAAAAACCTTAAGGTTGACACTAAGTCATGGGGTTCAATAATAGCACATATAATAATTAAGAAGGTTGATACAGAAACGCATAAGTTATACGAACAAAGCCTAAAGGATCCTCGTGAAATACCAAAACTTGATGATGTTTTGTCATTTTTGGAGACACGGTTTCAGTCCCTGGAAGCCCTAGGGGAAAAAAAAGCGAGTACAACAAAAAGAAAGAGCGGTGTATAATAATAGACCAAATGAAAATCAAAAATGGATGGTCAAAAATCATTTCACAACAAAGGTAATCACACAATTTATACATGCTCAGGCTTCCGAAGAAAGAGTGTCACAGAAAGAGTTCAGTTCATAAAACAGAATAAAATTTGCAATAACAGACCATGGGGAAAGTGAAAAATGTTACAGTACGTCAAAATGTGTAACATGCAATAGGCAACATCATACTCTTTTGCATTTGGGAACTACAGGAAATGTACAAACCAATGCTCAAAATGTCTCAACGCATGTATCGCAATCTGAACCATCAATTAAAAAAGAAAAAAATTAATCCACATGTAACAAACAAGAAAATATGACCATACTCGCAACTGCACTAAAAGCAAAAACAGTGCGAAATACATAGTAGTATATAGTATTTAGTATTTTATTCGTTATCCTTACACAGTAAGATACAATATCTTTTAAGTAGTGAAAGGTTCAAAGGTGGTAACTATTTAACTGAGAGCTAACAAACAAATATACTTAACGTTTAGATAAATTTAAATTTATATACAAATATTTAAATTTAGCTTTACTTTACAAATTCTTGTATTAGTTCATTTGAATTAGATGCATTTATTTTAGATATTGCTTTTAATTAGATACATACATGTCCACGCATAGAAAAACTAGAGAACTAGAAACAAGAGAGAGGTTATAGATTACAAAAATAAAGCAGCAAATCCTTTTGAAAAGTATTGATATTTCTTATTCTTCGCAAGTTACTAGGTAAAGAGTTCCACAACCGGATAGCGTTTACGAAGAACTGACGTTCGGATGCCAGGCAAGTGAAACGGGGATTATTTAACATATAAGTGCGATTTGATGAGGAAATAACTAAACGATCATATAAATAACAAGGTTGGTTCCTGTTTATTATACGAAACAGCAAGACCAGGGTTCTATATTTTAAAAAATTATCAAACGTCATGCCAAAAATACGCCTTGAGAAACTTGAAATATGGTCGAATCTTTTCAAGCCAAATATGTAGCGGGCAGTGTTGTTAAATACCACATTCAATCTTCTCCGACTTTTTGCATCACAGTTACAAAAAATTTCGCATCCATAGATAAGGATTGGTACCACTTAAGACTTAGCTAACATGATGCGAATTTTTATTGGTGTAAATCTTTGTGACTTCCACAAACTTTCCAAGACCCCGTAGCATTTTCCAACAATCGAGTTAATATGATCGCTCCAGTTAAGTGTCCTACTAAAAACTACACCAAGATTTCTCGCTGAATCAACGAACTTAATTGGTCGGTTGTTGAGGAGAAGACTGGGAAAGTTAGATAAGTCGAAAGTTTTCTTGTATATAACAACACATTTTGACTTTTGAGGATTCAGTAAAAGACAATTTTGCTTAGACCATATCTCAAGTCGGTGCAGGTCCTCATTCAAACAATTAACACATTGTTGAATATGATCGGTAGTGCAGCTCTTGTACAGCTGCACATCATCTGCATACTTGTGCCCTTTCGAGTGAGTAAGGACAGTTGTAAGATCATTAATGTATAGCGAGACATATGAGTTTGTCCGTGCCGGGTCTTATACATGGACACTTGAGTTGCTCGAGAGAGGGCTTTGTTACTCAATTACCTTCTTAGCCCAAAGAAACATCGATTGGCAAGAGTTAACCTTCGTTTGATTTCAGCGCTGGTGTCATTGTCTGAATTGAAAGTGGAACCCAGGTAGACTAAATCCCTTACTACCTCAAAGTTATAGCTGTCGATGGTGTACCAAGACTGTCGATTTTGTCCAAGACGTCGGTGTTGGGTGTCTTTTCTTAATGACAACATATACTTGGTTTTGCCCTCATTGACCGCTAAGCCCATATTCGCCGCTTCCGTCCCAATACTCACAAAGGCTTTACTGACATCACGCTTTGTTCTACCGATTATGTCAATGTCGTCTGCGTATGCGAGTAGTAGAACGGACTTTTGGAAGATTGAACCTCTGGTGTTGGCGCGTTGCACAATTCTCTCAAGTATGATGTGAAAGAAATCGCATGACAGCGCTTCGCCTTGTCTAAATCCTTTTTTGACATCAAAGGGGTCGGTGAGGTCTTTGCCGACCTTGGCGGAACAGCGTGAATTTTCCATGGTCATCCTGCGCAGACTAACGAGTTTGGCAGGGATACCAAAACTACACATTGCGCTATATAGCTCGTCACTATAGATGCGTTATACGCGGCCTTGAAATCGATGAAGAGGTGGTGTGTATCGATTTGGAATTCCTGGGTTTTCTCTATGATCTGCCGCAGTGTGAATATTTGATCGATGGTGGACTTTCCTGACCTATAAAAACTAGGTCTAACTGACTTATAAGAAATGGGTCACTTTCGAGGAAATATATGAAAAGATTATTCATAATAATAAAAGATTAGAAAAGGTAGAAAAGATGCATTATTTAAAAACATCACTGAAAGGTGAGGCAAACAAACTGATCCAGCATCTTACTACCTCAGAGACAAACTACGACGCGGCATGGGAGTTATTGAATAATCGATTCAACAACCAACGCATAATATTCTCTGCACATTTAGATGCAATTCTGAATCAACCAATAATACAGAACGAGTCATCATATATGTTAAAACAACTACACGATACTACGCAGGAGCATTTACATGCAATAAAAAACCTTAAGGTTGACACTAAGTCATGGGGTTCAATAATAGCACATATAATAATTAAGAAGGTTGATACAGAAACGCATAAGTTATACGAACAAAGCCTAAAGGATCCTCGTGAAATACCAAAACTTGATGATGTTTTGTCATTTTTGGAGACACGGTTTCAGTCCCTGGAAGCCCTAGGGGAAAATAAAAAGCGAGTACAACAAAAAGAAAGAGCGGTGTATAATAATAGACCAAATGAAAATCAAAAATGGATGGCCAAAAATCATTTCACAACAGTGAAAAATTGCAAATACTGCAAAGGCAATCACACAATTTATACATGCTCAGGCTTCCGAGGAAAGAGTGTCACAGAAAGAGTTCAGTTTATAAAACAGAATAAATTTTGCAGAAACTGCCTCAACCACGGGGAAAGTGAAAAATGTTACAGTACGTCAAAATGTGTAACATGCATTAGGCAACATCATATTCTTTTGCATTTGGGAACTACAGGAACTACAGGAACTACAATTCTCAAAATGTCTCAACGCATGTATCGCAATCTAAACCAACAATTAAAAAAGAAAAAAATGAATCCACATGTAACAAACAAGAAAATATGACTATACTCGCAACTGCACTAATAAAAGCAAAAACAGTGGAAAATACATATGAGTTTGTCCGTTTCCTAATAGATCCGGGCTCTCAAGCGTCATTCATTACGGAAGATGCAGTCCAGCTACGTCCTGTGTGACACCTAGTTTGGTTACATCTGATGTTGAAATGTCTTATGCCATTATTGAAGTTCCAAAACCCAAATCTGTTTTTATATCTAGGCTCAAGCCTGAGACAACGGTTGAAGATGAAGTTTGTTATTTAGTGTCTCAAGGGCTCATCCAAAATCATGAAGCTATAACGTGCACTAAAATGCTAAGCCGAACAGCTTTCTCTTCGTTTAAGATTACCGTCTCAGCCATACTTTTTCCTTCAATTTGCACCTATAAATGTTGGCCGGATAATATTCTGGTCAAAGAATTCTCTTACCGATCACAGAAGTCTAATCAGCAACAATCTACTTCAAAAGCTAAATAATAGACTTTCTTTTTTCTATCAAAACGTTAGGTCTATTTGCAGTAAACATAAAACTGAAGAGATATTTAAAAATTCCCTTGTTTTTCCACATGACGTTATTGTCCTGACTGAGACTTGGCTCAGCGCCAGTGCAACTAACGCGGAACTGTTTCATAAAGAGTTCCTAGTTCATAGAGAAGATAGATATAAAAAAAATTTAGTAGGTCTTGGTGGAGGTGTTTTAGTTGCTGTTCGAAAAAGTATCGTCTCATCTGACATCGAATTTCCTTTTCCAGTTAATGCAGAAGTTATGTGTGTTAGGCTTGATATACAGTCGAAATACATTTATGTTGTTAACGCCTACATACCTCCGGACAGTCCAATTGAAACATACTCTGAGCTTGCTAAGGCTCTGGAATACATTTTTGATCTTACTTGTAGCAACTGCACAGTGTTGTTGCTAGGTGACTTTAACCTCCGTCCTCTAAAATGGATACCATCTGAAGATGACACCCATTTTGCATTTCCTCACCTCGAGGAGCTCTCAACAAACTTGACGATATTCTTTCGTTTGACTTACAGCAAGTAAACTGTATAAAAAATATTAATAATCGAATTCTCGATTTAATTTTTACTTCTGACGCCATTAGTACCGTTGTTTGCAAATCTGCACTCACATTGCTAAGATAGATACTCATCATCCTTCGTTGGACGTTTTTTTTTTTGACTTAAACTGTTACGTTCATGAGAACAATAATCCGTATGACAGTTCGTACACTTTTGATTTTCGTAAGACTGACTTTCGTATACTTTCTCACAAACTAAGTGAAATGAATTTCGATTAAATTTCTAATTTCTTAGATATAAGTGAAGCAGTAAAAAATTTTTATTTTAAATTAAACTTGTGTTTTAATAATATTGTCCCCAAAAAACTAAATAAAAATTCAAATGATAGCCATCCCTGGTATACCCAGGAGTTAAAAACACTAAGGAACAAAAGCAACAAAGCGTGGAAAAAGTACATTTTCACGCTGGGCCCGTCTGACTTTGATAATTACCTATTAATATTTCACGAGTTCAAATCCCTCTCTACTTGTTTATATAATAATTATATTTCTAAAATGGGTTCATGTTTTAAGTATAATCCCAGAGAATTTTGGAAATTCATCAACTCTAAGAAGAAAAGTGATGGCCTTCCTAACCATTTTACAAACAATAATATTTCTTCCAATGACCCCACGGTTATTTGTAATTCTTTTGCGGATCACTTTTTTAAGTCTTTCAGAAACACACCCTTCTTCATTGACACTAACTATTTTGACTATCTTGAGCAGTCCCCACAAGTAAATTTTAACGCAATACCTGTACATTTAGACACAATTTTAAAGTTCTTATCCGACCTTAATGAGGATTGTTCCGCATATCCAGATGGAGTCCCGCCAATAGTATTGAAAAAGTGCAGCAGCATCCTTGCCAATCCTCTTCAATACCTTTTCAAACTTTCGCTCTCATCTGGTACTTTTCCGTTCGTTTGGAAACCATCTTATATTATGCCAGTTTTCAAAAAAGGGAATAAATGTGAAATAGCGAACTACAGGCCCATTGCTAAGCTTTCATCTTTTCCTAAAATACTCGAACAAGTGGTTTAGGTTAGGGTTAGGTTGTTGGGCGGATGGTGCGAGGTGACCCGCGCCTCATCGCTTTTCCATCTTTCTCGATCCTCCGCCACCAACCAGACTCCGAAGGAATCCCCAGGCGGGACTCAGAGAGGTTCTTTGCCTGATCCCACCACCTGTTTCTTGGCCTACCAGGGGGGTGACGCGCTCGCATCTCGGCTAGCATGACCTGTCTAGAAAGTCTGTCAGGGCGCATGCGAACAACGTGTCCAAACCATCGAAGAATCGATCGCTCCACTCGGAGAAGTAGCTGCTCAACATTAAGATTCCCACCAATACTGACGTTTCTCACTCTATCCCTTAGAGTAATACCAGCAACGCACCTCAGGAATCTCATTTCGGCAGCTTATACCCGCGATCTAATTCTTTCGGTCATTACCCAAATTTCATGACCATAGATGAGGGTCGGAACGAACACTGAATTAAAAACTGAGATCTTGCTTTCACTCCAAGCTCAGCTAGAGTGAAAGCGGCCTTGTGATGGCCGTCGGCGCAGTTCCTTTACTATTGCTCCAGCTTGGCCAATTCTACAGGACAACTCAGTATCACTCCTCCCTTGTCTATGCAGTAGACTTGAATATGTATAATTATGTATATGTATCTATAACAAACTTACTATGTATATCTATAAGCTCATATGTTAAAATTATTTTCACACACTTTTGCTGAGTGCGCTTCTCGTCTCATCTTATTTCATTTCATACATTCCAAATTCTGTTCACACGCTTTTTTTGCTGAGTGCGCTTTTCGGCTCAGGTAGTTGTAAGCTAGTTTTAAGCATGATTAGAAAAATAAAGACTCGGTTATAAACTTTGAAAGAAGACGGTCGTGTGCTTATTTATCAAATGTATATCGCGCGGTCACCCTTCTTTCGTGAAAAAGACGCCGAGATACTTAAACTTCTTTACCTTCTTTAATATATCTCCATTTATGTGCAGGGTACACTGCACAAGAGCTCGGAAAATAACCATCACTTCCGATTTGTTCACGTTTACTTTCATCCCAGCATCACCACAGACGGCTGCAAACCTATTCAGTGCTCGTTGAAGTTCCTCATTGGATGATGCAAGGATGGCCAAATCACCTGCGAAAAGCAGATGGCTCATCCTTATATCAAACAATTCGAAACATTGTTCGCCAAGACAGCGCTTCACCATCCAGTGCATATATGCTTTGAAAAGGAGCGGCGACAGAGCACAACCCTAGTGAAGTCCAACGCGCACATCAAAAGGACGGGATTTGACGCCATTTACCCATACACAGCTTCTGCAGTTTCTTCTTTTCTCTTTCATACAAAGAGTGGATGGCTCTCAAAAGAAGCCCACTGCAAAGCTCTCCACAGTGTATTCCGAGGGCCTTTTCCAGAGCGACAAAACACGCATCGAAGACCGGTTTGGCAAGAATAACCTTCAGAGTAAAAAGCTGGTCGGTTGTGCTTCTGCCAGGCCGAAAGCCGCACTGTTCTTCCCGTAACAAAGGCTCGATTACAGCTCTGCAACGCTCTGGAATATTTTTCCCAGAAGACTCAAGATTGCAATTTTCAATACAAGAAAATAAAAAAAAAATCTATCAAAAAAAAAGTTATTGTTTACATGAAAATCAAATGTATTTCCCGTTTTTTTTCGATCAAGTCATAAGGGTTGTATACCAATATTTCTTTCTCTATAAAAAATATTCTTTTCGCAATATGGTTTGTTGAGTATTTACCATATTGCGTAAGCAATTTTTCTATATGATAACAAGTACTAAAGTAACAGTCTTTTGACTGAAAGTGGCTGGGATGACAACGTTGTTTCGAAATCTGCCAGAACTTCATCATCCGAGCCCTTAAACCGCATTGTCCCAAGGAACAGGAACAGAGACAGAAACAGAATTTCATACATTAGCAACGCAAAAAGCATTCAGCGAAATTAGGTTTCAGTTGTATGAAATTCTGTTTCTGTTCCTTGTGACAAGGCGGCTTTAGTGATTCAGTTTGAAATCAATGTCACCTGTCACCTACACTTCGTCTGTCGTAACCATATTTAACCACTGGCGGGTAAAATACCGTGAATTGTATTCAAACGTAGCCCAACAAGGCATAAGCGACCAAAGTAATCTTGACTTGAACCAATTCGAGTTGCGCTTATTTCGTTCCTTAATCTATTTTCTCTAAAGAACTCAATCAAGCTGGAGTTTTTTTTCCAGGAGCAATTTTTTTTTTTCAAGAAAAAGTAGGAGAATAAATGGTGGAGCAGCTTCACTGACTGTTTTCACTTATTTGATATCAGCATTGTTGGCCGGGAAGGTTAGCGCAACTAAGAGAATTTTTTTGCGAGTGTTAATGACTATATACGATCCTCTGGAACTGATTGCCAACTTTCTTGTCTATATCAAGATTTTCATGCAGGAAATTTGGCGATTGAATGGACTGCGACAACCAAATCAGTGGTGAACTCTACCCTGTGCCTGTGGGTAAAACTTTTAAATACTATCAACCAAATCCAGATTCCAAGATGCTATGGGAAGAGAATAAAACCTCATGAAAGTGACAAGTACTTACTTACTTAAGGTGGCGCTACAGTCCGGGGTGGACCTGGGCCACAGCCAGCAAGCTTTGCTAGCCGTCTCCAGTTTCGCTGAGGTCCCCTTCCACTTGCGTGCGCCACCTGAGGGCCGGGGCGTTGGTGTCCATCCGCTCTAGATGATTGTGCTTTGGCTCTTTTGGCTAGGTCGGAATCGCTGTACAGCCCCTATAGTTCGATGTTATATCTCCTCCTCTACTCTCCGTCTTTGCAGACGGGACCGTACATCGTCCGAAGAATTTTCCTCTCGAAGCAGCCTAAATTGTTTTCATCCACCTTTGACATGGTCCATGCTTCTGCACCATTAAGCAGGACTGGGATGATGAGGGTCGTATACATGGACACTTTAGTTGCTGGAGAGAGGGCTTTGCTACTCAATTGCTTTCTTTTTTGACATTAAAGGAGTCGGTGAGGTCTTTGCTGACCTTGACGAAACAGCGTGAATTTTCCATCGTCATCCTGCCCAGACTTACGAGTTTGGCAGCGATGCCAAAACAAGACATTGCGCTATATAGCTCATCTCTATAGATGCTGTCATACGCGACGTTGAAATCGATGAAGAGGTGGTGTGTATCGATTTGGAACTCCTGGGTTTTCTCCAAGATCTGCCGCAGTGTGAATACTTGATCGATGGTGGACTTTCCTGGCCTAAAGCCACACTGATATGTGCCTATCAGATTGATGACAAACGGCTTTAGGCGTTCACACAGTACAGCAGAAAAGATTTTGCGATGTTAAGAAGACTGATGCCTCTGTAGTTGGCACAACTCAGAGGGTCTCCTTTCTTCAGGATCGGAACAATGCTGATGATCCATTCGTCAGGAATGCTTTCTTCCGACCATATCTTGCAAATAAGCTGGTGCATGCTCCTAACCAGCTCATCGCCAGCGGACTTAAAAAGTTCGGCAGCTAGGCCTCTGCTTCAGCTGCTTTGTTGCAATTGAGCTTAGACAGAGCTACTTTCACCTCCTACAGGTCGAGTGGGCGGTATCGTTCGTATGCTTCGTTGGTTAAATCGAATTACATACTTTCTGCCAATTTGCACTGGGGAAACAAGATTCGGGCTATCAAGTCAGATAACCCGAGCATGTTTCCCCAGATTAATAAAGTGTTTCGGAGGAACGATGACAACGAACTTCCTTGTCTTAAAATCCCCCGAACGACAAAGAACGAACAATTACTTACAACAGCAGGAATAGATCCTGGGGACGCTGTAGATGTTGACAACTTTTTCGTGATTGAAGATCCACAGGAGAAAGTGGAGGCTATAGGAACTGCTTTCCAGGACGTGTAAAAGGTGAATCCTAGCATTCACCCGAATCATGACCTGGAGAATAGAGTCCTGGTTCTAAACTTTTACCTTCGAAGTGACTTAGAACACTGGCGATCAAAGAATACTGGTTTTCCCAATGACGACATTTTGGCATATAATGCCATCGCCAATGAAAGGGTCCAGGCCCCGTTCGTATCGAAGGTGGAACTCGAAACGATCTTCGAATCATTGAAAAAGAAAAAATCTGTGGGAATCGATGGAATATGGAACATCTTCCTCCAGGAACGGTGGAAATCTACGGCACTCTGTTCAACAACGCTCTGAATAATGCGCATTATCCAGAACATTGGAAGGTCGATGTAGTACTTCCGATCCCCAACGGCAATGTGACTTCTACTGGAGTGTTCAATATCAAAAACGGTCTGCAACAGGGAGCGGTCAATTCGGCGATTCTCTTCAATATTTACACAGCTGATCTGATAGGATCTCTTCATTTTGCGATAGCGCATGCCGACAATTTGATTGCGTACAGATCAGGGCCTAAAATCGAGGTCATTGTAGCATTATTGCAGCGTGACTTCAACAAAATTCAGCAATATTGCGACGACTAGAATTTGAGGATCAATTTCTAGAAGTCCGAAACCATTCTGTTCAGAACGCCGTTGTCTTTGGCCTCTAGGAATACCAAAAAGAACTGGCGAAAGTTTTCTATCGTTGAACAGCACGGGCTTCCAGTTGCGTGTAAAAATGTAGTCAGATACCTAGGACTCTGGCTAGACCAATATATATATTTTAACAAACACATAGATGTAAAAATGTAGTCAGATACCTAGGACTCTGGCTAGACCAATATCTAAATTTTAACAAACACATAGATGTTGCTTCACCAGAGCCCGGGGTGCCTTTGCCCTGACAAAGTGACTGTTTTATAGCAGCCAACTGGATGCGAGGGTGAAGGTTATCTGCTACATGGCCCTTATTCGGCCCATGCTCGAATATGGTTGTCACGTGTGGTTCAACATAGGGGCAAGTAGAATGAAAAGGATTCGGGTTTTCGAGAGGGTTTGTCTTCGGGCCTCCCTTCGCTTATATCGAACTCCGGAGTCCGAGTACACAAAGTACTTTTCCAATGAGGTCCTGTACAACAGGGCGAATCTGTCAGAGTGGATAATTTCCTGATTAAGCTGGCTCGAAGGCACATTGCAAGAGCAATGACCTCGACGAATAACCTGATCTCATGGCCTTATTACCCGAATTTCATGTAACATGAGAGTGTGCTGAAGAGTAGATGATCTTTCATGTATCATGAGAGTGTGATGAGAGTGTCTGAACGACTTCGTCCCCCCTAAGCCATTCCTCTATTTTGACCAGGCAGGCCTGATCGAGGATAGATCGGCAGTGCCCTTAATCTTCCATGTTGCTCCGACACCTGTTGACAATCGACTCAACTACAACCGAGACGTCGCACGGAGCGCTGAGGAGCGTCTCCGATTCAGCAGGTCGGTATCCTCCCGCGATGTGGGTGATGTCCAAAAACAACACCAGGAAGTCAGGTGGCTAAAATAGGGAACTCCCTCGTCGATACCTTTCGATCCGAGGTAGGGTTTTCGGTTCGACAAAGTCAGTCGCCGTTAAGCCTTGGCCGGCTTACATAGTTCTAAGGTGTCTAGGTTAAGGTAGTTTTAATATTATTATTTTTAGAAAAAAAAACACATCACTTGAATAAAAAAAGACGTATTTAATTACACAACAAGTTAAGTTAGGCTAAGTTAGGTTAAGTCTTAGTTTTATTTTATATTTTTATTTTAAAGTAGCGCTAAGTCTTATAGATAAGATAAAAAAAAAACTGCTTTGCCACTAAGTTTTTTCGAACAAAACCATTTTTCTTCGTTTTAACTTTGTTATCTTACATAAAGTATTTAAAATAAGTAGTTTAAGTCGAAAGACATAGTTGATAAGCATTAAGCTTAGCTTAGAGCGCACGCGAAGGGCCAGTAAGTTATGTTAAGATAGTTAAGTTAATTAAGCCAGTCTTAAGCATTTTTGTCTAGCATTTAAGAAATAATGAATTGTTAAATAAAAAGCAATGAAAACGTAAAAAAAACGTAACGTAGCTGCTCTAGATGCCGCAAGCGTGGGTTCGAATCTCACATTTCAAGTGTTTTTTTTATTTTATTTTATTTATCATAATAGGTACTTTGTAACTTTGCTTTTTTTAAAGATTTTTTTTCTCTTTTTACTAATAGTTTAATACCTTTCTGTTTTTGTTAATCAATTTGTTTTTCTTTACTATGGCCTGTGCTGCTGAAAAATGTTCCGAAACGAGGCCACTTCTTACTTGCTATGGTCCTTGTGGGATGTAGTTTCATTCTAAATACATTGGTTCTACTAATGCATTCTTAGATAAAATCAATTCTTGCGAAATTGCTTATTGGTACTGCACATCGTGCCGTAAGCTCTCCATCTCCCACTTAGCTTTTAAGCTGTCAGCTTTTAAATCTGACATTCTTAAGCTATCTAAGAGCTTTGATGATCTCTTAAACAATTTTAACTCCGCTGTATTGAATCTATCCTCGTATTCTCATGTGACCACACTTAAAGATGTTTCCACATCTACTACGTCGGAAATAAAGGTGCTGATACATTGCGTTAATCCTGTCGATGCAGCTGATACAGACTTTATCTCATTTTCAGTTTCCACAGCATCCGCTGTTACAACAAACACTAGCAACAACAAGTTCACTTCTCATACGGACGCCTCAACATCTACCGACAAAACATCCGCATCGGCTAGAACGAAGCGCAAGCTTAAAAAAGATGGCAGAATTATTGGCAAAAACAGAACTAAGGGTTCGATTGAACACACCTCCAGTAATGCTGGCAATGCTACGTCCTGTATCACACCTAGTTTGGTTACGTCTGATGCTGAAATTTCTAATGACATTATTGAAGGTGGCCTAAAACCCAAATCTATTTTTATATATAGGCTCAAGCCTGAGACAACGGTTGAAGATGTAGTTTGTCATTTAGTGTCTCAAGGGCTCCTCCAAAATCATGAAGCTATAACGTGCACTAAAGTTAGTAAGTCGAACAGCTTTTTGACTTCATTTAAGATTACCGTCTCAGCCATACATTTTTCTTCAATTTGCACCTATAAATGTTGGCTGGATAATACTCTAGTCAAAGAATTCTCTTACCGATCACAGCAGTCTAATCAGCAACAGTCTACTTCAAAAAACTAAGTAATAGACTTTCTTTTTTCTATCAAAACGTTAGATCTATTAAAACATAAAACTGAAGAGGTATTTAAAAATTCTCTTGTTTTTCCACATGACGTTATTGTCCGGACTAAGACTTGGCTCAACGCCAGTTCAACTGATGCGGTACTGTTTAGAGAAGATAGAGAAAATAGATATAAAAAAAATTCAGTAGGTCTTGGTAGTTTGCATCTATACAGATTTTTCTAAGGCATTCGACTTAATTTCGTATGAAATAATAGTGCTTAAAAATTACAGCTCTTGGCTTTCCCCCAAATTTTGTTCGTTGGGTTACTTCTTACTTTAGCCTCAGATCTTAACAAGTTAAATTTCGGTGAATTCTATCCACTGTCTTGACCTCACTGTCAGGTGTCCCGCAAGGTAGTCACTTAGCTTTATACGATGCTTCCAAGAGGATCAACCTTGGTGTACTTGCAAATGCCTACGATATGAAAATATTTAAAATCATAAAATCATCAATTGACCATGTCCTTCTTAAGTCCGATTTAAAAAGTTTCGCTACCTGGTGTTGCAAAAATGGTCTCTGCCTCAACCCAGTTAAGTGTCAAGTTATGACCTTTTCAAAAAAACGTGTACCTCCATCACATGCTTATTTCATTAATGAAGACACTCTTTGCCGCGGTGTTTACTTCAATTTGAACCTAGATTTCTCTGCACACATAAATTACATCGTTAATAAGTCCAGCTGCATGTTAGGTTTCATAAAAAGATGGTCAAAAGAATTTAGTGACCCTCATGTCAATCTCTTCCTCTACAATAGTTTTGTTCGACCCCACCATGAGTACGCCTCACAAGTATGGAATCCCTCGCAGTCGTATTACAGTAATAGAACTGAAGCAATTCAGCGAAGATTCATTCGACTTGCTTTAAGATACCTGCCATGGGATGACCCTTTTAACCTAACTCCATACAGCCAACGACTAAAACTGCTAAACTTTATCATTGTCATCATCATTTTTGGATGCCGCTTATCCTTTAAAAAGGTCGCGGAGCGAGGGCGGACAAATGGTCCTTCCATCTCTCTCGATCCTCCGCCACCAACTCAAGAGACTCCGGCGCAATCCCCAGGCGGGACTCAGAGAGGTTCTTAACCTGATCCTACCACCTGTTTCTTGGCTCCACTCGGAGAAGTAGCTGCTCAACATTAAGATTCCCACGAACACTGACGTTTCTCACTCTATCCCTTAGAATAACACCAGCAACGCAAATCAGGAATCTCATTTCGGCAGCTTGTACCCAGGATCTAATTCTTTCGGTCATTACCCACATTTCATGACCATAGATGAGGGCCGGAACGAACACTGAATTAAAAACTGAGATCTTTGCTTTCACTCCAAGCTCAGCTTTCCTGATGACCGGCCGGCGCAGTTCCTTTACTATTGCTCCAGCTTGGCCAATTCTACAGGACAACTCAGCATCACTCCTCCCATTTCTCGTGAAAAAGACGCGAGATACTTAAACTTTTCCACCTGTTTTAATGGAACTCCATTTATGTGCAGGGAACACTGCACAGGAGTTCGGGAAACAACCATCACTTCCGATTTGTTCACGTTAACTTTTATCCCAGCATCACCACAGACGACTGCAAACCGTCGTTGAAGTTCGCTCGTTGAAGTTCCTCTTTGGATGATGCAAGGATGGCCAAATCATCTGCGAAAAGCATATGGCTCATCCTGATGCCAGCCACTTCGAAACATTGCTCGCCAAAACTGCGCTTCACCATCCAGTCCATATATGCTATGAAAAGGAGCGGCAACAGAACACAACCCTGGCAAAGTCTAAAGCGCACATCAAAAGGACGGGATTTGACGCCATTTATCCGTACACAGCTTCTGCAGTTTCTATACAAAGACTGGATGGCTCTCAGAAGAGGCCCACTCAGCGCATAGTCCTGCAAAACTCTCCACAGTGTATCCTGAGGGACTCGGTCATATGCCTTTTCCAGATCTACAAAACACGCATAGACCGGTTTGGCATATTCTTAGGCCTTCTCAAGAACAATCTTCAGAGTAAAAAGCTGGTCGGTTGTGATCCTGCCAGGCCGAAAGCCGCACTGTTCTTCCTGTAACAAAGGCCCGATTAAAGCTCTGGAACGCGTTTCCAACACCTTCGCAAATACTTTTCCCGGAAGACTCAACAGAGATATGCCCCCATAGTTGGCGCAATCTCTCCTGTTCCCTTTTTTAAAAGTGGACACTATAACTCCCGTTTGCCAATCGCTAGGTGTTTTCCCGCTATCCCAAGCCACCTTTATGACACGTGTTAGCAATTTAACACCCTCTTCACCCATTGCCTTGATCATTTCTGGCCGGATTTCATTAACTCCAGCAGACTTGCAAACTTTCAGCGATTTAATCGCTTTAGTGAATTCGTCTTCTGCGGGACTATTCCCCGCCCTTATCTCGTCAGCAGTGGGAATGCAATCTTCAGTGTCCTGTTGCGGGTTAAGCAACTCCGAAAAGTGCTCTCTCCATCTGCGCAAGACATCGCTCTCATTTGAAAGAAGTGTACCGTCCTTAGATTTACCCCCTTGAATAATATTCAACTTCTTTTCTCTGAGCCGGCGAATGGTCTGCCAAAATATCTTGTTTGCAGATCTGTAATTGTGCTCCAAATTCTCGCCGGACTTTTTCCATGACTGTTCCTTGGCTGTTCTGACTGCCAGATTGGAAGTCCTTCGCGCCTCATTGTGCCGGGCTCGAGAAGTTGAGTTTCTACATTGGATCCACGCAATGTAGGCTTTCTTCTTCTCTCTCTGATGGCTTCCTAAACTCCAGGTGTTTTAAACCAAGCAGTTCTTTTCTCACCACCAGCCGCAATGACTGCCGATAAAAACAGCTGCCATTCCTCCTCTACATTCAAAAGGTCAGTCGGAATTTGTTCAAACTTCTCCGAAACATGCAGCGCAAAGCGCTATCTGAAATCAGAGTCAGCATCCTGCAACCTTTCCCACCGTATACGCGTCACCAGTCTTGGTTTTTGCCTGGATGGCAAAGGAATACTGTCACTGAAAAACAATTTACACAGCACTAAGTGGTGATCACTTGACAACTCAGCTCCCCTGAAAACTCGAACATCACAAATCATTCTTTGAACACACGATGGTACAACAAAGAAATCAATCAGTGACCTCTGATTTAAGCTGTGCTTGTACCATGTGTATTTGTGAATGTCTCTGTGTGGGAAAAAGGTGTTCATGATGGACAAACCATGTGCACAGCAAAAGTCCAACAACTTCCCTCCGTTCATGTTTTGATCCGGGTCACCGTGCCTCCCGATCCTCCAAGTACTGTCGTCCGTACCCACATGTGCATTGAAGTCACCCATCAGGAGAAAGAAGTCCATTTCTGCCACTCTGCCCAGGGCAGCATCAACTTCGTTCAAAAAGGACTCATACTCTGACTCTCGATTTGGTGCATAAACCTGAACCAGAGCCAGAGTCGATCGTTCAAGCTTAAGCTTTAAGATCAGAATCCTTCCCCCTAACGGTATGACATGGAATACATTTTTTGACAACCGGGGGCTTGTGAGTAACCCTACACCCGCCTGTGCAGTCATGTGATTTGGGACACCAGACCAGAAGAGCTTCCACCCATCATCGAATTTTTTGGTTCCAGAACCCTTCCACTTAGTTGAGGAGATGCCAGTTGCATCAAGCTGATACTTTTTGGGCTCCTCAACCAGTTCAAGTTCCTTCCTCGTTAGCAACGAGGCATTCCACGTGCCAATTTTGAGTTGGTCCCGTTGTCGATTTGTAGAGTTTCCACCTAAGCCCTCATTTTGACTTGGCGCTGTCCCCCTCCGCTCCCGTAATGGATAGCGGCACCATTGACGGACTGCTCGTAACTTTTTCGGGTTAAATCCGGTCGGATGCCAAGCGGGAACTTCCGACCACCAAGCGCTCGCATGCTTCACAGTCATTGCAGTGTATGTTGACGATATACTGTACGCCTCAAGAAGTCAGGAAACATTGGACAGCATACGAAATGGACTTGCTGATATTTTTGAAGTCAAGGAAACGCCCTTTTGTCAGCTCATCGGATCACTTATGTGTCGGGCGATTGCAACTAGTTCCAATGTTCTGTAATTATAAATAAATAAATAGAGTGGCGCAACAGCTCGAGGTGAACCACGGCCAACTTCTCAACCATGTATGCTGTGCGTGCTATACTTTTTTTCACATAAAAGGGACCTACAATTTTTTGCCGAATCCGAACGGCACTTTGAGAAGTTTTTCAAGACAAATGTTACTCTCGAAGGGTTTGTCAGACCCTCGCGGAGGTGGGAGCCGTGAAAAAGAACAAGTCTTTTTTTTCAGGTGGCAGAGGCAGGATTCGAACCCTGACCTCCGGCGTCAGAGGCACACACACTAACCACTGCGCCACGGCACCCACATGTTCTGTAATTATCGCATCTATAAAACTTATCGAGAAACTTCAAAAACAAAACACATTATATCGCACTCATCAGGTTCTGTAACTTCTACAGGTGATTATTTTTTCGCATGGAACACATCGGAATTAAAAAAAAAAAGTGGAAAATACGATAAAGTAGCCGATAAGCCTTGTATCGAGCACGCGAAAAGATAGGATGACTGATCAAAAAAGGACATAAAAGGAATATATTTTGAGCCAAAGTTTCAAAGGCCCAAAAAAACTTTATGGTCGATTTTTTGTTCGAACATAATAGAATGAGAGCCCACAAGTAGTCGAAACTTGCCAAGAATGGCAAGTAGGGTTTACCTTAAGAATGGTACGCATGTTATTGAACGTCAAACCACAAGTAAGGAACATGGCGACGTGATTGCAAATCCGTTTGCAAGACGCTACCGAAAAAACTAAACTCGCACATATGAGATGGAAGCGGCTGAAATAAAAAGGTCTGTAACTTGTAGATATGTATATTTGCTACAATGTTGTGCGTTTAATGAATGCAAATGCAATGCTTCAGGGAGGGCTTTGCGAAGTTTAGTTAAATGTCCTTTGGTTAAGAGCCAGAGGCAAAGTAGTGCGGTTCGACAAAAACACGAATAGGTAGGGGGATGAAATTTCCATTTTCCGTTGCCCCGGATATTTCATGCGTGGACGCATTTCTTGTATCAAAAAATTGTTGTATTTCAGCTTAAGAGGTAAAGCTCCCGCAATCGTTCATCGCACATTTCAAGGGGGTTGGCCTTTTTCCGAAGTTTGCGGCGTTAGATTTGCATTTTGTCTTTGCACGTTAATTCCGACAATTCCACTACCGCCAAAATTTTTTTATGAATTTTTATGTCTTTCTTAGTTAAGGTACAACTTTAAAATTTTCATAATCAAATATTTGATTGTTTTTTTTTTATTTGGCAGGCTGACACTTTAATTTATCGCTTTCCAATAGGATTTCCAGTGAAAATGTGTTCAAAATATTTATTATCGCCTCGAGTTAAGCCACGTAATCACAAGGAACAGAAACAGAATTTCATACATAAGCAACGCAAAAAACATTCAGCGAAATTAGGTTTCAGTTGCAAATGTATGAGATTCTGTTTCTGTTCCTGTTTTACGTTGCTTGTGACAACGCGGCTTTAGAGAAACCCTATTTTTTCCAGGCGCGATAGAAACGGAACGAATCGCTTCTTCTCGAATTTATACGATGCGAAAAGCTATCGCCTAAGTTACAGAACATGCCCACAGGTCGGATATAGCGTTTACTGTAAATCGTTTGGCGCAGTTTAACGAGACTTATCAGGACGTAGATTGGTCAGCTGCGAAGCGTGTGCTGCGATACCTACGAGGCGCAGAGAACTACGGGCTCACTTTCAGCAAGGACACTTGTGTCTGTTCAAGGTGTTCAAGGATCTCAGCGCCGTTCATGCAAATGACGAAATAGATAGAGTATCATATACCGGATACGTTTTTACACTCAGTGGAGCAGCATCACCTGGCGCTCTCAGAAACAAAGGTCAGTTGCCATTTTAAGCACTGAAGCGGAGTACGTGGCTCTGTCCGAATCATCTAGAGAAGCTTCAAAATCTTATGACCGAGATGAATTTGGATCAACTAGCAAATATAACCATTGTAACAGATAATCAAGGCGCAAAACACTGGAGAGAATGCAGTTTATGACTCGCGAACAAAGCATATTGCGACCCGATACCAATTTGTTCAGCAGCTATTGAAGGATGGAAAATTAACCGTTATTCATATTCCCACTGAAAGAATGCCAGCAAAAATCTTCACCAAGCCACTTCCTGGACCTGCACACTACAGATGTGTGAAAGACATCGGATCAACAGTTTGCTAAACCGCGCTGTTTGAGGAAGGCGTGTTGGAACTTATCAACACGCTTTAAAAAATCAACCACCGCTCTGGCAACTCCGTGGCAGTGACAGCATTACCTACTCTTTCCTGTCATTCGACACTTCCTGTCATAAATTACCAGCTGTTGTTGGTCTGCCAAAAACCAGCTACTGCGTAGCATATTTTTCTTAATATTTAATAAATCTTTTATGAGTAAAACATTATCAGCTGAAGTTTCAATATGTTAATCGCGGACTAGTGTCCTGTGGAGACATGGCATAACTGTATTTTTAGGTTGACTGATGGCTTGTCCAAAAAAATATATCGCAGGATTATATATGATATGAAATTAAATGTTTAAGATTCGGTTTATGCAATGCATGGAAGAGTACATTCAAAATTATTCATTTGGTTTTAAGTTCGCATATGAGCGATGTTCAAAGAATATTTACCTATTTAAATATGAGTTTCGATAAAAAAAAATGGCTCGCGTCGTTCTACTCTTAGATCATCGAAACGGTTGACCTCCCTCAAGAATTTAAACAGACGAGAATCATCGCCCTTCTTAAGCCCGGAAAAGGTGCTAGCAAACTCGAAAGCTATCGACCGATTGCTCTGCTTAGTACCTGCTACAAACTACTGGAACGCGTGATCTTCAACAGAATAAGCACAAAAGTGAACCAGTACATTTCTTACAACACACATCACAACACGCCTTAACACAGAAACATCGGTCGCCTTTATAGATCTAACAGCAGCGTATGATACAGTTTGGCGACACGGTTAATTTGTATAGAAATTAACCGTGGAATTTTTTGAATTTATTCCACGGTTATAATTTATTTATTATTAATTGTATGGAATTTTTGAATTTACCGCCGATCCTGGTGGCCACCATATTTTTGTATTCTTTGGCCAATTATACATGCTATAAACATGCTATAATTGCCTACTATCATCTCACTTGTTTGAAATAAAGTCACTTCTTTGTATAACTCAGTAGAGTCAAGATCGCCTTGTTTTTTCGTTGTTTTTTGCTCGACTTTAAAGCACTCGTACAGTCTACTGGAGTTGACGGTGAGAAAAGACTATCATCGTACATTTTGGTGCCCAACCGCTACGCAAAAAAACCCATTTTCTTTGATAAAAAAATAAAAAATTTAATTGACATTAAGACATTTAAGTGCATACGCATAGAAATTATAGGTGAATCGCGTTTCGGTAATCGGTTTCGCGTGAAGTATAGAACTCGTTGCAGAGAAGAGGACAAACATTAAAGGAGCTGGATTATACCTAATTAAGAATCGAAGAAGCCGACAAAAATCAAAGGAAATTAAAAAACCAGAGGAAAAACATATGGGTAGATAAGCATCATCTCCCGCCCAGATACGTGATAAATCGGTTTTCAATAGAATGTGCGTTATCATCATAGTCAAAAATTATCGTAAATCTAAAAGTTTGAAAGAGTTCAATTAAGACAACGAATTTAATTCATGCGCGCACATTCGACGGAACAGCGATATGCATGCAAATATGTTTTAAGTATCTACTTAAGAGAATATACACATTACATTACAATTATAAGGAGAACATATTGATGCAATAATTTTTTATCTCGAGGGGTGTTATATACATAGCATAGCCAACACACATATCTTAAAAATCTCTTAATAAATTGATAACGTTCCATATTCTTGGCGCGTGCAAATTCGCTAACGATCACAAAAATCATTAGGAAAAGCTTTTACTAGAACAAAGATCTCGTTTGTTGCACTTGTTGTCTTATCCTCGCCTCGCCGTTCGCTCGATCGCAAAAGTTCACAACAGAAAAGCTTTAGCTGCTCTACAGGAGTTACTGTCTTCATTGCACAGATCTTTATTTCGCCAACGTGTACAGTACAGAGATTATTGGTGTTATTTCCTTTTCTTTCGTCGTTGCCGGAGTGGATGCAGCATTGACCGGCTGCATTGAAGGAGAGCTTTTGCTTATTGTCTTCGCTGTTGAAGTGAATTCCTGATGGATCCACATTTTCGCAAATAGAGAAATTTGACCGCCTTGTATCGTAAAATTAGTGCTTTGCATTGAATTTCTTCGAGTGCATTTTATCGATTCGTTGTTGAAATGCACATTAATGTCATTACACATTCGCTTCGCAACATAGGACTCTGATGCAAATTATTATTCGCATCAGAGTCCTTGTGTAGTTGTATTATATTTATACAACTACACAAATCTTTTGCCTACTCAGCAATCTTCTCTTACTGCCGTTTAATACGTCTGTACAATCAATTAGAGACCTACAATACGAGTTCGGACTTTCAGCAGTCTTAAGTTAATCTCAAAGTGACGGTTGGCATTTTCATTGTATAAGTTCATTTGTAAATCATCGAAATGTTAACCGAGGCTACTATTGAGGATCTTAAGCAGATGCGTACAAGTCCAAAGGGCAGTATTACTCGAATCAAGAGCCTGGTAGAAACAAAGGCAGACACTTTGTCCGCAAAAAATTGGAGTGCCGGTTAGGTATACTGGAGTCTTACATCAACAGATTCTTGCTTATCAGACTCAAATCGAGCGTTTATCACCTTCTGACACGTGTCGTGGAGAAATAGAAGATTTGTATATTGCAACAAAAACAAAAATTCAATCGCTTTTAGGACCTAGTAAAGGGATTGGCATGGAAACTAGTTTCGTTGTTCCACCCTCACCGCATAACAACTTGCCAAATCTCAAGCTTTCGAAGTTCAATGGGAGGTATTCGGACTATAAGAACTTCATGAATTCTTTTAAGAAGCTGGTGGATGACGAGCAGAATTTGACAAAAATTCAGAAGTTCAATCATTTGCTGTCTTATTTGAGTGACCAAGCTCTAAGCACGGTTAGAGCCTTTCAAATCTCAGAAGAAATTTATCCAAGGCATTTGCTCGGCTAGAAGAACGCTATGATAACGATTATCTTATTTTCGCGCAATACATATCGGAGTTATTTGAACTGCCGATGATAACAAAGGTTTCCGATGTGGATCTACGAACCTTGGTAGAGAATGTTTCCGCAATATTCAAGTCGCTTCAGTTGATTGGATCTTTTGAAAATATATGCAACGCGATGATCATACATATCGCCATGTCAAAGGTGGACCAATAAACCCTGTCAAAATGGGACGAACACCAGGACTACCAGGGGCTTCCAAGTTGGATAGATTGTTCAGTTGTCCTTAGTAAACGATGTCAGTATCTCGAAACTCGCGATACTAAGCAACTTAAGTCCGACTGTGGACGAAAGGCGCTGAACAAGGCCAGGCCATTGTGTTCTTCGCTCCCAGGTGTCAATTACAGTCACTAAACGATCTTGTTTGTTTTGTGGAGGTGGTAGCCATTCAATTTCAAGTTATCAGAGCTTTGGCAAACTAGAAGTCTTGCAACGCTTTTCGAATGTTTAAAAGTTAGGGCTTTGTTTGAATTGCTTGGCAAAGGGCCATATCGTTTCGAAATGTCCATCACCGTTCAGATGTAAAGTTTGCAAACAATCTCATCACAGTCTGTTGCATCGAGTACAACACCAAGATAGCCTTTTTACAAGTGAAGAGCTGTCAACATCAGCAGGTGTTCATGCTGCATTGGAAAAATGGACGTTACCCGAAGCAGAAGTGATCCTCGGGACAGCAGTTGTTCTCGTCATGGATTCAACTAGAAGTTTCCAGATGGGAAGGGTGTTACTCGATTCAGGTTCACAAGTCAACCTTATTACCAACCGGTTCGCCAGATCTCTTCAATTGCAACGGTCACGAAGGAGTGTGGATATAGTAGGAGTAGCGGTTACTGAAACCAAAAAAAGCTTTCAAACTCAAACCACTATTCGTTCGAGATACAGTAACTTTGAAGTGTTACTAGAATTTTTAGTTACAACATCCATCACTGGATATCACCCAGAATCAAGTATAAGTGTGGCGGATTGGAGTCTAACTAACAATCTCGAATTAGCAGACGAGTATTTCATCCCGAATCGATTTGTTGTTAGGTGCCGAAACATTCTTTGAACTGCTCAAAGTGGGTCAAATAAAACTTGGCGAGCGTTCAGCCTTCAATCCGTTTAGACATGCCTTCACCATTATCCATTTACATACATTTTCTTATTTTTTTCTTTGTTTTTTGTCCTTTAGTGTCGTGAAAACGCGAACTTCGGTAGACTCATTGACCTACTAATTTAAAAAAGTGTTTACGCCCTCAAACCCCTGTGCATAACATGAGCAAAAACAATCGAACAATAATTCATTCTCTGTCATTAAACTCAGTGCCATTAAATTCAGTGACCCACTAATTCATAAATTTTGCCTGTTCAGCATTCTCTGTCGTGACTTCATTCCCAAACCGCCCCACTATAGCCAACGTGCCCCATATTCAAATCATGCCCTGTGAAATTGCTAAATGCTTAATCAATGACAGCCATGCTGACTGGATTGCATGTAAAGGTATTTGTGGGAAATCTTTCCATGCCGTCTGTGTTAGACTGAGCAAAATAAACTCCGTCTTCATCAAGGAAATTCATAACAACCTTTTTTTCTTTTGCGACGAATGCAAAGACGTATCGGTGTCTCACGTACTCTTAGCAGTTAAGTGCCTAAGTGACTCAAATGAATCACTCCACAAGAGTCTACGTAAAAAGATTACCAGCAAGCTTACAAGTCTGAAAAACAGTATTAGATGTGTAGATGATTCAGCCTCATCGGTTCTGGCCTCTACTGACCATTTCAAATCCAGACTTTCTATTATCGAAAAGGAAATCGGTAGTCTTTTCGAACTGGATAACATAAGGTCGCGTAGTGAAGAAACCTCCCTGTGCCATATCGAAAAAGTGATAAGTGATCTGAAAACTAAATCTTTCGCGCAAACAATAGCTCTTGAAAAATTGGATGAATCGCTTGTCTCCATGCGCGAGGACTTGAATATTCACTTTCAATCCTCCACTATCAATCAAATACCTCACGCCCCAACTAACCTAATACTCGAACTATTTTGGATAAAATCAACGATCTTGGCGTCCAAATAACTGCGACACAATCAAATTTCGGCGATATTGAATGTTCTATCGAAACAATGTGCTGCAAAATTGAAGTCATATCCAATAAATCACAGCATCAACCGAATGTTCAGCATAACACCTTAATTCTGGGTGCCAAACCACTGGATGCGAGTGCCGATCTTTGTCACCGTCCTCAACAGATGATCCAGCCACCCACATCAAATCAATTCTATGCCGCTAGAGCCCCGTCCCTTTTGGCCGAACTTTTGGATTCCAATGCCGACCCTCGTCCTTGCCCTCAACGCACGGTGCAACAACCTGACTCTCCTCCTGTCGTTTCATCAGTCGAACCCGTTGAGGCGGTAATTTCTTCTCCTCCCGTCGCCGCACCTCCGCGAACGATAAACAAATTCGGCACCACATGGACTCTTTCAGAGTGGCAGCACAGATTGGAGAGTATGACGATGAGAAACCAGCTAACCACCACCTTCTTCATCAAAGGTGCCCCCCACTAAGCCGATGTCTCCTGGATAATGGAGTTTTTTAATAAAAGATTCGGTATCGCCATCAGCCATTGCACAATGTTTTTGCCACTCAACCATAAAACTAAGCGCAGTTTTAAATGTGACCTTCCAAATCGATATGAATGGCTCTTCATCAACCCTACAAGCAAAAACCTAAGAATGGGCAAAATGCAGATCTGTAAATGGGATCGCAATCAACCTAAGACTAATCTAAAGAAACTAAAAAATAATAAGTCAAACATACCCAACTCGAACTCCCCTTTCAGCTCCGATCCCAAGTGGTCTCTCAAAACTAACATATTCCCTTATTTTACACCTCCAGTTTATATCTCTTCTGAAACTTCTTCATTTCTCTATCCCCCGAAACGAATCCTTCAGATCACTCCTCTCAATCCTCTTCTTCTTCCACCGAAGCCCAGCCAAAAACGCATTTCATTTAACTTAACCCCTTTCCCTCCCTTATCCTCCTCTCACAACAAACCAGCTCCTGCAGCTTCCGCTCCACCCACCAGCAATTTTTCTAGTTTCAACCTCACATCCGGAGCTAAGTACCCTAATTTCATTCATTCTCATACCCTGAAACCCAATCGATACTCTTCAACTGGCGTTAACTCTATTGATCCCCTCTTACCCCCAGCAGTTAAACTTACTGAGCAAATACCACGGAATGTCGTTATGCGCTATCCCGACTTAGAGATAAAAAGGTTAATGAAAATATACGTCTCTTTCTTGCATACCTGCATGACAAACCTGACTTTGTTTGCTTTGAGGGTAAAACTAAAACAAGCGTAATGGTTTCCATCCGGCAGGAAGGTCTTCCCATAGAAATCAATAGCTTGAAGAAAATATATATCAGGTTCCACGAGATGTTCAATATGTCCTTCCAATCGGCTGCTGCTGATCTCAAGGCTTTTGCTAGCTACGTATATTCTAAAAGGATAGCTCATCTGCAACGGAGCCGCAATCACCACAATAAATTTTTTCGTTCCTAACTCGCCTCAAGTTTCTCTATCCAAATCGCCTGTTTCTCTTCCCAAATGTCTTCCGCCCACTTTTTACTACCAGAATGTAAGAGATTTGCGCTCAAAAACACACGCTGTTTTGCGCCAATCTCATGTTCTCCCTTTCGACATTTATGCTCTAACTGAAACCAACTTAGTCCCTTACATACAGAGCCTAGAGTTATTCCCTCCTACTTTGAATGTTTTTCGAGATGACGAACTTAGAAAACCTACAGAGAATCCCCCAGCTCGGCCTGTTCTTCTTGCCAAACATAATGACCTCAACTCTGCCCTTATCGCTTTTTCTTCCTCCCCCGGTATTGACTTCGTCTCAATTAAAATAACTCTCCCCCACCGATCACTTTACGTTTTGTGCTGCTACATTCTACCGGCCCAACCTTTTGAATCCTACTAACTTGCCATTAATGCGATCGATCAATTAGTCAGCATATCGGACTCCCTCGACGACATTCTTATATTTGGTGATTTCAACCTTCCCCATTTGCACTGGGCTTCATCCGATGACGAGTCTTTTTTCACCGCTTCAAATGCCAATTCTGCTAAGGAACGTCTCTTCATAGATCAGCTCTCTGATTCAAGCTTATTCCAAGTTAGTTTAGTGCCCCCCAACGGGCAATTTATTGAGCTTAATACAAGTAAACTTAAAACTAGTTACAAATTCTTACACTAAACTTAAAGCTAGGGGGGAAAGCAGAGGATGAGACAGTAGGGGTTGCTGAATTTAAGGATGGATAGAGTGTAGGAGGATATTTTTAAGCAATGGTTTGGGGCAGTTAAGATCAAAAACTTCGGCGTACCTATTAGTTAATCCTAGCATTCTGGTAATTGGCTCGAAATGACCATAATTAGTGCGGTGAGTTGATAGGCGGAACAAGGGTACAGATCTGAGATTGCGAGGGTTAGGTGAAAAGAAAATCAACTGTAGAAGTTGCGGGCTATCGATCTTTCTGTTTAAAAGCTGGTGAATGAAAAGGATGTCAGCCACATCTCGACGTTTTTTTAGTGATTGCATGCCAACTAAGTTTAGTCGATGTTCATACGGCGGCAACACGAAAGGATCAGTCCAACCGAGACCACGAAGAGCGAAACGGAGAAACCGTCGCTGGACTGCCTCAATTCTTTCGACAGGAGTTTGCTGGTATGGAGACCAAACTTGACAAGCATATTCAAGAAGAGGTCTAAAAAAACTGATATAGAGGGCTTTGGTTACATACGGGTCAGAGAATTCTTAAGACCATCTCTTTACAAAACCTAGAGCAGAATTTGCGCGGCTTATGATATTATCAATGTGGGGACGGAAGGTCAGTTCCTTGTCACAAATAACTTCTAAATCGCGAATCTCGGTAGTTATTGGAACAGGCTCATCATTGATGAAGTAGGTTCTTATAAGTTGGGGGGAACGTTTACGGGAGTAGGTAATTGCCTGACATTTGCTGACGTTAAGGTCTAAATAATTTTTTTTACACCAAACTGCAAATTTATTTAGATCGTTTTGCAAGTCATGGAAATCGGAGGGCGCAGAAATGCTTTTTGAGAGTCGCATATCATCTGCGAAGACAGAGGTGTTGGAAGAAGTCAGGACCATGTTGATGTCGTTGATTGCAAGGATGAAAATGATTGGGCCGAGATGACTTCTTTGGGGGACACCGGAAGTTGCATTGATTGGGTCAGAAATTGAAGATCTAAAGAGCACTATGTACTGTCGATCCTCTAGGTATGATTTGATCCAGTAAACAAAACTAGAGGGGAAACCGAGCTTCTTAAGCTTGAAGATAATGATTGGGAAAGCTAGTTTGTCAAAGGCCTTACTAAAATCAGTGGCAATGGCGTCAACTTCCTTTCCATCTTCCAATGCGCACAGTGTCCTTGAAACAAATTTAGTAAGATTGGTAACGGTGGATTTGCCTTTTAAAAAACCGTGTTGATCAATAGAAATTATTGACTTGCAATGAGGAAGCATTTCTTGATACACGATACTTTCAAAGAGTTTGGGTGTGCACGATAGCTTAGCAATTGGCCTGTAGTTACATACATCGTTTTTGTGGCTCTTTTTGTGCGTGGAGATAATATAAGATTCCTTCTATAGGAAGGGAAAGATCGCTGATGCTGTCGACAGACGAAATAAGGCAGTTAGGGGTGGTGCTAATACGGTCATGTATTTTTTAAGAACTATCGCAGGTAGACCGTCAGGAACGGGTGAATAATCATCTTTGAGCCTACTGATTTTATCTGTTACGTGGGCTAGTGTTATGTCCACGGAGAAAGGGGTTGCCTGCGGACAGTTTACCATGTAACTAATGTAGCTGAAATCAGGGGCTAGGATCGGTTCGGAAAACGATTGCATGAAAAATTGTGCAAGAATGTTGGCAATGGTTTGTGGGTCTGCGGACGAATTATTAAGAAATTTTAAAGTTGACGGGTAGCCATCAGATTTTCTTTTGGAATTGATGAATTGATAGAAACGCTTAAAATCAGAAACTATTTTAAATTGCATGCGGTGGAGGTAATCATGGTACAAAGATTCACAGAGCTCGGAGAAGCGATTATATAAATGTTAATAATTCAAGTGGGGTGCCGTGGCGTAGTGGTTAGTGTGTGTGCTTACTACGCCGGAGGTCTGGGTTCGAATCCTGCCATCGTCACCTGAAAAAAAAAGACGTGTTCTTTTTCACGGTCCCCACCTCCGCGAGGGTTTGACAAGCCCTCCGAGAGTCTTGAAATGTCTTGAAAAACTTCTAAAAGTGCCGTTCGGATTCGGCAAAAAATTGTAGGTCCCCTTGTATGTAAAGAAATTAAACAAGAGCATACATTGTTGAGAAGTTGGCCCTGGTTCACCTCGAGCTGTTGCGCCACTCTATTTTTGATAATTCAAGTAATTAATTTCGGAACGGGTTTTTAGGAATTTTTGCCAAGGCTTGTTTCTATTATTTCGTAGAGAGCGTAACTCCTTGTTATACCATGGCGGGGATGATGACAAATCTTTGTGCATTGAATAGGGAACCGATTGTTGGAAACATGAGAAAATAATGGAGTAGAAAATGGAGAGTGCTAGGTCAATATGGATGTTATCGCTTATAAAATCAAAGTTAACATTGCTGAGAAGACTATTGAGTTTGTTGAAATTTGCTCGTCGGAAGTTAAAAACTTGTGAATTTACCGGAGCAATCTGAGGACTCGTGTTATGAAATGAAAAGTTTAAGGACAGAGGGGGATGTAAGGAATCAAGTGTGGATAAGAGGTGAGAATTCTTGGAGACGAGAAAGTTATCACAATCGGACGAAAAAATAAGGTCAAGATATCTATTCATAATGTTGGGTATACCACTCCTTTGGTAGAGGCCGGAATTCGATAAACAATCAATGAACATTAACTCAGTTTGAGACGTCGCGTTTATTGTGACGTAGTGGGATTCATCTTCTGATAAAGTCCATTTTAATCCCGGGAGATTAAAGTCACCCAACAAGATAACACTATCTTCGGGGTTTATCACGTCGGTCAAATAATCCAAAGTATCAATTATTGGCGTATAAGACTCAGTTGGTTGGGAGGGGTGAATATAACAACAGAGTATGTATAAGCAATGTCTGGGGAAAGTGATCTTGCCACACTGATTCAAGATTCTCAATGTTGGGAATTGGAAAAGGAGACGAATCGAGGATTGTTGATTGCTAACAAAACTCCTCGGCCGTTAGGATTTTCCAATCTCACGGGGCCATCCTTGCGGATAACGTTGAAATCGGTGGTGATTTCGGAGTTTTTGATTTCACCAATAAGGTTGGTATCAGTTAAGGCAAAAATGTCGTAAGGGAGTTTTTGCGAGTTTAAATATACCGCGGAAAGCTTGGTACGAAGTCCTCTTACGTTTTGATAGTAGAGGGACCATACTATAGGACTGACAGGGGGTTGGTTAGGAGCGATAGTAGTTTTTGTAATCGGAATGAGATCTTTGAAGGTGGGAGATCCGCTTAGAGCTAACATGAGAGGCAAATGTAGAAAGGTAATTTGCTACATCGGAAGCCGACATACCAAAGCACTCATGAAAACTATCCAAAATTTTTCGTAATTCAACAGGGTTAGTTGGAAGACCCTCTAAAAGTAGTGATACCATGACATTTGTTTTTGTTTTACCATCGGCACAGATATTGTTTGTTTTATTATATAAGTAGGCTAGGTAGAGACGAACATTTTCATATGTTCGGCGATCTCAGAAAAGAAATACAACATAACGACTTTCAGTGCTGTTATCAGCAAGATGTTTAGTTAGTTTTACTATAGGGGGAAACAATGGATCTAAAAATGCAGGGGATGGAGTGGGATTGGTTGAGGTCGACGAAACGGTTGTGGTGATTGAATTAAGTGGGGCAATGGAGGGTGCCGTATGAGGATTGAGAACATGTGAGCGAATAAAGTTAGGGCAGTACAGAGTAGAAGATGGGGTATGGGTTGTTGCTGAAGAGGAAGAAGGTGTCAAATTAAAAGATACTCGCTGACGCTGAGGTTTGGTGTTAGAGTTGGCGGGGACAGAAGTAATTGCAGGAATTATTTGAGTGTTGGGGCAGGATTTGGGGTAGGTATTTAACTGCCTTGAAAAATTAAAGTTGGGAAGGATTCCTTGTTTAAAGCTCTAGTTTGAGTTTGGTTCCTTGTTCACTTTTAGTTTGATTAATTTAGAGATAGAACTGTTTTGATTTTTATTACATTCCCATTAAGTCATCTTCATCTTGCCTAGGGTGAGCATATCATTCGAGGTGTTGGTAAATAGCCAGTCGTATTTAGATGGGATGGCAAATTTGAAATTGATGTGGTTCGTTTGAGTTTTTCGCATTGCTGAATAACTATAGAGAAACGCTGGAGAAATAATTTGTTTAGCCAGGATACGTTCGCATGCCGTGGGACATCCTTTACTACGTAGAAAGTAAGATTTGTGGAGTTGCTTATTGAAAGCCTGTTGAGCCTATTGGTCCACTCAGCATGTGTCCATGAAGTTCCTAGTTTTACAATCGGCTCGGGTATAACAGGTTGCATTGTTGAAGAGGGTAGCGCGGCGGCAGCATCGGTGATTTGAGGTTCAGACGTCTTATCTCCTATTTCGACATCTGCTTGAGCTGCTGTTAGCTGTATAACTTATTGCATGGGTAGACAATTAAACCTTATATTTTGCACTGATCCACTTAACTTATCCGCCACAACATGCCCTATCGCCCTGTCCTCTATTGATAATCTTCATCCTCCTCCTCTTCTTTCATTTTTCCTTAACTCCCATCCCCCATCCATTTCCTCAATTTCACCCATAGCTTCTTCTTTCGACTTCCATAAAGCAAATTTCCGCCTAATCAACGCTCATCTGAGCAAAGCTTCTTTTGATTTTGCGCACTTGTCTTTAAAGGAAGCAATCAGCGGTTTTTACAGGGAAATATTTGACTGTATTTCTCTTTATGTCCCCTTGTCTCGCCGTAGAGCAGGGTCTACATCCCCACCATGGTACAATCGCAAACTGCGCTCATTACATAATAAGAGAAACAAGTTATTGGAAGTTTTCCTTCGTACTAACTCCGTTTCCGAC
Source organism: Neoascia interrupta (assembly GCA_947623515.1). NCBI lineage: Eukaryota > Metazoa > Arthropoda > Insecta > Diptera > Syrphidae > Neoascia > Neoascia interrupta. The sequence continues at coordinate 107,019,159 of OX392462.1, forward strand.
TATTCCAACTTCCTCGGCTCCTACCTAAATTATAAGAGGGAAATTATAAGAGAAAATCTGACGGTTACCCTCCACCTCTTTCTTATGAGAATTGCTCATCAACTGATCCACACACCATTGCTAACTTCTTTGCTTTATTTTTCAAACAATCTTATGCTAACAGCTCCTTTCTTCCTGACCCCTCATACTTCAATCACCTTCATAACTTCTCCGTTGGTCCCTCTCAGTCTCAACAATTCGACCCGACTCTTATTGAAAACAAATTACTAGCTCTTTAAGTGAAGAATTTTCGCCTGCTCCGGATGGTCTTCCTGCAAATTTTCTTAAAAAATGCTCTTCCAATCTTTCTCTCCCTCTTTCGCAACTTTTTCGTCTATCTCTTACTCAAGGAGAATTTCCTGAAATTTGGGAAACCTCTTACATCACTCTGATTCACAAAAAGGGCTCGAAAACTGAAGTGACAAACTACCGTCCTATCGTCAAACTCTCCCACATACCCAAGGTATTCGAAAGTATTTTATACGCCACGTTAAGTTTTCAATGCAAGTCACTTATCTCCCCTAACCAACATGACTTTTTGAAAGGTAGATCCACTACGACTAACCTCGTAGAGTTTGTGTCTTTCGCTCTCTCAGCTTTAGAGACCGGCAAAGAAGTGGTCGTTATTGCTACCGACTTCAGTAAAGCATTTGATAAAATTTCTCATAATCTGATCCTCTTTATCAACTTAAAAAGAACTTAAAAAGGAAATTCCAGTTTGCCGCGATAATTACTACTGCTCGAAATTCAGTTCAGTGAAGGGTAACCTAAAAAGTGAATGGAGACTAGTTAACAGCATCTTAAATAAACCTTCTGGTACAAAAAAACTGTCAGTTATTTTGGTTAATGACCATCCTGTATCTGACAAGCAAGCTATTGCAGATGCTTTTAATGGCTATTTCACCAGCATAGCCACCAGTTTGCAGTCTTGTTCTGTGCAACCACGTTGTTTTTCAAGTAGATGTCTTTTGGAGTCGTCTTCCTCTACTAGCTTTAGATTTGAGCCTATAACTCCACTAGAAATTCTAAAGGTAATCGGCTCTCTAAGGAACAGCAGGTCATGTGGGTTTGACGGTATCTCTAGTACTCTACTTAAAAATATTGGTTGGTATACTATAGATGTACTGTCCTTTGTCTTCAATCGCTGCATTTTTGAGGGAGTTTTTCCAGAAGAGCTGAAGTGCGCTGATGTGTTACCGCTTTTTAAAAAAGGTTCCGCTTTACAAATGTGTAATTATAGGCCTATTTCACTTCTTCCAACTTTAAGCAAAATCTTTGAAAAACTCGTTAAGGATAGACTGGTTTCTTTTCTAAGCCAAAATAATTTTTTTCATAAATCTCAGTTTGGCTTTCAAAAGGGAAAATCAACAGAGGATGCGCTTCTTGAATTTTGTAGCAAAGTTATGGCCAATCTTGATGGTAAGAAGTGTACGGCTGGCCTATTCATAGATATTACTTAAGCCTTTGATATGGTTGATCACCATATCCTTCTTAACAAAATTGAAAAGGCAGGCATTCGTGGCTTTATGTTGGACTGGCTTAGATCGTACCTAAAAAATAGATGCCAAAAAGTAAAGATCGGAAATATAAGAAGCAATCTTTTGTTTTTCAACTTAGGGGTGCCCCAAGGTTCCGTCTTAGGTCCAATTTTGTTTCTTATTTATTTTGTTTATTATTTACATAAACTCTCTGTTTAAACTGGATTTCAAAGGTGTTCCAACTGCCTTTGCAGATGATGTAGGCTTTTGTTATGGTTCAGACAGTCGCCTTGATCTCATCTCGGACATTAATTGGGACCTAAGTCTGCTGAGAATTTGGTTCTCTAAACATAACCTGGTTATGAGTTCCAAAACAAAGATAATGTTTTTTAATTTGTCGCCTATTCCTGCTCCCGATGTGAATGTCTACTTCCATGCACCAGAGTGCCAAAGGCTGAAACTTGCTTGTTGCAACTCTTCGCAAGAATTATCCACTTCTACATTTAATTGTAACATTAATTGTAGTGACAAATGTTTTTTGATTGAATCTGTGATAGAGTTTAAATATTTAGGAATTACTTTAGATTCAAGATTAAGCTTCGCTTATCATATAGATTCCTTGAGGAGGTATTTCCGTTTCACCATTAGACATTTTTACTATCTAAGTAATATATGTTCAGCCAATTTGTTAAAAACCATTTACTATGGCATATTTCAATCAAAATTACAATATGGGATCACTTGCTGGGGAGGCGCGTATATGAACAAAATTCAGCCACTCTTGGTTCTACAGAAAAGTATGGTGCGTAGATTACTCCGCAAACAAAGTAGACATCCTTCTTACCCTTTGTTCTATAACTTGAAAATTCTTCCTGTCCGTCATTTGTATTGTTTTAAGGTATTAAAAACTTTCTTTATGAAGTCTGGTAATCGCAATTTTAGAATTATTTCTAATTATAATTTACGTGGCAACTTTTCATACTCAGCTAATGTTCCTTTTTTCCGCACCACAGCGTATCGTAATTTTTATAGTATTTCCTCGATTCGGCTATTTAACAAACTTCCAGTATAGTACAGATCGGCTTCTCTAACTGTTAAATTTCTTAATCTTGTAAAAAAGTGGCTTCTTGGTTTTAACTTTGCTGCCATTGAACAACTTCTTTCCGAGTATCTGGTGTGACTTAAAAATTTAGTTTTTTCGCTTGATTTTCTCTCAAGTAATAGGTCTTTCGATAAGATTTTCTTTCAACTTCAAATGTTAATTTAATGTATTTTCTTTTGAAACCGCAAGTATGTAATAAAGGTATGCATTGTTTTTATTTTGCTTTTAAGGGTCACCCCACCCATATTTATACTGTATTGTTTTAAAATGCTCAGTAGACATTCAACACTATTTTCTTATTTATTAATATAAAAATATAGAATGTCAAGTAAATTTCCGTACTTTAATTTCTAATTTTAATGAATTGTAAATTGTTTTCTAGTTTAATAAGATATTGTACTGAAATAAAATAAAAATATATCTATCTATCCTTTTTAAACTATCTGCCATTGGTTTCGAGCCCATATTGCTAAAATGAATTTCTTTCGTTTTTACTGTGTCCGCCTTAGATCCGTCCTATCTGATCTTTTCTTGGCCTCCTCTGGGGTGCCACAGGGCAGCCATCTCGCACCTCTTCTCTTTGTTCTTAGCATTAACGACGTTGAAAAAATTATAAAGTACTCATTTCTCTCTCTCTATGCGGACGATACCAACATTTTTAAATCCATCTCCTCACTTCACTACTACTGTCTTCTTCAAAGACCTTGACAGTTTTTCGTATTGGTGCTCCAAAAATTGTTTAGAGCTCAATGTCTCCAAGTGCCTATCAATAACATTTTCTCGTAGAAAAAAACTTGCCCTCCCCGTCCTTATCTACTTCATGGCCAGCCTATATCCGATGTTCAATTTCATTGGGACCTTGGAATTTTGCTCGACAGGGAACTCAACTTCCGCTCCCATATTGATGAGATAATTTCGAAAGCCAACTCATCACTTGGCTTTGTTAAACGTTGGTCCAAGGAAATCTCTGATCCCTACATAACTAGATCCCTTTACATTACCTTCGTTCGCCCCCTCCTCGAATACGCCAGTCAAGTTTGGTCCCCCCATCATAAAGTACATGTGACAGTACATGTACGGTTCGCTCTTCGAGGTCTCGCTTGGAACGACCCTCTCATCTTGCCTCCTTATCGCGACCGTCTCAAACTTATCAACTTGAATTCCCTTGAAGAACGCAGAGATGTTGCTGACATTCTTTTCGTTCATCGTCTGCTCTCAGGCTCCATCGACTGTGCATCACTGCATAACTTAATTTTTTTTAACACTTACCCTCGTAATTTACGGTGCCCACGCCTCTTCTATATTCCTAACCACCGTACATCATATGGCTCCAATGAACCTGTCTCCCGTATGTTGCGGTATGTCCCGTATGTCCCCTTGTCTCGCCGTAGAGCAGCGTCTACATCCCCACCATGGTACAATCACAAACTGCGCTCATTACATAATAAGAGAAACAAGTTATGGGAAGTTTTCCTTCGTACTAGCTCCGTTTCCGACTATTCCAACTTCCTCGGCTCCTACCTACAATTCAGGCAGCTCTACAGTTCCCTCTATCAACAGTACCTAGGAAAAACGAAAATAAATCCGATTAACGACCCCAAGTCTTTCTTCCATTTTATCAATTTTAAAAGAGAAAATCTGACGGTTACCCTGCCCCTCTTTCTTATGAGAATTGCTCATCAACTGATCCACACACCATTGCTAACTTCTTTGCTTTATTTTTCAAACAATCTTATGCTAACAGCTCCTTTCTTCCTGACCCCTCTTACTTCAATCACCTTCATAACTTCTCCGTTGGTCCCTCTCAGTCTCAACAATTCGACCCGACTCTTATTGAAAACAAATAACTAGCTCTTGATGAAGAATATTTTCGCCTCCTCCGGATGGTCTTCCTGCAAATTTTCTTAAAAGTGCTATTCCAATCTTTCTCTTCCTCTTTCGCAACTTTTTCGTCTATCTCTTACTCAAGGAGAATTTCCTGAAATTTGGGAAACCTCTTACATCACTCTGATTCACAAAAAGGGCTCGAAAACTGAAGTGACAAACTACCGTCCTATCGCCAAACTCTCCCACATACCCAAGGTATTCGAAAGTATTTTATACGCCACGTTAAGTTTTAAATGCAAGTCACTTATCTCCCCTAACCAACATGACTTTTTGAAAGGTAGATCCACTACGACTAACCTCGTCGAGTTTGTGTCTTTCGCTCTCTCAGCTTTAGAGACCGGCAAAGAAGTGGTCGTTATTGCTACCGACTTCAGTAAAGCATTTGATAAAATTTCTCATAATCTGATCCTTTTTAAACTATCTGCCCTTGGTTTCGAGCCCATATTGCTAAAATGAATTTCTTCATACCTGATAGACCGTTTTTACTGCGTCCGCCTTAGATCCGTCCTATCTGATCTTTTCTTGGCCTCCTCTGGGGTGCCACAGGGCAGCCATCTCGCACCTCTTTTCTTCATTCTTAGCATTAACGACGTTGAAAGAGTTATAAAGTACTCTTTTCTCTCTCTCTATGCGGACGATACGTTACGTTTTACGTTTTTGTTGGAGGTTGCTACTATCCGATGGAGCACTCAGACACAACTACTGGTCCATTGTACTACCATGCAGACACCTTACATTAATGTATTTAGCTTCCCCGTCTTTCGAAGAAAGATGAGAAGGAGCTTCAGTGATGAAGAGCTTAGGTGTTCGGCACTCACCACGTCAGCCCCAAAGATCCGCCACCTGATGCGAGCAAAGGCAGGACAACTACAGAGAAAGTGTTCCGCTGTATCGTCGTCCTCTCCACAGGCAAGACAGGTGGTGGTTTCGCTTAAGCCTAGCACATTCAAGTGTCTAGCAAAAGCTTGGTGGCCGGTAAGGACGCCTACAAGAAGTCTGCAATCGATTCTCCTAAGAGATAAAAGAAAAGACGCTGACCCCTCGCAGATGTCCGGGCGTAGTCGTTTAGTCTGTTTGCACCCATCGCAGTCACGCCAACGAGCCCTGTGCTCACGAGAAACCAAAGTATCAATGGCAGACGTGTCAACAGATACAGGCAGGCCTAAAGCAGGTTCGGGTCCTAAGAAAACCTCTTCTGAGCCAAGTCTGGCAAGCTCATCAGAGATCTCATTTCCCTGGATACCAGTGTGACCTGGAACCCAAACAAGATTCACTGCATTTAGCCTTCCGACTAAGTTCAACGAATTCTTGAGTTCGAGCACTATCTTGGACGAGGTAAGAGGGTTGAGCAACGCATTTAGAGCGGCTTGGCTGTCACTGCAAACGCATATGCTTCTTGCCCTCCACCTGTTAGTCACAATATAGCGCATAGCCATTAGGATAGCGAAAATCTCCGCTTGGAAGACAGACGCATATTTACCTAAGGGGTAGTGGAGTCTAATGTTCTCGCTTTCCACAAAGACTCCAGCACCAGACCCCTGTCCGGTTTTGGAGCCATCCGTGAAAATACGATGGCATTCTTTCCCTGGCTCAGAGTCTGGCCGAAGCCATTCCATTACCTGAGGAAAGTTGACTTGGTAATTTTGTCGCAAAAGGATTTCTGGGGTCATTGCGTCAGAGGGCATGTCCATTAGTCAGGGGTCAAAGGACAATTCTCGAACAAGTTCTTCAAAATTCCAATGCGTGTTGTACCAAAAACCACCTATCTTTAAGCGAAAGATGGTTTTCAGCGTACACCCCATGATAAATATATCAAGGGGGGGGAGGTTCATCAAAGCATCTAGAGCAGAGCCCGGCGTGCTAGGGAAGGCCCCTGTGCAGCCAAGACAAGCCGTTCTTTGGAGTTTGGCAAAAGAGGCAGTAACACGTTTCCGCGAAAGCCTGTTCCACCATTCAACCGATGCGTATGAGAGGAGTGGTCTAACCATGGCAGTATAGATCCAGAGGACCCTTTTCGGAGTTAAGCCCCATGTCTTGCCAAAAGCGCCTCTGCACTGCCAGAAGGTGGACAATGCTTTTTCAGTTTTGGATTCAACATGCTTGGACCATAGAAGTTTTCTATCAAGGATTACTCCCAGATATTTGACTTCATCGGATATCGGGATAGTGGCACCTTTAAGCACTAGTTGAGTCAGACCAGTGACCTTCCTCCTTCTCGTAAAGAGAACAACCGTAGTTTTAAGAGAATTCACTGAAAGCCCATTCCTAGTGCACCAATCATCGATCAAGCCCAGGGATCTCTGCGCCTGAGAGCACACAGTCCCTAGGTTTGAGCCGACAGAAAGAACGGCGACATCATTCGCGTAGGCTTGTGTGTAGGTTCCAGGAAGGTTGAGAGCCGATAGTAGAGAGTCTGCAACCATGCGACATAAAAGGGGAGACAGAACACCACCTTGCGGGCAGCCCCTGTTTACCCCAGTTATGACGCGCTTGCCACAATCTGCTTCGGTTATCAGCGTCCTGTTCATTAGCATTGCCCTAATCCATTGAACTAATGTTTCATCTACACCATGTTGTCTGGCTGAGTTGCACATGCTATCAAACGTCGCGTTATCAAAAGCACCCTCAATATCGACGAAAACGCCCAGCACGTACTTCTTCTGGTCAAGAGCACATTCAATCCTACCAACAAGGTTTTGAAGCGCAGTTTCGCAGGATTTTCCACGCTGATAAGCGTGTTGCTCAGAAAGAGGGTGCAAACGAAGAGCAACTTTGCGTACGCACAGCTCAACCAATCTCTCTAAGCTTTTCAGCAGGAAGGAAGACAGACTTATGGGTCTGAAGCTTTTGGCTAGGCTATAGTCCGACTTACCAGGTTTTGGTATGAAAACGACTTTAACCATACGCCAAAGGGTGGGTATGTAAGCCAAGGCAAGGCTCGCAGTGAAAATTCTTTTCAACGTGGGCAACAGCTGACCTAAACCTTGCTTCAGCATAACCGGGTAGATTCCATCTGGACCAGGTGACTTAAAGCTCTCAAAAGATGCAATAGCATATTTGATAGCGTCATCAGTCACCAATCTAGATGCAATGTACCAGTTAAGCCGCGTTGTGTTCGCTGGTTCTGCAATGGCCACCGTTGCCGGTACCACTGAAGAGCACGTGGTGACCTGATTTCCCGGGAAGTGAGTCTCAAGGAGAAGACTGTAGGTCTCCGCCTTGGTCTCAGTGTAGGTGCCATCATTTTTGAGTATTGAAGCGAGTCTGCTTGGTCTGTTCCTCTGAAGAACTTTCACAAGCCTACTAGTTTCACTTAGAGATTCGATCTCGTCACAAAATTTTTTATAAGAGTCATTTTTCGACTTGCGAATAAGTCTCTTAAAATCCTTTTGCCTTGATCGATATAGATTCCAGTCTTCTACTAAATTGGTTTTTAAGGACCGATTCAGGAGCTTCCTGGTCTCTTTGCGAATACGCTGCAGTTCGGCATTCCACCAAGGTACCGATTTTCTACGGAGGTTTTTCGTAACTGGGCACGCGAGTTCAAATCAACGGGTAAGGATGCTGTTCAGATTTTGAGCAGACATCTCTACCCCTTGTCGTGAACTCAGCTTGAGTGGAACTTGAACAGAGTGGCCAAGCTCCTCTCTAAACTGTGACCAATTCGTTTTTCTTGGATTTCTCCTCTCTTGCAAAGGTAGAACTTCGCAATTGATTTGAAATTCGATGTATCTGTGATCTGACAGGGTATCTGGCGATACCCTCCATTTTGCGATAGTCCTTGAAAACTTGTTGGACAGGGTAAGGTCAATTACCTGCTGTCTCCTGGCGGTAACAAAAGTGGGTCTGTGACCCAAATTATTAATGGTAATGTCAGACGATAAGATGAATTCCAAAAGACGATCTCCTCTTGCGTTACATTTGCTGCTGCCCCAGACAGTATTCTGAGCATTAGCATTGCAGCACAAGCTCAACAACTGCCTTTGGTGGAGGAGGAGTCAAAGAGTCATAAGAGTCAACGACAAAGGTTTCCCATTTGCCGTTAGCATGGCAGGGAATAGAGGCAGCAACCAGATCTTGGGCACAAAACCTTTCGATCGTGACGGCCTCTAAGGATTTGGATGCGATAAGACAAGTCCTAGGACTTTCGGACTTCTTATCGTAAAGAATGTCGTGTGAAGCACTCAACCCACCAAGAGCACAGATGTTACCTTTCCACACCCATGGTTCCTGGATGGATGTTATACATGTTTTTGTACTACATGCCACAAGCCTGCTACTTAGAAGAGCAGTAGAGGCCTTGCAGTGCTGTAGGTTAATCTGAGTAAACATTATGGATGTAGACTCAGGGTTACGTACACTATTAGCGCTGTTTGGCATTGAAACGGAAGTGAATCCTACCAAAATGCAGATAGGGACGCATGTTGTACCTAGATTCAATGACCTCGGCAGAAGCCATATCCATGCCCACGACCAAAAAACTACCATTTTCATTAAGACGATTTTTTTTTTTTGGTCTATTCGAACGGACAATCCAGGCTTTTGTGTCGAGGCCAGGATTCTGGGCTCGCAAACGCTTCAGCACATCCGTCGTTTTCCCCAGTTTCCCAGGGATCCAGCAGACAGCTCGCGTTAGCTTGGGTGGCTTGTAGACCTCAAAAGTTGAGGTCCCAAGAGGAGGGATTTTCGGCACCATACTGCATAGCCATTCAGAGGTTTGCTGCGATGAGGTCTTCACCAAAAAGGTTCCGTCCTTCAAACCACAGCTCTCCACCTGAATGCAAGCATTAGTTGCCTCAACAAGTTCTAGCAGTCGAGTTTTGCAGTGTTCGCACTCCGCAGCACTCAAAACTGTTGTCATTTCCTGCTTTCCCAATTCGAACTGCTAAGGATGAGACAGCAGCATTCCGATAAGAACGCCTCTGATCTCCCACCTTAGCTGTCGTGCGTTCAAAAGGTTTTCCAGGTTCAGTGGCACACTGACCTTCAGGACCGCCCGCGTCGACACAGTTCTGTCCATTAGTGCTGCAGCCTGTAAAGGTCACATCACCAGCATCCATCACCAGTGCACGGGCAGCACTGACGGTTTGTGCGCTTCCTGGACTCATGCCCGTGGGAGTGCTCGCGACGTCCGGTTTCGATCCGCCAGCACTGCACCCTTCAATGGGAGAGGCACCGGCTTCACTCGGAGACCGGGCGCAAGCAGACACAAGGGCCTGGGGGGTTGCGTTACGCATAATGAGCTTGGGTTTTTCCTTGTTTTTCGGTTCAGCAGAAGAGGAGGCAATGTCCGATGTAGAGGACTGATTTCCTTCAGTTGGTGAGACTTCCAGCGACCTGTCCCGCTTCATGGAAATCGCCGAAGAGCCGACCGGACTAGCAGCGCCTTCAGCCCGTAAGGCTTCTTTGCGCGACTTATCGATCTGCCGCTTCCTTTTCCTCTTCCGCCGACCCTTAGTTTGGCGCACCTCAGAGCCCGCCTCTTCCGGAGTCCGTTCAACTACAAGGGTATTCCGAGTCGTCGCGTCAGTAGCAGTGCACTGGGTAGCAGCCTCACTCATGCTCAGATTTCCGAGCGAGTCGGATACCGAGCTACAAGAGTCGGAGGGTATATCAAAAATGAATGTTGGGGCCTCCAGAATCCGTGCCCCGATAGCCAAAATCCATCCGAAAAGACTGCGGATGGATTTTGGCTATCGCCGGTACCACCTGGAGTAGAAACATCCTTTAGGTTGTCCATTCATTATGATTTGTGAGTTTTTACTACTTCTCCTGTAGGTTAGAGTACACTAACAGTTGGATGGAAGGGGAAGGAAGAAAGGGATGAGAGGGATGCGTGGAAAGGGTTGATTCCGGGGTTTGGATTTGTCCCCAAAAAACAAACTAGGGTCCGCGAGGTCGTCAAGCCCGTCACCTCACCTAAGCGAAGTGCCCTTGCAGAACTATGCGGACGATACCAACATTTTTAAATCCATCTCCTCACTTTACGACTACTGTCTGCTTCAAAGACCTTGACAGTTTTTCGTATTGGTGCTCCAAAAATTGTTTAGAGCTCAATGTCTCCAAGTGCCTATCAATAACATTATCTCGTAGAAAAAAAAACTTACCCTCCCCGTCCTTATCTACTTCATGGCCAGCCTATATCCGATTTTCAATTTCATCGGGACCCTGGAATTTTGCTCGACAGGGAACTTAACTTCCGCTCCCATATTGATGAGATAATTTCGAAAGCCAACTCATCACTTGGCTTTGTTAAACGTTGGTCCAAGGAAATCTCTGATCCCTACGTAACTAGATCCCTTTACATTACCTTCGTTCGCCCCCTCCTCGAATACGCCAGTCAAGTTTGGTCCCCCCACCATAAAGTACATGTGACAGTTCAGGTTCGCTCTTCGAGGTCTCGCTTGGAACGACCCTCTCATCTTGCCTCCTTATCGCGACCGTCTCAAACTTATCAACCTGAATTCCCTTGAAGAACGCAGAGATGTTGCTGACATTCTTTTCGTTCATCGTCTGCTCTCAGGCTCCATCGACTGCGCATCACTGCATAACTTAATTTTTTTTAACACTTACCCTCGTAATTTACGGTGCCCACGCCTCTTCTATATTCCTAACCACCGTACATCATATGGCTCCAATGAACCTGTCTCCCGTATGTTGCGGAAGGTTAACTCGAACCATACCTTCTTCGATGTTAACCGCAGCACTCCTAGCCTCAAACTGATTCTTCTTCCCCTTCCTCCTAGCTTTTAAGCGTTAGCATTTAAATTAGTCTTATGCGGGCCTTACACCACGCAATATTATTGCGCAAAATATTGACCAAAAATATTGTGTCCGAATTTTTTGCCGCAATTTATTGCGCAATAAAGCCCTTACACGGTCAATATTATTACGCAATACCTAGTATTGCGCAATAATATTGCGTGGTGTAAGGGCCGCATTAGCTTGAATTAAGCCGAATAAATGGGGTCTTAAGCCCCCACCAAAATCATAAGGAATTGGGTCATATGTCGTTACTCAAGGATCCAGACTTAAACGGACCACATTACTACTTGCCGCACCATTGCGTAATTAAGCCAGGAAGCTTATCCACAAATCTTAGGGAGGAATTCAATGCATCTTGCTTTACATCTTCACAAGTGTCGTTGAACGATGTTCTCATGGTAGGTCCAACAATCCAGCCTGAGTTGTTCACTATTCTTCTTCGTTTTCGGCTTCATAGGTTTGTGCTAACGGCTGACATCGTTAAGATGTACCGACAGTTCTTGGTTCACCCTGATCATCGAAAATTTCAGTACATCCTATGGAGATCATATGAAACAGAACCAATACAAACATACGAGCTCAATACTGTCACCTGTGGAACGGCTTCAGCTCCTTACTTAGCTATTTGTTGCCTTCAATATTTGGCTGAGAAACATCGAACAACATTGCCATTAGGGTCTTGTGCAATAACCGAAGACTTCTATGTCGATGATCTTATCACAGAAGATGACGATCTCAGCAAATTAGTTCAGAAATTTGAGGAAATAACTGGGATCTTAAAATTAGCAGGTTTAGAGTTGTGGGACATCCTTTACTACGTAGAAAGTAAGATTTGTGGAGTTACTTATTGAAAGCCTGTTGAGCCTATGGGTCCACTCAGCATGTGTCCATGAAGTTCCTAGTTTTACAATCGGCTCGGGTATAACAGGTTGCGGTGTTGAAGAGGGTAGCGCGGCGGCAGCATCGGTGATTTGAGGTTCAGACGTCTTATCTCCTATTTCGATATCTGCTTGAGCTGCTGTTAGCTGTATAACTTATTGCATGGGTAGACAATTAGACCTTATATTTTGCACTGATCCACTTAACTTATCCGCCACGACATGCCCTATCGCCCTGTCCTCTATTGATAATCTTCATCCTCCTCTTCTTCTTTCATTTTTCCTTAACTCCCAACCCCAATCCATTTCCTCAATTTCACCTATAGCTTCTTCTTTCGACTTTCATAAAGCAAATTTCTGCCTTATCAACGCGCATCTGAGCAGGGCTTCTTTTGATTTTGCGCACTTGTCTTTAAAAAAAGCAATCAGCGGTTTTTACAGGGAAATATTTGACTGCATTTCTCTTTATGTCCCCTTGTCTCGCCGAAGAGCAGCGTCTACATCCCCCACCATGGTACAATCGCAAACTGCACTCATTACATAATAAGAGAAACAAGTTATGGGAATTTTCCTTCGTACTAACTCCGTTTCCGACTATTCCAACTTCCTCGGCTCCTACCTACATTTCAGGCAGCTATAGAGTTCCCTCTATCAACAGTACCTAGGAAAAACGAAAATAAATCTGATTAACGACCCCAAGTCTTTCTTCCAATTTGGGGTTCTCAATTATAAGAGAAAATCTGACGGTTACCCTCCACCTCTTTCTTATGAGAATTGCTCATCAACTGATCCACACACCATTGCTAACTTCTTTGCTTTATTTTTCAAACAATCTTATGCTAACAGCTCATTTCTTCCTGACCCCTCTTACTTCAATCACCTTCATAACTTCTCCGTTGGTCCCTCTCAGTCTCAACAATTCGACCCGACTCTTATTGAAATTAAATTACTAGCTCTTAATGAAGAATTTTCGCCTGCTCCGGATGGTCTTCCTGCAAATTTTCTTAAAAAATGCTCTTCCAATCTTTCTCTCCCTCTTTCGCAACTTTTTCGTCTATCTCTTACTCAAGGAGAATTTCCTGAAATTTGGGAAACCTCTTACATCACTCTGATTCACAAAAAGGGCTCGAAAACTGAAGTGACAAACTACCGTCCTATCGCCAAACTCTCCCACATACCCAAGGTATTCGAAAGTATTTTATACGCCACGTTAAGTTTTAAATGCAAGTCACTTATCTCCCCTAACCAACATGACTTTTTGAAAGGTAGATCCACTACGACTAACCTCGTCGAGTTTGTGTCTTTCGCTCTCTCAGCTTTAGAGACCGGCAAAGAAGTGGTCGTTATTGCTACCGACTTCAGTAAAGCATTTGATAAAATTTCTCATAATCTGATCCTTTTTAAACTATCTGCCCTTGGTTTCGAGCCCATATTGCTAAAATGAATTTCTTCATACCTGAAAGAGCGTTTTTACTGCGTCCGCCTTAGATCCGTCCTATCTGATCTTTTCTTGGCCTCCTCTGGGGTGCCACAGGGCAGCCATCTCGCACCTCTTCTCTTCATTCTTAGCATTAACGACGTTGAAAGAGTTATAAAGTACTCTTTTCTCTCTCTCTATGCGGACGATACCAACATTTTTAAATCCATCTCCTCACTTCACGACTACTGTCTTCTTCAAAGACCTTGACAGTTTTTCGTATTGGTGCTCCAAAAATTGTTTAGAGCTCAATGTCTCCAAGTGCCTATCAATAACATTTTCTCGTAGAAAAAAAACTTGCCCTCCCCGTCCTTATCTACTTCATGGCCAGCTTATATCCGATGTTCAATTTCACCGGGACCTTGGAATTTTGCTCGACAGGGAACTTAACTTCCGCTCCCATATTGATGAGATAATTTCGAAAGCCAACTCATCACTTGGCTTTGTTAAACGTTGGTCCAAGGAAATCTCTGATCCCTACGTAACTAGATCCCTTTACATTACCTTCGTTCGCCCCCTCCTCGAATACGCCAGTCAAGTTTGGTCCTCCCATCATAAAGTACATGTGACAGTACATGTACGGCTCGCTTTTCGAGGTCTCGCTTGGAACGACCCTCTCATCTTGCCTCCTTATCGCGACCGTCTCAAACTTATCAACCTGAATTCCCTTGAAGAACGCAGAGATGTTGCTGACATTCTTTTCGTTCGTCGTCTGCTCTCAGGCTCCATCGACTGCGTATCACTGCATAACTTAATTTTTTTTAACACTTACCCTCGTAATTTACGGTGTCCACGCCTCTTCTATATTCCTAACCACCGTACATCATATGGCTCCAATGAACCTGTCTCCCGTATGTTGCGGAAGTTTAACTCGAACCATACCTTCTTCGATGTTAACCGCAGCACTCCTAGCCTCTAAACTAATTCTTCTTCACGCTTCCTCCTAGCTTTTAAGCGTTAGCATTTAAATTAGTCTTAGCTTGAATTAAGCCGAATAAATGGGGGCTTTAGCTCCCACCAAAATCAATACAAAGGTTTTGGGAATTGGAGAAGACTCAAGAGCATAAACCAAAATGAACAGAAGAGCAGAGAGAATGTGAAGTACACTTCAACGAGAACTTAGAGATTTTCGGTAATGGTCGACTGATAGTCCGACTACCTTTCAATCAGGAGCCGAGCTGTTTAGGATCCTCCTATAATATAGCATTTCGTCGTTTTTTGGCACTTGAGCGTAGGTTGTCGAAAAACAAGTCACTGAAAGAACAGTACGCATCGTTCCTCGAGGGATATAAGGAATTGGGTCATATGTCGTTACTCAAGGATCCAGACTTAAACGGACCACATTACTACTTGCCGCACCATTGCGTAATTAAGCCAGGAAGCTTATCCACAAAACTTAGGGTGGAATTCAATGCATCTTGCTTTGCATCTTCACAAGTGTCGTTGAACGATGTTCTCATGGTAGGTCCAACAATCCAGCCTGAGTTGTTCACTATTCTTCTTCGTTTTCGGCTTCATAGGTTTGTGCTAACGGCTGACATCGTTAAGATGTACCGAATGTGTGTACCGATGTATCGAAAATTTAAGTACATCCTATGGAGATCATATGAAACAGAACCAATACAAACATACGAGCTCAATACTGTCACCTATGGAACGGCTTCAGCTCCTTACTAAGCTATTTGTTGCCTTCAATATTTGGCTGAGAAAAATCGAACAACATTGCTATTAGGGTCTTGTGCAATAACCGAAGACTTCTATGTCGATGATCTAATCACAGAAGATGACGATCTCCTGTGATAAGATCACAGGAGATCGTCTCTAAACCTGCTAATTTTAAGATCCCAGTTAGGGGATCTTAAAATTAGCAGGTTTAGAGTTGTCCAAATGGAATAGCAACCACCCGAACAACACCCAAGGTGGTTCCTCATACGAATATTAAGTTGAGTGAGTCAGGTCTAACCAGTACTTTGGGAATCTCATGAAACTCCACCAGTGACAATTTTATCTTTTCATATGTACCAACCAAAATATTTTCTACCCGTACAAAAAAATCGGTTTTATAAATTTTGTCGTCACTCTTCGACCCATTAGGCCTGCTTAGTCCCATCATCATACAATTCAAAATAATCCTTTAACAGTTATGGATTGAAAAATTAAATGGGACGCATCACTGCCACAAAGCATTGACACCGAATGGAAAAGGTTCTTGGTTGACTTGAACTCAGTAAAAAATGTATCAATCCCCAGATTTGCCTTGGTAGCTGACAAACGCAGTTATCAAATACATACATGGGTTCGCTGATGCATCTATGCACGCGTATGGTTGCTGCATATACCTTAGATCGCTGGATTAAATAGGATCAACTCAAGTTCTTGGTATCCAAATCACGTGTGGCACCTATAAACAGAAAATCACTTCCTCGCTTGGAGCTGTGTGCAGCTCACTTGTTGTCCAAATTATGGGAAAAGATTGAAAGAATTTTCAAGGGTTGTCAGTCCGAAGTTTATTTTTGGACGTATGCCGCAATTGTTCTTCATTGGATCACAACTCGTTCATCGAAATTAAGCACTTTTGTCGGCAATAGAGTTTCTGAAATTCAGACAAAAAGAAAGGGAGTTGTATGGCGCCACGTTCCTACACATGGACATCCAGCCGACATCGTGTCGAGAGGCTGCAATATTCACGAGCTTAAAAGATAAATATGGTTCAATGGCCCACAATTTTTGAGAGAGAGTGAAGAAAATTGGCCCAACAGGATAGAGATGTTACTGTCACCGGAGGAAACTTCACTATAGAAAAGGAAAACAGTACTCGTATGCAAGAAACGTTGTAGTTCCTATTTCGAAATGCTTCGCATCATAGCGTATGTTATACGATTTTGTCGTCGATTTGAGGAGAAGTGGTCTCGAAAGCCGAAGAAGCTGTCGCACATGAATGAACCGACGTTGGATATCGAACCATTCTTTACTACCATGGAGTTAGATCATGCGCTTTTGGAAATCATCTATACCAATCAAAGGGATTTATTTGCTGAGGAAATCGCGGCAATCAAAACCAACCCACCATTGAAAGGATATATGAAGTGGTTGAATCCGTTCTTACAGGAAACAAGTGGACTCGTCTTGTTAAAAGTTGGAGGACGGTTGAAGCATGCTGACATTCCCGAGGCGTGTAAACATCCCTTGGTGATACCAAAAAATCATATTTTTTCGAAGACATTGGTTCGGCACATACACCTTTCCAATTATCATGCTGGGCCCAAAGCACTGGTAGCTCTAACGAGGCAACGATTTTGGATCATTAACGCTCGAGAAATAGCAAGGCAGACGGTAAGGCAATGCGTCCACTGCGTTAGATATCGGGGGACGTTATAAGAGCAACTCATGGGCGACCTTCCTCAACAAAGGGTGACTCCATCGCGTCCATTTCTATGTTGTGGCGTAGACTTTTGCGGTCCTATTCTAACGTACCTTAAAATTAGGGGCAAAGTACCTTATAAGAGCTACATAGCAGTATTTGCGTGTTTTTCTACAAATTCAGTTCATTTGCAAGCGGTATCTGATCTATCGTCTGAGGCATTCATTGCAGCTTTGAAGCGCTTGATTGTTCGTAGAGGTCTTCTAAACTCAATTTACTGCGACAACGCAACCAATTTTGTTGGAGCGCAGTCGAAACTAAAACCGCTGCGCAATATGTTTTTTAAAAATTTTTCACAAGACATCTTGCAAAATTTTGTATTAATCGTGGCATAAACTTAATTTTTATACCCCCCAGGGCACCTCACTTCGGCGGAATCTGGGAGGCGGCCGTCAAAACTACAAAAGGTCATTTCTATCGAAGCCTAGGAGGAGCAAAGCTGACGTTCGAGGAGCTATCAACAGCTCTTGTCGAGATAGAAGCGGTGATGAATTTCCGACTTATCACCCCGATGTCATCCGACCCTAACGACCTGGAAGTCCTGACGCCTGGACGTTAATTGATAGGTTCATCCCTTAAATCTATCGTAGAACCCGCTACTCATCTTTCTGAAATCAGCTACATTGAGAGATGGCGTCGAATCAACGCAGTCAAGTCACACTTCTGGCGCAGATGGTCTCAGGAATATCTTCACGAACTACAGGGAAGAGGAAAGTGGACGTCGCCGAGTAACAATCTCAAGATTGGAGACTTAGTTCTCGTCCATGAAGATAAGGTCCCACCCCAAAGATGGCTAATGGGAAGAGTAACAGCTGTCCACGAAGGTTCTGATGGGCAAGTTAGAGTCGCAGATGTTAAAACCGCCAAGGGAGTTATCAGACGGCCTATACGCAAACTCGCATCGTTACCCTTCACCTCTTGATAGACGAAGCTTCCAAAGGAGCCGGAATGTTGAATCTTTTATTTCTTTTGTAATGAATGATTTCAAATGTCAAATACGCGTAATTGTAGGCAAAAGTTTTTTGAATCTAGAATCTTTTAATAATTATAACACATTTCATTTGTATAGAAATTGCATAGATCTTTTGAATTTACCGCCGATCCTGGTGGCCACCATAATTTTGTATTCTTTGGCCAAGTTATCAATGCTATAAACATGCTATAATCGCCTACTGATCAACTCGCATGTTTGAAATAAACTCACTCCTTTGTATAACTCAGTAGAGTGTTTGTTTTTTTCGTTGTTTCGCGCTCGACTTTAAAACACTCGTACAGTCTATCGCTTCACTTGCAATTAAAGTTGAATTGCAAGCATCTAATAAAAACGAAATTAGTTTCATTCGCTTATAAGCCAACTACGATTCATCTCGGTGGAACCTCCACAAGAAATCTGGAGTTGACAGTAAGAAAAGACTATCATCGTACAATCATACCCTGCTGTAAGATGGCTCATTTCCTCAACAACATGCTATCCAACCGAAGATACCAAGTTATTATGAACGACACTAGGAGTGACATGAAGAAGCTGAGCAACGGACTGCCACAAGGTAATTTCTGGCACCACTACTCTTCAACCTTTACATGCACGACCTCCCTATAACAGTCTCAAGGAAATTCGCATATGCCGACGATATCGCAATAACAACCCAACACCAGAGCTTAGAAACAACCGAGCACATCTTGAACGCTGACCTTGAGGCCTTAAGTGTGTACTTCAGAAAGTGGTGACTGTGCTCAAGCATGTCGAAAACTGAGGTGTGCTGTTTCTACTCTACTAATCTCCAAGCTGGCATCTTACAAATTGAGAGTGAAGTTCAATGGGACACTGTTAAAACACAACCCACATCCGAAGTACCTCGGAGTTACACTGGATAGATCGCTGAGCTTCCGATACCATCTTACTAACTCAGCAGGCAAAATAAGAACGAGAAAGAACATCAACCAAAAACTTGCGGGGACATCATGGGGGGCTAGTGCATCTTCACTTCGTTGTGCTGCCATCTGACTAGTATATTCATCTTCTGAATGCTGCGCACTAGTGTGGATCAACAGTTCCCACGTATCAAAAGTAGATGTACAGCTAAATAACACAATGCGACTGATAACTGGGACCCTGAGACCTACACCAACTTATTGGCTTCCCGTGCTGTTACCCTTCTGAGCCTTTTATGCTGAGTCACATAGAACCGCTGAAGATCCGCCGCTCACATGCACTATTTCAAGAGTACGCGAAAATAAATTGCAAACCCCTCCTGCCAGTGCACGCCGACATAACCTCTCTAAATGGACATGCGAGACTCAAGTCTAGAAGACCACCCTTGAAGACAGCAGCGGTTTTAACGTCCAACGAATTTCAGAAGAAGAATGAATAGCAAACAGAGTGGACAAACAGTACCACTTCCGGTTTTGTTCCAATTGAAAACCCTACCAATTCTCTTGGTTGCTTCAATTTGCCTCGTAACCTATGGTTACGCATACGCTCCAACTGCGGCGTTTGCCCTGATACATTGTTTAAATGGGGCCTTTTGGACTCACCAAATTGTGACTGTGGAGCTACCCGACAAACAATCAAACACATTGTCACCGACTGCCTTCGAAGATAGTGAGGAGAGACCTGCAGACCTTTCCGACTTTGCAGAAGCAACTCCCAGGGTCATTGAACGGCTTAAGGAAAATGACATATATTTATAAAAATTGTGTAGAATTTATCAGTCGCTGTAAAATTATGTATGTATGTACATATGTTTGTATATTGTTATTGTAAATCCCATACGATAAATGAATGTGTAGCTTTGGACAGAAGAGAGAGAGCAAAAATGAGAGTTTGAAATTTCCTCTCCCTGCGAAATTTAGCCCAAAAAATTTCTTTGGGCAGAATTATGAAAAGTGTGGGCGGCAATTGAGTTGGACAACAGAAATTGAGTTGGACATTTAGGTGGACATTTAATGCCTGTTTTCATTTGGTTTATCCTAACCTAACCCAATTTTATTTCTCAAATAAAACTGAGGTTGAACGGTGGTAACCATAGGCGCTTCCCCTCCCCATAGTAATTCTGACACATCAGGTTAGGATAAACCAAATGAAAACAGGCACTTAGGTGTTATCTATAGCGACTCGTGTAATTTTTAATTTTGAACAACTTTTGCTGTTTCTATAATTTGAGTCCTTTTTATGTGAAGTTTCGAATTTTAAAGAATGTTTCTATCGACTTTAGACATAAAAAACCTAAAGTCAGTGAATATTATGCTGCAGACAATAGTCCAAATATTTAAAGTACTTCTTCCCATGACGTAATTCGCTCTTCTACAGAAACTGTTGAATTTTTTCATATAAAAACGCGATTTGCTTGGCATCCCGCGGTTGAAAAATGTGAAAGACGTCAGATTTTGACAGCCATGGTAAAAGCTCTATTGAGTTGGACAAAAGCAGGTGTTACTTTTACTTAGGTGTTACTTTTAAACAACTTTTGCTGTTGTCGCTAATGCTGGATTTACATGGTCACGCAAAGCTATCACGCAATACGAGTGGGATGCTCGATATTAAGTTATCAAAGAACAGTAAGGGACAGTAACATAAAATTCACAAAAATACGTATCACGTTTTTCGCTTGGCACTACTTTTTACGTGTTAAGTGTTATATCTGCGTGTTTGCACGTCAAAATATTATAGCAATTAATGGCCGCCCGTCTAGTTTCCTAGAAAAAATGGCGGCTTCACTCAGGCTTGCCATAATGTTTTGCTTTCTGTCCCTTCATTTCGTGGAAAAATAAAGAAGGATGGAGCAAAGCAAAAGACGGAGCACAATGACGATAATAATTGAAAATTTTAATTAAAAGTATATATAGGACATATAGGATATAGCATATATCGGACAGCAAACGATGGACTCGACGGAGCCCGAAGCATGGCTTTAAGTCCATCCGCAGAAGAGGAACCATCGAGCAGGTTTTCCCGCTACATCAAATACGCAAAGTACCAGGAGAGCGGGAGGAACACCGCCCGATAAAGTTATTGTGAGTGATACAGACAATTGTTTCAGAAACTCCGATTAACAAATTTATTTTCTTTTTGGGGAATGCGCTCTGTGTCCGAAATGGAATATTTAATGATTTTCTGATGATTTCTGGTTTTCATCAGCATGGCTTTAAGTCCATCCGCAGAAGAGGAACCATCGAGCAGGTTTTCCCGCTACATCAAATACGCAAAGTACCAGGAGAGCGGGAGGAACACCGCCCGATAAAGTTATTGTGAGTGATACAGACAATTGTTTCAGAAACTCCGACTAACAAATTTATTTTCTTTTTGGGGAATGCGCTCTGTGTCCGAAATGGAATATTTAATGATTTTCTGATGATTTCTGATTTTCTGATGAATGATTTTGTGAAAACCTATCACAAGATAAATCCCCCTAAAAGCCATAGGATAACCCGCCCCAACGTTTTCCTTTTTCCATTTCATTTTAAACGATGAACCGTACGGCTTCAGCCTGAAATATTATAAACTTTAAAAGAAAATTACTTTAAATCGGAGAAACTTAATTAAACATGCTATCTGTATCCTGCAATAGAGAAGCCGCGTACGCTACGCTTGAGGAGTCTCTTTCAAAAATGCAAATAACCCAGTAACAGAACCAAAACCAAGAGTGCTGCTTGCCATCTCGATTAACCGCGCAAATGGTTTAACTCCAAAATAAAAAAATAATAAAAATTTACATAAAGATTGAACTAACATTTTTTTGTATTTATTTTTGTGTTTGTGGTGGTCCCTCACATGTGCAGGGAACATTCTGCCAATGTAACAGTGAGAGTAAGAAATTTACCGACAAATGAATTTCCTGCACTTGTTAGTCGGGTTTCATGTCAACGTGGCAAACGGCAACACAGAGAAACAACACTTTCTTAACCACCAACAATTCATGGAGGCCTTGACCTCGTCGATCCTGCCCAGCACCAACTCCTGGTGGAAGAGGCGACCAAGGAATTTGCCAGCTTTGTTCAAGCCTATATCCAATAGACTTGGAATCTGCTTGATCAAGGACTCTGATGCCAAGCATGAATCATATGACTTGGCTAGCTCCTTCAAGAGTTTCTTGTTCCTGTTGAGGAGATTTCTTTGAGACGTTCGTCAGAGGTTGGAAATAAAATTTGCTGAAATTTTCGATCTGAAAAGACAAAAGATGATAAGAAGTGACGAGTTACATAGATTATATATATTTTTTTATATATCCGCGAATTTGAAATATATAAAAGTTTCTTGAGTTTTCCTTGGCTATTTTTTCCCCTTTAGGTCCAATTCATTTGCAAGCCAAGAAAAGAACTACACAATTTTTCTTAAGAATTTTTGACATTTGAAAATTGTTTGTTTACCTTTGTCAGTGATGCCAAATCGAATCACTAGAAAAAAATTATATCAAATTATAGCAGAGTGAATTCTTCTTAACTCTATCACACGCATATAGAAGCAATGGTTGTTAAGAAACTGAGCCCCCCTCTTAACTTCTGTACGTGATAGCTTGCGTGACCATGTAAATCCAGCATAAAAGTAAAAAGAAAAATTAAACAATAATTCAATCAAAATATTTTTTGTAAAAATCCGTTCCACGATTGCCGAGAGTTTCGCGGATTTCTTTTTTCGTAATAGCGTCCATGCTAAGCACGATAGAAAAACTTAAAGGCAGAGAAAATTTTCACGATTGGAAATTGGCAGTGCAAAATTCCGTGGAGCACAAGGAGCTGTGGAGCTGTATGAAAGGCAGTGAGGCAGACAGCATAAAAGTCGCCAGGGTTGTCAAGGAGAGTTGGTTTGTTGCGGTATCTGATATCCACGAGTCTTCAGAATAGTGGTAGCGTCGAAGGCCACGTTAACGAAATTGTTACAACCGTGCACAAATTAAATACTATTGGGATGGAGGTTTCTGACGAATGGGTGGGAACGCTCCTCCTTGCTGGTCTCCCAGAAGAACACAAACCAATGATAATGGGGATAGAGAGCTCCAGTCTAAGCATCACATCGGACTCAATAAAGACAAAACTTTTGCAGGACGTAAAGGACGATGCAGTGTTTGGAGAGCACTCTTCCTCCTCAGCACTCTATGGAGGAACCGAAAAGTCAAAAAAACGGTTCACAAAAAAACAAAAGTGGTCCCCGTTGCTACGAGTTCAATCAGTATGGGCATATTGCCAGCAAATGTCCCACTAAAGAAAAGGCTACTTTCTTTACTTCTTTTGCCGCACAAAAACTAGGCAGCGATGATTGGGTGGTCGATTCCGGCGCTTCTTCGCATATGACGTACAAGTCTGACTGGGTGCAAAACTAAGGGCAGTATCTGATGACGCCATGGTGGCAGAAAACAGCAAATTGAAAGCCCAAACCAAGGGTGACATAGCTTTCAAGATCTCTTCTGATGACGTTGTGGCGAAAGACGTACTGTTCGTGCCAAATTTATGCGTAAATTTGCTATCAGTTGATGGTTAAATCCGGTAAGCGCGTCAGTTTTGACTCAGAAGGTTGCAGGATCTTGGATGAAAACAAAAAGCTAATAGCATAAATCTTCAAATTTGATGGAGAAGTTCAATCATTCAACGTGGCAGACCAAGTAGTTAGTATTAATTTGTGGCACAGACGTTTGGGCCGTGTAAATTTTGGAACGCTGCATAAGATGGCTGGTGGTTTATTAAACGGAATATGCTGTTGTTCAATCAATGTACCGGGTCGTTGCGAAGTTTGCCTGAAAGAAAAGCAGTCCAGAAAACCGTTTCATCTCTCTCAAGACAACGAGGCCACTGGAATTGGTTCATTCGGACCTGTGCGGACCAATGGAAACTGCATCATTGGGCGGATCTAGATATTTTCTACTGTTTGTTGACGATTTTTCCAAGAAAACCTTTATATTCATTTTCGCATCCAAGACTCATTAAGAGAAAAAATTGTCAAGTTTGAACGCTTTACAGGAAATCAGTCAGGATCAGAGATGGCAAAAATGTGCCTTTTTTGATTTCCTACGTTTTTTACGTATGCTACATAAATAAAGTAGTTATTCTAGTTTAAAGTAGTTATAGTAGTTAAACGTAGCAGACCTAGCAATTAGACGTCAAAATGACGTTTGCAATGTCAACGCAACCACCGGATTGTCAATTAAAATTGCTTTTTCAAACTGCGAGGCTGTAGACGCATCGCCATTTGTCTTTTATTTAATTTCGAACTGATCGATTTTGCACATTCGGCTCTTTTCACAACCTTCAGTGTTCTCACCCTGTTATTATTCCTTAGTTCTTTTGGAAATTTAACATTTAGACGTGTAACAAATGTAGGTAGTTAAAAAAACAAATCAGAGGCGTAGTTTACCCAATTAACTACGCGTTGTTAATCGAGTAGATTACCTGGCGTATTCTAGTCTGCCATCTCTGGTCAGGATGCAAAATTAAAACATTTCGTACTGATAATGGCACAGAATACTGCAACAAAGAGCTGTTAAACTTTTTCCGAGGTTGCGGTATCAGACATGAAATGACAAATGTTTATAATCCACAACAAATTGGCACGACGGAACGGATGGACCGAACTATTGTGGAAAAGGCACGTTGCTTACTGATTGACGCAGGTATGAGTAAGGTGTTCTGGGCGGAGGCTGTCTCAACAAGTGCATATCTAGTCAATCGTACAGTGGTAAAATGAAATGATCAATGAATGTCACCATTTTGGAGTGGAAAAGAACCTAATCTTGATAATTTGCGTGTCTTTGGGTCATAAGCCATGGTTCATATTCCAAGCCAGAAAAAGTAGGAAGTTTGACCCTAAATCACGAAAATGTATTATAATGGGGGTTACAGCGAGGTTGCAAAAGGGTACCGCTTATTTAATCCAGAACCAAAAAAATTATAATCATCCGCGGAGTAGTCTTCTTAGAGGAGCAAATATACTTGTCGGAGGCAGTGGAAGATAATACAGCAACAAAGGGTCTCGACTTAGTTACCTACTTTGTTTCCTGAAACAGAGGAGAAAGGCATGAGCTCTCCTACTTCGGTTGATCGTGCTTTTGTTGATGGTCCAGATGGTATGTTTGAGAATGTTGTTCTCCATCCACTATTATCAGGATGGGGATGATTCTTTTTCGTCTGCTGGTGGCTTTGTTTCTCCGAGTCAAGAAATTAGTTCTCCATTAGATCCGATCGCAGTGGCAAAATCTAGGGTGTCCGGAAGACAAACAAATCCACCAAAAAAGTTATATGATTATTTATGCTATCAGATGAGTTCTGAAAATGTTTTCGATTTCCTTACGTATGATGAAGCTATTTCTGGTCCACATAAAGTTCACTGAAACGTAGGAGCGGGTTAAGTTACCACCAGGAAAGAAAGTCATCCATTGTAAAGGGGTCTTTAAGACTAAATTAGACTCTGAAAGGAAGATTTGCAAGTACAAGGCTCGTTTAGTAGCGAAAGGATGTAGTCAGCGGAAGGGTATAGATTAAAACCAAACGTTTTCGCCCGTCGTGCGCTATGAGTCTATTCAATTTCTTCTGGCGTTGGCTGCAAAACACAATTTAAACATTCAACAAATATATGCAATCACGGCCTTTCTCCAAGCGGATTTAAATCAGGAGATATATAAAACTAAGTCGGAAGGCTTTAAGCAAGGGAGCGAAGTTCTTCGGCTTAAAAAGTCATTATATGGACTTAAACAATCGTCAAAGATGTGAAACGATAAGTTAGATGAAGTATTGAAAGGACTAGGTTTCATATCTTCAAATATTGATCCTTGCATATATATGAAGAATACGAATGGGACGTTTCCTGTTATTGCCGTTTACGTTGATGACCTCCTCATTTTTTACAATATCAAAAAACTGATGGAAGGAGTAAAATCGAATCTGATGAACACATTTAAAATGAAAGATGTTAGTGAAGCGTCCTACTTCCTCGGTCTCCGGTTGTCCAGGGATAAGGATTCAGGCCACATTTCTATTGATCACTTAGTGATGTCGACGAAAGAAAATCCGTCACAGGGTTTGTCTTTAAGGTTGCAGATGGAGCTGTTTCGTGGTGTTTAAAGAAACAATCAACTGTTGCGCTCTCAACGACAGAAGCGGAATACATGGCTATGAGTGTGGCAGTTCAAGAAGGATTATGGCTTCGCGGATTAGAAAAGAACTTTTGCAAAATCCAATGTGCTGAAAAGCTGGCGTCAACTGCAGGTCATTGTGCCAGAACCAAACATATAGACGTGCGCCACCATTTCGTACGAGACGTGATCAAAAGAGGTGAAGTGGGTGAAGTATAGACCTTTTACCACGGCTGTCAAAGTCTGACGTCTTTCACATTTTACGACCGCCGGATGCCAAGCAAATCGCGTTTTTATATGAAAAAACCCACTAGCTTCTGTAGAAGTGCGTATTACTAATAAACTACTCAACCTAGAGTGTGCCGGTAAGGAAAGAAGTAATTGTGCTTATTCCGTTCTTTAAATTGACCCTAAAATTTTTTTAATAAAATATGTGGAAAGTATCGAAAACATGTTCCGAAGATATGATCTCCTTGAATCTGTCTACCCTTTTGTGGTCTTATACACTGTTTCTACAACACAAACAACACTTTTTTTGTCCTTTCCGTGTTATATAATGAAAATATTTTTAGCATTACCTAGGAAAGCTGATCAAATCTACAACTTTCCCGTTCATCGAAACACAGGGTTGCACTTTTTAAATAGTTATTTGAGTTTATGTGTAATTTTTGTTCGTTTTCCATATTAAAAGGTACTTTGTTTGGCATTCCATACTCGATAATACCAGTAGACGTCAAACTGTTAAAAACTCTATTCTTGCAGTATATTGATACGAAGGAAATGGTAGCAGATATTATGACAAAAGCATTGCCGTTTTTTGCAAGAACAACTACTGCGCTACATCTATGCGACTTCAGCATAAATTACTGAATAACTAGATTTTCAACTTCGGACATGTAAAAGCTTTGCCCACAAGCTGAAATTGATGAATTTACTCATTCTCCGACATTTGTTTACAAATGTGAGTAAATTCATGAATTCGTCATTTCCACACAATTTCGTTTTGCAGCTTTTACATCAGCTGATCGCGTAGGGTAAATTGTTGTTGTATCTTCTTACACGTATTCACCGACACGGAAATTTAAAGCTTTAAAGAAGCTTTAAAGGCTTTATAAAAAACGTAAACAAATGGGTGTTGGAGGGTAAGAGGGACGCAAGTTGAATATTTAGTTGTTCAATAATTTGTGGACTTCAGTAATGCTGCAAAAATCGTATCTAGTGGGAGTGTTAAAAAATCAGATACTATTTGGCATCACTTAAAACTATTTTTCTTCGTTTTTACCACAAATTACTTAATGAATTAGATATTCAACTAGACTGGAAAGCCGGGGGGCCACAAGCTGTTGCCATGGTAATGCCTGGAAATCGACGCATACTCTCACATTTTGTCAATGTATTCCGTACTTGAAGAGATTCATCACGAAGTTCAAGTGATTCACCACGAAAACATGGCGGAATCAGCTTTTTGCTCCGTCTACCGGACAAAAATTGTAACGAATTCCAATATCTGGAAGTCGCCACATAATGGGTCGTGCTACATTAATGTTGTTTTGCTAGAGACCTTAAAATCATTTTTATCTTAATTGTATTCCAGTTATACATTATGTATTTCAAATGCCTTCTAAATATTTTCATATATAGTTAAAAACAAAACACAAAAAGCGCAAATGAAACTAATTCTTTACTGCCTAAATGCCTGTGCCTCTGATAAGTTTGTGTTTTATGTTACCGGATTAAAGCTTTAAAAAGCAAAATTTACGGTTAAGTACCAATAAAATGTTTTCTACATGTTTTAACGAAATCAATCGCTAGTATATTAAAAAGTAAAAGTCATTAGAAAGGTTCAAAGGCACTTTTATTATTTTTATTATAGCTATAATTTGAATTCATTATTCGAACAAATCAATATTATGATATAATTATCATCCTTATCCTTCCAAATCGATATTATTGCATGCATTTGAGATTAGAGTTGAACATTAAAAGTCAAATTGGCAACTGAGAACAGAAGAATAATGCACTTTTGAGTGAACCCATTTCGTAAAAAAAATCAGTAGCACATTGAAATTGATTTCTGTCAGTAAAATAGCAAAGTAGTCGAAAGAAAAATGTTTATGTATATTTTTGTAGGTAACAATAGAGATTGACTCCAAAAGAAGCATTCATTAAACAAACAAATTTAATCACAAGTAAAAAAAGTGTCAGTGATGCAATCCAATGAAAGCTATATTTAATGCTTCTAAACTTCTTCATTTTTCTTAAATTTGGGAACGCTTAATATTTTACGCAAGTAAAGATCAAAAGCCTTTTCCTAAAATGGAAGTTTTCTCGATTGTTTCCTAACTGTTGCTCTTGTTTTGCTGAATAACTAATATTTTCTGCATTCCTACATAATTAAAAACTGAACATCAATAACACATGAACGATTCTGGAGAAAAGAAAAGCCCAACTGCGTAATAATAATAACAAGCGTCTCGCACGCATTCACCGTCGCAAAACCGAAAAGCATAAACAACAAATAAACAAATAGGTTTTGGGGGAAAGGGGACGCACAAGTTGAAAATTTAGTTATTAAGTAATTTGTGACCCGAACTATATTGAAAATAAGACCAAATTCGTAAAAATATCCAATTACGTCATAAACATTTCAGTATTTCCAGGCACATTCAAATGAACTAAATTTTACGATTTTGTAGTCTCAATGTAGGCTCACCCCAAGTGTGGGCAAAATTAAAACAGAATTGTCATTTTGACTTTAATGACTTGTGTGTTATCTTTTATGACTTTTTTAAGAAATGTATTTAAATTTTTCAAATGTCAGTGTGAAATTCACCTCGCTATTTTGGCGATTTTTTTTTCTCACACGTTTTCACCGACACGGAACTCAAAACAACAACAACAAATAAACAAATGGGTTTTGGGGGGAAAGGGACGCTTAAGTTGAATATCTAGTTATTAAGTAATTTGTGGTTTTTACATTTATGTGTAAGAAACGCGTTTTTTATTTGTCCGGAATTTTCAGAATATTATTTAATTTACAACACTTTTCCTTAACATTGGCTTTGACGTTTAAAGTGTGGGCAGTTTTTGGTGCACAGAGCGTTCCCTTACTTTTGGTCTGTTTTTCATCTCACTGAGAGATTTTTACCCCCATTCCTGCAAATAAGGAAATGTGACGAAAATAGTGCAGAAAGTAAGGGAACACACCCAATAGGTGTGTTCCCGTACCTGTAATAAACTACACAAAACGACCCAAGCCTACGAAAAATAGCCAAATCCTGTTCCCGTACACGGTTTTTGTCTAGCTTTGGACAGGAGAGAGAGCAAATGAGAGTTTGAAATTTTCCCTCCCTACGAAATTTAGCCCAAGAAATTTCTTTGGGCAGAATTATGAAAAGTGTCAAAGCGGCGGCAATTGAGTTGGACAACAGCAGATGACATTTAGGTGGACACTTTGGTGTTAGCTATAACGACTCGTGAAATTTGTACTTTTGAACAACTTTAGCTGTTTCTATACTTTGAGTCCTTTTTATGTGAAGCTTCAAATTATAAAAAACGTTTTTATCAGCTTAAAACCTAAATTCAGTGAATATTATGCTGTAGACAATAATCCAAATAATTCAAGTACCTACTGCTTAATGAATGCATGTTTCATCAATCGCTATAACTTTTCCTTAACATTGGCTTTGGCGTTTAAAATGTGGGCAGTTTTTGGTGCACAAAGCGTTCCCTTACTTTTGGTCAGATTTTCCTCTCACTGAGAGATTTTTACTCCCACTCCTTCAAATAAGGAAATCTGACCAAAATGATACAGAAAGTAAGGGAACACACCTAATGTGTTTCTGTTTTTTGAGCCACGTTGGAAGAGTTGACGTTTTTATATGCAGTCTAAGTCCATAGTGGGGGTAACAAAACATTTTTTGAAGCATTTAGTCTATCTGCAATAGTAAGCAAGGTTTTTAAACATTTGGTAATTGAATGCGTGGTAAAATCAAATTCATTCCAAAAAGTTGTGACGTAACATTTATTCCTTAGAAACCATCGTGTCTGGTATCAAGAAGCAGATCCCGGTTTCTATTAACTCAACAAAAGTCTATAATAGTTCGAAATGAAGATAAAAGAATTGCAAAAAACGGTAAATATAGCCTGGTCCCCACAGCAGCAGTGCCCAATTTATCTAGCAGCAGGCACAGCCGCACAACAACTTGACTGGAATGGAACTTCTGTCCTGGAGATATATTCCACAAACTTAAAGGATCGCGGATATGACTTAGAGCTTAAAGCAAGTCTGTCAACTCAATACAGGTGACAGGGTAGTACAATACCAATTTTTTAAACCATTGATGTTCTTTTTTCTTTTGAAAGATTTCAAAAACTTCTTTGGGCCCCGACTGAAATCAATTCGACCCATGCGAATGGGGTGCTGGTTGGTGGTTGTGAAGGCGGGCATTTGATGATTTATGGTGTAACGAAAATTCTCGCTGGAGAAGAAGCTCTTATAGCTAAAGAAGATATACATACTGGACCAATTCGTGGTCTAGACTTCAATCCATTCCAAACGAATTTACTTGCCTCTGTCGCATCTGAGTCCGAAATTTTTGTTTGGGATTTGAACAATACTGCTACTCACATGACACCAGGCGCCAAAACACAACCTTATGAAGACGTTCAAAATGTTGCATGGAATCGTCAAGTCCAACATATTTTGGCAACAGTTTTTAGTTCTCGCTGCGTTATTTGGGACTTACGAAAAAACGAACAGATAATAAAATTAACTGACACACAGTCACGTGTGCGATGGCGTTCTGTTCAATGGCATCCAGACATCGCAACACAAATTTGGCTTGCTTCCGAAGAAGATCAAGCCCCTTTTATTCAGATGTGGGATTTGAGATATGCTACAGCACCTGCAAAAACCATTCGAATTCATGAACGAGGTGTTTTGGGTATGTCTTGGTGTCCGAAAGATTGTAATATGATGGCTTCGTGTGGAAAAGATAACCGCCTGTATTGCTGGGATCCTAATACAACAAAACCTGAGTGTGAAATTCTTTCGGAAGTTGCTAAAACTTCGCAGTGGTATTCGGATGTGCAGTGGTGTCCTAGAAATCCTGCGTTAATCGCAAGCTCCAGTTTAGATGGATTTGTCTCAATATATTCATTGTTTGGCGGAAAGCAACAACAAGTACAGACTTCGAACAAAATAGCAGATTCTTTTCCAGGTATGGATCAGTTTGCACAAACTTTTGAGCCCCTACAGACAACTCACGCGCTGTGTTTCGACCCTTTGAAACCGCCCAAATGGATGAAAAAAACGTCTGGAGCTAAGTTCGGTGTAAGCTTTCAAAAAAAAAGAAGTTTAATATAAAATTAAAAATTATTATATTTTGCAGTTCGGTGGTAAACTACTCTTTTTTAACTCGCTATCAAAAATTGTCCAAGTTAAACAAACTATCAGTGAACCAGATCTGCTTGCACGCGCTTTAACCTTAGAAAAATCTCTATCCAATTCCACATTCGTGAAATTTTGCCGATCTAAAGCAGATGAGATGACTAGTCAAGAAGGTCGTTATCTCTGGTACTTTTTGAAGGCCAACTTTGAGGTAAATCCAAAAGAAGAAATGCTGAACCTCTTGGGTAACACAACTTATCTTTTTCTCTCCACTGCAATTTATCTTGTTTTAATTTTAAGGCTTTAATACAGAAGATATCAATGAAAAGTTCTTA
The DNA here is from genome assembly GCA_947623515.1 of Neoascia interrupta. Taxonomy (NCBI): domain Eukaryota; kingdom Metazoa; phylum Arthropoda; class Insecta; order Diptera; family Syrphidae; genus Neoascia; species Neoascia interrupta. The sequence goes on from OX392462.1 coordinate 107,050,992, forward strand.
AAATGCATCAAAGAAGAAGATACCGATTCCACCGATAGTATTGTAAATCGTATCGCCACTCTCACACATGTAAGTACTAATTTATTTATTTCTATATATTGTACCTACATAATTCTAAAAAACCTGTAAAAAGTGATGAAAAAAATGCACACGTAAATCAGTGGGTGGGTTACAACTCGCTTAGGTAAACGTTGCATACCCCATCCCAGTTGAACCTCGTGATGGTGAAATATTTCTTTATATCAACTTAAATTGCAGTTAGTATATATCAGTACAAAGTGTCCTCCAATATAAAAGGCCGTGCCGTTAACCCTTTTTCGATAAAATTTTTTTTCGTTCAAATATTTTATCGGATGAGGTTTACATTTGCTGTTAGCATTTTAATAGCTGGTCCTATAGAATTCGTCCCGTCCAAAAATCGGCGAAAATAAAATCAAATGAAGTATTAATTTTATTGAATCATATTTTAGTTTGAATAAATTAAAATCAAATCTAAAAATTTAGTTTTATCAGAAATAAAGGATTAGCGTAATGATTTTATTCATATCATTATTTTTTTATTGTTTATCATATTTTTCTGTTTTCTCCAAATTGAGAGAACGTCTCGTTTGCCTGGTTGTATGAAAAGCCTGACATTTCTTATTCCATAATTTTAGACTAATTCGATCTTATTCCATCATAATTTAAAATCTGCCCAAATCCGAGAAATTCTTGCTTTTTATTATATGGTAACATATATCTGTATACAATCATTTTACTGGAAAATTTTAAACCATACCCACTTTTGGGGGCATACTTGAATTAAAAACCTAATTTTTGGTTTAAAATGTACCCAACGCCCGCACACCTCATCTAGGCAATATTTTAAACAAAAGCCACAACGTTTTTGAAAAGGAGTTGATGCCACGTTTTGAGCTCTTTAAAATTGAGCTAGGAAACTAAAACTTGCAGCGTTGCTTGGGTCGCATTTTGTACAGACAAAGTATGGAAATTGAGAAGATCAGCCCACAGCCACGCCCACAATTGACTTGAATGTAAGACAACCTCAAATTTACATTTTATTTCAAAATGCCTTTTGGTCAAGATAGACAAAGCATATGAACTCAAATTTTGGTGAAGAGTAATATCGGCCAGAAGCCTTCAATTAGACCAAAAATTGTACCGCCCACTCTATTGACCATGCCCACTTTTCACATCTTAAATCTTTAAAAACCTGGTTTCCCGGGAAATTCATTCTAAATCGAAAAAAACTATATGACAAATATTAAGAATATTACCATTTGTAAGCTTGTTGCATACAAAGCATTGGGCTCCGCTTTTAGGGGGCGTTTTTGGGAAAAAAAACTGTTTTTTTGAGTACATATTAAAATTCGCTTTTAGCGCGTTTTCTCATGATTCTAACGAAATTAAAGTTACTTACTTACCTAAGGTGGCGCTACAGTCCGGGGTGGACCTGGGCCTCAGCCAACAAGCTTCGCCAGCCAGCTCTGTCTCTAGCTAGCCGTCTCCAGTTTCGCCCGCGAAGTTGGCTGAGGTCCCCTTCCACTTGCGTGCGCCACCTGAGCCTTGGTGCTCCTCTACCGCGCCGTCCCTGCGGTGTGGATTCGAAGATTTTCCGGGCCGGAGCGTTGGTGTCCATCCGCTCTAGATGACCCAGCCATCGTAGACGTTGAGTTTTGACTCTTTTGGCTAGGCCGGTATCGCTGTACAGCCCGTACAGTTCGATGTTATATCTCCTCCTCCACTCTCCGTCTATGCAGACGGGACCGTAAATCGTCCGAAGAATTTTCCTCTCGAAGCAGCCTAAAGTGTTTTCATCCGCCTTTGACAGGGTCCATGCTTCTGCACCGTAAAGCAGGAATAGAATGATGAGGGTCTTATACATGGACACTTTAGTTGCTCGAGAGAGGGCTTTGCTACTCAATTGCCTTCTTAGCCCAAAGAAACAGCGATTGGCAAGAGTTATCCTTCGTTTGATTTCAGCGCTGGTGTCATTGTCTGAAGTGATAGCGGAACCCAGGTAGACAAAGTCCCTAACTACCTCAAAGTTATAGCTGTCGATGGTGATGTTTTGTCCAAGACGTCGGTGTTGGGTGTCTTTTCTTGATGACAGCATATACTTGGTTTTGCCCTCATTGACTGCTAAACCCATATTCGGCGCTTCCGTCCCAATACTCACGAGGCTTCACTGACATCACGCTTTGTTCTACCGATTATGTCAATGTCGTCTGCGTATGCGAGTAGTTGAACGGAATTTTGAAAGATTGTACCTCTGGTGTTGGCGCGAGAGTTCTGCACAATTCTCTCAAGTATGATGTTAAAGAAGTCGCATGACAGCGCGTCGCCTTGTCTAAATCCTTTTTTGACATCAAAGGGGTCGGTGAGGTCTTTGCCGACCTTGACGGAACAGCGTGAGTTTTCCATCGTCATCCTGCACAGACTGACGAGTTTGGCAGGGATGCCAAAACTAGACATTGCGCTATATAGCTCGTCTCTATAGATGCTGTCATACGCGGCCTTGAAATCGATGAAGAGGTGGTGTGTATCGATTTGGAAACTCCTGGGTTTTCTCCAAGATCTGCCGCAGTGTGAATATTTGATCGATGGTGGACTTTCCTGGCCTAAAGCCACACTGATATGTGCCTATCAGATTGTTGACAAACGGCTTCAGGCGTTCACACAGTACAGCAGAAAAGATCTTGTATGCCATGTTAAGAAGACTTATGCCTCTGTAGTTGGCACAACTCAGAGGGTCTCCTTTCTTCAGGATCGGGCAAACAATGCTGAGGTTCCATTCGTCGGGCATGCTTTCTTCCGACCATATCTTGCAGACGAGCTGGTGCATGCTCCTAACCAGCTCATCGCCAGCGGATTTAAAAAGTTCGGCATCTAGGCCGTTTGCTCCGGCTGCTTTGTTGCACTTGAGCTTAGACACAGCTACTTTCACCTCCTCCAGGTCGGGTGGGCGGTATCGTTCGTATGCTTCGTCGGTAACGTCTTCGCCCGGGTTAAATGGTTCGTTCTGCCTGACAGTGGTATTTGGTTCGTCCTCGCCGTTATACAGTCTGCAGAAGTGGTCTTTCCAAATCCTCAGCACCGACTGCGATTCTACAACGATGGTCCTTGATGGTCATTACAGGCTTCAGTTCGAAGTTTATACCCTTGGCAAAAAAATCCTAAGACTTTCTAACCTCATTCCTGTTGTAACATCTCTCTATCTTTTCAACCGCGCGCTTCTCGTGCTCTCTCTTTTTCCTTAAAGTTAATTGATTTTAATTTTTAGCCTACGGAGGCGTGGCCAATACAAATAATTGACATTCAGCATATGAAACAGGCCAAAAAGATTTTAAATTTGGTGTTAACAGGTAAAGAGGGTCGGGTATTTAGAAGTTCGTTTCAGACGAACTCTTGCACTTACTCACTTGTTTATACTAAAGCAGTGGTGGAATGTAAAATTCAAAATTGAAAAAAAAAAAAAATCCTATATTCTACTTAAATATTTACGACCTACTATTTCTGTGGTATGCCTAAAATATTGCAAACATAAATGACAACTACAGACTTCAAAACCGAAAGGTCCTGACTGCGAGTCCTTATTGTGACTGGAATGCGACCTGTCTGTACAATCGTCTGCCGTATGTCACTAATCTTAGGGCTTACATTTAGACTGAGAGCCAGAGACCAAAATAGTCACTTCATTCCCCCTAAGAAAATTTTTTGTGTCTAATAGGCTAATAATAATAATTAAGTTTTAAATGTTTTTCGGATTTAACCGCGTATTGAGTACTCCGTACTCACGCTACGCAGATTGAAACGGTGCGTAGGCCGTGAACTGTTCTCTCGGTTATGCGGTAGATTTTGTTGGGAGCAAACCATGCTCACAATATCCCTTGATGTCGCAAGCCTATTTCAGATCGACCGTGTGGTGGTTATTATGGGATCCCAAGATTTGGAGAGTTTAAAACTGTCGTTCCTATTTAAATTTTTATGTCATTTTTTTCAATAGCCTCCCGAACTAAGCGAGGTATATAATGCGGATCGCGGGCAAGAACTTTAGCCTCATCAAAACGTATCCGAATCAATTTTCTGGAGAATCGCGTTAACTACTTCGACCAGATGTGAATCAGATGTATACCAAAAGTGTTTAAACACAAGAAACAGAGAAAGTCTATTGCAGACAGTTAAACGGCTTAAAAAGTATAAGTAAAAACTACAAAAGCAAAGAAAAATCAAGATGTGTAGAGAAAACGTTGTGGAAATCGTTGGATTACCTGATGTCAACAAAACTAATGCTTTGAATAGAGCACAACAACTATTTTCTGATGGCTTAAAGTAAGGTGTAACTGCAGAGCAGATTGAAGATGTCTACATAAAGTCAGTCAAAAGTAAAAGTACTAAAGCCTCCTCAGAAAATGTTTCGAAAGTAGTTTGTGTAAAGTTTCTCTCCCGCAAAACCAAACTTAATGTAATGAGTGCTAAAAAAGTGTTTCACAAGAACTTAACAGCAATATATATATTAATGACAGTTTGTCCTATCAAAGCCGTAAGGCTGCTGAAATTAAAAAAAAAAACAAATTTGTATTAATGACAAATTTATATTAATACTTTGTTTGAAAGACCTAGATAATTAAAACAGTGTCACCTAGATAATTATTAACAGTGTCATTTCTAAATTTCAATAATTTTGATCACCTACTGAATAGTGTCCCTTTGACCGCGCGATATACATTTAGTAAATCAGAACACGACCGTCTTTATCAAAGTTTTACAATAGAGTTCTTTATTATTCTAATCATACTTAAAACTAGCTTACAACTACCTGAGTCGAAAAGCGCACTCAGCAAAAAAAAGCGTGTGAAAAGAATTTGGAATATTTCTCATAAAGGGAATGTAATAGACACACATTTAGAAATAATATGAGGCGAGAAGCGCACTTAAATAAATAATTTTAAATTATGGTTTAACACGAAATGAGTGTAATCGAAATACACTTAGAATTATTACGAGGCGAGAAGCGCACTCAGCAAAGTTATTCAGCATATGAGCTTATAGATAAACATTTACATATAGTAATAAATATTTAAGTCTACTACGTAGACATTCTGCCGCCTCCCAAGACAGCGTCGTTCGGTGGAATGGTTATCCTCACAGAAGGTGAAGATCCGTCGTCATCTGCTTCGAGCATAAACTCTGCCCTGGCTTCAGTCGGTTTGGTTGTTCTTTCATTGGAATAATATTGTCGAATACACCTCCAGACAGCAATGCGCAGCAACACTGTTAAAATCGATACACCTGCTACTGTTGAGTGGTGGGCCACAGTGCGCCAATCTGTGACTGTCTCTTCAGAGTTGGTCTCTTCGAGGGTGCTTAACTTCTCATATGTGTCGTCTGTTGAGAGAATAGATTCTTTCGAGCTTAATCTGTAATTAGATGCATTAGATATATCGGACAAGGTAAAGTTCAGAGGCTTGATAAAAGTCATTAGGATGTCAATTTTTGGATTTCTTTCTGACATTAACACGCTTCCCTGGGTTCTAATGATATAAGATTGGTTAAGGTGTAGGATGCCGACTCCGTCTAACGACATTTCTTCCCTTTGTCCATCGCAAATTATCGCAGCTTCAGAGGTCATACTTGCTACAAACAACCAAGTGTTTTTGCGATATAAGTGCTTCCAAGTGTCACTGTCAGATATATGGAATTTCCCCAGTGGGCAAACGCTTGCTGATTTAGTTTTGTACAGATGCTCGATGACACAGTTATCGTTTATGCCCATTTGACCCACTACCTCTGGAATGCAGAGAAACGTGAATTTCTTGAGCAAACTGCACGCGTTCAGTTCATAATCGGACACGGTAAAGTACTGCTGGTTATTATAGTCGACTGCCAAGAAAGATGACGACACTTCAGGTACAACATATTCGTTTACCTTGATTTTGTAAGGCACAGGAGTTATTTTGATTAAGTCGTAATCCGATGCCTCTGTTATATGAAGGAAGCCGCTTACTGTAATGTGCGTTCCATTATGGCTAACTTCTATTCGGTTTGAGGGCTGTTCTATAATATTTAAGTTAATTGGAAGTTTTATCGAAACATTCTTAATAACAACATGCAATTGGCTTGGTGTTATAAATTCCAAAAAAGTTCCTGAATTAGCAGTTATTAACTTAATGTATTTGAGTTCCACTTCGTTTAAGATATCAATTGACAGTTGGTAAGCAGCAAGAATTTGTAATCCAAGCTTGTTAGCATCCACTTCTGGTTCCACGTTCACATGGTTCGATGTGAACATTTTGTTAACTTCAGAAATTACGTTATTAAGTTATTTACACACAAACGTGTTATTGCGTCCAATCTTTCCTTGGTTTTGGAATGAAGTTAATTTATTGACGCTGTGGTTGACATTCAATTCAATTCAATTTATTTCTTTACTAAAACTTTTTGTGATAATACATAGCATTGATAATTATCAAAAAGATTAACAAGAAAAACTAACACAATAAATTAATAAAGAAACTGCAATCTATAGTTCATAAGGAAGTAGAGGCGAATGCAGCTGGAATGACAAAGATACATGTAACAAACTGACAAATTTTAAATGTAATGAGGTGAGGTTACGACAAGATTTGTTCTTACTTAAATACAAATGTGTTTTGGCAAGCTTTTTATTTTGTTTTTCTTTAATACTTTTACATTGAAATAGTGAAAAGGAAAACCTAAGAATAAATAATTAAATGGTTATCGATTGTAAATGTAATGAGATGCCACTTTCGGAGCTGAACTGACGATTGATTTTGACCCTTTGGCTTCTGTCAGATAAATAAGAACGAAACCAATTATGCATTAGGCCTCTAAAACCACAATTGTACAGTTTGTCCAAGAGTATTTTGTGGTATTTTCTGCCGTCGATTCTCTTGTTTCTTAGTATGTCTATTAACTTTGTGTGCTGAACTCTATCGAAAGCTTTTTCATAATCTATAAATCAAATATACATGTCCTGGTTTGCCTCCATACTTCTTTGCGCCAAGATGTTGAGTGTCAAAAGGGCTTCTCGCGTTCCTAGACCTTCTCTGAAACCAAATTGCGTGTCGCTAAGGTCCTCTTCTAGTTTCTTGTATATTCTGCTATGTATAATTCGGAGAAATATTTTTAGCATATTGCACATAAGGCTGGTCGTCCTGTGGTCTTCGCATTTAGTAGCATTATTCTTTTTAGGTAGCGCTATGAAAAATGACTTCAGCCACTCTTTTGGAATTCCACTTCGATATATTTTATTGAACAGATCTAAAATCACTGAGATGTTATCTTCTCTTATTAGCTTTATAAGTTCATTAGGAATGAGACTTATAATAATAATAGGAAAAACATTGTGGTGGGTTTTTAGGACTTGAAATAGAATCAAAGCTTAAACATGTCATACAATGATCAGTCAACTGAAAATCAATCACAGAGCAGCTGAGTTCGAATTTCTGCGAATTAAAAAAGCGCACCATGATATGGTCAATGCAAGTGCTTGTGGAGTCTGAAATGCGTGTTGGCTTCCTCGTGCATGACTCTAAGCCATAAGATGTTAATAAAAACAAATAATTATCTACAGGAACGGAGTTTTGTAAAATATCGATATTGATATCACCCAATAAAATTATATTATTGGAATATTCTTTTGCTAATACACAATCTAATTCCTCTTAAAACATGCTATAAGCCGTATTTGATGACTCATTAAATCTATAAACACAAAATAAAGTTAACTTTTTATCATTTACCTTCACTTTCAAAACATCACAGCTACGCAGATTATAACGATAGTCTTCAACACTTATCTCAGTTTTAATAAAGGCGATAACACCGCCAGCAGCATACGCGTTATTACTACAAGGTATACTTTCATACTCGTCAATGCTATAAAGAGACTCTTCCTCTTTATAAATCCACGTTTCTGACAAAAAAATACAATCAGGCTTATTCACAAAAGATTCTAAATGTACAACAAAGTTATCAAAATTTTTACGCAAGCTTCTAATATTTTGGTGAGTAATAAGAAAATTGTTTAAATATTTCTGGTCAGAAACGAGAACATGGAAGTCAACATCTGCACAGTTGACGGAGGGATAGTTCAAAATATTTACTTCAGAATCTTGCATGCTAATTAAGTGTTAGAAGATCCAACTCTGAATTAATAACAATATACTTGTCGTTATCCCTCTTGCGCATGAGAACTCTCCCGTTTTCAACCCAAACATACTTGAACATTTTTTCTTTCTTAGCTTTCTGTGCAGCTTTTAAAAGTTGTCTTGTCGCACCACTTACAGATTCATTTATATAAATGTTATTATTTTTCTCACAATTAAAAATTTTTGAAGTTAAATTATTTTTCTTGCTGAATTTGTTCTTCATAATTACATTTTTTTTCAACTTAGAAACAAATTTTACCACTACAACCTTATTCAAAGAAATATTTTTCATCTTTATATTTTTTACAAAGCAATTGTCGATATAAGCTTCAGATGTATCGACGCATGCACCCTTTGAGAAAACTTCCAAAGCACAACTCAATGCGTTACCATTGTTTACATTAGGAACACCCACTATTTCAACACACCTTTCTCTATTTTCTTGTTGCAAAAAATCTACTTCTCTTTGAAGTTCGCTGACAGTTTGCAATAGATTATTTTTTTCTTCTTCTAGCGACTTAATCAAGGAGAGAACATGAGAATTTTCATATCTAAGAGCAACTATTTCGCTGTAAACTGTCTCTAAAGTAATCACTCTATTGTTATTATTATTATGGGTATCACTTTCACACTGTTCTATGCTTTGCTGCTGGAGAAAGACCCGTTCTTGATTAAGCTGGTGTAGTTGCTCTTAATTTTGCTGGCGATGACGAAACGGCTGATGATGATCTTGATGTGGTGATTGCGGCTGATGACGAAGAGTAGTCTCAGCATAAGGTTGCATTGAGCGCGACGATGACGGCGACGCTGATGGCTCGGTCTGATTTTCAAAGTTAGCGTTTATTTTTAATTCAGCTGAAGAGAGAGCCGGACTCTTACAATAAATTTCGTTTATATGTTGTGGTTGCTGTTCTTGTAGCTGTTTTGGCGGTGGGGGAGAGTGAAGGGATCCCCTTCGTGTAGCAGAGCATCTCTTACAACGAAACAGCTTTTTAGATTTCTTCAGAAAATCAACGTCTGCCGGTTGCATGTTAACGCACTTGCAATGAAAATAATCATCGCAACCCGCACATTTTACTTTTGGCTGACTACGTTCAACTTTCTGATTGCAAACACAAGGCATTTTGCGTGGATTTAACTTGGAAAAAGACAACAAAATTGCGCGATAGAACAAAGTACGTGTTGACCTCACGACACCACGAACCAGATGATCAATCAAATCAATTCACCAACAACACTCATCATGAGTGTGTGTTGTTGGTGAATTGATTTTCGTAATAGTTCTTGGTTATGATCTAGATCGTCAATGCTAGCGTATACCTCATCGTTAACTCCAAAAACCATCTCCAAAAGTTTTCCGAATAATCCACGCTTAGTTCGACTTCTGTAGTGCTCATTAAAAGTTGCTCTTAGCACATCTAGCTCCCGTCGTATAGAGATTTCCTTTTCCTTGAGATGATTCAGCAAAGTGTCGGAATGAATTTCGGTTTTAAACGTGGCTGAAAAGCTACAAGATTTTTCCATTTTTCGTACAATTTCCTCGGCTTTCCTGTATTCGTCCGTTATGTTTAGACTAGAAACAACTTCCACTTTCAGGGTTCCACGGCTGATCTTCACTTTTCCAGCCTGCTCCACGTATAGTCCAGGTTGCGGACGTTTAATTACATAATCGGCATGGCCCTGAGTCACACAACTGAATATCAGTAACAAATTCATGAGGATGTAACTAAGTCTCGATATTTTCTTTTGTTTTGGATATGAAGTTTCAATCCGTTTTGTGTGTACTTAGTTAGTATTCGTGGTATTGGCTGTTTTTTTACCATCGTTATCCTGTTCCTTTTCCAGAGGAAGTGGACAAAGTTTCACAATGGGTCGTTTGCATATGGCTTTTCCCTTTGTTGTTAGAATAACAACTCTTACCACCCTATCTTCCCCTGGGTGCACCTGTGTTACACGAGCTAGAGGTTATCTTGTTGCTGGAAACTTTTCATCTTTGATAAGCACAATATCTCCTAAATTGACGTTATCGTTGCCCTTACGCCACTTTGATCGTTGCTGAAGTCTTGTCAAGTATTCATCTTGCCACTTTTTCCAAAACTGTTGATACATTTTCTGTACCAATTTCCATCTTGTCAAACTATTAGTGCCTGTATCCAACTTACTTGGCTCCAATGGCGTCACCAGAGCTTGCCCGACTAAAAAGTGTGCGGGTGTTAGCACTTCAATGTCTTCTGGATCATCAGCTACTGGCCACAGTGGACGAGAATTCAAACATGCTTCAATTTGCGTGAGTAGTGTACTTATTTCCTCAAACGTCAGCGTTGTGTCACCTATTATGCGCCGTAGATGGTATTTGACTGATTTAACTCCTGCTTCCCATAATCCTCCGAAGTGAGGAGCTGCCGCGGGAATGAAATGCCATTGCGGACCTTTTAAGCTTGATTTCAAAGCACTGCAAGTGATTTCGCTTAATGCTTTTATCAGATCTTTTTCGAGAACTCTATTTGCTCCTACTAGTGTTGTGCTATTATCGCTATACATGTCTGTCGGAAGGCTGCTTCTTGAAGTAAATCTTCTAAACGCCGCTAAGAAAGCTTCTTTCGTAAGGTCTGAAACTGCTTCAATATGTATGGCTTTTGTACAAAAGCAGACAAATATGGCTATGTAACCATTATACGATCTAAAGCCTCTGCCCTTTGTTGTTCGTATTTGTATTGGCCCTGCATAGTCTATTCCAGTATGTGTGAATGGTTTAGATGGTCGTACACGCGGTCCTGCTAGATCTCTCATTATGTTACTTAGGTTCTGCGCTTTGAATCTGCAGCATTTGACGCATTTCCGAAAATAAGGACTTGTCTTCTTTCCTAAGGCCCTGCATAGTCTATTCCGGTATGTGTGAATGGTTTAGATGGTCGTACACGTGGTCCTGGTAGATCTCCGATTATGTTACTTAGGTTCTGCGCTTTGAATCTGCAGCATTTGACGCATTTCGTAAGGACCTGTCTTACTCGACTTCTTGCATGGAGTATCCAGAATTTACGTCTTGTGTATGCTAGCATTGCTTCGTTGCCACCATGAAGTATTGTAAGATGTGCATCGTTTATTACAAGTTCAGTAACGAACTCTTTACTTGGAGGTATAATTGGATGCTTCTGATGATACGGAACGCTAGCGTTACTTAGCCTTCCCCTTACTCCCAAAATACCATTTTCATCTGAAAACGGATTGAGTGATATCAAAGCACTGGATGAAGTTAGCGATTTATTTTCCTTAAGTAAATGTATTTCAGTGCTGAAATGTTGTTTTTGTATTATAATAAGTATACTAATTAGTGACTTACTTAGATCATCATAAGTAACGCGTTTTTGGACTTTTAAGTTTTTTACAACCAGCAATAAATCGTTTTGAATAAGCTACCATTCGTGTTAATGTTTGCAAGTCTGAGTATTTATCCAAGAGATACCATCTGCATTCGGTAGTAGTAGCAATCATGACCTTGCTCACGCGCTCTTGAAGTTCTTCTACTGTATCGACATCTGTCTTTTCAGTCGTATAAATGCGCTCCGGTTCGCTGAGCCACGATGGTCCCTTCCACCATAAAGTGTTATCGTTCAATAAATGTGGTTCCACACCTCTCGATGCTTAATCTGCAGGATTTTCCTTCGATCTCACATAATGCCAGTCTGTAGTAGCAGTCACTTCACGTATTTGTTTAATCCGCTTTGATACAAAACCTTTCCATCTATCTGTCACACCATTTATCCATGTCAAAGTGATAGTCAAATCGGTCCATGCATCCACTTCAACTTCTTCCCACTGCAGTGCAAGCTTTACTTGTTTTAAAAGGTAAGCTAAAAGTACAGCAGCGCATAACTCAAACTTTGGTAGTGTGATGTTGTTAATGCTTGATGATTTCAGTGGTGCCACTCCAGTTTTCGACATCAGAAGCGTATCAGAAGTATACCACTAAAAATCATGTAATTCAACTGATTTTGTTAAAGGCTTATAATGAATCCAACGAGGAATGTTTATCTTCTCCACTGTTGGTAACCGACTTCGGAAAGTTGTCCATTTTATTGCCAGTTCACCATCAACTGGTTGGTCCCACGTATATTTTCTTACCCACAGTTCTTGCAGAAGAATTTTTGCCCTAATTATTACCAGCCTAATTGGGTAATCTTGTGCCTCGTCTTCAGCCAATTTATGTAACGTTTTTATAGCTAGGCAAGGAGCGGATTTCGTTCCGTAAGTTATAGTTGTAAGTGCGAATTCTTTTATATTTTCGTTAATTGATGGTCGCCACAATACTCTTGGATATCGTTGATGGTCGTTATCTATTTTAATCTGTCTATGCATTTTTTCAATGTCTGCCGTGTAGACGTATTCGTGAGTTCTCCACAGAAGTAAAATTATTGAAGATCCTGTTTTAGTTTGGTACCATTGAGCATTAGTTGATTTAAACTAAGCCCGTTGCTTGTTTTCATTAAAGCAGGTACTACTGCATAAATTTGTTGTAATCATTATGTAAATTTGGATTTTTTGCGAACTTTTTCTCCATCTGATACCAACACGCCATTGCCCTTGCCACAGAATCACCTAAGCTTTGTCCCATGTCGTTAAAAGGAATTTTTACTATGTAGGTACCATCACTGTTTATTGTGGTAGTTTGTTGATAAAAGTTTTCACATTAAGTATGGTCGGTTGTTAGTTTTTCGTTCATAGCAGATTCTTAAATCGTCCAAAACTTTTTTAGTTCTTCATCTATATTTGTTGTTGTGATCAAGGATATCAAGCTGCGTTCAACTTCGAATCCACCCGAACTTTGTATTTTGCGCTAATATTTCGTTGTTAATCTAATGTATTCCTTCTAAGATGATGTCGGTAAAAGTAAAAGTATCATACGTTAGATCTGCTAGAATATAATTTTTGCCGAAGTTATTCCTATTTTTTATAACAATAGATTTATCTGGTTATGTATTTGTCAATGTTGAGAGAACTAACGCTTCGCAATGTAGTGAAAAATTTGAAGGATATCTCGAAGTAAGTTCCAGTTCTACTTTATTTTTACAAACACCCGCTTTGCATTGTGCCATTCCAGAGAACAGAATGCTTGCTTTGTGTTTAGGGCAGCCCAGTCTTTGAACTGCATCTTCCGTAATGAATGACGCTTGAGAGCCCGGATCTATTAGGGCACGGACAAACTCATATGTATTTCGCACTGTTTTTGCTTTTATTAGTGCAGTTGCGAGTATGGTCATATTTTCTTGTTTGTTACATGTGGATTCATTTTTTTCTTTTTTAATTGATGGTTTAGATTGCGATACATGCGTTGAGACATTTTGAGCATTGGTTTGTACATTTCCTGTAGTTCCCAAATGCAAAAGAGTATGATGTTGCCTATTGCATGTTACACATTTTGACGACTGCGGCAGATCATGGAGAAAACCCAGGAATTCCAAATCGATACACACCACCTCTTCATCGATTTCAAGGCCGCGTATAACAGCATCTATAGTGACGAGCTATATAGCGCAATGTGTAGTTTTGGTATCCCTGCCAAACTCGTTAGTCTGCGCAGGATGACCATGGAAAATTCACGCTGTTCCGCCAAGGTCGGCAAAGACCTCACCGACCCCTTTGATGTCAAAAAAGGATTTAGACAAGGCGACGCGCTGTCATGCGAATTCTTTCACATCATACTTGAGAGAATTGTGCAACGCGCCAACACAAGAGGTTCAATCTTCCAAAAGTCCGTTCTACTACTCGCATACGCAGACGACATTGACATAATCGGTAGAACAAAGCGTGATGTCAGTAAAGCCTTTGTGAGTATTGGGACGGTAGCGGCGAATATGGGTTTAGCGGTCAATAAGGGCAAAATCAAGTATATGTTGTCATTAAGAAAAGACACCCAACACCGACGTCTTGGACAAAATCGACAGTCTTGGTACACCATCGACAGCTATAACTTTGAGGTAGTAAGGGATTTAGTCTACCTGGGTTCCGCTTTCAATTCAGACAATGACACCAGCGCTGAAATCAAACGAAGGTTAACTCTTGCCAATCGATGTTTCTTTGGGCTAAGAAGGTAATTGAGTAGCAAAGCCCTCTCTCGAGCAACTCAAGTGTCCATGTATAAGACCCGGCACGGACAAACTCATATGTCTCGCTATACATTAATGATCTTACAACTGTCCTTACTCACTCGAAAGGGCACAAGTATGCAGATGATGTGCAGCTGTACAAGAGCTGCACTACCGATCATATTCAACAATGTGTTAATTGTTTGAATGAGGACCTGCACCGACTTGAGATATGGTCTAAGCAAAATTGTCTTTTACTGAATCCTGAAAAGTCAAAATGTGTTGTTATATACAAGAAAACTTTCGACTTATCTAACTTTCCCAGTCTTCTCCTCAACAACCGACCAATTAAGTTCGTTGATTCAGCGAGAAATCTTGGTGTAGTTTTTAGTAGGACACTTAACTGGAGCGATCATATTAACTCGATTGTTGGAAAATGCTACGGGGTCCTGCAAAGTTTGTGGAAGTCACAAAGATTTACACCAATAAAAATTCGCATCATGTTAGCTAAGTCTTAAGTGGTACCAATCCTTATCTATGGATGCGAAATTTTTTGTAACTGTGATGCAAAAAGTCGGAGAAGATTGAATGTGGTATTTAACAACACTGCTCGCTACATATTTGGCTTAAAAAGATTCGACCATATTTCAAGTTTCTCAAGGCGTATTTTTGGCATGACGTTTGATAATTTTTTAAAATATAGAACCCTGGTCTTGCTGTTTCGTATAATAAACAGGAACCAACCTTGTTATTTATATGATCGTTTAGTTTTTTCCTCATCAAATCGCACTTATATGTTAAATAATCCCCGTTTCACTTGCCTGGCATCCGAACGTCAGTTCTTCGTAAACGCTATCCGGTTGTGGAACTCTTCACCTAGTAACTTGCGAAGAATAAGAAATATCAATACTTTTCAAAAGGATTTGCTGCTTTATTTTTGTAATCTATAACCTCTCTCTTGTTTCTAGTTCTCTAGTTTTTCTATGCGTGGACATGTATGTATCTAATTAAAAGCAATATCTAAAATAAATGCATCTAATTCAAATGAACTAATAAAAGAATTTGTAAAGTAAAGCTAAATTCAAATATTTGTACATAAATTTAAATTTATCTTAACGTTAAGTATATTTGTTTGTTAGCTCTCAGTTAAATAGTTACCACCTTTGAACCTTTCACTACTTAAAAGATATTGTATCTTACTGTGTAAGGATAACGAATAAAATACTAAATACTAAATACTACTATGTATTTCGCACTGTTTTTGCTTTTAATAGTGCAGTTGCGAGTATGGTCATATTTTCTTGTTTGTTACATGTGGATTATTTTTTTTCTTTTTTAATTGATGGTTCAGATTGCGATACATGCGTTGAGACATTTTGAGCATTGGTTTGTACATTTCCTGTAGTTCCCAAATGCAAAAGAGTATGATGTTGCCTATTGCATGTTACACATTTTGACGTACTGTAACATTTTTCACTTTCCCCATGGTTGAGTCAGTTATTGCAAATTTTATTCTGTTTTATGAACTGAACTCTTTCTGTGACACTCTTTCTTCGGAAGCCTGAGCATGTATAAATTGTGTGATTACCTTTGCAGTATTTGCAATTTTTTACTGTTGTGAAATGATTTTTGACCATCCATTTTTGATTTTCATTTGGTCTATTATTATACACCGCTCTTTCTTTTTGTTGTACTCGCTTTTTATTTTCCCTCAGGGCTTCCAGGGACTGAAACCATGTCTCCAAAAATGACAAAACATAATCAAGTTTTGGTATTTCACGAGGATTTAAGGCTTTGTTCGTATAACTTATGCGTTTCTGTATCAACCTTCTTAAGTAATATACGTGCTAGTAATGAACCCCATGACTTAGTGTCAACCTTTATGTTTTTTTATCGCTTGTAAATGCTCCTGCGTAGTGTCGTGTAGTTGTTTTAACATGTATGGTGACTCTTTCTGTATTGTTGGTTGATTCAGAATTGCATCTAAATGTGCAGAGAATATTATGCGTTGGTTGTTGAATCGATTATTCAATAACTCCCGAAAAGCTCTCATGCCGCTTCGTAGTTTGTCTCTCTTTCGGTAGTAAGATGCTGGATTAGTTTGTTTGCCTCACCTTTCAGTGATGTTTTTAAATAATGCATCTTTTCTACCTTTTCTAATCTTTTATTATTATGAATAATCTTTTCATATATTTCCTCGAAAGTGACCCATTTCTTATAAGTCAGTTAGACCTAGTTTTAATAGGTCAGGAAAGTCCACCATCGATCAAATATTCACAATGCGGCAGATCATGGAGAAAACCCAGGAATTCCAAATCGATACACACCACCTCTTCATCGATTTCAAGGCCGCGTATAACGCATCTATAGTGACGAGCTATATAGCGCAATGTGTAGTTTTGGTATCCCTGCCAAACTCGTTAGTCTGCGCAGGATGACCATGGAAAATTCACGCTGTTCCGCCAAGGTCGGCAAAGACCTCACCGACCCCTTTGATGTCAAAAAAGGATTTAGACAAGGCGAAGCGCTGTCATGCGATTTCTTTCACATCATACTTGAGAGAATTGTGCAACGCGCCAACACCAGAGGTTCAATCTTCCAAAAGTCCGTTCTACTACTCGCATACGCAGACGACATTGACATAATCGGTAGAACAAAGCGTGATGTCAGTAAAGCCTTTGTGAGTATTGGGACGGAAGCGGCGAATATGGGTTTAGCGGTCAATGAGGGCAAAACCAAGCATATGTTGTCATTAAGAAAAGACACCCAACACCGACGTCTTGGACAAAATCGACAGTCTTGGTACACCATCGACAGCTATAACTTTGAGGTAGTAAGGGATTTAGTCTACCTGGGTTCCGCTTTCAATTCAGACAATGACACCAGCGCTGAAATCAAACGAAGGTTAACTCTTGCCAATTGATTTACGGTCCCGTCTGCATAGACGGAGAGTGGAGGAGGAGATATAACATCGAACTGTACGGGCTGTACAGCGATACCGACCTAGCCAAAAGAGTCAAAACACAACGTCTACGATGGCTGGGTCATCTAGAGCGGACGGACACCAACGCCCCGGCTCGGAAAATCTTCGAATCCACACCGCAGGGACGACGCGATAGAGGAGCACCGAGACTCAGGTGGCGCACGCAAGTGGAAGGAGACCTCAGCCAACTTCGCGTGCGAAACTGGAGACGGCTAGCTAGAGACAGAGCTGGCTGGCGAAGCTTGTTGGCTGAGGCCCAGGTCCACCCCGGACTGTAGCGCCACCTTAAGTAAGTAAGTAAGTAACCTAAGAAAGTAGAGATGGAAAACAATTTGTTTTAATTAGTACAAAAACAGAGCCGATGTACTCAAAAAAAATATTTTTGTCAATTAGAAGAAAAGTTTTTTTTTATGGAAATATTCGAATAGCTTTTCGTTTTTACAAAAATAACATCTCGAAATATCGCTAATTTGAGCAAAATGAGTGCACTTCAGAAGCACTTTTGAGCACTTTAAATTCCTAAGCAGAATATGGATTCAATTTTCGCTTAAGTAAAAAGTGTATTTCAAGCTAGGTTGGTATGGTTTATAGACATTTTCAATGAATTTCTTAAAACCAACTTTAAGACTTGCAGTTCTTTTCTAGTTAATAAACCACATTAAGCAAAAAATTTCATTTGTTATAATTTCGTAGTAAAACGGCTGCAACTTTAATTAAAGCATAAGAAGTGCTTTAACGAAACACCCGCAATGTACTTTTTCAAACCTTCTTTAACGGAATATTTCGGCGTAGTATAATTTTAATGCCTTAGATATTTTTGGCGAATGTAAATCTAAACTAAAAATGTAACACCATTACATTTTGAAGTCTCTCTTTTTGTTCCGCTGACTTATGCGTAGCAATTTATTTACGCTTAACAGAAACAGAATTGCAATACAATTGTTACCAACGCAAAAAGCATTCAGCGAATTTTGGTTTCAGTTGCTAATGTATTGGCTTCTGTTCCTGTTTTACGTTGCTTGGACAACGCGGCCCAAAGCGTAGTAGAACATAATGCTTTCAAAACAGCAATGCGAAATAAAGAGTCCAGGGGAAAAATGGCTTAAGTCCACTCAAATCGATTTTGGGGAAAAAGTTGAAAATAAAGTGTACACGTCATATAGTGTCCACTCCATTAGCATAGCAATTTATTGGAGATATTCGAGATTTCGAAGCACTATTATTATATTTGAAAAAAGTGAACACAATTTCGAACACAATTAACAGATTTAACAGACTAATTAACAAATTGCTGAAATAAAAATATTATGGTTAAGTAAATTACCATTTTACCTTGAAGAAAAAATAGTTTTTACAAAACATTGTACCTTTACTCCGATTGTACTTTTTTGCATGGGCGGGTTAAGCAAAAAAAAGTTGGATACCCCATCCCAATGGACCACTTTCAAGCTCCAAATTGTGTCACAAGTCTTGGTTGTTAACTTTCAGTTTCTATTAACTTCAACTGTATTTAAAATTTCTCAGTTAAGGAATCTTTTCTTTTAGAAAGGGGCGTGGCTACCACCCCTTTTCAATAACATCTTTAATTTGTTTATATATTTTATCAGAAGTGGTACACACGTGTAGATTGCATTTTCACATTAAAAATTTGGTTTATACTTAAAAACGCCCCCAAAAGTGGGCGTGGCAAAAATTTATTCATTTCAGTTGATAGCTTTCACACATATCTGAACATTTTATAGCGCAAGTTTTTTGGATTCAAAGAAAATATATCGAATAAAAACCGTTTATTAAAACGGTTTTTGCCTTTATTTTTAAATGTCAATAAATCACAATACACTTAAGCGAGGATATCGCGTACCAAACTTCAGCTTCCTACGACAACTTTAAATTTTCATGCTAATAAGTGTAGTCGGCGTTTCAGTGG
This sequence comes from Neoascia interrupta, assembly GCA_947623515.1. Classification (NCBI taxonomy): domain Eukaryota; kingdom Metazoa; phylum Arthropoda; class Insecta; order Diptera; family Syrphidae; genus Neoascia; species Neoascia interrupta. The sequence goes on from OX392462.1 coordinate 107,070,159, forward strand.
GCGGATTTTAAAAATTTTTACACTTGTACTGCTTCGGGACCTAGAAAGAACAGATATTAAGTTTCAAGGTCCTTACTCAAAACTTAAGGCCTAAAAACTACCGACACACGGACGGACGGACGAACATGGCTCATTCGACTAACAATTTGGTCTCGATCATATGCCCTCAAGGCCTTGGGGGTATAAACACATTAAATTGCGAAATAATGAAGAAAAATTTAATCTCGGCCGACGTTATATAGGTTTCTTTTTCTTTAAACAATGTGAAACACTGTTTTCTTTGTTTATATAGGATTCATGGTAGTCTTAGTAGTGTCTTTCTTTAAGAGCTTTGTTGTTTGCTGTCGGACGAAAGAAGCAAAAACTTTGTTTTTCTAGGAGATATTAATATCGATATTCGGTCTAGATCAGTGTTTTTCAAACTTTTTGAATGCGCGACCCCCTAAACAATAAAAAATCTCTGGCGACCCCCGATCTATTACAAAATTTAAAGACAAGCCACTCAAAAAATTTCTGATCGACGTTCACAAAAGAAGGCGGAGAGCAGTAATAAGTATGTATTCAAAAGTTCAGCGGTTGCGTTGATATGTAATCATTTGGGTGAGTTTTATCAAAATTCAAATTGTTCAGCAATACCAGTTGAGTACGCAAGGACAATTTATTGAGATTATGAAATGTTTTTAAAATTCCTGAGCTCTAGAATCTGAAAAAAAGCCATTTTATGGATAATTTTTTTCTTTTAATTTCACGCTTATTTATTTTTGATATTTAAGCTCTTTTAAAAGCTTCAAGGGAACGACGAGAACTGTCTTATTGAGAAGATCAACAAATGATTCCTCTTAAAATATCGGTTGTAGTCAAAGTTTTCGAAGAGATTTCTTCAGATGAATCATTACGAGTAAACCATGACATTCTTTGCGTCAAGAGCCACCTTTTGGAACTTACCGCAAGGACAGAGTTAATGAGAGAAGTTACGAAGTTAATGTCATTCTAACTGATCGATTGACCATCGATAAAGATGAAAAAGAATAAAAATCCGCAAACCATCCATAATTACTCATTTTTTTTTGAATACTAGGGTGGACGGAGGCTAAAACTTTAAAATCTTTCAAAGATACCAATACGCCCACTATAGCAGGTATATAATACCGAAGTAGCCGATAGTGGTTATGCCCGATTTCCACGTGCTAAAAAACCACCCATTTATGAGAGACACTATGAAACTGCCAGAACGCACTTCATAGTAGTAAATTTTCGCTCTCATAATACTTCTTGAATACAACTAAGTTAACTTAACAAGTAGTTTACGCTTCCGTAGTGTTAATCGCATTGGATAGGTTGCTTTCCAGTGATTGCACCTACTAAGCCGTTCATTCGTGCGGCTTCACTCTACGTCGCTAGATCGAAGGGTCTTGTTCTTTGTAGTCGTCGCTCGTTGTTTACATCGTTAAGAGTCTCGCTGAGAGTACGGATCATTTCATTGTTGCAATGAACATGAAGGCGAGCATTTAGCTTTCGAGCAAAGTTTGTTACTTCTTCGCTCAAAGTTTGTTACTATTCCTAATATACCGTGGAGCATTCACAATTGCTCTTAGTGTCTTGTTTTGGAAAGCCTGCGACATGGACATGTTGCCTTGTTGCCAGGAAGGCCTTAACACTTGCCTGTATAAGAGCAGTTTGTTATATGTGCTTAATTTCGAAAATCTTCCGATAAGCCAATACATTTCCCTGAGCCTAATCTCGAGCTCGTCACGCTTCTTCTTTACGGTGGTTTCCACTTTAGTTTAGCGTCCAGTGTCATCCCTAGATATTTCGCTTCATTCGCATAAGGTATTTTTGCAGAATTTATGAACAGAGGTAAATTGTTAACCCTTCTCTAAGTGAAATTCACATGCATAGACTTGATCTCGTTAGGAGCGATTCGCCAAGTCTTCGTTCAGACACAAATTCTGTTCAATGCTCGTTGGAGGTTTCTCGTTGATGACTCGACTGATTCACCTGTTGCCAGGATGGCTGTAGTGTCCGCAAACGTGGCCACGACTGTCTCGTCATCTAGAGGTATGTCTCTTGTGTAGAGCAGGAACAGGGTCTGACCGAGGACGCTTCCCTGGCACGCCAGCACGAATTTGTTTGAAACTCGAGTATTCACTACTACTCCTAACACGAAAGAGTCTTCCTTCAAGATAGTTTTTCAATATTTTAAACATGTCTTCCGGCAAGTTTTGCCGTAGCTTAGTTTCAAGCCTTCGTGCCATACCTTGTCGAAGGCTTACGATACGTCGAGGAAAGCACTTGAACATATTTTTTTCCCTTCTAAGGCTTTTTCAATTTCATGCGTTATTCTGTAGACTTGATCTATTGTGGAACGGTTAGGTCTGAAACCTAACCTGATCTGATCCGGGATCAAGCGTCTTTCTGCAATTATTGGTTATAATCGCTTCAGCAGAAGTTTCTCGAATACTTTCAATATTATCGGCAGAAGCGATATGGGCCTATAAGATTTTTTATCATTTGCACATTTCCCCGGTTTTGGAACCATCATGACTTCAGAAACTTTCCATTGCCTTGGAACGTATAGAAGTCTAAGAGAAGCGTTTATCATATAAAGTAGCTTGCTTAGTGCCTTTTTTGGTAGTTCTTTCAATATTTCGCCAGTAATCAGGTCGTAACCCGGGGCCTTATTATTTTTAAGTTTGCTTGTTGTCTGTCGGAGTTCAACTAACGAAACTTTTTTCATTCTAAAGCTATCAGGTTCCGCATTGTTGATTTGAACGGCAGCCAACGGCGAATCGTCGAAAGGCTTGAATGTTTCTTCTAAATGTTCAGCAAACAAATTCGCTTTCTCTTTGTCTTCTCTTGCCCATTCGCTGTTAGCTTTTTTTATTGGTGCCGAGTGGATTATAGGTTTCTTGATAGACTTAACTGTTTTCCACAGCGAGTAGTTTGAGCTCCTGTCCGACGACAAGCCTTTAAGGTATTCAGTGGGGTCACGATTTTTAAAATCTTGCAACATTCCTTTCAGTTTGTTAGAGAGGTGGTTCAAGATGGCTTTGTCTGGGGAAGCCCTCGTGCCTTGCCGTCTTCTACGCGCTCTTCTCTTCTCACGAATCAATTCTTCGATTTCGAGCGGATATGTTGCGCCTACATGCCCGTCGGTGCTAACTGCGTTCTTTTGGGACGAAGTGTTGTTCCAAGCAACGGTCTTAATTGCTTCAATGAATTGGTCAACTGCGGATTCTAGCTCGAAAGGAGTTTTCAATGGCACAATCAAGCCAACACCATCCTTACAGTCCTTTCTGAAGGCGTCCCAGTTCAAGTTTTTGCTAGCTAATCTAGTAGCTCTTTCTATTTTCGCCAGTCTTCCACTCATCTTCAAGATTACTCCTGAGTGGTCTGAGCAAAGATCGTAACAGTCTTCGATTAGAGTAAGGTATTTGGGGTCAGGCTTTTTATTCCTATCGGTTATATCGACAAGATCAGGCTTTTTATTCCTATCGGTTGGCCAATATGTTGGCTTACCCGTGGAGAAAAAGTCCACCCCGCGCTTCATACTGTTTTTGTACAGCAATCTGCCTCTTGTTGAATTGCATCGTGAACCCCAAAAAGTATGCTTTGCGTTAAAGTCACCCCCAATGATAAAATTGGACCCAATGAAGTTACACACACGATCAAGATCATCCTCATACAGTCTATATCCTGGCGGAAAATAACAAGATGCAATGTTGTAATCTAAGCAGTCAATTTTTACAGAAACTGAACTGATCTGCATAGAGTCTAGCCCAACTTCTGTGTTCTTGAAGTGCTTTATGCAGTTCTTAATCTAGAGGGAGGAACCTCCTCTCGAATTTAGCGTAGGGTGATGTGCGTGATAGTCATTGTAACCTTTAAGTTTGGGTCTAGACCCGTTTTTAAGGTGAGTTTCCGTAATCATGCAAATATCAATATTATTTTTCCGTAGAAATACTTCTAGTTCGTCTATTTTATTCAGAAGGCCATTTGCATTCTATGTTAGTATTTTAAATAACTTTCATATTCATGTTCTCTTGTAATTTTTTCGAGGCTTAAACTCGAGCTTGCTCAGTTTGTCAAATATAGATTTCTTCTCCAAGATTACAGTGTCTCAGATTCTCCAAGATTACAGCGAGGATCTGAGACAATACATATGTTGTGGGCGATCTTGCCTTTTTTTCGTTTGCCGCAACCTGTGCGTATGATTTCGGTCCGACCAGTGGCGGTTTCTCCGCTGCACTTGAACTGGCGCTGCGCTTTTGTGGAGCTTTTACGCCTTTTGTTGACGCCTCCTTTGCCAATCTCACACTTTTGCTCGGCTTTGGCGTCTTTGGAGTCTTTGGCTTAGGAGTTTCAACAGTTTTTGGACGTCCTAGGCTTGGATTCTGACCTCGAGTATTTTTCTTAAGAGGTTCTCGTCCCTTTTGCAGCTCTATGCCTACTTCGCATCCTCGATAGTTTGCGGGGTGGTTTCCGTGGCAATTGGCGCAAACTGCTGGAGCCTTTATGTCAACTTTGCACTCTGTTGAGAGGTGTTTTCCGGCACATTTCACGCAACGTTGTTCTTTTTGGCAGTAGGCACTTGTGTGCCTGAATTCTTGGCATCGCTTACACTGTGGTATCAGTCTATTACCCTTTCGCATGGGTTCGATTTAAACCCTGATGTTGAGTATCATTTTCATTTTATAAATATCGTTTATGCTCTCAGTTCTTTCAAAGGAGAGCATAAAAAGTGGAAGGCCGCGTCTGATCACAGTGTCTCTTTCTCCTTCCGTGCGTTGTTTTTCCTTTTTAATGATATTGACGGCATCAATAATTTTAAGGCCTTTAGTTTTTACGTCTTTTACAACGACTTCTTTTGTGCATGATGGGTCGAGGCCCCTTACAATGACTCGCAGTGGTTTCTCGTACTTATTTTGATAAGTATACCACTCGATTATTTCTGCATTCAGTCTAAGAGACAGTGCGCGATAGGAATCGGCGTTGTCAACATTTACTTTCCACAAGTTATTTCGGTGCGAAGTAAGCTTATAGTTTTTTGTTCTCACCGTGTTTGCAAGAATGTTGCGCAATCTCCCGAACTCTGCTATCCCGACGATGTTTATTGCGGGAGGTGGACGAATTTTCGCTTCTGATTTGGCCTTGTCTGACCCAGAGGGCTTATCTTCTTTTTGCATTACTTCGGGAGAGGAATTCGCCTTACGCTTCTTGCTAGACCTTTTCCTTAAAACTGAATCGGTCTCAAGGGCAAGTTCGTCCTCGTCCGTGAAGTATTCGACTGCTGGTCGGTTCGGTGTTACACACTCTTTCGTTACCTCACAGTCTTTCGATAAACGAGTATTTTTAATATCCTCGTTTTCTTTTCGTGGAAGAGTCTCTCCATTTCAGTAAGCGTAGCTCGGAGTTCATTATTCTCCTTTTCTAAGCTCTTAATTTTCACTGAGTTCTGGTTTACCGGTGGACTGCTTTTTCGGGATATGTTCGATGTAGGTGGTGGTGATCGATTTAGTTTTGTCCTTTTTTAAAAAGGATTTATAAGCAATAAAAGGCTCTCCCCAGAATCCGTAGAGCCTGCCTCCGAAGAGGGTGGATTTTTCAGCATAGCTCGGTTACCACCTGGGTAATTAAATCTTTAGTTTTGTTGAATGCCATTTTTTTTGTAAGTTGCGGTTTTTATGAGAAATATGTAAGTCACTTCTTTTTCCTTTTTGAAACTCAGCCGCCATGGAGCAGCTTCGACAGAATCCGTTGCAACATTAAAGATTTCTTCTTCAGTCGGATTTTAGTCGGCTTTTACGACAGGCATACCTTACCTCAAGGCTATTCTAACCCCGACCTTGCAGGGGGAACAAAAAGAATATCTAAGATTCTTTTTGTTAATTAATTAATCTAAGAGACAGTGCGCTATAGAAATCGGCGTTATCAACATTGACTTTCCGCACGTTATTTCGGTGCGAAGTAAGCTTATAATTTTCTGTTCTCACCGTGTTTGCAAGAATGTTGCGCAATCTCTCGAAGTCTGCTATCCCGACGATGTTAATTGCGGGAGGTAGACGAATTTCCGCTTCTGGTTTAGCTTTGTTTGAGCCAGAGGGTTTATCTTCTATTTGTATTACTTCGGGAGAGGAATTCGCCTTACGCTTTTTGCTAGACCTTTTCTTTAAAGCTGTTTCCTCACAGTCTTTCGTTAGACGAGTATTAATATCCTCGTTTTCTTTTCGCAGAGTCAACTTCCATTTTAAGATCGTGAAGAGTCGCTCCATTTTAGTAAGCTTAGTTCGGAGTTCATTATTCTCCTTTTCTAAGCTCTTAATTTTCACTGAGTCCTGGTTTACCGGTGGACTGCTTTTTCCGGATATGTTCGATCTAGGTGGTGGTGATCGATTTAGTTTTGTCCTTTTCTCAAAAGGATGTATTAGCAATAAAAGGCTCTCCCCAAAATCCGTAGAGCCTGCCTCCGAAGAGAGTGGATTTTCCAGCATAGCTGCGCTGCCACCTGGGGTAATCAAATCTTTCGTTTTGTTCATTGCCATTTTTTTTAACTTGTCGTTTTTATGAGAAATAGGTAAGTCACTTCTATTTCCATTTTTAAATACAGCCGCCCCTTTGGAGACAGACGCCGACCAGTGAGCCGCACAATGTGTGACAGACGCTTCTGGATTTAAATTTAACCTTCAGATTCATCTATAAGTTAAAACCTTACTGCCAAAAGTTGCCCCAAATGGAGCAGCATCGACAGCATCCGTTGAAACATTAAAGAATACTTCTTCCGGTGGATTTTAGTCGGCTCTTACGACAGGCATACCTTACCTCAAGGCTATTCTGACCCCGACCTTGCAGGGGGCAATTACTCCATGAAGAGAAGAATAGACGAGCATATTCTGAGCTCAAAAAGAAGCCTTAAAATTGCTTGTGGGACTTGCCACTTCCTACTTTTTTGAGCACACATATCCTTAGGGTGTTTTGAGCTCACGACCCACCCCCAAACGCTGGTCTAGATCGTCTTCTGTTGATGATTATTTAATACTTTTAGCAAATAATGGCCTTGACTGCTGTATCGATGAACTCCAAACAGTGTCATGTTGATTTTCAGTCGCAATCTACTTCTAAGATAGACTTGGAAAAGTTGAATTGCCTATAATAACTTTATAATTAAACTTAGTTCCTCTATAACTTATTGTCGATCTACAGTCAAACTTAATTCTAAATCTAAAAAGTTAAAAGAGTGGATGAGTGAGTATCTCTTAAGGAAAGTGATGGAAATAAACAATCTTAGGCGAAAATGTTTGAGGAACCCAGATAACCTGCTAAAGTCTAGATAGAGTAGATCTAAAGAGTAGATCTAGATATCGAATGCAAGAATCTTGCGAAACAAATTAAGGAGCGTGCAGAGAGCTACTATTTAGCTCAACTTCAAAAACAAGGGAAACGTGAAGGGTGATTGGAATGTTGCCAATAAAATATTAAATCGCAGGTCGTTGGTCTTAACTAAATCTATCTCTACTAATGATAATGATTCAATTACCAGTGCAGCATTATTAATTATTATTTGGTAACTGAGAGGTTTTACTTTAACCCCATATCTTCGCTACATTCCATCATCAATTTATTGAAAAACTCTAGCTCTACTTCCTCGGATGGTATTTCTAGTTTTATTCTAAAGAAAATAGCTTTTAACGTTGTGGATGTACTTTCTCATATTTTTAATAAAAGTGTTTTCGCAGGAATCATTCCCAGTGGTCTTCAGGTTGCTGAAGTTATTCCTTTACTTAAAAAATCTAATCCTAGGGATATGAACAATTATAGGCCCATATATCTCTTGTCAGTGTTTTCCAAGATCTTTGAAAAGGCAATGAAGAAGAGGTTATTGCATTTAAAAAAAAAATAACTTTTTTAATATGGGTTTCGTGAAGGTAAATCCTTTCCTAACCTTTTACTGTTGCTCTTTTTGTGGACTTGACTAAAGCTTTCGACTTAGTTGATCACAGATTACTTTTAAATAAAATGTTTAATATTTAATTTCGAAAATGTTAAAACATTTTACAAGTAAACTAGCAAATTGCTTATTTAACATGTAAAATGCTTTTGGGATATATTTGAATAGCTTCAAATAAATTGCGGGAGTAGTCTCCACCTCAATTGGTGTTACACAACAGGTGTGACAGTTCAGTTTTAGTTTTCAATGCTTTTTATTTTGTTAATTCAGTAATTCTTACATGCTAGACAAAAATGCTTAAAACCAGCTTAATTAACTTAACTACTTAACATAACTTACTGACCCTTCGCGGACGGGGTTAATTCTTATAAACTATGTCTTTCGACCTAAACTAACTTTCATTACAATACTAAATATAAAATAACAAAATTAAAACTAAGAAAAATGTTTTGTTTTTAAAAAAAACTTAGTGGCCGAACTTTTATTTTTTATCTTACATATAAAACTTAAAGCTACCTTCAAATAAAAATAAAAATTAAACTAAGACTTAACCTAACTTAGCCTAACTTAAGTTATTAAGTAATTAAAAACGCACTTTTTTTTAATCAGTGCTGTGTTTTTTTTAATTTTTTGTTTGTTTTTTTCTGGTTTTTTGTTTGTTTTTTGTATCTTTTTTTTTTTTTGTGTTTATTTTTTTTAATAATAATCTTAAAGCTACCTTAACCTAGACACTTAAAAGCTAAGTAGGCTTCATGGCGACCGACTTGCCGAACTGAGAAGAGCTTAACTCGGATCAAAAGGGATCGACGAGGGAGGTCCCTCCGATAGCTACCAGAATTGCTGGTGTTGTCTATCAACGTCTCCGATATCACGAAAAGACACCGACCTACTGAATCGGAGACGCTCCTCAGCGCTCCGTGCTATGTCTCGGTAGTAGTTGAGTCGCCTGTCAACAGTTTTCCGAGCAACGTGGTAGATAAGGGGCACAGCCGATGTATCCTGGATCAGGCCTGCCTGGTCAAAATATAGAAACGCCTCTGGGGGTATAAAGCCATTCAGACGCACACTCTCATGATACATTAAATTTGGGTAATAAGACCCTGAGATCAGGCTGTTCATCGAGGCCATTGCTCTTGCAATGTGCCTTCGAGTCAGCTTAATTAGGAAATTATCCACTCTGATCAGATTCGCCCTATTGTATAGGACCTCATTGGAAAAGTACTTCGTGTACTCGGACTCCGGAGTTCGACATAAGCGAAGGCAAGTCCGAAGACAAGCCCTATCGAAAACTCTAATCCTTTCCATCCTACTTGCCCCTACGTTAAACCACACGGGGCAAACATATGCGAGCATGCGCCGGATAAGGGTCATGTAGCAGATAACCTTTACCCTCGCATCGAGTTGGTTGCTATGAAACAGTCTCTTTGTTAGGGCAAAGGTACGCCGCTCTGGATAAAGCAACATCTGCATGCTTGTTAAAATATAGATATTGGTCTAGCCAGAGTCCAAGGTATATGACTACATTTTTACACGCAAGTGGAAGCACGTCCTGTCCAGCGATAGCAAACTTCCGCCATTTCTAACGGCCAAAGACAACGGCGTTCTGAACATAATGGTTTCCGACTTCTGGAGATTGATCCTCGCAATATTGCTGGATTTTGTCGAAGTCACGCTGCAATAATGCTACAATTGCTACGATTTTAGACCCTGATATGTACGCGATCAAATCGTCGGCATACGCTATCGCAAAATGAATAGATCCTATCAGATCAGCCGTGTAAATATATAGAGAATTGGCGAATTAACCACTCGCTGTTGCACACCGTTCCTAATATCGAACAGTAGAAGTCACGTTGCCGTGTTTAACAACAAACTTTCTACCGGAGAGCATATTAAGCAACATGTATAGAAGAGGTTTGCTGATGCCTAACTTATTTAACTTGTAAGAGAGCGCTTCTTACCATGCGGTATCAAAGGCCTTCGCCAAGTCAACCAGGCAGGCAACCGTGCATTGGTTCTTGCTTTTGTACCATTGGATATTTGATACCAGCTTAGACATGTATAGTATCATCCCGCCTTGAAACCGAATTGTTTATCCGGTATTATATTATTGTCCTCAACCCACTTAATCATGGCTCTATTGATCACCTTTTCGAATACTTTGCTAATATTCGGAAATAGACTTATTGACCGAAGATTTGACGGATTGGAGTTATCCTTTCCCCTATAGGGGATCGGATGTACCACAGCTATTTTCCAATGCTCTGGATAATGTGCATTATTCAGGGCATTGTTGAACAGAGTGGCGTAGATTTCCACCGCTCCTGGAGGAAGATGTCGAAGCACAATGTTCGATATTCCATCGATTCCCACAGATTTCTTCTTTTTCAATGATTCAAAGATCGTTTGGAGTTCTACCTTCGATACGGACGGGGCCTGGACCCTTTCATTGGCGACGGCATTATATGACAAAAAGTCGTCATTGAACCCAGTAAAACCAGTATTCTCTTATCGCCAGTGTTCTAAGTCACTTCGAATGTAAAAGTTTTGAACCAGGACTCTTTCCAGGTTGTGATTCGGGCGAATGATAGGATTTACCTTGTATACGTCCTGGAAAGCAGTTCCTATAGCGTCCACTTTCTCCTGCGGATCTTCGACCACGAAAAAGTCTACTTTTTTTGTTCGTGTAGTGCGTCGAGTGTTGCATTACGGTAACTCTTATTGGATAGTCGTCGATACCGATGTATCGTACTGTCCATTGTTAGTTTAATTGTTTCATCCATTCGCCGTATGTGTCTGTCAATATCCTCGTTCGACAGATTCCTATTCGTCGGTGGATAAAGTGAGTTTGAGGAGAGTGCTCTTGTCGGAGCTCGGGCGAAGCGAGTCCAATGTGTTCTACCGTAGTTGTAAGAGTACGTTTGGAAAAACTCTGGGAATTGTTATTTCGGCACCTAGTCCGCAATGGTCGCTGTCATACAAAAATCTGCACAGACAGTTTATCGTTTGTCGGTCCACGTCAGTCAAATGGTGTGACAGTTTGATCGTCAGTTGGCCGTCACCCAAAAAAAAAGAAAATAAAAAGGTGGGTACCGTGAAAAAGAACAAATCTTTTTTTTTTCAGGTGACGATGGCAGGATTCGAACCCAGACCTCCGGCGTAGTAAGCACACACAGTAACCACTACGCCACGGCCACCGGGCCCGTCACCCAAGCCGCTACGAAAATAGACGCTTGGTAGCCTAGCGGTAGAGAACTCCACTAGCAAGCTGAAGGTTGCCGGTTAAACTCCCGGTTAAAGAAGCAGTTTTATTATACCCGACCCAGGGTATATTAAGTTTGATGTATAGTTTGTAACGCAGTGAAATAATCACCGTAGACCCCTAAGACCTTTTAGAGATATGAATGGGACCGACAGGAGAATCGATTAAGCCATGTCCGTCCGTCCGTCCATATGTAAACAACTTTTAGGCCTTAAATTTTAAGGCAGAGAGCTGAAATTTTGTGGGTTGGTTGGAAGTCCAGTCCTTCAGATCAAGTTTGAAAATAAGCTGAATCCGCCCACAGACACGCCCACTTTAGGCCTGTATGTGCGACCATCTCTAATTAAAAAAAATACATTTTGCAAATTTTAGCTATGTTACAATGGCGCTAGCGCATTTATTTTTGATACGTAACATTGCCTTATAATTGTCTTTAAGGTAGCCAAAAATTTTAGCTTTTTTATTGACCACGCCCACTTTTTAAGGGTTTTTTTAGCTTAAAATGACTGTTTTTCTAAATAAAATATATAAATGAAACTTGACAAAAAATTATATGGCAAAAGCTGTAGATATTAGCATTTTATAACTTTTATGTATAAATTGTATATGCCTCCGCCCACTTTTGTGGACGTGGCGTTAAAAAAAATGATTTTTTTTAGTTAAAACGGAGGAGATTTTGGCCGAAATGTATGCAACCACCTAGTATAAAGCATTCAACCGTTATGTTTTTATACCCCGCCCCCTTTTTGGAGGCGTGGCTGTTTTCTTTTTGGTATTGTCGGGTATTTTGCAATCCGCCGTAGATGGATTAAAGCTTTTGCATACCCACTGTTGCAACTTCCCACTTGTTTTTTTATTGAATTTTAATCTTTTAACTGGATTTCAATTTTATTTTAATCAAGCAACAAAATTTTAGTTTGTAAATCGGTACATGTTGTTGCCTTTTTATGTGTGCTGATAAGTTATTAAGTTTGCGTTAAAGATTCCTTGGTATATATATATATATCTATATACATAATTGTATTATTGTATAATTGTATTATGTAAAAAGTAAATTTAAAGCAACCGAAGGAGCAACCTGGATGGAGTGGCCACATCATCGCCAGTTGCAGAAATTTGTATCCGGTAAGGGGGATGGTATGTCGAAAACCTCGTCGAGTATTCGACATTTTAGACATGTCGAATACTTGTGGTAGATTACCAGTGTAGAATTGAGTAATCTACATGGATTTGTCGAAAACTAAATAAAACATTTCAATGTACAAACAATTTAACATAAATATAACAATTTAACATTAATATATACACTTAAATGTATCATGGATATTTATTTAATTTATTTTTTTTGGGAATTTGGTCGTGAATCGTCAATACCTTCCGAAACTGCTTGCATTTCGCCGCTGACGGGTTCATCCGTATCATATATGTGTGTACATTATCTTCAATGTCAGGGTCAGGAGGGCCAGTCCTTTCACTTCCCAACGATGTTGCCAGAACCACACACTTCGCTTTATAGGCGTGCATAATCGTGCAATATCAGACTAAATACATATATTACCGATGCTTAATCAAGCGGAGCTTTGCTGTGTTTAACTCATAATTCTTCTTGACTACAACTAAGTTAACTTAACAAGTAGTTTACGCTTACGTAGTGCTTATAGCGTTGGGTAGGTTGCTTTCCAGTGAATGCACCTACTGAAACCGTCAGTTCGTGCGGCTTCACCCTATGTCGCTAGATCGAAGAGTCTTGTTCTTTGTAGTCGTAGCTCGTTGTTTACATCGTTAAGAGTCTCGTTAAGAGTACAAATCATTTCATTGTTGCAATGAACATGAAGGCGAGCACTTAGCTTTCGACGACATCCAACAAGTTTATGTTCTACATACAGAAAAAAACAACGTATCAAATGCAAATGGAAGCATTGTTTATGCTCAGCTCTCATCGCATACAGTAAAGCAACAAATAATGTCCAAGAGGAAAACTGAGAGGGGAAGTTCATTCCCCTCTTCTTTGGGGAATCTTTATTCGCTGGTAACGAAAGTCATAGTACTTATATTAATCATTCGTTTACACACTACAATCACCCTTTGTATATGGCTGTAAAGATAGATTTGATTTCCTTTGCTTTAAGAATTCCCGACTACTTTTAAAAAAAGGTTGAAAATTGTGAATTTACTTACTTAAGGTGGTGCTACAGTCCGGGGTGGACCTGGGCCTCAGCCAACAAGTTTCGCCAGCCAGCTCTGTCTCTAGCTAGCCGTCTCCAGTTTCGCACGCGAAGTTGGCTGGGGTCCCCTTCCACTTGCGTGCGCCACCTGAGTCTCGGTGATCCTCTACCGCGCCGTCTCTGCGGTGTGGATTCGAAGATTTTCCGATGACCCAGCCATCGTAGACGTTGTGTTTTGACTCTTTTGGCTAGGTCGGTATCGCTGTACAGCCCGTACAGTTCGATGTTATATATCCTCTCCACTCTCCGTCTATGCAGACGGGACCGTAAATCGTCCGAAGAATTTTCATCTCGAAGCAGCCTAAAGTGTTTTCATCCGCCTTTGACAGGGTCCATGCTTCTGCACCGTAAAGCAGGACTGGGATGATGAGGGTCTTATACATGGACACTTTAGTTGCTCGAGAGAGGGCTTTGCTACTCAATTGCCTCCTTAGCCCAAAAAACAGCGATTGGCAACAGTTATTCTTCGTTTGATTTCAGCGCTGGTGTCATTGTCTGAATTGATAGCGGAACCCAGGTAAACAAACTCCCTAACTACCTCAAAATTATAGCTGGTGATGTTTTGTCCAAGACGTCGGTGTTGGGTGTCTCTTCTTGATGACAGCATATACTTGGTTTTGCCCTCATTGACTGCTTAACCCATATTCGTCGCTTCCATCCCAATACTCACGAAGGCTTCACTGACATCACGCTTTGTTCTACCGATTATGTCAATGTCGTCTGCGTATGCGAGTAGTTGGACGGACTTTTGAAAGATTGTACCTCTGGTGTTGCGCGAGAGCTCTGCACAATTCTCTCAAGTATGATGTTAAAGAAGTCGCATGACAGCGCGTCGCCTTGTCTAAATCCTTTTTTGTCGGTGAGTTCTTTGCCGACCTTGACGGAACAGCGTGAATTTTCCATCGTCATCCTGCACAGGCTGACGAGTTTGGCAGGGATGCCAAAACTAGACATTGCGCTATATAGCTCGTCTCTATAGATGCTGTCATACGCGGCCTTGAAATCGATGAAGAGGTGGTGTGTATCGATTTGGAATTCCTGGGTTTTCTCCAAGATCTGCCGCAGTGTGAATACTAAAATCTTTATTAAAAGAAATAAATTCAATGTAACTCAAATAAAAGGTGAATGACACAAAGTCTTACAATTGTGCTCAGGCACCACCCGTTCTCTCACAAGTCTTAAAAGGAAAAGAACGTGTTTTCAGCTAATAGGTTATAGATGACTTCTGTCTTTTTGAAGTCTTCTGACTTTCGTCAGGAAAGTGTTGACGGCTGGTGGCTTTGCCAGATGTGACGCAACATTCCCCCCTTCGTAAGTGTTCTGCGTCTTCAGCGATAACGTTTACCCCTTTCACGTCCAGTCTGGCCAACTTTACCACAGGCCGTGTCACGAAGCCACTTACTGTCTTCACGACTGCACTTCGAGCCTCGCCATCCTTTGATTTGTGCAGATCAACTATCCGCCCCTTCATCCAGGTATTTCTCTTCTTGCTTTCATCGACAATGATTACCACGTCACCCAAGGCCAGAGCTTCCATCGGTGGCTGAAACCATTTAGTGCGTCTTGTTATATAAGGTTTCCAAAATTGATTCGCCAGTTTATTTGAAAGGTTCCAATTTCTGCGCAGAGTCGAATCTGTGTCGTCTTCATCCCCTCGCTCTCGAATTCCACTTGAGCTTCCGAGCAGGAAGTCAATTGGAGTAAGAGCTTCACTTTCCGGCGAGTCAAGAGGCACATACGTCAAAGGTCGTGAGTTAAGGATGTGCTCGATGTCCACCAACAAATTGGTCTCTACCACGATGTCCATTAGTATTGTCTTCACGGAACGTATCATCCGTTCCGAAGCGCCTCCCATGTGAGGGAAGCCGGCGAAAGAATGACCACTCGATTGCTGAATACGTCTGCTCAAGCTTGTCGTATGAAATCGTCTCTACTTCCTCGATCAGGAAGCGACTTGCGCCTCGAAAGTTTGTGCCGTTGTCTGAAAGGATCCGCTATGGTACGCCACGTCGAGTTGTGGGTGAAAAGCACTCCCCATCGCTTCTCTCGTCGACGCCCAATTGCTACGTCCATGGGCACGAAGTAGTCCACACCTGTGTAAGGAAATGGTAAGGTGAATGGAGCCAATCGGTCTTCGTGTAGATCACCCATGGTAGGAGCAGCAGGTTGTGCTCTTTGATTACTGCACCATCGACAGTTCTTGGAGGCAGAACGGACCAAAACTCGGAGGCCCATCTGATTTACAACGATTTCATTCGCAAACAGTTTTGTAACCTCGTGGTTGCGCGGCATGATGATAGGGCGCTTCGGCCACAGTTTTTATTAGATCTACCCGCCCAGTTTCGCTCTTGTATGAAAGTCTCCTCTTGACAGATTCGAATTATGATCATCTCGGCAGCCTCAGCTTCTCGCATGTTCAGTAGAAACCATTCATTAGCTTTGATTTCAATGGAGCTTTTGACCGCCGAAGAAATCTCAGAACCGTTGAGAAACAACAAGTTTTCCCATTTACTGAAGTGACTTGGTTCCGGCGAAAAAGACTTTAGGTTGACAGCCTCTGAAGAATCAATCCCCACGTGATAGACCGCTTCGGACTGGGGTTTGACTGGCTCACAAAAGGTTGTATCTGGCCACTCCGTGTCAGATGAAATAAGAAACTTTGGCCCTGTGAACCTGCGTGAACGTGAATTGATTAGTGTAGACTTCGACCATTTGGTTCCATCGTCGGCTACGTTTTGTGCTGTTGGTACCCATCGCCACTCGCTAACCTTGGATCTTTCCAAAATTACGCCAATCCGCAGAGCGACAAACTGTTAACTTTCTGGCGTCCGATCTGATCCAATAAAAAACATTTCTTGAGTCGGTCCAATAGGTTCTGCTGTTAATTTTAGAACCAGACCCAGAACATCAGCCATCAGCTCTAGCCTCGGGATCGAGAGTGGTTTGAGCCGGGCCACCCGTGTTTTCGAGGCCACTATGGAACAGCAAACCTTTCCGTTAGTCTCAGCACGAAGAAACGCTACCGCAGCATATGCATTGATGCTCGCATCTACAAATATATGTAATTGAACGTCATTACTGGTACTTACAAGCACATAGCATCGTGGCAGCTGTATTGTACTGATTAATGGTAGAACTCGAACCCATTGCCACCAATCGCTACGATCGTCGTCTCGCACCGGCTCGCCCCAACTTACTTCTGAACGCCATATGTTTTGGAGGATGATTTTAGCTTGTAGAACGTAGAAACGCAATAGACCAAGCGGATCGAATATGGTCATAACAGTTTTCAGGATTTGACGTTTACTCGGGAAGGTACTTTCGTCGAAAACGGACTTATGAAATTTCTGAACGACGCCACCACAAACCCAATACTTTGCCGTGACTGACGTTAAACTCCTTGATGCATTTGTCATGTTGATTTGTTAGTCCAGTCAGCTTTGCCAGGACACTTCTTGAATTGGACGACCAGTTTCTCATTTCGAAACCACCAGACGAATCATTTCTTCCCCGGTTTCCACACTCTGAAGCCAGTCATCAACGTATGTATTCTGGATGATTGCTCTAACGGCGTCCGGTTCCTCTTGTTCCCATCTCTTTGCATTCATATTCCTGATGTAATTAGCTAGCGCTGGAGAACATGAGGCTCCAAAGGTCATGACACTCATCTCGAAAACCTCTGGTTCCCTGGATAAATCACCATCTCGCCACAAGAATTTCTGAGCAGCAATGTCTTCTTGACGAACTCGAACCTGATGAAACATCTCCCGTATGTCAACACAGAGTGCTACAGGTCTTTCTCAAAAGCGCAGGATAACGCCCACCGATAATGCCAGAAGATCAGGTCCCTTCATTAGGACTGTGTCGAGCGAAATATCATTGACTGTGGCGGCAGCATCCCACACAAGCCGCTTTTTGTTCTTGTTTGCATTCGTCACAGTAAATATTGGAATATACCATGACTTTCCACCAGCTGTTAATTGTTTGAAGATAATTTCTAGTTTTTTGTTTGTTTTTTGTATCTTTTTTTTTTGTTTTTTTTTTTTTAATAATAATGTTAAAGCTACCTTAAACTAGACACTAAAGAGCTATGTAGGCTTTATGGCGACCGACTTGCCGAACTGAGAAGAGCTTAACTCGGATCAAAAGGGATCGACGAGGGAGGTCCCTCCGATAGCTACCAGAATTGCTGGTGTTGTTTATCAACGTTGCCGATATCACGAGAGGACAACAATCTCACCACATCAACGTAGTCCCAAGGATTTAATGTTAAATTGTAGTTCGTATACTAAATCCTTTTATGTAGTGCATACAATATTCGTAGTCTCCGTAGTAATTTCGATTTATTAACTTGCAATATGGATTCCTTTAAAAACTTGCCCAATGTAATCTTGGTCTCTGAAATTTGGATATTCTCAAATGAAATTGAAAATTATAGTTTGCCGAGTTACAATTTTTAAACGAATCCTGCGGGTGGATACAATTGCGTAGACTAAAATCTTTATAAAAAGAAACAAATTCAATTAAACTCAAATAAAAGGTGAATGATACAAAATCTTACAATCGTGCTCAGGCACCACCCATTCTCTGACAATTCCTAAAAGGAAAAGAACTTGTTATCAGCTAATAGGTTATAGATGACTTCTGTCTATTTGAAGTTTTCTGACTTTCATCAGGAAGTGTTGACGGGCTGGTGGCTTTGCCAGATGTGACGCAACATTCCCCCTTTCGTAAATGTTCTGCTGCGTCTTCAGCGATAACGTTAACCCTTTCACGTCCGGTCTGGCCAACTTTACCACAGGCCGTGTCACGAAGCCACTTACTGTCTTCACGACTGCACTTCGAGCTTCGCCATCCTTTGATTTGTGCAGATCAACTATCCGCCCCTTCATCCAGGTATTTCTCTTCTTGCTTTCATCGACAATGATGACCACGTCACCCAAGGCCAGAGCTTCCATCGGTGGCTGAAACCATTTAGGGCATCTTGTTATATAAGGCAAATACTCACGCACCCAACGTTTCCAAAATTGATTCGCCAGTTTATTTGAAAGGTTCCAATTTCTGCGCAGAGTCGAACCTGTGTCGTCTTCATCCCCTCGCTCTCGAATTCCACCTGAGCTTCCGAGCAGGAAGTGAATTGGAGTAAGAGCTTCACTTTCCGGCGAGTCTAGAGGCACATACGTCAAAGGTCGTGAGTTAAGGATGAGCTCCGATGTCCGCCAACAAATTGGTCTTTACCAGGATGTCCATTAGTATTGTCTTCACGGAACGTATCATCCGTTCCCAAGCGCCTCCCATGTGAGGGGAAGCCGTCATTTGTGCTGTTGGTACCCATCGCCACTAGCTAACCTTGGATCCTTCCAAAATTTCGCCAATCCCCAGAGCGACAAACTGTTGAAACCTTCTAGCCCGATCTGATTAAAAAAAAAAAAAAAACACTTGAGTCGGTCCAAAAGGTGTTAATTTTAATTGACATTTCGGTTTCAATTAGTGCAGCAAGTCGTATCCCCAGAACAGCAGCCATCAGCTCTAGCCTCGGAATCGAGAGTGGTTTGAGCCGGGCCACCCGTGCTTTCGAGGCCACTATGGAACAGCAAACCTTTCCCTTAGTCTCAGCACGAAGAAACGCTACCGCAGCTTATGCATTGATGCTCGCATCTACAAATTTATGTAATTGAACGTCATTACTGGTACTTACAAGCGGATAGCATCGTGGCAGCTGTATTGTACTGACTAATGGTAGAACTCGAACCCATCGCCACCAATCGCTACGATCGTCGTCTCGCACCGGCTCGTCCCAACTTACTTCTGAACGCCATATGTTTTGGAGGATGATCTTAGCTTGTACAACGTAGAAACCCAATAGACCGAGCGGATCGAATATGGTCATAACAGTTTTCAGGATCTGACGTTTACTCGGGAAGGTACTTTCGTCGAGAACGTACTTATCAAATTTCTGGACGACAGTCAGCTCATCAGTCCTAGGACGCCACCACAAACCCAATACTTTCTCGTGACTGACGTTAAACTCCTCGACGCATTTGTCATGTTGATTTGTTAGTCCAGTCAGCTTTGCCAGGACACTTCTTGAATTGGACGACCAGTTTCTCATTTCGAAACCACCATCTTGATGAATACGCTTAACTGCAGTCGCCAGACGAATCATTTCTTCCCCGGTTTCCACACTCTGAAGCCAGTCATCAACGTATGTATTCTGGATGATTGCTCTAACGGCGTCCGGTTCCTCTTGTTCCCATCTCTTTGCGTTCATATTCTTGATGTAGTTAGCTAGCGCTGGAGAAGATGAGGCTCCAAAGGTCATGACACTCAGCTCGAAAACCTCTGGTTCCTTGGATAAATCACCATCTCGCCACAAGAATTTCTGAGCAGCAAGGTCTTCTTGACGAACTCGATCCTGATGAAACATCTCCCGTATGTCAACTTAGAGTGCTACAAACCTTTCTCGAAAGCGCAGGATAACGCCCACCAAAGATGCCAGAAGATCAGGTCCCTTCATTAGGACTGTGTTGAGCGAAATATCATTGACTCTGGCGGCAGCATCCGACACAAGCCGCTTTTTGTTCTTGTTTGCATTCATCACAGTAAATATTTGAATCCACCAGCTGTTAATTCCTGTCTACCAAGTCGCCTTACGTAGCCTTTGTTTTCGTAGCTACGGATCGTTTCCATTAAAAACGTCTTCAACTCTGGATCCCGTTTCATTTTCAGCTCCAAGTATTCAAGTCGGCGCTTTGCCATTGCAAAGGAATTGGGTATATCAATGCTGTCGTACTTCCAAAGCAGTCCAATTTCCCACCTCTTTTCTGCAGCCCAATACTTTGATGTTGTTTCCATAATACGCATAGCTCGTTAATTTTCCTTGGACTGCAGAGCACTAATTGTTGCCGAAACACCAACAGAATCCCGGAAAAAAATAGGACTTCATCATGTCGTCCATGCTCTCTTCAGAATCGCATGGACATAAATGGACATAAATGCAGAAGACTGTGAATCACCTCTTTTGACTCACTGTCTCTGCCGTAAACGCCCCATCCAAGTCTGCATCTCGTCGCAATAAGTCCATGTCCTTCTGCTTCGCGTGTCTCCAAAGGCATACCGACCTTGGCATTGTCGAGGCCGATGAGGATTCGGGCTTTCGCACCGTTGTACGGCTGAATCGGTAGCCCCCGCAAGTGCTGGTGCCCATGTAGCATATCTGCATCGAGTGACTGTACTGGCAGATACAAGGTTCTAATTGTGCGTACGTTTCGTAGGTCGAATCTATGAGCGCTAGGCTCAAACGATGAAATACCAAGGCTAACAACTAATCTGCTTCGTTATGAGTGATATCTCCAGTCCATTTGAAACACAGTTCCTTCGATGGTCCAGATAGTCCTAGCTCTGAAGCGATACTATTTTCCATTAATGTACATGCGGCACCTTCGTCGATGCGAGCGTATGTATCCAGAGTCTTGGTAGTTCCATACAGCTTCACTGGAATGTACCGAAACAAAGTCTTCCTTTGTTCCTTTGAATGAAACAATACCGCAGGCGCCTGTGGCGGATTGTTGACTGCAGCGCTATCAGCTTGGATTTTGTTGGCTTGAGGTTGCTTCTGAGCATTCGTGTGTAGCAAGAAATGATGTGGCATTTTACAGTTGTCAACTCCACATTGCTTTCGCACGTTGCAACGTCTTACTTGCACGCATGAAACGCCAACGTTCCGGAGTAGAAAATGACCGAAAATGACCTCTTCGCAATCTGAGAGTCGATGCGCTTGATGGCATTTGGCACAGATGGCATGCTGCGGTGAAGAATTCGGCCTCGGCTCAATCACCTCGTGAACCAAAATTCGTTGCTTCGGTTGTGTTGTTGCCGGTCCAATTGTTGTCACCCGGCTGGCACAGGTAGCTAGAGCAAAGAGCCATTTGTCAAAGGCTGCCATGTCAATCCGCCCTAATGATAGCTGATGGCGGCCCAAATCGAGCTTCAAATCGCTGGGCAGCTTGCTCACCAAGTCGGCTAGCAATACTGGGTCGTTGAGATAATCCACGAAACCTACAGCTGAAATTGTAGCACAGTAGTTTTGCACAGACAATGCGAAATTAATCAACGTCTCCAACTTCCGCTGCATTGACTCATAGATGACATCAGGACGTCCGAATAACATCTTCATTGTTTCCATTGCAGATGAAACAGTTGCTGGCGTCATGAGTATACCTCGTACTGCTTCTTGTGCTGGTCCTTTTAGGCACTTTTGCAACCGAAGAAGATTTTCCTGATCGGTAAATCCACACCGCTCGGTTGACTGGCAGTAACTAGTGATGAATAGCGGCCACTCCTCAGGCCTTTCGTAGAAATTGGGCAAATCTTTCGCGATAACTTGTCGCGGGGAAATTTGCGAAAGAATGATGTCTGGTGAAGTCTATATGCTGAAGTCATATTTCTCCACGACCTACCTTCCCTGTTAGCAAAGTTGTTTGTGCCTGCGACACTGGGTATCGAGGATGGCACCGCTATCGGTGATTGCGGCGTAAACTGTGCAGCCACATTGACGAAAGAGGATGGAGGATAGACACAAAATCCAGTCGCGGCGGCTGGCACATACAAACTACCTTCATGCGCAGCGGCTGTGTTGCTTGCATATATATTGCACCCGTTGCACAGATCTGAACGGTGCTACTGTTGACTGGGGTGAGTTATCGGTCTCGATCTAGAATCGAAAGCAGAAACTGCTGTGTGCGACACAATTAGAGTTACAATAATAATTGTAGTATTTTGGTTGAATATGTCATGCGGCTGTGAGGATAGCGCAGAATGGGGCTGGCGGAAGTCGATATTGATGTTGATTATTAAGCATCGTGGAATGCAGCAAGTTGTTCGCTTTAGCACCTCGAACTTGTTGTGATGCAGACGAATGTAATCCGTCGTAACCTTGTAAACATTCGAAGGGATTCGACATCGGCGCACACGTGGCCACGGCGATGGCTGTGGAGATCGCTACGGCTGACAATTTTTCTTTAGGCTCGTAAATTGACGATGGTACTTGCGATAGTAGCTGGGCCGGCGGTAGTGACGGTGTCATCTGGCTCCAAGTTGCTCGTAGAGCAATTACTGGACGTAGGTTCTGCTTCACGCATTGTTGTCTCGTCTTCAATTTTGCAGCATCAATTTTGTCCGTAGCGGGTTGCAAGGATCGGTATTTGTTGCGATTCACACAAGGACGAAGTGTTAGATTGTGACAGGTGTTTGTGAAGGGTGCAAGTTAATTTGCGAATCCACAATTACCTCCGATTATATTCGCAAAGCCACAATTTTTTTAGAGTGTTGTGAATTTGGGCCGGGTGCAGTAAAACACTTACTTTCAGTGGATACAATTGCGCATACCCACCCGTTCTCTCACAAGTCTTAAAAGGAAAAGAACGTGTTTTCAGCTAATAGGTTATAGATGACTGCTGTCTATTTGAAGTTTTCTGACTTTCGTCCAGATGAAACACTTAGATTGACAACACTTGAACACTTGAACCTAGGATAAGATTGAACACTTAGATTCAAGTGTTTATTGATAAATTTTCTGTTTTCCTTGACACTGGGCGGGACTCAAATCTTTTCGTTTTGGGAGATATAAATTTAGATTACTTAACTCTAAGTCCGCCTTTGGATTGTTATTGCCTTCTTTTAGCTCAGTAAGGATTTTTAACTTTTATTAACGAGCCCACAAGTCCAGCCACAGGAACTTGTGTTGATCACGTTTTTGGTCGTTTCTCAAGAATTTCTCAAAAAGACTGTTCCACGGCTGGCATAGTCCTTGATCTGGGTGTCACAGATCATTGTATGACAGGTTTTGTTATATATTAAAATAGTGATTTTCAGAGCAATCCTAAACCGAGCGAAGACTTAAGTAAAATCGACTTTGTGAAATTGAATTTTGAACTTCTTTGTGTTGATTGGGAAGATGTTTTTGCAATGCAAGTCTCTTCCAAGGCGTGTGCCTTATTTTTGTCAAAATTAAAAAGCTACATTTGTAACTCTACACAATACGTCACAATAACCAGTGAGTAAGTGCTACAGTGTGTACGCAGAAGTTACAGTCCATAAAACGGACCGTTGAATACCCCATCCTAACCCATATTGTAAAATGCTGATGGCATAGTTATTTTTTGACATTTTATGTGTAATGCAAACTTCGAAAAGGGGCGTGGTCCAACCGCCCCTAATTGCAAACTATTAATTATAAGATATTTCCACAGATATTTCTTCCAAGTTACACTTAAATGTACGTAAAAATGCAATTTTTTGGTTCAAATTCAATATTTTTGAAAAATCGACCCCACCCCTGAAGGGGGGCGTGGCTAAAAACTTTTTATGAACGAAATCTGAACTAAAGTCTCGTTTACCTAACCTGCTACTTTTTTGTTTCATGCTTTCCTAAATTAGGGCCAGTCGAAATTAAGTTTTTCTGCAAAATTTTAGGTTTTTCTTCAATTCTGCCTCCAAATGTGGGCGGTGCCCAAAGTCTTGTATTAACAAAATGTGGAATTAAGCGTGTTCTACATGAAATATTAAGCATGATATGAAATATTAAGGTGATTGCGGCGTAAACTGTGCAGCCACATTGACGAAAGAGGATGGAGGATAGACACAAAATTCAGTTGCGGCGGCTGGCACATACAAACTACCTTCATGCGCAGCTGCTGTGTTGCTTGCATATATATTGTACCCGTTGCACAGATCTGAACGGTGCTGCTGTTGACTGGGGTGAGTTATCAGTCTCGATCTAGAATCGAAAGCAGAAACTGTGCTGTGTGCGACACTATTGGTGTTACAGTAATAATTGTAGTATTTCGGTTAAATATGTCATGCGGCTGTGGGGGTAACACAGAATGGGGCTGGGGGAAGTCGAACTTTGCTCGATTGATGTCGATGATATTATTAAGCATCGTGGAATGCAGCAAGTTGTTCGCTGTAGCACCTCGAACTTGTTGTGATGCAGACGAATTTACTAAATGTAATCCCACCACCCCTGCAAGGTCGGGGTTAGAATAGCCTTGAGGTAAGGTATGCCTGTCGTAAGAGCCGACTAAAATCCACCGGAAGAAATATTCTTTAATGTTTCAACGGATGCTATCGATGCTGCTTTTAACTTATAGATGAATCTGAAGGTTAAATTAAAATCCAGAAACGTCTGTCACACATTGTGCGGCTCACTGGTCGGCGTCTGTCTCCAAAGGGGCGGCTGTATTTAAAAATGAAAATAGAAGTGACTTACCTATTTCTCATAAAAACGACAGGTTAAAAAAAAAATGGCAATGAACAAAACGAAAGATTTGATTACCCCAGGTGGCAGCCCAGCTATGCTGGAAAATCCACCCTCTTCGGAGGCAGGCTCTACGGATTCTGGGGAGAGCCTTTTATTGCTTATAAATCCTTTTGAGAAGAGGACAAAACTAAATCGATCACCACCACCTAGATCGAACATATCCGGAAAAAGCAGTTCACCGGTTAACCAGGACTCTGTGAAAATTAAGAGCTTAGAAAAGGAGAATAATGAACTCCGAGCTAAGCTTATTGAAATGGAGCGACTCTTCCAAGATCTAAAAATGGAAGTTGACTCTCTGCGAAAAGAAAACGAGGATATTAAAAATACTCGTTTAACGAAAGACTGTGAGGTAACGAAAGAGTGTGTAACACCGAACCGACCAGCAGTCGAATACTTCACGGACGAGGACGAACTTGCACTTGAGACCGATTCAGTCTTAAGGAAAAGGTCTAGCAAGAAGCGAAAGGGGAATTCCTCTCCCGAAGTAATACAAAAAGAATATAAGCCCTCTGGCTCAAACAAGGCTAAACCAGAAGCGAAAATTCGTCCACCTCCCGCAATAAACATCGTCGGGATAGCAGACTTTGGGAGATTGCGCAACCTTCTTGCAAACACGGTGAGAACAGAAAACTATAAGCTTACCTCGCACCGAAATAACGTGTGGAAAGTAAATGTTGACAACGCCGATTCCTATCGCGCACTGTCTCTTAGACTGAATGCAGAAATAATCGAGTGGTATACTTATCAAAATAAGTACGAGAAACCACTGCGAGTCATTGTAAGGGGGCTCCACCCATCATGCACAAAAGAAGACGTTGTAAAAGACGTAAAAAATAAAGGCCTTAAAATTATTGATGCCGTCAATATCATTAAAAAGGAAGAGCAACGCACGGAAGGAGAAAGAGACACTGTGATCAGACGCGGCCTTCCAATTTTTATGCTCTCCTTTGAAAGAACTGAGAGCATAAACGATATTTATAAAATAAAAATGATACTTAACATCAGGGTTAAAATCGAACCCATGCGAAAGGGCAATAGACTGATACCACAGTGTAAGCGATGCCAAGAATTCAGGCACACAAGTGCCTACTGCCAAAAAGAACCACGTTACGTGAAATGTGCCGGAAAACACCTGTCAACAGAGTGCAAAGTTGACATAAAGGCTCTAGCAGTTTGCGCCAATTGCCACGGAAACCACGCCGCGAACTATCGAGGATGCGAAGTAGCCATAGAGCTGCAAAAGGGACGAGAACCTCTTAAGGAAAATACTAGAGGTCAGAATCAAAGCCTAGGACGCCCAAAACCTGCTAAACTCCTAAGCCAAAGACTCCAAAGACGCCAAAGCCGATCAAAAGTGCGAGATTGGCAAAGGAGCCGTCGACAAAAGGCGTAAAAGCTCCAGAAAAGAGCGGCGCCAGCTCAAGTGCAGCGGAGAAACCACCACTGGTCGGACCGAAATCATACGCACAGGTTACGGCAAACGAAAACAAGGTCCTCGCTGTAATCTTGGAGAAACTTGAGGATCAGACTAAAATCAACAAAGTTATAATTGACAAACTGAGCAGGCTCGAGTTTAAGCCTCGGAAAAATTACAAGAGAACATGAATATGAAACAGTTATTTAAAATACTAACATGCAAAGGGAATGCAAACGGCCTTCTGAATAAAATAGACGAACTAGAAGTATTTCTACGGAAAAACAATATTGATATTTGCATGATTACGGAAACTCACCTTAAAAACGGGTCTACACCCAAACTTTAAGGCTACAATAACTATCACGCACATCACCCTTCGCAAAATTCGAGAGGAGGATCCTCCCTCTACATTAAGAACTGCATAAAGCACTTCAAGAACACAGAAGTTGAGCTAGACTCTATGCAGATCAGTTTAGTTTCTGTAAAAATTGACTGCTTAGATAACAACATTGCATCTTGTTATTTCCCGCCAGGATATAGACTGGTGGAAGACGATCTTGATCGTATGTATGACTTCATTGGGTCCAATTTTATAATTGGGGGTGACTTTAACGCGAAGCATACTTTTTGGGGCTCACGATGCAATTCAACAAGAGGCAGATTACTGTGCAAAAATAGTATGAAGCGTGGGGTGGACTTTTTCTCCACGGGTAAGCCAACATATTGGCCAACCGATAGGAATAAAAAGCCTGACCTTGTCGATTTTTTCATCGCTAAAGGGTACCCCATATACCTTAGGCGAATTGAAGAGTGTTATGATCTTTGCTCAGACCACTCAGGAGTTATCTTGAAGATGGGTGGAAGACTGGCGAAAATAGAAAGAGCTCCTAGATTAGCTAGCAAAAACATGAACTGGGACGCCCCCCCCAGACAAAACCCTATTGAACCACCTCTCTAACAAACTGAAAGGAATTTTGCAAGATCTTAAAAATCGTGAGACCACTGAATACCTTGAAGGCTTGTCGGCGGATAGGAGCTCAAACTACTCGCTGTGGAAAGCAGTTAAGTATATCAAGAAACCTATAATCCACTCGGCACCAATAAAAAAAGCTAACGGCGAATGGGCAAGAGAAGACAAAGAGAAAGCGAATTTGTTTGCTGAACATTTAGAAGAAACATTCAAGCCTTTCGACGGTGCGCCGTTGGCTGACGTTCTAAACAACAACGGGGAACCTGGTAGCTTTAGAATGAAAAAAGTTTCGTTAGTTGAACTCCGACAGACAATTAGCAAACTTAAAAATAATAAGGCCCCGGGTTACGACCTGATCACTGGCGAAATATTAAAAGAGCTACCAAAAAAGGCATTAGTCAAGCTACTTTATATGATAAACGCTTCTCTTAGACTTCTATACGTTCCAAGACAATGGAAAGTTGCTGAAGTCATTGTGGTTCCTAAACCGGGGAAATGCGCAAATGATAAAAAATCTTATAGGCCCATATCGCTTCTGCCGATAATATCGAAAGTATTCGAGAAACTTCTGCTGAAGCGATTACAACCAATAATTGCAGAAAGACGCTTGATCCCGGATCATCAATTCGGTTTCAGACCTAACCATTCCACAATAGATCAAGTCTACAGAATAACGCAT
The DNA here is from genome assembly GCA_947623515.1 of Neoascia interrupta. Classification (NCBI taxonomy): domain Eukaryota; kingdom Metazoa; phylum Arthropoda; class Insecta; order Diptera; family Syrphidae; genus Neoascia; species Neoascia interrupta. The sequence continues at coordinate 107,097,977 of OX392462.1, forward strand.
GAAATTGAAAAAGCCTTAGAAGGGAAAAAAATATGTTCAAGTGCTTTCCTCGACGTATCGCAAGCCTTCGACAAGGTATGGCACGAGGACTTGAAATATAAGCTACGGCAAAACTTGCCGGAAGACATGTTTAAAATATTGGAAAATTATCTTGAAAGCAGACTCTTTCGTGTTAGGTGTAGTAGTGAATACTCGAGTTTCAAGCAAATTCGGGCTGGCGTACCCCAGGGAAGCGTCCTCGGTCCGACCCTGTTCCTGCTCTACACAAGAGACATACCTCTAGATGACGAGACAGTCGTGGCCACGTTTGCGGACGATACGGCCATCCTGGCAACAGGTGGATCAGTCGAGTCATCAACGAGAAACCTCCAACGAGCATTGGACAGAATTTGTGTCTGGACGAAGACTTGGCGAATCGCTCTTAACGAGAACAAGTCTACGCATGTGAATTTCACTTACAGAAGGGTTAACAATTTCCCTCTGTTTATAAATTCTGTACAAATACCTTATGCAAATGAAGCGAAGTATCTAGGGATGACAATGGACGCTAAACTAAGGTGGAAACCACACGTAAAGAAGAAGCGTGACGAGCTCGAGATTAGGCTCAGGGAAATTTATTGGCTTATCGGAAGATTTTCTAAATTAAGCACATATAACAAACTGCTCAAAGAACAAGACCCTTCGATCTAGCGACGTAGGGTGAAGCCGCATGAATGAACGGCTTAGTAGGTGCATTCACTGGAAAGCAACCTATCCAATGCGATCAACACTATGGAAGCGTAAACTACTTGTTAAGTTAACTTAGTTGTAGTCAAGAAGTATTATGAGAGAGCGAAAATTTACAACTATGAAGTGCGTTCTGGCAGTTTCATAGTGTCTCTCATAAATGGGTCGTTTTTTAGCACGTGGAAATCGGGCATAACCAATATCGGCTACTTCGGTATTATGTACCTGCTATAGTGGGCGTATTGGTATCTTTGAAAGATTTTGGAGTTTTAGTCTCCGTCCATCCTAGTATTCAAAAAAAAAAAATGTAATCCCTCATAACCTTGTAACCCTACGAAGCGATTCGACATCGGCGCACAAGTTGCTCGTAGGGCAACTACCGGACGCAGGTTCTGCTTTACGCATTGTTGGCTCGTCTTGGGCATCAATTTTGTCCGTAGCAGGTTGCAAGGATCGGTATTTGTTGCGATTCACACGAGGACGAAGTGTTGGATTGTGACAGGTGTTTGTGAAGGGTGCAAGTTAATTTGCGAACCCACAATTACCTCGGATTATATTCGCAAAGCCACAATTATTTTAGAATGTTGAGAATTTGGGCCGGGTGCAGTAAAACACTTACTTTCAGTGGATACAATTGCGTATACTAAAATCTTTATTTATTTTTTTTTTAATACTAGGGTGGACGGAGGCTAAAATTCCAAAATCTTTCAAAGATACCAATACGCCCACTATAGCAGGTATATAATACCGAAGTGGCTGATATTGGTTGTGCCCGATTTCCACGTGCTAAAAAAACCACCCATTTATGAGAGACACTATGAAACTGCCAGAACGCACTTCATAGTAAATAGTAAATTTTCGCTCTCTCATAATACTTCTTGACTACAACTTAGTTAACTTAACAAGTAGTTTACGCTTCCGTAGTGCTTATCGCATTGGGTAGGTTGCTATCCAGTGAATGCACCTACTAAGCCGTTCATTCGTCCGGCTTCACCCTAAGTCGCTAGATCGAAGGTTCTTGTTCTTTGTAGTCGTCGCTCGTTGTTTACATCGTTAAGAGTCTCGTTGAGAGTACGGATCATGGCATTGTTGCAGTGAACATAAAGGCGAGCATTAAGCTTTCGAGCAAAGTTTGTTACTTCTTCACTCACGGTAGCTATTCCTATATCTCTGTGAATGTCACTATTCCTGATATACCATGGAGCATTCACAATTGCTCTTAGCGTCTTGTTTTTGAAAGTCTGCAACATGGACATGTTGCTCGGCTTGGTACAACCCCAAAGTTGTATACCGTATGTCCAGGACGGCCTTAACACCTGCCTGTACAAGAGCAGTTTGTTATATATGCTTAATTTCGAAAATCTTCCGACAAGCCAATACATTTCCCTGAGCCTAATCTCGAGCTCGTTACGCTTCTTCTTTACGTGTGGTTTCCACCTTAGTTTAGCGTCCAGTGTCATCCCTAGATACCATAAGTCTTCGTCCAGACACAAATTCTGAACAGTGCTCGTTGGAGGTTTCTCGTTGATGACTCGACTGATTCACCTGTTGCCAGGATGGCCGTATCGTCCGCAAACGTGGCCAGGACAGTCTCGTCATCTAGAGGTATGTCTCTCTTGTAGAGCAGGAACAGGGTCGGACCGAGGACGCTTCCCTGGGGTACTCCAGCCCGAATTTGCTTGAAACTCGAGTATTCACTACTACACCTAACACGAAAGAGTCTGCTTTCAAGATAATTTTCCAATATTTTGAACATGTCTTCCGGCAAGTTTTGACGTAGCTTATATTTCAAGCCTTCGTGCCATACCTTGTCGAAGGCTTGCGATACGTCGAGGAAAGCACTTGAACATATTTTTTTCCCTTCTAAGGATTTTTCAATTTCATGCGTTATTCTGTAGACTTGATCTATTGTGGAATGGTTAGGTGTGAAACCGAATTGATGATTCGGGATCAAGCGTCTTTCTGCAATTATTGGTTGCAATCGCCTCAGCAGAAGTTTCTCGAATACTTTCGATATTATCGGCAGAAGCGATATGGGCCTATAAGATTTTTTATCATTTGCGCATTTCCCCGGTTTTGGAACCATAATGACTTCAGCAACTTTCCATTGTCTTGGAACGTATAGAAGTCTAAGAGAAGCGTTTATCATATAAAGTAGCTTGACTTATGCCATTTTTGGTAGCTCTTTCAATATTTCGCCAGTGATCAGGTCGTAACCCGGGGCCTTATTATTTTTAAATTTGCTAATTGTCTGTCGGAGTTCAACCAACGAAACTTTTTTCATTCTAAAGCTATCAGGTTCCGCGTTGTTGTTTAGAACGTCAGCCAACGGCGGACCGTCGAAAGGCTTGAATAATTCTTCTAAATGTTCAGCAAACAAATTTGCTTTCTCTTTGTCTTCTCTTGCCCATTCGCCGTTGGCTTTTTTTATTGGTGCCGAGTGGATTATAGGTTTCTTCATAGACTTAACTGCTTTCCACAGCGAGTAGTTTGAGCTCCTATCCGCCGACAAGCCTTCAAAGTATTCAGTGGTCTCACGATTTTTAAGATCGTGCAACATTCCTTTCAATTTGTTAGAGAGGTGGTTCAAGAGGGTTTTGTCTTGGGGAGCCCTCGTGCCTTGCCATCTCCTACGCGCTCTTCTCTTTTCACGTATCAATTCTTCGATTTCGAGCGGATATGTTTTACGTACATGCCCGTCAGTGCTAACTGCGTTCTTTTGGGACGAATTGTTGTTCCAAGCAGCGCTCTGAATTGCTTCAATGAATTTGTCAACTGCGGTTTCTAACTCGAAGCTTTCAATGGCACATTCAAGCCAACACCCTCCTTACAGTTTCTGAAGGCGTCCCAGTTCATGTTTTTGCTAGCTAATATAGGAGCTCTTTCTATTTTCGCCAGTCCTCCACCCATCTTCAAGATAACTCCTGAGTGGTCTAAGCAAAGATCATAACACTCTTCAATTCGCGTAAGGTATTTGGGGTACCCTTTAGCGATGAAAAAATCGACAAGGTCAGGCCTTTATTCCTATCGGTTGGCCAATATGTTGGCTTACCCGTGCAGAAAAAGTCCACCCACGCTTCATACTATTTTTGTACAGTAATCTGCCTCTTGTTGAATTGCATCGTGAACCCCAAAAAGTATGCTTCGCGTTAAAGTAACCCCCAATGATAAAATTGGACCCAATGAAGTCATACATACGATCAAGATCGTCTTCCAGCAGTCTATATCCTGGCGGGAAATAACAAGATGCAATGTTATAATCTAAGCATTCAATTTTTACAGAAACTGAACTGATCTGCATGGAGTCTAGCTCAACTTCTGTGTTCTTAAGTGCTTTATGCAGTTCTTAATGTAGAGGGCGGATCCTCCTCTCGAATTTTGCGAAGGGTGATGTGCGTGATAGTCATTGTAACCTTTTAGTTTGGGTGTAGACCCGTTTTTAAGATGAGTTTCCGTGATCATGCAAATATCAATGTTTTTCAGTAGAAATAGGCCGTTTGCATTCCATGTTAGTATTTTAAATAACTGTTTCATATTCATGTTCTCTTGTAATTTTTTCGAGGCTTAAACTCGAGCTTGCTCAGTTTGTCAAATATAACTTTGTTGATTTTAGTCTGATCCTCAAGTTTCTCCAAGATTCAGCGAGGATCTGAGACACTGCAACTGGTGTGGGCGATCTTGCCTTGTTTTCGTTTGCCGCAACCTGTGCGTATGATTTCGGTCCGACCAGTGGCGGTTTCTCCGCTGCACTTGAACTGGCGCCGCTCTTTTGTGGAGCTTTTACGCCTTTTGTCGACGCCTCCTTTGCCAATCTCGCACTTTTGATCGGCTTTGGCGTCTTTGGAGTCTTTGGCCTAGGAGTTTCAGCATGTTTTGGGCGTCCTAGGCTTTGGTTCTGACCTCTAGTATTTTCCTTAAGAGGTTCTCGTCCCTTTTGCAGCTCTATGGCTACTTCGCATCCTCGATAGTTTGCGGGGTGGTTTCCGTGGCAATAGGCGCAAACTGCTCAAAGGATAGACATGTGCACTCAAGAGGATACAAGCATCCACAGGTTTTCTAAACCCACCTCTGTCTATCAACTCCTACTCTCACCTCCCCGTGGTGAACACCGGGTGCCTAGTACCTCAACTGGAGATTGGGTTCCAACCCCTTTGGAAGGTTGTTGGGGGTAGCAGACGAGAGAGGGGGGGAGGAGTGTTCCCACTAAGGCACTTCTCCTTGCATCCGGACGGCAGCGGAGGAATTCCCCAGATGGAATCAACGGTGGCGTCCATAGTTCCAGTCAGGCCGAACTACTTAGTGAACACCTTATATGGGCTACTACGACGTATTCGGAGCTCAGGCCTATAAGGAGCGGGCTATCCGGCTCTCCGTCCTTAGAGCTAAGCAAAGGATCTGGTCCTCCAGGTTGGGGGTCGTGCCGTCGGGGTGACTTCCCGGCCACGTAAAGAAACACCAGTCACGAAGCGGAAACAAGCCTCGGATTCGGACGGATTTACTGTTGACGACCAATGCAAACGAGAAAAGGACAACGAGCTCCGGATCTGCACGTGGAATGTTAGGTCCCTTAACAGACCACGTGCAGCCGAGCAACTAGCGGAGGCCCTTAACGACTGCAAGGCAGACATTACTGCCATCCAAGAAATGCGGTGGGACGGGCCGGGCAAAAGAAGGATGAAAAACTGCGACATCTACTACGGCGACTGCTATCGGCATCAAAGACAGCGCCTATTTGGATGTGGTTTCGTTGTTGGAGGCAGACTTAGGCAAAAAGTCTTGAGCTTCAACCCTGTAAGCGAGCGCCTCGCGACGATCCGCATCAAGGCTAAATTCGCCAACATTAGCCTGATATGCGCACATGCCCCCACAGAGGAGAAAGATGACGAGACCAAAGATATGTTCTACGAGCTCCTGGACAAAACTTATGAGCAGTGCCCTAGCTACGACATTAAAATTGTCCTAGGCGATTTTAATGCCAAGCTAGGAAGGGAGGGCATCTTTGGTCGTACTGTCGGAAAGTATAGCCTGCACGACACGACCTCCGATAACGGATTCAGGCTGATCGACTTTGCTGCGGGGCGACACGTTGTGGTAGCTAGTACACAGTTCCCGCATCTCAATATCCACAAAGGGACATGGAGATCTCCCGATCAATCAACCGTCAACCAGATTGACCATATTGCGATCGACGCAAGGCACTCCTCCAGTATCATGGATGTCCGAACTTTCCGAGGGGCCAACATTGACTCGGATCACTACCTTGTTGTAGCCAAGGTACGGCTGCGGATATCCCGACCAGCGCCAAGTAATGGAAATACTGTGAGGAAGTTTGACGTCGGCCGACTACAATCGCAAGAGATCGCCAGGTCCTTCTCCAACCGAGTCTCTCAAAACCTTCTACGAAGTCCTATGCAACCAGCATCAAGTATTGATAGCCAGTGGCAACATTGCCAAAATGCCATCAGAGACGCCGCCTCTGAAGTGCTGGGTTTCACACGGCGACCACAACGAAACCCCTGGTTTGACGATGAATGCCGGCAAGCACATGCAGCTAAACAGGAAGCATACAAAGCGGCGCTGCACAGAAGGACTAGAGCTGCTCGCGAGCTCTACGAGCAGAGGAGGAGAGAGGAGCACCGGCTTCTCCGAAGGAAAAAGAGAGAGCACGAGAAGCGCGCGGTTGAAGAGATAGAGAGATGTTACAACAGGAATGAGGTTAGAAAGTTTTACCAAAGGATCAAAAGGTCCTGCCAAGGGTATAAACTTCGAACTGAAGCCTGTAAGGACCATCAAGGGAACATCGTTGTAGAATCGCAGTCGGTGCTGAGGATTTGGAAAGACCACTTCTGCAGACTGTATAACGGCGAGGAAGAGCCAAATACCGCTGTCAGGCAGAACGAACCATTCAACCCGGGCGAAGACGTTACCGACGAAGCATACGAACGATACCGCCCACCCGACCTGGAGGAGGTGAAAGTAGCTGTGTCTAAGCTCAAGTGCAACAAAGCAGCCGGAGCAGACGGCCTAGCTGCCGAACTTTTTAAATCCGCTGGCGATGAGCTGGTTAGGAGCATGCACCAGCTCATCTGCAAGATATGGTCGGAAGAAAGCATGCCCGACGCATGGAACCTCAGCATTGTTTGCCCGATCCTGAAGAAAGGAGACCCTCTGAGTTGTGCCAACTACAGAGGCATAAGTCTTCTTAACATCGCATACAAGATCTTTTCTGCTGTACTGTGTGAACGCCTGAAGCCGTTTGTCAACAATCTGATAGGCACATATCAGTGTGGCTTTAGGCCAGGAAAGTCCACCATCGATCAAATATTCACACTGCGGCAGATCTTGGAGAAAACCCAGGAATTCCAAATCGATACACACCACCTCTTCATCGATTTCAAGGCCGCGTATGACAGCATCTATAGAGACGAGCTATATAGCGCAATGTCTAGTTTTGGCATCCCTGCCAAACTCGTCAGTCTGTGCAGGATGACGATGGAAAACTCACGCTGTTCCGTCAAGGTCGGCAAAGACCTCACCGACCCCTTTGATGTCAAAAAAGGATTTAGACAAGGCGACGCGCTGTCATGCGACTTCTTTAACATCATACTTGAGAGAATTGTGCAGAACTCTCGCGCCAACACCAGAGGTACAATCTTTCAAAAGTCCGTTCAACTACTTGCATACGCAGACGACATTGACATAATCGGTAGAACAAAGCGTGATGTCAGTGAAGCCTTCGTGAGTATTGGGACGGAAGCGGCGAATATGGGTTTAGCAGTCAATGAGGGCAAAACCAAGTATATGCTGTCATCAAGAAAAGACACCCAACACCGACGTCTTGGACAAAACATCACCATCGACAGCTATAACTTTGAGGTAGTTAGGGACTTTGTCTACCTTGGTTCCGCTATCAATTCAGACAATGACACCAGCGCTGAAATCAAACGAAGGATAACTCTTGCCAATCGCTGTTTCTTTGGGCTAAGAAGGCAATTGAGTAGCAAAGCCCTCTCTCGAGCAACTAAAGTGTCCATGTATAAGACCCTCATCATCCCAGTCCTGCTTTACGGTGCAGAAGCATGGACTCTGTCAAAGGCGGATGAAAACACTTTAGGCTGCTTCGAGAGGAAAATTCTTCGGACGATTTACGGTCCCGTCTGCATAGACGGAGAGTGGAGGAGGAGATATAACATCGAACTGTACGGGCTGTACAGCGATACCGACCTAGCCAAAAGAGTCAAAACACAACGTCTACGATGGCTGGGTCATTTAGAGCGGATGGACACCAACGCCCCGGCCCGGAAAATCTTCGAATCCACACCGCAGGGACGACGCGGTAGAGGAGCACCGAGACTCAGGTGGCGCACGCAAGTGGAAGGGGACCTCAGCCAACTTCGCGTGCGAAACTGGAGACGGCTAGCTAGAGACAGAGCTGGCTGGCGAAGCTTGTTGGCCGAGGCCCAGGTCCACCCCGGACTGTAGCGCCACCTTAAGTAAGTAAGTAAGGCGCAAACTGCTGGAGCCTTTATGTCAACTTTGCACTCTGTAGACAGGTGTTTTCCGGCACATTTCACGCAATGTGGTTCTTTTTGGCAGTAGGCACTTGTGTGCCTGAATTCTTGGCATCGCTTACACTGTGGTATCAGTCTATTGCCCTTTCGCATGGGTTCGATTTTTACCCTGATGTTAAGTATCATTTTTATTTTATAAATATCGTTTATGCTCTCAGTTCTTTCAAAGGAGAGCATAAAAATTGGAAGGCCGCGTCTGATCACAGTGTCTCTTTCTCCTTCCGTGCGTTGCTTTTCCTTTTTAATGATATTGACGGCGTCAATAATTGTAAGGCCTTTATTTTTTACGTCTTTTACAACGTCTTCTTTTGTACATGATGGGTGGAGCCTCCTTACAATGACTCACAGTGGTTTTTCGTACTTATTTTGATAAGTATACCAACGATTTTTTCTGCATTCAGTCTAAGAGACAGTGCGCGATAGGAATCGGCGTTGTCAACATTTACTTTCCACACGTTATTTCGGTGCGAAGTAAGCTTATAGTTTTCTGTTCTCACCGTGTTTGCAAGAAGGGTGCGCAATCTCCCAAAGTCTGCTATCCCGACGATGTTTATTGCGGGAGGTGGACGAATTTTCGCTTCTGGTTTAGCCTTGTTTGAGCCAGAGGGCTTAACTTCTTTTTATATTACTTCGGGAGAGGAATTCGCCTTTCGCTTCTTGCTAGACCTTTTCCTTAAGACTGAATCGGTGCAATCAAGTGCAAGTTCGTCCTCGTCCGTGAAGTATTCGACTGCTGGTCGGTTCGGTGTTACACACTCTTTCGTTAAACGAGTATTTTTAATATCCTCGTTTTCTTTTCGCAGAGAGTCAACTTCCATTTTTAGATCTTGGAAGAGTCGCTCCATTTCAGTAAGCTTAGCTCGGAGTTCATTATTCTCCTTTTCTAAGCTCTTAATTTTCACAGAGTCCTGGTTTACCGGTGTGCTGCTTTTTCCGGATATGTTCGATCTAGGTGGTGGTGATCAATTTAGTTTTGTCCTTTTCTCAAAAGGATTTATAAGCAATAAAAGGCTCTCCCCAGAATCCGTAGAGCCTGCCTCCGAAGAGGGTGGACTTTCCAGCATAGCTGCGCTGCCACCTGGGGTAATCAAATCTTTCGTTTTGTTCATTGCCATTTTTTTTTTTAACTTGTCGTTTTTATGAGAAATAGGTAAATCACTTCTATTTCCATTTTTAAATACAGCCGCCCCTTTGGAGACAGACGCCGACCAGTGAGCCGCTCAATGTGTGACAGACGCTTCTGGATTTAAATTTAACCTTCAGATTCATCTATAAGTTAAAACCTTACTGCCAAAAGTTGCCCCAAATGGAGCAGCATCGACAGCATCCGTTGAAACATTAAAGAATATTTCTTCCGGTGGATTTTAGTCGGCTTTTACGACAGGCATACTATACCTCAAGGCTATTCTAACCCCGACCTTGCAGGGATAAAAAATCTTAAAAATCTTTAAAAACTTTATTAAAAGAAATAAATTCAATGTAACTCAAATAAAAGGTGAATGTTACAAAGTCTTACAATTGTGCTCAGGCGCCACCCGTTCTCTCACAAGTCTTAAAAGGAAAAGAACGTGTTTTCAGCTAATAGGTTATAGATGCTGTTATAGACTGCTGTCTATTTGAAGTTTTCTGACTTTCGTCCAGATGTGACGCAACAATAGGTTCAAGTGTTTATTGATGAATTTTCTGTTTTCCTTGACAGTGGGCGGGACTCAAATCTTTTCCTTTTGGGAGGTATAAATTTAGATTACTTAACTCCAAGTCCGTCTTTAAATTGTTATTGCCTTCTTTTAGCTCAGTATGGATTTTTAACTTTTATTAACGAGCCCACAAGTCCAGCCACAGGAACTTGTATTGATCACGTTTTGGGTCGTTTCTCAAGAATTTGTCAAAAAGACTGTTCCACGGCTGGCATAGTCTTTGATCTGGGTATTACAGATCATTGTATGACAGGTTTTGTTATATATTAAAATAGTGATTTTCAGAGCAATCCTAAACCGAGCGAAGACTTAAGTAAAATCGACTTTGTGAAATTGAATTTTGAACTTCTTTGTGCTGATTGGGAAGATGTTTTTGCAATGCAAGTCTCTTCCAGGGCGTATGCCTTAGTTTTGTCAAAATTAAAAAGCTACATTTGTAACTACACAATACGTCACAATAACCAGTGAGTAAGTGTTACAGTGTGTACGCAGAAGTTACAGTCCATAAAACGGACCGTTGAATACCCCATCCTATCCCATATTGTAAAATGCTGATGGCATAGTTATTTTTTGACATTTTATATGTAATTCAAACTTCGAAAAGGGGCGTGGTCCAACCACCCCTAATTACAAACTTTTAATTATAAGATATTTCCACAGATATTTCTTCCAAGTTACACTTAAATGTACGTAAAAATGCAATTTTTTGGTTCAAATTCAATATTTTTGAAAAATCGACCCCGCCCCTGAAGGGGGGCGTGGCTAAAAACTTTTTATGAACGAAATCTGAACTAAAGTCTCGTTTACCTAACCTGCTACTTTTTTGTTTCATGCTTTCCTAAATTAGGGCCAGTCGAAATAAGTAAGTTTTTCTGCAAAATTTTAGGTTTTTCTTCAATTCTGCCTCCAAATGTGGGGGGGCCCAAAGTCTTGTATTAACAAAATGTGGAATTAAGCGTGTTCTACATAAAATATCAAGCAAATCTTTTTCAATTTCGAGCAAAAATATTGAGTAAACTGCATTTGAAATTTACCCTTAAAATAGATGCCACGCCCACTAGAGGAGGTTTACCATTTAAATTTGTCGTTTTTGTGTCTTACATTCACTAGGAGATGCTTAATATCAAATTTCAGCCTTTTAGACCGTCTTACAGTTTTGAAAACTCTGGAGGCAGTTGCACATTTAGACCGATTGTGGGCGTGTCTTTGGGTGGATTTCATAAATTTTTACACTTGTACTGGTGAAGTCTATATGCTGAAGTCATATTTCTCCACAACGTACCTACCCTGTTAGCAAAGTTGTTTGTGCCTGCGACACTGGGTAGCGAGGATGGCACCCCTATCGGTGATTGCGGCGTAAACTGTGCAGCCACATTGACGAAAGAGAAAGCAGAAACTGTGCTATGTGCGACACTATTGGAGATACAATAATAATTGTAGTATTTCGGTTAAATATGTCATGCGGCTGTGAGGGTAGCGCAGAATGGGGCTGGGGGAAGTCGAACTTTGCTCGATTGATGTCGATGATATTATTTAGCATCGTGGAATGCAGCAAGTTGTTCGCTGTAGCACCTCGAACTTGTTGTGATGCAGACGAATTTACTAAATGTAATCCCTTATAACCTTGTAACCCTTCGAAGGGATTCGACATCGGCGCACACGTGGCCACGGCGACGGCTGTGGAGAACGCTACGGCTGCCAATTTTTCTTTAGGCTCGTAAATTGACGATGGAACTCCGAGTGGCGTATCATTAGCTGCTGATATCGCGATAATTGCGATAGTAGCAAGGCCGGCGGTAGTGACGGTGTCGTTTGGCTCCAAGTTGCTCGTAGAGCAACTACCGGGCGTAGGTTCTGCTTCACGCATTGTTGGCTCGTCTTGGGCATCAATTTTGTCCGTAGCAGGTTGCAAGGATCGGTATTTGTTGCGATTCACACGAGGACGAAGTGTTGGATTGTGACAGGTGTTTGTGAAGGGTGCAAGTTAATTTGCGAACCCACAATTACCTCGGATTATATTCGCAAAGCCACAATTATTTGCGAATGTTGAGAATTTGGGCCGGGTGCAGTAAAATACTTACTTTCAGTGGATACAATTGCGTATACTAAAATCTTTATTTTTATTTTATTTTTTAATACTAGGGTAGACGGAGGCTAAAACTCCAAAATCTTTCAAAGATACCAATACGCCCACTATAGCAGGTATATAATACCGAAGTGGCTGATATTGGTTATGCCCGATTTCCACGTGCTAAAAAAACCACCCATTTATGAGAGACACTATGAAACTGCCAGAACGCACTTCATAGTAAATAGTAAATTTTCGCTCTCTCATAATACTTCTTGACTACAACTAAGTTAACTTAACAAGTAGTTTACGCTTCCGTAGTGCTTATCGCATTGGGTAGGTTGCTATCCAGTGAATGCACCTACTAAGCCGTTCATTCGTGCGGCTTCACCCTAAGTCGCTAGATCGAAGGTTCTTGTTCTTTGTAGTCGTCGCTCGTTGTTTACATCGTTAAGAGTCTTGTTGAGAGTACGGATCATGGCATTGTTGCAATGAACATAAAGGCGAGCATTAAGCTTTCGAGCAAAGTTTGTTACTTCTTCGCTCACGGTAGCTATTCCTAAATCTCTGTGAATGTCACCTGATATACCATGGAGCATTCACAATTGCTCTTAGCATCTTGTTTTTGAAAGTCTGCAACATGGACATGTTGCTCGGCTTGGTACAACCCCAAAGTTGTATACCGTATGTCCAGGACGGCTTTAACACCTGCCTGTACAAGAACAGTTTGTTATATATGCTTAATTTCGAAAATCTTCCGACAAGCCAATACATTTCCCTGAGCCTAATCTCGAGCTCGTCACGCTTCTTCTTTACGTGTGGTTTCCACCTTAGTTTAGCGTCCAGTGTCATCCCTAGATACCATAAGTCTTCGTCCAGACACAAATTCTGTCCAATGCTCGTTGGAGGTTTCTCGTTGATGACTCGACTGATTCACCTGTTGCCAGGATGACCGTATCGTCCGCAAACGTGGCCACGACAGTCTCGTCATCTAGAGGTATGTCTCTCGTGTAGAGCAGGAACAGGGTCGGACCGAGGACGCTTCCCTGGGGTACTCCAGCCCGAATTTTCTTGAAACTCGAGTATTCACTACTTACACCTAACACGAAAGAGTCTGCTTTCAAGATAGTTTTCCAATATTTTAAACATGTCTTTCGGCAAGTCTTGCCGTAGCTTATATTTCAAGCCTTCGTGCCATACCTTGTCGAAGGCTTGCGATACGTCGAGGAAAGCACTTGAACTTATTTTTATCAATTTCATGCGTTATTCTGTAGACTTGATCTATTGTGGAATGGTTAGGTCTGAAACCGAATTGATTATTCGGGATCAAGCGTCTTTCTGCAATTATTGGTTGCAATCGCCTCAGCAGAAGTTTCTCGAATACTTTCGATATTATCGGCAGAAGCGATATGGGCCTATAAGATTTTTTATCATTTGCGCATTTCCCCGGTTTTGGAACCATAATGACTTCAGCAACTTTCCATTGTCTTGGAACGTATAGAAGTCTAAGAGAAGCGTTTATCATATAAAGTAGCTTGACTAATGCCTATTTTGGTAGCTCTTTCAATATTTCGCCAGTGATCAGGTCGTAACCCGGGGCCTTATTATTTTTAAGTTTGCTAATTGTCTGTCGGAGTTCAACCAACAAAATTTTTTTCATTCTAAAGCTATCAGGTTCCGCGTTGTTGTTTAGAACGTCAGCCAACGGCGGACCGTCGAAAGGCTTGAATAATTCTTCTAAATGTTCAGCAAACAAATTTGCTTTCTCTTTGTCTTCTCTTGCCCATTCGCCGTTGGCTTTTTTTATTGGTGCCGAGTGGGCTATAGGTTTCTTGATAGACTTAACTGCTTTCCACAGCGAGTAGTTTGAGCTCCTATCCGCCGACAAGCCTTCAAAGTATTCAGTGGTCTCACAATTTTTAAGATCGTGCAACATTCCTTTCAATTTGTTAGAGAGGTGGTTCAAGAGGGTTTTGTCTTGGGGAGCCCTCGTGCCTTGCCATCTCCTACGCGCTCTTCTCTTTTCACGTATCAATTCTTCGATTTCGAGCGGATATGTTTTACGTACATGCCCGTCAGTGCTAACTGCGTTCTTTTGGGACGAATTGTTGTTCCAAGCAGCGCTCTGAATTGCTTCAATGAATTTGTCAACTGCGGTTTCTAACTCGAAAGGAGTTTTCAATGTGCCATTCAGCCATCAAGCCAACACCCTCTTTACAGTTTCTGAAGGCGTCCCAGTTCATGTTTTTGCTAGCTAATCTAGGAACTCTTTCTATTTTCGCCAGTCTTCCACCCATCCTCAAGATAACTCCTGAGTGGTCTAAGCAAAGATCATAACACTCTTCAATTCGCGTAAGGTATTTGGGGTACCCTTTAGCGATGAAAAAATCGACAAGGTCAGGCCTTTATTCCTATCGGTTGGCCAATATGTTGGCTTACCCGTGGAGAAAAAGTCCACCCACGCTTCATACTATTTTTGTACAGTAATCTGCCTCTTGTTGAATTGCATCGTGAACCCCAAAAAGTATGCTTCGCGTTAAAGTCACCCCCAATGATAAAATTGGACCCAATGAAGTCATACATACGATCAAGATCGTCTTCCAGCAGTCTATATCCTGGCGGGAAATAACAAGATGCAATGTTATAATCTAAGCATTCAATCTTTACAGAAACTGAACTGATCTGCATAGAGTCTAGCTCAACTTCTGTGTTCTTAAGTGCTTTATGCAGTTCTTAATGTAGAGGGAGGCTCCTCCTCTCGAATTTTGCGAAGGGTGATGTGCGTGATAGTCATTGTAACCTTTTAGTTTGGGTGTAGACCCGTTTTTAAGATGAGTTTCCGTAATCATGCAAATATCAATGTTTTTCCGTAGAAATAGGCCGTTTGCATTCCATGTTAGTATTTTAAATAACTGTTTCATATTCATGTTCTCTTGTAATTTTTTCGAGGCTTAAACTCGAGCTTGCTCAGTTTGTCAAATATAACTTTGTTGATTTTAGTCTGATCCTCAAGTTTCTCCAAGATTACAGCGAGGATCTGAGACACTGCAACTGTTGTGGGCGATCTTGCCTTGTTTTCGTTTGCCGCAACCTGTGCGTATGATTTCGGTCCGACCAGTGGTGGTTTCTCCGCTGCACTTGAACTGGCGCCGCTCTTTTCTGGAGCTTTTACGCCTTTTGTCGACGCCTCCCTTGCCAATCTCGCACTTTTGATCGGCTTTGGCGTCTTTGGAGTCTTTGGCTTAGGAGCTTCAGCAGGTTTTGGGCGTCCTAGGCTTTGATTCTGACCTCTAGTATTTTCCTTAAGAGGTTCTCGTCCCTTTTGCAGCTCTATGGCTACTTCGTATCCTCGATAGTTTGCGGGGTAGTTTCCGTGGCAATCGGCGCAAACTGCTGGAGTCTTTATGTCAACTTTGCACTCTGTTGACAGGTGTTTTCCGGCACATTTTACGCAACGTGGTTCTTTTTGGCAGTAGGCACTTGTGTGCCTGAATTCTTGGCATCGCTTACGCTGTGGTATCAGTCTATTGCCCTTTCGCATGGGTTCGATTTTAACCCTGATGTTAAGTATCATTTTTATTTTATAAATATCGTTTATGCTCTCAGTTCTTTTAAAGGAGAGCATAAAAATTGTAAGGCCGCGTCTGATCACAGTGTCTCTTTCTCCTTCCGTGCGTTGCTTTTCCTTTTTAATGATATTGACAGCGTCAATAATTGTAAGGCCTTTATTTTTTACGTCTTTTACAACGTCTTCTTTTGTGCATGATGGGTGGAGCCCCCTTATAATGACTCGCAGTGGTTTTTCGTACTTAT
The DNA here is from genome assembly GCA_947623515.1 of Neoascia interrupta. NCBI lineage: Eukaryota > Metazoa > Arthropoda > Insecta > Diptera > Syrphidae > Neoascia > Neoascia interrupta. Next base: position 107,113,852 of record OX392462.1, read on the forward strand.
TTTGATAAGTATACCACTCGATTTTTTCTGCATTCAGTCTAAAAGACAGTGCGCGATAGGAATCGGCGTTGTCAACATTTACTTTCCACACGTTATTTCGGTGCGAAGTAAGCTTATAGTTTTCTGTTCTCACCGTGTTTGCAAGAAGGGTGCGCAATCTCCCAAAGTCGCTATCCCGACGATGTTTATTGCGGTAGGTGGACGAATTTTCGCTTCTGGTTTAGCCTTGTTTGAGCCAGAGGGCTTATCTTCTTTTTGTATTACTTCGGGAGAGGAATTCGCCTTTCGCTTCTTGCTAGACCTTTTCCTTAAGACTGAATCGGTCTCAAGTGCAAGTTGGTCCTCGGCCGTGAAGTATTCGACTGCTGGTCGGTTCGGTGTTACACACTCTTTCGTTACCTCACAGTCTTTCGTTAAACGAGTATTTTTAATATCCTCGTTTTCTTTTCGCAGAGAGTCTTCCATTTTTAGATCTTGGAAGAGTCGCTCCATTTCAGTAAGCTTAGCTCGGAGTTCATTATTCTCCTTTTCTAAGCTCTTAATTTTCACAGAGTCCTGGTTTACCGGTGTACTGCTTTTTCCGGATATGTTCGATCTAGGTGGTGGTGATCGATTTAGTTTTGTCCTTTTCTCAAAAGGATTTATAAGCAATAAAAGGCTCTCCCCAGAATCCGAAGAGCCTGCCTCCGAAGAGGGTGGACTTTCCAGCATAGCTGCGCTGCGACCTGGGGTAATCAAATCTTTCGTTTTGTTCATTGCCATTTTTTTTTTTAACTTGTCGTTTTTATGAGAAATAGGTAAGTCAGTTCTATTTCCATTTTTAAATACAGCCGCCCCTTTGGAGACAGACGCCGACCAGTGAGCCGCTTAATGTGTGACAGACGCTTCTGGATTTAAATTTAACCTTCAGATTCATCTATAAGTTAAAACCTTACTGCCAAAAGTTGCCCCAAATGGAGCAGCATCGACAGCATCCGTTGAAACATTAAAGAATATTTCTTCCGGTGGATTTTAGTCGGCTTTTACGACAGGCATACTATACCTCAAGGCTATTCTAACCCCGACCTTGCAGGGATAAAAAATCTTAAAAATCTTTAAAATCTTTATTAAAAGAAATAAATTCAATGTAACTCAAATAAAAGGTGAATGTTACAAAGTCTTACAATTGTGCTCAGGCGCCACCCGTTCTCTCACAAGTCTTAAAAGGAAAAGAACGTGTTTTCAGCTAATAGGTTATAGATGCTGTTATAGACTGCTGTCTATTTGAAGTTTTCTGACTTTCGTCCAGATGTGACGCAACAATAGGTTCAAGTGTTTATTGATGAATTTTCTGTTTTCCTTGACAGTGGGCGGGACTCAAATCTTTTCCTTTTGGGAGGTATAAATTTTGATTACTTAACTCCAAGTCCGTCTTTAGATTGTTATTGCCTTTTTTTAGCTCAGTATGGATATTTAACTTTTATTAACGAGCCCACAAGTCCAGCCACATGAACTAGTATTGATCACGTTTTTGGTCGTTTCTCAAGAATTTGTCAAAAAGACTGTTCCACGGTTGGCATAGTCTTTGATCTGGGTATCACAGATCATTGTATGACAGGTTTTGTTATATATTAAAATAGTGATTTTCAGAGCAATCCTTAACCGAGCGAAGGATGTGTAAAATCGACTTTGTGAAATTTAATTTTGAACTTCTTTGTGCTGATTGGGAAGATGTTTTTGCAATGCAAGTCTCTTCCGGCGTATGCCTTATTTTTGTCAAAATTAAAAAGCTACATTTGTAACTCTACACAATACGTCACAATAACCAGTGAGTAAGTGCTACAGTGTGTACGCAGAAGTTACAGTCCATAAAACGGACCGTTGAATACCCCATCCTATCCCATATTGTAAAATGCTGATGGCATAGTTATTTTTTGACACTTTATATGTAATTCAAACTTCGAAAAGGGGCGTGGTCCAACCACCCCTTATTACAAACTATTAATTATAAGATATTTCCACAGATATTTCTTCCAAGTTACACTTAAATGTACGTAAAAATGTAATTTTGTGGTTCAAATTCAATATTTTTGAAAAATCGACCCCTAAAGGGGGGCGTGGCTAAAAACTTTTTATGAACGAAATCTGAACTAAAGTCTCGTTTACCTAACCTGCTACTTTTTTGTTTCATGCTTTCCTAAATTAGGGCCAGTCGAAATTAAGTTTTTCTGCAAAATTTTAGGTTTTTCTTCAATTCTGCCTCCAAATTCAATTCTGCCTCCCAAAGTCTTGTATTAACAAAATGTTTAATTAAGCGTGTTCTACATAAAATATCAAGCAAATTTTTTTCAATTTCGAGCAAAAATATTGAGTAAACTGCATTTGAAATTAACCCTTAAAATAGATGCCACGCCCACTAGAGGAGGTTTACCAATTAAATTTGTCGTTTTTGTGTCTTACATTCACTAGGAGATGCTAACTCTGGAGTTAGTTTCACATTTAGACCGATTGTGGGCGTGTCTTTGGGCGGATTTCAAAAATTTTTACACTTGTACTGCTTCGCATGACGTGGATACCCCATCCTATCCCACTTGTAAAATGCTGATGTTATTATTATTTTTTGATATTTTATAAGTAGTGCAAACTTTATTACGAACTGTCATTATTAACAGATATTTCCAAGTTACGCTTAAATGTACATAAAAATGCATTTTTTTGGTTTAAATTCAAAATTTTTGAAAAATTGGCCTCTAAAAGTGGGCGTGGCTATACATTTTGTATAATCAAAATCTGGAATGAAATCTCGTTTATATAACTTTAATAATAGGTTTTTCTTCAATTCTGCCTCGAACTGTAGGCGTGGCCTAAAGTCGTGCATAAACAAAATAAAGAAATAATTGTTTTCTAGATAAAATATTAAGCAATATTTTTTCAATTTGCAAAAAGACAATATTGAGTAAAATGCATTTTAGAATTTACCCTTAAAATAGGTGCCACGTCCACTGTTAGGAGGTTTACCAATAAAATTTTTCTTTTTTGGCATATAGCATTAGGAGATGCTAAATGCCAAATCTCAGTCTTTTAAGACGTTTTACAGTTTTGAAAGCTCCGGAGGTAGTTGCACATTAAGACCGTTTGTGGGCGTATCTTTGGGCGGACTGCTTCGCATGACGTGGCGCTTACGTACGAAACTTCAGAATCCTAGCTCAAAATTTAAGGTCTAAAAACATGTGACCTGCAGACAGACGGACGGACATGGCTTATTCAATTCAGAATTCGGTCTCGATCATATGCCCTTAAGGTCTTGGGGGTGCTACAAGTTATGTGACAAACTTAATATACCTCCTATTCTATGTGATATGATATATAATAAAGGTAGCTCTTCACCTATGGATGCCAACCATGATATTTTTTATCAGATGTGGTATACACGTGTTGATTGTATTTTCATATTAAAAATTTTGTTTATACTTAAAAACGCTCGGTTTTAAAGTATAAACCATATTAACTAAAAAAAGGTTAATTAATTAATGGTTAATTAATTAAAAAAACGGTTTATACTTAGGAACTTGAAACTTAATATCTGTTCTTTCTAGGTCCCGAAGCAGTACACGTGTCAAAAATTTTAAAATACGCCCACTGACACGCCCTCTTTACTTATTAGCATGAAAATTCAAAGTTGTCGTAGAAAGAAATTAACAAATGTGGAAGAATAAAATATAACTTGAATAGCGCAGATGTTATCAAAATTACCTGCAACATTAATAAAGAATTTTTCACAATTTTGTGTGTTTATCGACTGCATGAAAAAGGCTTGAGTTTAAATGTTTTCATGGGAGAATTAAATGAGCTTCTGCTAAACATAAAGTCCAAGAATTTGATTGTTTTAGGAGACATAAACATAAATATTTTAAAAGAAACAAATGATTCTGACAAATATTTACTTTTGATGTCTTCATTTGGCTTAAAGTCACTTATCAATGAGTCAACTCGTATAACTGACAGCACTCAAACTTGTATAGATCATATTTTTGTAAGATTCCAAAATAAGAGAAAAGTTTTAGTGAAGTTCTTGATTTAAAGATTACAGATCATTGTATGACTTGCCTCGAAATAGAGCTTGGAAATGTGAGGCAATTTAAGAAATATCTTCCTTTTGCTGTTAAAAATGCCTTAGATTATTTCTGTTTAGTGAATGCCTTAAAGTTTGAGTGTTGGGAGGAGGTATTTTCGGATGATAATTAGCTTACGATAAATTTTTAAAAACATTGAAAGCACACATAGATATATCGACTAGAATGCATCCACAGGCCTTCACTAAACTTAAACGACTCAAACTTTGGATTGGAAAAAAATTATTGAAATCCATAAACGAGAAAAATTTACTTCGCAAAAAAGTCAAAAAGCAGTACAGAAAGCTTTGCCATGAAGTGAAGCTGAAAGTACCTTTAAGTAAAAAGAACTTTTATTCAGCAAAGTTTTAAAACTGTAGTGGAAATGTTAAGGACGAATGGAGAGTTGTAAACAATATCTTAGGTAATGGCAGCAGTAGGGATAGCCCCTGTGAAATCGAGGTAGATAATGCTTGAATTCGTGATCCCACAAAAATTGCAAATACCTTTAATGAGTTTTTTGCCACTGTTGCAACGAAATTGCAACCTAAGCCCTCTCCATCGAGTTGCAATTGTAACTTATATCCTGATATATTAGACGATGGTTTTCAAGCAAATAGTTTTGTTTTTCAGTCTTTTTCGCCATTGGAACTCTATAAGGAAATAATAGCTCTAAATAATAAAAAATCGAGTACTTCTGATGGTATTACGAACTGCCTTATAAAACGCATTGCTTTTTTTTTATTGTTGACGTGTTGTGTCATATATTCAATATGAGTGTTAAGTGTGGTATCTTTCCGTCAGGACTAAAAACGGCTGAAGTAATTCCTCTTTACAAAAAAGGTTCTAGAAAATCGGTGAGTCAATATAGGCCAATATCTTTGCTTCCTTCCTTTTCAAAACTTTTTGAGAAAATTATGAAAAAAAGAATTATGTCCTTTCTAAACAAAAATAATTTCTTTTGCCACCAACACTGGTTTTCAAGAGGGTAAATCGACGGAAGATGCCATTTTAAAATTTTGTAGTGAGCTATGCGATGGTTTTAACACAAAAAAAGCCCCATGGCTTTATTTATTGATATGGCCAAGGCTTTTCACATGGTGAACCATAGAATTCTATTAGAAAAACTGTACAAGGCTGGATTTAGAAATTCTGTATTGAGTTTAGATCCTATCAACTAGATTTCAAAGAGTGAAAATAAACGAAGCCTTTAGCGAAAAGTTAGAATTACAAGTTGGAGTTCCGCAAGGCTCTGTCTTGGGTCGGTCCGATTCTTTTTCTGATATATGTCAACTCAGTTTTTAAACAAATTTTTTATGGAAACATTACAGCCTTCGCTGATCACATTGCTTTTTCTTACACATGTAACTCCTTATTTGAATCGGTGGCTAGAATCCAAAGTGATTTACAACGATTGAGACAGTGGTTTGCTTAGCATGAACTTATTGTTAGGGAAAAAACTAGGCTTATGCTTTTGAGCTTAAAGAATTCACCTTTGCTTGAGACTAATGTTATTTTCCACTCAGCCGGTTGTCCAAGTATTTCAATGTTCTTCCATAGTTGTGGAAACGTTAACTTTTGTGCAGATGCAACATGTTGTTCAAACTGCTTTAAAATTGAATCTGTTGAATCTTTTAAGTACTTTAGAGTTTCAATAGATAGAAATTTAAATTGGAAAACGCGACTGAATTAAAAGCCTACTTGAGATGTGCAACGCGAAAAATGTATTTATTACAACCTCACTGCTCCTAGAAACTTTTAACAGTTATTTATTATGGAATCATTAGTTCGAAGCTTCAATACGGCTTGACAAGCTGGGGTGGAGCATACTAAATTGCGACGGAACCATTTCTTCGGGGTTTTAAAGACCTAACACGTTAAAAATGGGCATGGGCGATATTGCGGGCGATCCAATTTTTGCCCCGTCAAAAGTCTTAGGCCAGTATTGCTCAGTACTAAATTTTAAGTTCCTGTGTCTTGTCTAAATTGACCAAAAGGCATTTTGAAAAAAAAGTGAAATAGAGGTTGCCTCACATTGAAACCAGTAGTGGGCGTTGCCGTTGAGGGTCTGCGCAACGTAAGAACCAAGCCGTGTACGAAGTTTCTGCTCTCTAGCTTGATTTTGAAGACCTAAAACCTTCACACATACAGACGGACGGACGGACGGAAATGGCTTAATCGATTCACCTGTCGGTGTCGATCATGTCTCTAAAAGGTCTTAAGGGTCTACGGTGATTATTTCACTGTGTTACAAACTATGCATAAAAATTAATATACCCTCGGTCGGGTATAAAAAATTATATTACTAAAAAATTATATTATTCTATAATTTTTATAGGATAGGATGGGAGGTGGGATAGGAGGTATACTAAGTTTGATTCATAGTTTGAAACACAGAGAAATAATCACCGTAGACTCCCGATACCTTAAAAGCATATGGTCGAGACCGAATTTTAAATCGAATGAGCCATATCCCTCCGTCCGTCCGTCCGTGTGTCGGTAGTTTTTTGGACTTACATTTTGAGTTAGGATCTTGAAACTTACTATCTGTTCATTCTAGGTCCCGAAGCAGTACAAGTGTAAACATTTTTGAAATCCGACCAGATTAAAAATCAAAGTTGTGGTAGGATGCTGAAATTTAATATGCGATATCCTTACTTAAGTGAATTGTGATTGGCATTTAAAAAAAAGAAAAAATTAAATATGACCCCATGTGGGCATTGTCTTATTTAATTTGCATTGTTATTGAAAAGGGGTTGATGCACCGCCCCTTTTTTTGAGGAAGAAGATTGTTAACTGACAAATTCTAAATACAATGAAATTTAATCAAAACTAAAATTTAACAACCAAGATTTATGACGCAATTCGGAGCTTGACAGTGGTCAATGGAGATGGGCTACCACTGGTCTTAACCTTTTTTTAAACTTACACTGATAACAGATGCAGTGTCTCAGACCCTCGCTGTAATCTTGAAAAAACTTGAGGATCAGACTAAAATCAACAAACTTATATTTGACAAACTGAGCAAGCTCGAGTTTAAGCCTCGAAAAAATTGCAAGAGCACATGAAAACTAAAATACTACATGGAATGCAAACGGCCTTCTGAATAAAATAGACGAACTATAAGTATTTCTACGGAAAAATAATATTGATATTTGCATGATTACGGAAACTCACCATCTTGTTATTTCCCGCCAGGATATAGACTAGTGGAAGACGATCTTGATCGTATGTATGACTTCATTGGGTCCAATTTTATCATTGGGGGTGACTAACACAGAGCATACTTTTTGGGGTTCAAGAGGCAGATTACTGTACAAAAACAGTATGAAACGTGGGGTGGACTTTTTCTCCACGGGTAAGCCAACATATTGGCCAACTGATCGACCGACTGGGCTACCCTTGTCGACTTTTTCATCGCTAAAGGGTAGCCCAAATACCTTACGCGAATCGAAGAGTGTTATGATCTTTGCTCAGACCACTCAGGAGTAATTTTGAAGATGGGTGGAAGACTGGCGAAAATAGAAAGTGCTCCTAGATTAGCTAGCAAAAACATGAACTGGGACGCCTTCAGAAAGGACTGTAAGGAGGGTGTTGGCTTGAATGTGCCATTTAAAACCCCTTTCGAGTTAGAAACCGCAGTTGACAAATTCATTGAAGCAATTCAGAGCGCTAGCGCTGCTTGGAACAACGCTTCGTCCCAAAAGAACGCAGTTAGCACCGACTGGCATGTACGCACAACATATCCGCCCGAAATTGAAGAATTGATTCGTGAAAAGAGAAGAGTGCGTAGAAGATGGCAAGGCACGAGGGCTTGCCCAGACAAAACCCTCTTAAACAATCTCTCTAACAAACTGAATGGAATGTTGCAAGTTTTTAAAAACCGTGAGACCACTGAATACCTTGAAGGCTTGTCGGCGGAAAGGGGCTTAAACTACTCGCTGTGGAAAGCATTTATGTCTATCAAGAAACCTGTAATCCACTCGGCACCAATAAAAAAGCTAACGGGTAATGGGCAAGAGAAGACAAAGAGAAAGCGAATTTGTTTGCTGAACATTTAGAAGAAACATTCAAGCCTTTCGACGGTCCGCCGTTGGCTGCCGTTCAAAACAATAACGCGGAACCTGATAGCTTTAGAATGAAAAAAGTTTCGTTAGTTGAACTCCCACAGACAATAAGCAATCATAAAAATAATAAGGCCCCGGGTCACTGGCAAAATATTGAAAGTACTACCAAAAAAAGGCACTAGTCAAGCTACTTTATATGATAAACGCTTCTTTTAGACTTCTATACGTTCCAAGGCAATGGAAAGTTGCTGAAGTCATTACGGTTCCAAAACCGGGGAAATGTGCAAATGATAAAAAATCTTATAGGCCCATATTGCTTCTGCCTATATAATCGAAAGTATTCGAGAAACTTCTGCTGAAGCGATTACAAGCAATAATTGCAGAAAGATGCTTTATCCCGGATTATCAATTCGGTTTCAGACCTAACCATTGCACAATAGATCATGTCTACAGAATAAATCATGAAATTGAAAAAGCCTTAGAAGGGAAAAAAATATGTCCAAGTGCTTTCCTCGACGTATCGCAAGTCTTCGACAAGGTATGGCACGAAGGCTTAAAATATAAGCTACGGCAAAACTTGCCGGAAGACATGTTTAAAATATTGAAAAACTATCTTGAAGGAAGACTCTTTCGTGTTAGGTGTAGTAGTGAATACTCGAGATTCAAACAAATTCGTGCTGACGTGCCAGGGAAGCGTCCTCGGTCAGACCCTGTTCCTGCTCTACACAAGAGACATACCTCTAGATGACGAGACAGTCGTGGCCACGGTTGCGGACACTACAGCCATCCTGGCAACAGGTGAATCAGTCGAGTCATCAACGAGAAACCTCCAACGAGCATTGAACAGAATTTGTGTCTGGACGAAGACTTGGCGAATCGCTCTTAACGAGAACAAGTCTACTATGTGAATTTCACTTACAGAAGTGTTAATAATTTACCTCTGTTCATAAATTCTGCACAAATACCTTATGCAAATGAAGCAAAATATCTAGGGATGACACTGGACGCTAAACTAACGTGGAAACCACACGTTAAGAAAAAGCGTGACGAGCTCGAGATTAGGCTCAGGGAAATGTATTGGCTTATTGGAAGATTTTCGAAATTAAGCATATATAACAAACTGCTCTTGTTCAGGCAGGTGTTAAAGCGGTCCTGGACATACGGTATACAACTTTGGGGTTGTAACAAGCCGAGCAACATGTCCATGTTGCAGACTTCCCAAAACAAGACGCTAAGAGTAATTTAGAATGCTCCATGGTATATTAGGAATGGTGATATTCACAGACTTAGTTGTAGTCAAGAAGTATTATGAGAGAGCGAAAATTTACTACTATGAAGTGCGTTCTGGCAGTTTCATAGTGTCTCTCATAAATGGATGGTTTTTTAGCACGTGGAAATCGGGCATAACTAATATCGGATATTTCGGTATTATATACCTGATATAGTGGGCGTATTGGTATCTTTGAAAGATTTTGGAGTTTTAGCCTCCGTCCACCCTAGTATTCAAAAAAAAAAGAGTAATTATGGATGGTTTGCGGATTTTTATTCTTTTGTATCTTTATCGATGGTCAATCAATCAGTTAGAATGACATTAACTTCGTAACTTCGTACCCATCTCTGTAAGTCCAAAATCTCGGTAAGTTCCAAAAGGTGGCTCTTGACACAAAGAATGTCATGGTCTACTCGTAATGATTCATCTGAAGAAATCTCTTCGAAAACTTTGACTACAACCGATATTTTAAAAGGAATCATTTGTTGATCTTCTCAATAAGACAGTTCTCATCGTTCCCTTGAAGCTTTTAAAAGAGCTTAAATATCAAAAATAAATAAGCGTGAAATTAAAAGAAAAAAATTATCCATAAAATGGCTTTTTTTCAGATTCTAGAGCTCAGGAATTTTAAAAACATTTCATAATCTCAATAAATTGTCCTTGCGTACTCAACTGGCATTGCTGAACAATTTGAATTTTGATAAAACTCACCCAAATGATTACATATCAACGCAACCGCTGAACTTTTGAATACATACTTATTACTGCTCTCCGCCTTATTTTGTGAACGTCGATCAGAAATTTTTTGAGTGGCTTGTCTTTAAATTTTGTAATAGATCGGGGGTCGCCAGAGATTTTTTTATTGTTTAGGGGGTCGCGCATTCAAAAAGTTTGAAAAACACTGATCTAGACCGAATATCGATATCTCCTAGGAAAACAAAGTTTTTGCTTCTTTCGTCCGACAGCAAACAACAAAGCTCTTAAAGAAAGACACTACTAATACTACTATGAATCCTATATAAACAAAGAAAACAGTGTTTCACATTGTTTAAAGAAAAAGAAACCTATATAACGTCGGCCGAGATTAAATTTTTCTTCATTATTTCGCAATTTAATGTGTTTATACCCCCAAGACCTTGAGGGCATATGATCGAGACCAAATTGTTAGTCGAATGAGCCATGTCCGTCCGTCCGTCCGTGTGTCGGTAGTTTTTAGGCCTTAAATTTTGAGTAAGGACCTTAAAACTTAATATATGTTCTTTCTAGGTCCAGAAGCAGTACAAGTGTAAAAAATTTTAAAATCCGCCCACTGAAACGCCGACTACACTTATTAGCATGAAAATTCAAAGTTGTCGTAGGAAGCTGAAGTTTGGTACGCGTTATCCTCGCTTAAGTGTATTGTGATTGATTGACATTTAAAAAAAAGGCAAAAACCGTTTTAATAAACGGTTTTTATTCGATATATTTTCTTTGAATCCAAAAAACTTGCGCTATAAAATGTTCAGATATGTGTGAAAGCTATCAACTGAAATGAATAAATTTTTGCCACGCCCACGTTTGGGGGCGTTTTTAAGTATAAACCAAATTTTTAATGTGAAAATGCAATCTACACGTGTGTACCACTTCTGATAAAATATATAAACAAATTAAAGATGTTATATATGGTAGCCACGCCCCTTTCTAAAAGAGAAGATTCCTTAACTGAGAAATTTTAAATACAGTTGAAGTTAATAGAAACTGAAAGTTAACAACCAAGACTTGTGACACAATTTGGAGCTTGAAAGTGGTCCATTGGGATGGGGTATCCAACGATTCGCCTAAGCGGATTGTAACCCTCAACCCCATGCCTGGGGCGGGTTAAGCAAAAAAGTACAGTCGGAGTAAAGGTACAATGTTTTGTAAAAACTATTTTTTCTTCAAGGTAAAATGGTAATTTACTTAACCATAATATTTTTATTTCAGCAATTTGTTAATTAGTCTGTTAAATCTGTTAATTGTGTTCGAAATTGTGTTCACTTTTCAAAGATAATAATAGTGCTTCGAAATCTCGAATATCTCCAATAAATTGCTATGCTAATGGAGTGGACACTATGACGTGTACACTTTGTTTTCAACTTTTTTCCCAAAATCGATTTGAGTGGACTTAAGCCATTTTTCCCCTGGACTCTTTATTTCGCATTGCTGTTTTGAAAGCATTTTGTTCTACTACGCTTTGGGCAGCGTTGTCCAAGCAACGTAAAACAGGAACAGAAGCACATAAATTAGCAACTGAAACCTAAATTCGCTGAATGCTTTTTATGTTGGTAACAATTGAATTGTAATTCTGTTTCTGTTAAGTGTAAATAAATTGCTACGCATAAGTCAGCGGAACAAAAAGAGAGACTTTAAAATGTAATAGTGTTACATTTTTAGTTTAGATTTACATTCGCCAAAAATATCTAAGGCATTAAGATTATACTACGCCGAAATATTCCGTTAAAGAAGGTTTGAAAAAGTGCATTGCGGGTGTTTCGTTAAAGCACTTCTTATGCTTTAATTAAAGTTGCTGTCGTTTTACTACGAAATTATAACAAATGAAATTTTTTGCTTAATGTGGTTTATTAACTAGAAAAGAACTGCAAGTCTTAAAGTTAATTTCAAGAAATTCATTGAAAAAATTTTCTGTTTTTGTTTTTGACGAAACTAGAAATAAAAAAAGCCATTGTAATGTTTTTACATTAAAACCCTCAATTTTATTCTTTGCTACTATATTTGTGCAATAAGTCCCTTATAATATACCCAATTCGAGGCTTGTTTGCTTTAATTTAACCTTCGGAAAAGTCGTTGGTGCTTCTTGCAGTCGGTGATAATTTCAGTGTCAATTGGCTTGTGAAAGTAGTTTTGTTATTTTTTTCTTACGAGTGCTGTGTATGTTTTCTATAAAAAGTTTTGATTGGAATTATTAAATAAGACATCAGGGAATTGAAAAGTAAGCAAAAGTTTTAGATCATAGGGTGTTTACTTTTTTTTTGTGGTTGGGATGGAAAAAATTGAGTATTTTTATTAAATTTTTACATTCATGAGAGAAAAACTATATGTATTCAGTGTTGTTCGGTTTAGCGACTACATGCATTTGAAAGCCCATTATATTTGACAAACTGAGCAAGCTCGAGTTTAAGCCTCGAAAAAATTGCAAGAGCACATGAAAACTAAAATACTACATGGAATGCAAACGGCCTTCTGAATAAAATAGACGAACTATAAGTATTTCTACGGAAAAATAATATTGATATTTGCATGATTACGGAAACTCACCATCTTGTTATTTCCCGCCAGGATATAGACTAGTGGAAGACGATCTTGATCGTATGTATGACTTCATTGGGTCCAATTTTATCATTGGGGGTGACTAACACAGAGCATACTTTTTGGGGTTCAAGAGGCAGATTACTGTACAAAAACAGTATGAAACGTGGGGTGGACTTTTTCTCCACGGGTAAGCCAACATATTGGCCAACTGATCGACCGACTGGGCTACCCTTGTCGACTTTTTCATCGCTAAAGGGTAGCCCAAATACCTTACGCGAATCGAAGAGTGTTATGATCTTTGCTCAGACCACTCAGGAGTAATTTTGAAGATGGGTGGAAGACTGGCGAAAATAGAAAGTGCTCCTAGATTAGCTAGCAAAAACATGAACTGGGACGCCTTCAGAAAGGACTGTAAGGAGGGTGTTGGCTTGAATGTGCCATTTAAAACCCCTTTCGAGTTAGAAACCGCAGTTGACAAATTCATTGAAGCAATTCAGAGCGCTAGCGCTGCTTGGAACAACGCTTCGTCCCAAAAGAACGCAGTTAGCACCGACTGGCATGTACGCACAACATATCCGCCCGAAATTGAAGAATTGATTCGTGAAAAGAGAAGAGTGCGTAGAAGATGGCAAGGCACGAGGGCTTGCCCAGACAAAACCCTCTTAAACAATCTCTCTAACAAACTGAATGGAATGTTGCAAGTTTTTAAAAACCGTGAGACCACTGAATACCTTGAAGGCTTGTCGGCGGAAAGGGGCTTAAACTACTCGCTGTGGAAAGCATTTATGTCTATCAAGAAACCTGTAATCCACTCGGCACCAATAAAAAAGCTAACGGGTAATGGGCAAGAGAAGACAAAGAGAAAGCGAATTTGTTTGCTGAACATTTAGAAGAAACATTCAAGCCTTTCGACGGTCCGCCGTTGGCTGCCGTTCAAAACAATAACGCGGAACCTGATAGCTTTAGAATGAAAAAAGTTTCGTTAGTTGAACTCCCACAGACAATAAGCAATCATAAAAATAATAAGGCCCCGGGTCACTGGCAAAATATTGAAAGTACTACCAAAAAAAGGCACTAGTCAAGCTACTTTATATGATAAACGCTTCTTTTAGACTTCTATACGTTCCAAGGCAATGGAAAGTTGCTGAAGTCATTACGGTTCCAAAACCGGGGAAATGTGCAAATGATAAAAAATCTTATAGGCCCATATTGCTTCTGCCTATATAATCGAAAGTATTCGAGAAACTTCTGCTGAAGCGATTACAAGCAATAATTGCAGAAAGATGCTTTATCCCGGATTATCAATTCGGTTTCAGACCTAACCATTGCACAATAGATCATGTCTACAGAATAAATCATGAAATTGAAAAAGCCTTAGAAGGGAAAAAAATATGTCCAAGTGCTTTCCTCGACGTATCGCAAGTCTTCGACAAGGTATGGCACGAAGGCTTAAAATATAAGCTACGGCAAAACTTGCCGGAAGACATGTTTAAAATATTGAAAAACTATCTTGAAGGAAGACTCTTTCGTGTTAGGTGTAGTAGTGAATACTCGAGATTCAAACAAATTCGTGCTGACGTGCCAGGGAAGCGTCCTCGGTCAGACCCTGTTCCTGCTCTACACAAGAGACATACCTCTAGATGACGAGACAGTCGTGGCCACGGTTGCGGACACTACAGCCATCCTGGCAACAGGTGAATCAGTCGAGTCATCAACGAGAAACCTCCAACGAGCATTGAACAGAATTTGTGTCTGGACGAAGACTTGGCGAATCGCTCTTAACGAGAACAAGTCTACTATGTGAATTTCACTTACAGAAGTGTTAATAATTTACCTCTGTTCATAAATTCTGCACAAATACCTTATGCAAATGAAGCAAAATATCTAGGGATGACACTGGACGCTAAACTAACGTGGAAACCACACGTTAAGAAAAAGCGTGACGAGCTCGAGATTAGGCTCAGGGAAATGTATTGGCTTATTGGAAGATTTTCGAAATTAAGCATATATAACAAACTGCTCTTGTTCAGGCAGGTGTTAAAGCGGTCCTGGACATACGGTATACAACTTTGGGGTTGTAACAAGCCGAGCAACATGTCCATGTTGCAGACTTCCCAAAACAAGACGCTAAGAGTAATTTAGAATGCTCCATGGTATATTAGGAATGGTGATATTCACAGACTTAGTTGTAGTCAAGAAGTATTATGAGAGAGCGAAAATTTACTACTATGAAGTGCGTTCTGGCAGTTTCATAGTGTCTCTCATAAATGGATGGTTTTTTAGCACGTGGAAATCGGGCATAACTAATATCGGATATTTCGGTATTATATACCTGATATAGTGGGCGTATTGGTATCTTTGAAAGATTTTGGAGTTTTAGCCTCCGTCCACCCTAGTATTCAAAAAAAAAAGAGTAATTATGGATGGTTTGCGGATTTTTATTCTTTTGTATCTTTATCGATGGTCAATCAATCAGTTAGAATGACATTAACTTCGTAACTTCGTACCCATCTCTGTAAGTCCAAAATCTCGGTAAGTTCCAAAAGGTGGCTCTTGACACAAAGAATGTCATGGTCTACTCGTAATGATTCATCTGAAGAAATCTCTTCGAAAACTTTGACTACAACCGATATTTTAAAAGGAATCATTTGTTGATCTTCTCAATAAGACAGTTCTCATCGTTCCCTTGAAGCTTTTAAAAGAGCTTAAATATCAAAAATAAATAAGCGTGAAATTAAAAGAAAAAAATTATCCATAAAATGGCTTTTTTTCAGATTCTAGAGCTCAGGAATTTTAAAAACATTTCATAATCTCAATAAATTGTCCTTGCGTACTCAACTGGCATTGCTGAACAATTTGAATTTTGATAAAACTCACCCAAATGATTACATATCAACGCAACCGCTGAACTTTTGAATACATACTTATTACTGCTCTCCGCCTTATTTTGTGAACGTCGATCAGAAATTTTTTGAGTGGCTTGTCTTTAAATTTTGTAATAGATCGGGGGTCGCCAGAGATTTTTTTATTGTTTAGGGGGTCGCGCATTCAAAAAGTTTGAAAAACACTGATCTAGACCGAATATCGATATCTCCTAGGAAAACAAAGTTTTTGCTTCTTTCGTCCGACAGCAAACAACAAAGCTCTTAAAGAAAGACACTACTAATACTACTATGAATCCTATATAAACAAAGAAAACAGTGTTTCACATTGTTTAAAGAAAAAGAAACCTATATAACGTCGGCCGAGATTAAATTTTTCTTCATTATTTCGCAATTTAATGTGTTTATACCCCCAAGACCTTGAGGGCATATGATCGAGACCAAATTGTTAGTCGAATGAGCCATGTCCGTCCGTCCGTCCGTGTGTCGGTAGTTTTTAGGCCTTAAATTTTGAGTAAGGACCTTAAAACTTAATATATGTTCTTTCTAGGTCCAGAAGCAGTACAAGTGTAAAAAATTTTAAAATCCGCCCACTGAAACGCCGACTACACTTATTAGCATGAAAATTCAAAGTTGTCGTAGGAAGCTGAAGTTTGGTACGCGTTATCCTCGCTTAAGTGTATTGTGATTGATTGACATTTAAAAAAAAGGCAAAAACCGTTTTAATAAACGGTTTTTATTCGATATATTTTCTTTGAATCCAAAAAACTTGCGCTATAAAATGTTCAGATATGTGTGAAAGCTATCAACTGAAATGAATAAATTTTTGCCACGCCCACGTTTGGGGGCGTTTTTAAGTATAAACCAAATTTTTAATGTGAAAATGCAATCTACACGTGTGTACCACTTCTGATAAAATATATAAACAAATTAAAGATGTTATATATGGTAGCCACGCCCCTTTCTAAAAGAGAAGATTCCTTAACTGAGAAATTTTAAATACAGTTGAAGTTAATAGAAACTGAAAGTTAACAACCAAGACTTGTGACACAATTTGGAGCTTGAAAGTGGTCCATTGGGATGGGGTATCCAACGATTCGCCTAAGCGGATTGTAACCCTCAACCCCATGCCTGGGGCGGGTTAAGCAAAAAAGTACAGTCGGAGTAAAGGTACAATGTTTTGTAAAAACTATTTTTTCTTCAAGGTAAAATGGTAATTTACTTAACCATAATATTTTTATTTCAGCAATTTGTTAATTAGTCTGTTAAATCTGTTAATTGTGTTCGAAATTGTGTTCACTTTTCAAAGATAATAATAGTGCTTCGAAATCTCGAATATCTCCAATAAATTGCTATGCTAATGGAGTGGACACTATGACGTGTACACTTTGTTTTCAACTTTTTTCCCAAAATCGATTTGAGTGGACTTAAGCCATTTTTCCCCTGGACTCTTTATTTCGCATTGCTGTTTTGAAAGCATTTTGTTCTACTACGCTTTGGGCAGCGTTGTCCAAGCAACGTAAAACAGGAACAGAAGCACATAAATTAGCAACTGAAACCTAAATTCGCTGAATGCTTTTTATGTTGGTAACAATTGAATTGTAATTCTGTTTCTGTTAAGTGTAAATAAATTGCTACGCATAAGTCAGCGGAACAAAAAGAGAGACTTTAAAATGTAATAGTGTTACATTTTTAGTTTAGATTTACATTCGCCAAAAATATCTAAGGCATTAAGATTATACTACGCCGAAATATTCCGTTAAAGAAGGTTTGAAAAAGTGCATTGCGGGTGTTTCGTTAAAGCACTTCTTATGCTTTAATTAAAGTTGCTGTCGTTTTACTACGAAATTATAACAAATGAAATTTTTTGCTTAATGTGGTTTATTAACTAGAAAAGAACTGCAAGTCTTAAAGTTAATTTCAAGAAATTCATTGAAAAAATTTTCTGTTTTTGTTTTTGACGAAACTAGAAATAAAAAAAGCCATTGTAATGTTTTTACATTAAAACCCTCAATTTTATTCTTTGCTACTATATTTGTGCAATAAGTCCCTTATAATATACCCAATTCGAGGCTTGTTTGCTTTAATTTAACCTTCGGAAAAGTCGTTGGTGCTTCTTGCAGTCGGTGATAATTTCAGTGTCAATTGGCTTGTGAAAGTAGTTTTGTTATTTTTTTCTTACGAGTGCTGTGTATGTTTTCTATAAAAAGTTTTGATTGGAATTATTAAATAAGACATCAGGGAATTGAAAAGTAAGCAAAAGTTTTAGATCATAGGGTGTTTACTTTTTTTTTGTGGTTGGGATGGAAAAAATTGAGTATTTTTATTAAATTTTTACATTCATGAGAGAAAAACTATATGTATTCAGTGTTGTTCGGTTTAGCGACTACATGCATTTGAAAGCCTGATATATCGTCTATCATTAAGTGCTTTAAAGTGCTGCGAAAAAGGTGCACTACATTTTTTTTTTAAATTTCGAAGTGGTTTCCTACAAAAAAAAATTTGCAAAAATGTGTCTAAGTTGTGTTGTGTCTTTTATATTAGTTTTATTGTGTCCTATGTCGTTTTTTGTGGTACGTATAAATACATATTTCACTTTTAATGTGCGTATAGGCTTTTCATAAATATTTTATTTTGTAATTTTCAGAATGTCTATCGAAATTACGAAAAAACAAATTTTTGAGGTTTGAATTTCCAAAATCAAAATAAGGCGTGTTGAAGCAGTGTTTTTATTTATTATGAGCTATTTTGATGAAATTCAATTTTCAGAGGAATCAATCAAAGCACTTAAGGCAACTGTAAGACTGATTTGTTTTAAAATAAATGAGAGGTGGGCCAAAAATGGTAGGCAACGGGACCGCTTCAAAAGAACTAACTCTTCCTGGCTTAATGAAACCCTAAATCTTCCACACAAATTTTTGGATGAAATTCCATCCTCTTCAAATATTAAAAAAGTAGGGAGGCCAAAAAAAAACTTTGAAGAGTGCTGTGAAAAAATGAAAAAGAAAAAAGTACAAAGACTCTTGGATTCATTTAGCTTTGAAGAAATTGGAACGGCTTATGAAAAAACCTTGAGAAAAGTTGGAAAGAGAGATGCTGCCGCTGTAATCAAAAAATTGTCACTTAGTTCCCCAAGGAAAGGTTGGGTTAAAATATTGTATTATCAACATTTATTTACTTTTAATTTAATTAAGGTACGAATTTAAAGAAATCTCTCAATAGAGTGTCCCCTAACCACGTTTCTTTATCTGCTGATGAAGCGCTAGCATTGATTGTAGATTCGCAGTTATCTACTCATCAATATGAGATTATACGTCAGAAACTCAACAAAATTGTTCGAAATTTCTGCCAACATACGATAAAATTAAAGAGTCTAAGAAAAAATGCTATCCTTATCAGAAAACTGTGTCAGAATCGGCTGCCACATGTGATCTTCAGAGCTTAGTTGATCATAGTGTCAGGCGCTTATGTTTGGCAGAGAAAGATGTTTTAAATTCTGAGGATTTTAAAACTGGCCTAAAAGAATTATCTCTGATTTTTAAATGGGGATGTGACGGAGCTCAACAAAAATCGTATAAACAAAAATACACATCTGATGAATGTTATGACGAAAACCTTTTCAGTATTTCTATGGTTCCGATTCAAATGTCTTTTTGTGAGGGAGAACGTAAGACCATAGTTTGGCAAAATCCAGCCCCCTCTTCGACAAGATACTGCCGCCCCATAAAACTTGTTTTTGCAAAGGAAACAACGGACTTGATAAAACGGGAAGTTGATCTAATAGCAGATCAAATTGCCGCATTAGCACCTGTTGAAATCCACGAGGAAGAATTTCAAATTGCAGTTAAACCAGTTTTTTTGCTTACAATGGTAGATGGCAAAGTGTGCACTGCCTTATCACCTGTTACTTCATCATCACAAACATGTTACATATGCAAAGCCATCCGAAATGAATAATGCCACTATTATTTCCAGAAAGTCTGAGAATGCGTTTTCAATGTCCTTTGGGTTAAGTCCGCTCCATTCTTGGATTCGTTTCATGGAGTGTATACTTCACATAGCATACAGGCTTGATGTTAAGGTTTGGCAAGTCAAAGAACAAGAAAGCAAGGAAAAAGTCAAAGCCAGGAAAGAGCTCATACAAATAAGATTTAGAAGGGAAACTGGCTTACGCATTGACATGCCAACTTAACAAGCTGGCAACTCGAACGATGGCAATACGGCAAGGCGATTCTTCCGAGACGAAAATAAAACGGCTGAGATAACAGGCATTGACATAGAGCTTATAAAAGGGTTCCACATTATTTTAGAAGCTCTAGCATCTGGGTTTCCCATTAATTTAGATGCTTTTGAAACATGTGCGATCAAGCCTAGGGCTTTATATCTTGAAAAGTATGGATGGTATTACATGCCAGTAAGCGTTCATAAAGTTTTATTTCATGGCAGACAAGTGGTTGCTTCTTGCATTCTTCCGATTGGCCAACTTTCGGAGGAAGCGGCAGAGGCTAGAAACAAAGAGAATAGGAAATATAGGGAACTTTTCACAAGAAAAACATCGCGGTTGCACACGATAACAGATCTTCTTAATAGACTGTTGATAACTTCAGACCCTTTTATTGCCAGTCTCAGGTGTATTCCGAAAAGAAAGAAAAATGTAATCGAACATGAGGTCCTTGATCTTTTAAATGTCACATCTTAAGCTAAAACTTTTTTATAATCTATTTTTCTGCTAAACTGTGAATAATTGTTATTTTAATTTATGTTCTGTTCTATAAAATGTTTTTAAGTATATAAATAATTGTAGTTTAATTTCATTGTTGTGTAGACATAATATATTCATTACAAATTTTACAAACAAAAATTATCAAAAAGTTTTTTGTGAGCGAAATATATATTTTTAAGAGGGGTCTACTAAAGTGCAAAAAACGTGCACTTTCACAACTCTGTAAATCACTAAGTTTTCTTAATATGTTAGAGATTGTAGTTTTATTCTTTTTTGTGTATATTAATCATGGTTCTCAAACGAAAACATGACAAAAAAATTTTTTTGTAGCCGTAATATATTTTATGAAATGGGTCTACAAAAGGGCAAGAAACTTGTACCTTTAGAGCCCTGTACCTCAAAAATTTCGTGAAGTATATTAATGATTGTATTAAAATTTAGTTTTTCACATATTAAAGATAAATCTTGCAAAAAAAAATTATCAAAAAACATAAACTTGTAAGCGCTATTAATTTAATTCCGCTAGATGAGCGAATTCCCACACTGTGCATCATAGACGTTGTGTTTTGACTCTTTTGGCTAGGTCGGTATAGCTGTACAGCCCGTACAGTTCGATGTCATATTTTCTTCTCCACTCTCCGCCTATGCAGACGGGACCGTAAATCGTCCGAAGAATTTTCTTCTCGAAGCAGCCTAAAGTGTTTTCATCCGCCTTTGACAGGGTCCATGCTTCTGCACCGTAAAGCAGGACTGGGATGATGAGGGTCTTATACATGGACACTTGAGTTGCTCGAGAGAGGGCTTTGCTACTCAATTGCCTTCTTAGCCCAAAGAAACAGCGATTGGCAAGAGTTAACCTTCGTTTGATTTCAGCGCTGGTGTCATTATCTGAATTGAAAGCGGAACACAGGTAGACAAAATCCCTTACTACCTCAAAGTTATAGCTGTCGATGGTGTACCAAGACTGTCGAGTTTGTCCAAGACGTCGGTGTTAGGTGTCTTTTCTTGATGACAACATATACTTGGTTTTGCCCTCCGACAGACAATAAGCAAACTTAAAAATAATAAGGCCCCGGGTTACGACCTGATCACTGGCGAAATATTGAAAGAACTATCAAAAAAGGCACTAGGCAAGCTACCTTATATGATAAACGCTTCTCTTAGACTTCTATACGTTCCAAGGCAATGGAAAGTTTCTGAAGTCATTATGGTTCCAAAACCGGGGAAATGCGCAAATGATAAAAAATCTTATGGGCCCATATCGCTTCTGCCGATAATATCGAAAGTATTCGATTAACTTCTGCTGAAGCGATTACAACACATAATTGCAGAAAGACGCTTGATCCCGGATCATCAATTCGGTTTCAGACCTAACCGTTCCACAATAGATCAAGTCTACAGAATAACGCATGAAATTGAAAAAGCCTTAGAAGGGGAAAAAATATGTTCAAGTGCTTTCCTCGACGTATCGCAAGCCTTCGACAAGGTATGGCACGAAGGCTTGAAATATAAGGTACGGCAAAACATGCCGGAAGACATGTTTAAAATATTGAAAAATCATCTTGAAAGCAGACTCTTTCGTGTTAGGTGTAGTAGTGAATACTCGAGTTTCAAGCAAATTCGGGCTGGCGTACCCCAGGGAAGCGTCCTCAGGCCGACCCTTTTCTTGCTCTACACAAGAGACATACCTCTAGATGACGAGACAGCCGTGGCAACGTTTGCGGACGATACGGCCATCCTGGCAACAGGTGAATCAGTCGAGTCATCAACAAGAAACCTCCAACGAGCATTGGACAGAATTTGTGTCTGGACGAATATTTGGCGAATCGCTCTTAACGAGAACAAGTCTACGCATGTAAATTTCACTAACAGAAGGGTTAACAATTTACCTCTGTTCATAAATTCTGCACAAATGCCTTATGCAAATGAAGCGAAATATCTAGGGATGACACTGGACGCTAAACTAAGCGTCCAGTGTGGAAACCACACGTAAAGAAGAAGTGTGACGAGCTCGAGATTTGGCTTAGGGAAATGTATTGGCTTATCGGAAGATTTTCGAAAGTAAGCATATATAACAAACTGCTCTTGTACAGGCAGGTGTTAAAGCCGTCCTGGAATTCCCAGTGGAATTGCCGTCCATTTAGGAATATCTACCGTGAGCGAAGAAGTAACAAACTTTGCTCGAAAGCTAAATGCTCGCCTTCATGTTCATTGCAACAATGAAATGATCCGTACTCTCAACGAGACTCTTAACGATGTAAACAACGAGCGACGACTACAAAGAACAAGACCCTTCGATCAAGCGACGTAGGGTGAAGCGGCACGAATGAACGGCTTAAGTAGGTGCATTCACTGGATAGCAACCTACCCAAACCGTTAAACACTACGGAAGCGTAAGCTACTTGTTAAGTTAACTTAGTTGTAGTCAAGAAGTATTATGAGAGAGCGAAAATTTACTACTATGAAGTGAGTTCTGACAGTTTCATAGTGTCTCTCATACATGGGTGGTATTTTTGCACGTGGAAATCGGTCATAACCAATATCGGCTACTTCGGTATTATATACCTGCTATAGTGGGCGGATTGGTATCTTTGAAAGATTTTGGAGCCTTAGCCTCCGTCCACCCTAGTATTCAAAAAAAAAACCCCTGGAGATTGACTTGGCCATAGAACTATAGAGATATTTTGATCCCGAAACCACTCTTTCATAAGACCCGCCCGTATGGTCTCGATCGTTGTCTTGTTGGACATGTCATGAGAGGCCCATGCTTTCCTCGGAAAATGGAAGCATGATATTTTCCAAGGAGTCCCAATATCCATATTTGGTCAGGGTGCTGTTGACACACAATATAGGACCGAGACCATATAAGGAAAAACAGCCCGATACTATTATATTTTCTACACATTTTGACGGTCCTCCCGGTATAGCGAAGATGGTATTCTTTTCCTTTTGGTCGTCTTACGTTACGCCAGAACAAATTCAAATTACAAATTCTTACGTTACGCAAGAACAAATTTGTTTCGTCACTCCGCAGAATACTCCGCCGTTTTTTTAACTCCTTATCCATTCAAACTTCTATTACCCTAGGCAAATGCTTTTCGGACCTTCGGTTTATGGCTCTTTCGAGTGGAACCTTTCTGGCGACTCTTCCTGGGAGACTGAAGTACTGTAGTCTTCTGCGGATTCTGCGTGCATTGATTCCATCCATTTATGGCAGTGTCATATGCATGGCACGTTACGTGTCGGGCCGCACCTAACTTCACACAAGAAGCTGAACTGTTAACTTCTGACCCATTCCGTTTTTTCTCTTTCAGCCACGAGGGCATATTTCATCTTAATGATATATATCATTTTCACGTTTCCAATTAAAACCATTACTGCGTTTACAGTTTAATTATTCTTTGTCGGTCGTTTTCGCTTGTAGTCTCGCTAACAGCTACCATTAATTCGTATAAAGTTCACATTGAAATTCGCAACGGTTTTTATAACGAGAAACCACATGTCACGAACGGTAAATGATTGTGTTAAAATTCCTTCTAACAGTTAAAAATAAGGAATCTTAGACATGGATGCTGCTCAAAGTCGTTCCTCCGTTGAGTTACAAAACCATGCTTGTATGTACATTTGTCTATTCCTCCTTGTTTTCTAGGTTCGGAAAATTAACCAAGACAATGCTGGGGCGATAAATAATTAGAGTAGCGCAACAGGTGACAATAGCAGGTTTCGGCTCCAGACCTCCTGCGTAGCAGGCACACACACTAACCGCTACGCCACGGCACCCCAATACTGGGGAGATAGGTATTGAGAATTCTCACCGGCCCTAAAGTATCCGTGTGAAACTCAGTTACAAGGGCTCCTCCCCGAAACCATGTTAAATTTGCTGGGGAAGCATAGTACAACGAATACAAGGCATGCTCGATCTATTGACAGCTTAAAATTGGCGCTAGATTATGCCAAGAAGATAAAAGCACAATGGATTTTTTGTTTCAAGTTATTATTTTTTTTTTTATTCTTTTCCTATTTGTCTATTCTAACAAATTTATTTAAATTTTTCATTCTGAAATACAGTCCAGATTTAAAAAAGATAGCTCTTTTACATTCAAATTTACATAAACCGCTGTCGATGTATGAATGTGGGACGTTTTTTTTTGTTGTTATTCACTAGGCGTTTACAAAATGAATTTAAAAACTCAAAATAGAGGAAAGCATTGAGCTTATAAAGCTATGTGATGCCGTCTTTGCAAATAGATATACAAGCATTATTAGAAGTAAAGAAAAAAATAATTAAACATTGTATTTACATTGGAGTAAGTTACTAAAGCTTAGTTTTGGTTTTTTAGTTTTATAAAATTTCGATAAATTTTTTATGGATGGATGTGGTAGTTTTGATGTTTTGAATGGATTGGAAATTCGATGGACCTAGGAGTTCGGCTTTCGAAGGATCAAAGGGACTATTAAAACTGAGCAGGGACAAGCTAAGGGCTTTAGTAGGAATTCTGACAGGACACTGCCTCCTGCGTAAACACGCAAAGAGACTCAGGCTTTCTGACACGGATATTTGTCGCTTCTGCAGTGATCTACAGGCGGTTGAGGATATAGCACACATTCTGTGCGAATGTGAGGCAATTTCGCGTATGCGCAGGAAATTTTTAGGGGAATATTTCTTCGAAAGCTTAGAAGAAGTAGACGGCACAAACTTTAAAGGCCTCCTTGGCTTTTACAGGGAAATTGGCTGTGCCACGAGGGATAATGTTTAGGTTGTTTTTGCCTCTTGATTTTTAAGTTCAACTGGCTCCCCAGGGATCACGATGGGCCCGTTTTGGTGCCTAGTGTTTGTGTGGTCCTTTTCACCACACACCTGTTTAACTTAACCTAACCTAGGAGTTCGGCTAATTCGGGTATGGGTTCCATTAATCTGTACCCCAATCTGTCTACCCAAATATGCCAAACAGATAATGGCTTTCTGCATTCTTGGCAATCTTCCGGCGATTCTCTATTAAACATGTGCCTGCATTCAAATAAGGTTTTGCCAACCCGAATTTGGAAGAGCTTGATACAATCCTCCCGCGTGAAACTTTTATGGTATGGTATGTGCATGTTGCGTGGATAATGAAGAAGAAGATAGTTGGTATAGTTTTCCCATGCTGCGTTTATTTGTTAATGAAGTTTTAATAAACAGATTGTTTTGTAAAATTGAAAGAAATTGGGCCTTTCCAAAACCAGAGGCAGTTTGACCGTTCCTTTCGCTGCTATATCAGCAGCTTCGTTCCCTAGAATTCCAACGTGTCCAGGAATCCACGCAAGTGAGATATTTTTGTTGTTAAGATGAGCTCTTATCATCGTCAATGAAGGATATTTGTTGCCTCCATTTCTCAATTCCTTTCGAATGCTAAGATTATCTGTAAAGATTAGTGTTCTTTCATTCCAGTTGGATGCTATTACGATGGTTGCCACGAAATCTTAGTCCCGTATTAATAGGTTATTTTTTATTTCAAACAAAGGTTGACTCTCAGGCGATTTACTTTCCCGCAGAGTTATTTTTGTCAACGTCAGTATTCGTAGGAATCTTAATGTTGAGCAGCTGCTTTTCGGAGTGGAACGATCAACTCTTCGATTGTTTGGACACCTTCTTTCTCCTAGGCAGGTAATATTAGCCGAGATGTGAGCGCGTCGCCCTACTGGTAGGCCAAGAAACAGGTTGTGGGATCTGATAAAGAGCATCTCCAAGACCCGTCTGGAGATCGCACCTGTGTCTCTTGAGTTGTTGGCGGAGGATCGTGAACGATGGAAGCATCATTTAGGCGCCCTCGCTCCGCGACCCTTCCAAGGATAAGCGGTCACCGAAAATGATTGATTTCAAGTAATATGCAATAAATTTTAGCTTTGTATCTTGAAAATAATTAAGTTTTAGATTTTAGATCACCAAATGACCAATATTTTTCATAGTGCGCCCTAATCCTACAACCACCACCTTTTTTCTGATTGACCTTTATTTTATTTTTTACAGAAAATCGGCGATCATAACCGGCTTTTTGATAATAGTGCTGAATGTAACAAAACTTTGGCAGACGAAAGTAAACAGAAGTGTGCTCTATTTAAAATTCCTAACGGTAACGGTTAGTATATACAGTACGCTGTTAATGAACGCTCTGAGTGAACATTGTGTTTTTATTACAGACGCTGATAGCGTTATATCTGAGGCCATAATAACAGGGAATCTTGAAGCAGCCGTTCAGATTTGCCTAGACAACGATCGTCCAGCCGAAGCCTTGATTATTGCATCCACAGCTGGTATTGAATGCCTTACAAAAACAAGACATCGTTATCTAAGAACGAAAGGTAGTAACTTAACGAATATAATTACTGCCTTAGTAACTCGAGACTGGATGGGCCTTGTGTCAAGATGCACAGTTGACTCTTGGAAGGAAGCCCTTGTAGCCGCACTTAAACACAATAATCAGAAGGCTACAGATATTTGCGAAAAATTAGGAGATCGCCTCTTAGCTCAAAATTCGAAAACTGAATACACGACAAATGCGATGCTTTGTTTTATATGTGCTGAAAATGTTGAGAAACTTGTGAATGCGTGGTATAAGTTTAAGCAACTTGAGAAAAACAAGAACGACTACGAACTTTGTACTATGGAACTGCAAGAACTAGCTGAAATTGTGATTATACTGAGCAAATCTCTTGAGCAACAAGGAATCGCCATTGAACCAGAAGGAAAATTTGCAGATTTCATATCTCAATACGGATCTCTTTTGTCGGCACAGGGAGCACTAAGCACTGCCTTTACACTGGTTTCCACACTCGGCCCTTCGGCGCATACAGATTTGGAAGACTTAAAAGATCGTCTGAATAATAGCTTAAATGGCGATTCAGACTGTGTGAAAAGCGATAAATTCATTGCAGTCGCAAGAGAACATCAGCGATTAAAGCAACAGGAGTTTTTTTGCAATAAAGAAAACACTTCAGAAAAAAAAAAATTACCAACTGGCTTGCAGTGGAACTCGCCACTTTCTGCTCAGCAACTGTCACCGCTATTACCACCACCTGTTGCAACATTTTCTTCACAATCAATATCATCTCAGGGAAACGAAAGCAATGTTTACCCACCGAGACCATCAAGCGGTTGTTCTCAAGCGTCAACGACATTACAATCTCGTGCAAAATATCTTCTGGACTCATCCGTATACAGTGGTTCCCAGCATGGCAGAATTCAAGGCTATAATAGTGGTTATAACGCATCTTCCCAGCCACCGGAAACAACTAATTCAATTACATTCGTATCCAAACCACCAACATATCAATCATCTTCCATGAAACAACCTTTTTCAACTGATCGTAATGTAACTTTGCCAAGTGCGCAAAGTAACTTTAACTACATGCAATTAAATCCACAGTCGCAGGTAAACAACTATTTAACTGGAGTTCCACCTGTAGAATGTGGTGCCCAAAATTTGTCGGGTCAATCTGGCAATATGCAAAGAAATCCAACTCCTCCACCTGGCTGGAATGATCCGCCACTACTAAAGTCAACCAGGCAACAGGTAAAAATGTGATTTAAGTTTTAATTCAAACAAGATATTTTGCGTTAATTTTTTATACCCCATCCCATAGGATAGGAGGTATATTAAGTTTGTCACATACATAGTTTGTAACACTGTGAAATAATAATGGTAGGCCCCCAAGACCTAAGAGGCATATGATCGAGACCGAACTCTGAATCGAATAAGCCATGTGCGTCCGTCTGTATGTCACACGTTTTTAGGCATTAAATTTTAAGCTGGGAAGCTGAAATTTGGTGCATTGCAGCAGTACAAGTGTAAAAAATTTTAAAAAACGACACGCCTACAATCGAAGCAATTGCACAACTACCTTTGTATGATCAGCCAGTTTGATCGCTTGGTCGCGACAATTTACGTTTTGGTTTTAGGAAAATTCACGCCAAAAACTAAGGGAAACTGTGAGTTCTGTGAGCTTCTCCGGGATTCAGCAAACTTTAGCCACGCGTACAAACTATGTAGACGGGAACCGAGAGATGAACCATTCGAATAAGAAGACGACGCACTGATTGAGTCTAGCCGTGTAAGAGGCTTAGTGTAATCTTTTATTACATTTGCTATTTTGCTATTTATAGAAAATAAATGTTATAAATGTCCGCCATTTTTGAGAAGTGAAAATATGGCTGCTTAAGATTTTAGGCGCTTATTTCAAAAATTTAACGAATTTTAGTACATAATAGTAATTTAAATATTCAAAGAATTTAATACAGTATTTGATCAAAATATAGATACTGGTACAATATGATAAGTATGTTGATTATGTGCTCCAACATTCCGCCCCCTTTGAAAGGTCCCTTTCAAACCGTAAGAAGAGCGAGTTTACGTATTGGATGCCTTATGATACCCTCTGTAGTTCGGACATCAGCTACTCTCACCATTCCATCGTTACCCGGAATGGTTTTGGTCATATTGGTGCTGACCATTTTGACCGCTTTTGAATTTCGGGGATATATATTTGGCAGACCAGCGTGTCGAAAAATGCGTCTTCACAGCATTTATGCTACGGCTATTGCAGGAAACTGATGTTGGGTTCATCCTTTGCTACCTCAGGAATCGCCTTCAGCGCTGCGCCAATCAGAAGGTGCCCAGGAGTTAAAGCTTCCAAGTCGTTTGGATCCGTTGACAATAAGCATATTTGCCGATAATTCATCACGGCCTCGACTTCAACCAGTGCCGTTGATAACTCTTCAAACGTAAGTTTAGCGTTGTGTAGACTTCGGTAGAGGTGGCCCTTAGCAACCTTCACAGCAGCCTCCCAGAGTCCATCGAAGTGTGGAGCAATAGGTGGAATAAAAAGAAAATTTATACGTTCATTAGAACAAAAGTAATTAATAACATTGTATGATTTTTGTCGAAACAACATTTTGCGAAAAATTTAAAGTTTTGAGTCGGTCCCTACAAAGTTTGTTACGTTATCGCAAAATATTTCGTATGGTAAGCCTCGACGACATATCATACGTTTGAGCGCTGCAATGAATGCTTCTGCAGATAAGTCTGACACAGCTTCAAGATCTACAGCTTTTGACGCGAAGCAGACGAATATTGCCACATACGTCTTATAAGGAACCTTGCCACGAATCTTAAAGAAGGTATAGATTGTCCACAAAAATCCACACCACAGCGAGAAAAAGGTCGCGACGAAGTTACTCATCCAGATGGTAAATCGCCCATTATCTGCTGCAGCAACTTCGGTTGGTATCTAGTACAGTGTAAGCAAACCGTAGAATGTAGGCGAAGATTGTACTTCGCCTCGTAATCGTTGTAATCGTACTGTCCGCCTGTAAGAACTACAACGATTTACTATACGCAAAAGATACAGTTCCTCTTCTGAGTTTTTAATACTTATCAACGCTGTTTTTCAAGCAACAGAAGTTCCGATGAAAATTGGATGTTAAAGTGTGTAGGCCATTTCTCAGGACAATTCAATAAAAATGGAGGCCCAGAAAACCATATTGAATCCCGTAATTCCTGGACCGTACTTCCTCATGATACAATGTCAGTGGGGTTTTCTTGTGTAGGAACATGTCTCCAGACGATGTCCTGCGTATTTTCTCGGATTTCCGCTATCCTATTCCCTACAAATGTGTAAGTTTTGAAGAATGTGTTGAAATCCAATGCAACACAATGCTTGAGTCGGTCCAAAAGAGTATTTTTCAGTACGTTTTCCTAAAAATTGGTTCAATTTTAGCCCACAATTTGGTAAGAAGATGAGCACCACAGAGTTCGAGACGCGGGAGTTGCTTTTTCCTTGCTGGTGACATGGATTTGTATATCTTCTTTGTTTTCTGATAAAACGAATCGTGGTACAGGAATGTTCCTTAAGGAATACAGATACTCCATAAATTGCTGCCACTCTGTCTGAATGCTGTGCGGGAATATCGTATCCGCAGAAGAACTTTAGCTTCAATAATTTTTGGGCTCAGTAACCCCATTGGATCGAACAACGAAGATAAAATTGACAACATGGATCTTTTCGTCCAATTCGGATAGAAACGATCGTTTTTATATGTAAACGAAAAGTAGTCTTTGTTAGGATCCCACGTGCTCCAAAAAGTGCTGTAAGGGATAAATCCGCAACGATTATATTTTTACTTTCTGGGTTCTGTTGTTGAATATTAAGTCCATTACTGTGCCACTTAGAAAGTTGAAGACCTGCTGATTTCAAAATTGTAACCACTTCCTTTTGTATTTTACGCAACTCGTCGAGATCGTTAGCTCCAGTTAGCAAATCGTCGACATAAAAATCGGAGCGAATGATATTGGACCTAAGGCCTTATTTGGAAAGTTATCAGCGAGATAAGTGAGCGAACGGATTGCTTAAAATGGTGCCGAAGTTGTACCATAGGTAACTGTATTTAGCTCGAAAGTTTGCATCTGTGATTGCTCGTTCTCCCGCCACAAAATGTGTTGGTAACATCTATGGGAATGATGCATTAGTATCTGCCGATACATTTTAACGATGTCTGCGGTCAACGCATATCTAAGTAAACGAAATCTTAGTGAAATTATAGACAAGTCATCCTGGATAGTCGGACCAGCCATGAGGATTTCATTGAGAGATACTTGTGATGATGAACGGCATGAGGCATCAAAAACTACTCTCAGTTTTGTTGATACACTCGATGGTTTAAGAACAGCTTGATGGGGGAGATAATAATGCGGCTTATTCGAGTTCGGGTTTTTTTTACCAAAGACAAATGGCCGAGATTTCTATACTCCTGAAGAAATTTTACGTTATTAGATTTGAGTGAACGATCTTTTCTAAACCTGCGCTCCAACGATAGAAGTCTCCTAAAAGCTATGTCGTAAGAATTTCCTAACCCAGGTCGTTTTTGAAGGGTAGTTGAACCATCAATCTTCCATTAGAAAATTCTGAAAATGTCCTCTATTGTTCACTTAGACTTGCGACCATCCACTGCTTCGAGCTCCCAAAACTTTTCGACCATTGCTTCCAAGGGGTCCTCCAGTGTACTAATACAACATGTCTGTTTGTCTGCCCGCGACTGGTCCCTGTATCTCCCAGAGACAATCCACCCTAGATGTGTATTTTGAAAAGAGGGAAAGTTTCAGCTCCTAGCAGTAAATCGATCGGCGATGGCTGATTGAAGTATTCATCAGCGAGTTCGATGTTCGATCTTTTATTTAGGCAGTAATAGTTCGCGTAACGAAAATTCTAAAGATAGTTCAAACTCGTCGAGCCTTGAACAAATGATATTTTGAGTAAGGAAACTAATTTTTGTTTCAGATGATCCGATTCCAACTGTATCCATGTTTCTTTTTTGCGTAAGCAGCTTTAAAGAGTTAACGAAGCGCTCGTTAATAAAATTGACCTGAGAACCAGAGTCCACTAACGCGCGCCCTATTTGAAAAACTCCATACCTATCCTTGACCACAACCAAAGCAGTAGCTAAAATCGCCTGTGCTGTTTTATTAGGAGATTCCTTTTCTAAAGCAGAATGGGCAGCTGCAGTACCAGTAGATGCTTCAGAATTCTCACCGGATGCTGTCGGCAGTTGTTTCGTCCGATGCAACAAAGTATGATGTGACTGTTTGCATGTTTTACAACGATACGGTGAGGGGCATCTCGAAACCGTGTGACATTTTCCTAAACAGTTCAAGCAAAGAGAAAGTTTCTTAGCGTTGGTAAAATGATCTGTTTCGGAGAGTCTGCTAAAACCAAGACAACTGCTGATCATGTGGTTGGTTTCTTTACAGAATGCACACGCTACAAGGTATTGACATCCGTGCTACAAGGTATTGACACCGCTTGTTCAAAACCTTAGCGCAATCATCCCAGCTCTGAAGCGTGTTGAAGTCACACTGCTCATCTCACTTAGCTTGAGTTTCTTCGTCGACTTTGGTCATAGTGATGTAGATTAGTAGAGCGTTGCATATATCTTCATATGTTCCAATTGATTGCAAAGAACCGAATAAAGCAGAAATATTGTCAACCAAACTGCGTTAAAGCGTTGCAGATGGTTTTTGAACCTTTGGCAATTCAAAAAGTTGCGATATATTTTCTAAAAATATAAGGCACTTATTATCGTAACGATCTTTTAGTCGATCTAATGCTTTGGGGTAGTTAGCCTCCCCAATTTGGAAAGCTTTAATGGTACCGAGAGCTTGACCACTTGAGCAAGAGAGTAGATTGTTGAATTTTTAGATAGATGACAAACTTGGATCCTTTTGAACGAGTTTAGTGAACGAATTTATAAAGTTTTTTACTCGGAATATTTTCCACTGAATTTGGGCAAGCTTAATTTTTGTAAATGGCTGACCGATTGTGGAACCGAAAAGGTTGTTTCCAGTAAGGTACTACTGCTCCTTGTTGTGCCTAAGGCGCCTAGTATTTTAGTTTTTGTTGCAATGAAAAGCTCTTCAAGTTCACTTCTAACATTATCCGTCGGCGATGAACGTTCGATTTGCGTTTGATATGCTAATAGTTGCTTAAAATAGCATTCTACCAGCCCTAAGCGACATTCCAGTTTTGTGGGTGTCAAATCATCTTTTATGCCATTTTTTATTCGTGTTATGCTTCCTCTTGTTGAAGCACGCATTTGTTTCAATTCGTCCAGAAATGGTTCCGACATAATAAACTATGAGCTGATTCTCGTTTTATTAAATTTAAAAAGTTTATGTTTTTCTTCCAATCCTTGTTCGGAAATATTTAAGCGAAAATAGACGCGACGACTGAACCAAAAAGTGTGTGAAATGAATCTGCGTATCGATGACAATGTTAATCTCAATTCCAAAAACAAATGATATCCGTAGTATATAAATTAAATGCCAGAAACGAAACGAGAATTTGAGTGGGCGAAAGCTTTTTTGCGGAACGTAAAGCTTTCGACGATCTTTTTGGATTCTAATTTTTCCTTTGCACCAACAGCATGTATGAACATGGAAATATTTTTTTTCTGAATGTTGTTTCAGCATAATTTTAATAACTTATGGATTGTGTATAAATTTATAATTAAACATTTATGTTGTAAAAAGCATGCAAAGTTTTTTTTTTCCTCGTGTGTCGAAGGTACGTTTCAAATGTAACTTGGTTGGACTTAATTTTGATGCTAGCGCCAAATACTGCTGTAAGCCAAGTTTTAATGCAACGCACGTTCTACCTTTTGGAGTGATTGATACGTACCTTCACAGGGAGGAATACTTAGCTTTCCCTGTACTTCTTCTATCTAGTTGATAGATCTGAACATTCTCCTGTTCTCTCTCCTCCTTCTCCTGATGTTGATTCTGGAACTGATGAAGGGTGTTCTTCAAGCCAATTCCTTTGCACTTTTTTGTTTTTTGTTTTGTCACCTTCACGAAACCGAAACCGATCGCGACGTATTGTATCACTCTTAAATGCTTTATGTCTTTAATGTTTTTTATGTCTTTAGTGTTTTTTTACACGAAATTTTAAAGTTCACTTTACCGAAAAATTCTCCACGTTGTGTTCGCCAAAAATGTACGATCAGCCAGTCTTATCGCTTGATCGCGAAAATTTACGTTTTGGTTGAGGAAAATTCACGCCAAAAACTAAGGAAAACTGCGAGTTCTGTGAGCTTCTCCGGGATTCAGCAAACCTTAGCCACGCGTACAAACTATGTAGAGGGGAGCCGAGAGATGAACCATTCGAATAAGAAGACGACGCACTGGTTGAGTCTAGCCGTGTAAGAGGCTTAGTGTAATCTTTTATTGCTATTTATAAAAAATAAATGGTATAAATGTTCGACATTTTTTAGAAGTGAAAATATGGCTGCTTAAGATTTTAGGCGCTTATTTCAAAAAGTTAACGAATTTTAGTTCCTACATAATAGTAATTTAAATATTCAAAGAACTTAATACAGTATTTGATCAAAATATAGATACTGGTACAATATGATAAGTATGTTGATTATGTGCTCCAACAACCTTCAGAGTTATCAAAGCTGCAAGACATCTTAAAAGCCTGAAATTTGGAATTCCTGTTTCTTGAAGATACACAAAATAAAAATTTAATTGCTTTACCTCTTCTAGTGGGCGTGGCATCGATTTAAGGGGTAAGTTTTCGAATGCATTTTATTCATCTGATATCTGTGTTATAAATGATAGTTTGCAATTAGGGGCGGTTGGACCACGCGCCTTTTCGAAGTTTGCATTCCTTATAAAATGTCAAAAAATAACAATGACATCAGCATATTACAATGTGGGATAGGATAGGGTATTCAATAGTCCGTTTTACGGAAAGTAACTTCTGCGTAGCACTAACTCACTGGTTTTTTATACATTGATATGAAAACTGTTCATTGAAGTTGTACTTACATTTTTTTACAGAAAAAAATCTTTTCGAGATTTACTGCGATCGATTTGATTGCGTCGGCATATAGAATAATCGATCGAGATAAGTCCGAAAAATAATTATTTCCCTAAAGAATAAAATTAAAAACGCGGAGACAATAATGTAAAAGCCAAAATTTTAAAAAGATAACCTCAAAATCGAATTTTCTTCTATTTTAAATGATTTCAATATGTCTTTATATTATTTTATTTTATTTGATTGAATAAAAAAAATAATTGTCGAAAAACGTTTTGAAAAGGTCGAGTCGCAGCTTGTCGTTTTGTACCAGTATCGCACAGTACGACATGGCCAGAGTGGCCCATCCTGGCGTTAAGCACGTCCTCGTGCGACTCATCTGCAAAAAAACGTTATTCATGCAGTATCTTCTTCAACCCTATTCGGTTACTTGACTCAGCAATCACTTCTCTTCAGTGATATCACAAGGCGTCTATCCGGCACAAACAACTCTATCTATGCAGAGAGATCATGTAGGCTATTGGAACACCCGAGATGGAAGTGGGCTGTGGTGCAGATGGTAGCACCTATGACCGACCATTGGGAGGTCCTGGATAGATAATGCACATAATCCAATAACATGTGATTACATTCAAATGATCACGTGGTTACACATAGTCAAGCAGCAATGTGCGAAATTCACTAACACAAGTCTTCTATGCGTCATTCCTAATCAGCTACAATAAATAGCAATGAATATAGCATACGAAAAGGCAAAAACAAGTGAGGTGGTCGGATTTGGACAAAGAATCAAACGTGTTCCCTGTAGCTCAAATGGTAGAGCATTACTTACAAGTAAAGGTTGCAGGATCGTACCCTGCCGGTGAGCCACACACGGTTTTTTCTTTTGACATTTCCGTCCGCTAACATTTCAACTCCACTCTACGACTAAACGTAAAAATAGAGGGGCCTGCACGGCTTAATTGTCATCATTATTGTTATAATTTACTTAACAAGACATGTTGACAATAAATAAAAAATAAAAAGATGATTGATTGGACCTGGATTCGAACCCAGGACCTCCCAATTGTCGGTCATAGGTGCGTTTTCGTTTTACGTTTTCATTGCTTTTTATTAATTCAATTAATTATTTCTTAAATGCTAGACAAAAATGCTTAAAACTAGCTTAACTAACTTAACTATCTTAACATAACTTACTGGCCCTTCGCGGGCGCTCTAAGCTAAACTTAATGCTTATCAACTATGTCTTTCGACCTAAACTACTTTCCTCAGCACTGACTGCGATTCTACATGGTCCCGTTATCGGAGGTCGTGTCGTGCAGGCTATGCTTTCCGACAGTGCGACCAAAGATGCCCTCCCTTCCTAGCTTGGCATTAAAATCGCCTAGGACAATCTTAATGTCGCAGCTATGGCATTGCTCATAAGTTTTGTCAAGGAGCTCGTAGAACATCATCTTTTTCCTCTGTGGGGGCTTGTGCGAATATCAGGCTAATGTTGGCGAATTTAGCCTTGATGCGGATCGTCGCGAGGCGCTCGCTTACAGGGTTGAAGCTCAAGACTTTTTGCCTAAGTCTGCCTTCAACAACGAAACCACATCCAAATAGGCGCTGTCTTTGATGCCGATAGCAGTCGCCGTAGTAGATGTCGTAGTTTTTCATCCTTCTTTTGCTCGGCCCGTCCCACCGCATTTCTTGGATGGCAGTAATGTCTGCCTTGCAGTCGTTAAGGGCCTCCGCTAGTTGCTCGGCTGCACGTGGTCTGTTAAGGGACCTAACATTCCACATGCATATCGTTGTCCTTTTCTCGTTTGCATTGGTCGTCAACTAGATCCGTCCGAGTCCGAGGCTTGTTTCAGCTTCGTGACTGGTGTTTCTTTACGTGGTCGGGAAGTCACCCCGACGGCACGACCCCCAACCTGGAGGATCAGATCCTTTGCTTAGCTCTAAGGACGGAGAGCCGGATAGCCCGCTCCTCATAGGCCTGAGCTCCGAATACGTCGTAGTAGCCCATATAAGGTGTTCACTAAGTAGTTCGGCCTGACTGGAACTATGGACGCCACCGTTGATTCCATCTGGGGAATTCCTCCGCTGCCGTCCGGATGCAAGGAGAAGTGCCTTAGTGGGAACACTCCTCCCCCCCCCCCCCCCTCTCTCGTCTGCTACCCCCAACAACCTTCCAAAGGGGTTGGAACCCAATCTCCAGTTGAGGTACTAGGCACCCGGTGTTCACCACGGGGAGGTGAGAGTAGGAGTTGATAGACAGAGGTGGGTTTAGAAAAACCTGTGGATGCTTGTATCCTCTTGAGTGCACATTTCTATCCTTTGACCACCGCTTTTTTTATAATAATAATCTTAAAACCACCTTAACCTAGACACCTTAGAACTATGTAAGCCGGCCAAGGCTTAACGGTGACCGACTTTGCCGAACCTTAAATCCTACCCCGTATCGAAAGGGATCGACGAGGGAGTTCCCTCTTGTAGCCACCAGAATAGCTGGTGTTGTTTTTGGACGTCTTCCACATCGCGAGAGGATACCGACCTACTGAATCGGAGACGTTCCTCAGCGCTCCGTGCGACGTTTCGGTTGTAGTTGAGTCGCCTGTCAACAGTTGTCCGAGCAACGTGGAAAATTATGGGCCCAGCCGATCTATCCTGGATCAGGTCTGCCTGGTCGAAATAGAGGAACGCCTCTGGGGGGACGAAGCCGTTTAGGCGCACACTTTCATGGTACATGAATTTTGGGTAATAAGCCCCTGAGATCAGGTTATTCTTCGAGGTCATTGCTCTTGCAATGTGCCTTCGAGTTAGCTTAATGAGGAAATTATCCACTCTGGTCAGATTCGCCCTGTTGTAAAGGACCACATTAGAAAAGTACTTTGTGTACTAGGACTCCGGAGTTCGATATAAGCGAAGGCAAGCCCGAAGCAAGCCCTCTCGAAAACCCGAATCCTTTCCATTCTACTCGCCCCTATGTTGAACCACACGGGACAAACATATGCGAGCATAGGCCGAATAAGGGCCATGTAGCAGATAACCTTTACCCTCGCATCGAGTTGGCTGCTATAAAACAGTCTCTTTGTTGGGTTAAAGGCACCCCGGGCTCTGGATAAAGCAACATCTACATGTTTGTCAAAATATAGTTATTGGTCTAGCCAGAGTCCAAGGTATCTGACTACATTTTTACTAGCAAGTGGAAGCCCGTGCTGTCCAACGATAGCAAACTTTCGCCAGTTCTTTTTGGTATCCCTAGAGGCCAAAGACAACGGCTTTCTAAACAGAATGGTTTCCGACTTCTGGAAATTGATCCTCAACTTCCAGTCGTCGCAATATTGCTGAATTTTGTCGAAGTCACGCTGCAATAAAGCTACAATGACCTCGATTTTGGGCCCTAATCTGTACGCGATCAAATCGTCGGCATACGCTATCGCAAAATGAAGAGATCCTATCAGATCAGCCGTGTAAATATTGAAGAGAATCGGCGAATTATCCGCTTCCTGTTGCAGACCGTTTTTGATATTGAACACTCTAGTAGAAGTCACATTGCCGTGTTTAACGACAAACTTTCTACCGGAGAGCATATTAAGCATCATGTATAGAAGAGGTTTGCTGATGCCTAACCTATTCAACTTGTAAAAGAGTCCTTCTAACCAAACGGTATCAAAGGCCTTCTCTAATTCAATCAGGCAGGCACCCGTGCATTCCTTCTTGCTTTTGTACCATTGGTCATAGGCACTCAACCATAATATTCCATGTTATCTAAAAGAAGGACCAACAAATGTTATCTAAAAGAAGGACCAGAATCCGCTGGATTCGAATTCAAATGTAAAACGCAAAAATCAAGAACTTAATTAAAATTTATTAAATGAAAAAAACTGTGTTTAAAGTGAACGACCAGCTGGGTTGAATCTTCTATTACCACTACTTCTTTCATTTGCTTCTCTCTCTATCTCTGTCGCAGCGTTGGCTGGTGGTATTAAATTTCACCAACATTCTCCCCGGCGGTATTGGAGGCATCTTCATTACCCTTTTCATAAAATTTAAGAACACAAAGTTTGGTTATAGGTCATCTGTAACTGCCGGTTGAAGTACGAACATCCACCACTCTTACTTCGCCGTCGTCTCCTGGAAACGTTTTTGTAACGATGCCTTTAGGCCAACAGCCTCGAACTTCGTTCCGGTCATTAATCAAAACCATATCGCCTTCCATTATGTTTTCGCTCCTACGCAGTCATTTCGTTCGTCTGTTCAGTGTAGGTAAATATTCGATTCTCCACCGTTGGAACTTCTATAAGCGGCCAAGAGTTAACAACCTACTCGACCTCAGCCATCAACGTGCTCAAAAGGTCGTCTGTAGGAAATTGCTCGAACAAAATTGGGGAGAGTGTCGTCTTAACAGAACGCACTAATCGTTCCCAGCAACCACCCATATGCGGAGCAGCAGGAGGGATGAAGTTCCATTTTATTCGATGTGTCGTCAACTGTCGTCGTATTTTATTCTGGTCGAGTTCAGCGAGGCTTTTGGATAACTCCTTATCAGCTCCGCGAAGATTTGTCCCGTCGTCTGAAAAAATTTGTCGAGGGCACCCTCTTCGGGCTATAAATCTCCGGAGTGCCATGATGAATGTATCCGTCGAAAGGCTTGAAGCGATTTCAACATGAATGTCACGTATTGTCAAGCATGTGAAAAGTACGCCGTATCGTTTCTCATGACGTCGTCCGACTTTGACAATAATTGGACCAAAGTAGTCCACACCAGTGAAGTTGAAGGCAGGCATTCCCGCAGTGATTCGAGCAACAGGGAGTTTGCCCATTATCGTCATTTGGGCCTTGATTTTCGTATTCTGCATGCGTTACATTCAAATCGTACTCTTTTCAGCATTGGTCTCACTTATAGTATGCAATATCTTTGCCGTTGTTCCTTTAGAACGGTCTCGTGGCCCATGTGATTGCTTCGAACATGGTAATGCCTTATAAGAAGTTTGACGTAATTGTCATTTGCATGAAATATAGCCGGGAATTTTAGCCAGTTGTCACATTTAGGTAGGTTATGAAATCTTCCATTCAGTCGAATAACTTTGTCGTCAAAAATCTTTGGGGAAAGTCCAAACAATTTTCTGTTGGGTGCTACCAGCTGGTTTTCTGATAGACACTGATAATCTTTAGGGAACATCTTTAGCTGGGATTGTTGAATCCAAAGAAGTCAGCGGCGTCTATTTCGTCTGGTGTTAGTTCACTCGAAGTGTGCCGTACTCTACGTTTGTGAACAATTCGAAGAAGTCATGCTGTTGCGCGGATGATTCTCAACCAGGGAGAGAACCTAGTTACGTCTGGCAGTTCTGTCAGAGGGATTTCGGAAATCGCTCCAACAAATTCTAATAAATAAGTTGACGTCAGCTTATTTATGGGCCATTGGCTTTCATCTTGTCGCAAAAAGTCTGGTCCCTTGAACCATCAATCATCAGGTTCGATGTCTTTGAATCCACTGCGAGTCGCATCGTCCGCTACGTTAAGGTATGTGGGTAACCATGGCAATTCCTTCACATTAGTCAGTTCCGAAATTTCGCTTAGCCAATTCGCAACGAACTGCTTATAACGTCTACCTTCCGACTGGATCCAGTACCACATGGTCGCAGGGTGAGTCCAAAACACCGTTCGACTGAACTTTTTGTCATGCTCTATTTTGATTTGATGAACAAGACGAGACCCCAGCAAGGCAGCTTGTAGTTCAAGTTTTGGGATTGTTAAATTTGGTTTCAAAGGCTTAACTTTGGCCTTGGCTGCAACGAAGCAAGTTTTAATTAAATTTTGGTCTAAAATTCTTACGTATGTCACAGCTAAGTAGGCTTCTTAGCTTGCGTCAACGAAACAATGTAGCTTCACAAATTCTCCGGTCAGAAACGAGAAAGAGTAACATCGTGGTATCTTCACGCATGAAATATGCTGCAAGTTGAACAACCGGTCTTTCCAGAGGGCATCCAGTTCATTTGTTAATTCGTCATCCCAGTCAATTGCAGTTTGCCACACTTTTTGCAAAATGATTTTTCCAACGATGACAAAATGGGCAATAATACCCAGCGGATCAAAAACGGACATAATGATTTTTAGCGCTTCACGTTTTGTTGGTATTCTTGCTCCGTTGAGTAGTTGCGGATCTTTTTTCGAAAAATTTGTGTCGAAAGTAAATACATCTTCGTCGCAGTCCCAGATGATTCCCAACACACGGCTTAGCTTAGTATTTTTGTCGAAGGTGATTTTCTTGTTGTCTGTGGGTTACAAATCTGGTTGGATAGATTTCAGGACGTCTGTAGATGTGCTGTGCCAATTTCGGATTTCGAATCCTCCACAATCATGAATTCGTATAACGTCATTTATAAGTGTCGCGGCTTGTTGTTCATCTTCGGCTGTACCAAGATAGTCGTCCATATAATGATGTCTTTTGATGGCATTAACAGCGTCCGGATGGTCGTCGGCAAACTCCTCTGCGTTTCTATCTTTGACGAAAAGTGCTGTTGACGGAGAACATTTTGCGCCGAACGTCATTGCCGTCATTTCAAATGTTTTTGGTTCGCCTTCAAAGTTGCCTCCACGCCAAAGGATCATTTGACTGCAGCAGTCGTCGTCTCGGATCCGAACACGGTGGAACATTTCTTTGATGTCACCTGTGAATCCAATGCACCTTCTCGTAAACGGAGCCAGGCAATGATTTTAGCATGTCAGGTCCTTGCAGCTGCATGTCGTTCAGGGAAATTCCTTTTAATTTCGCAGCAGCATCGAATACAATGCGTACTTTTCCTGGTTTATTGGGATTAGTAACCGGGAAATGTGGTAAATACCAAATTCGATCATTTAGTTTAACTGGTGTTTTAACTTCATTTAAGTACCCTTTTGCTATATAGTCACTTATTATGGACTCGTACGTTAATTTCAAATTGACGTCTTTAGTCAATCTTTTTTCAAGCAACTGCAACCTTTTTAGCGCCATTACCTTGCTATCTTTTGGTAGCTGAAATTTGTCAAATTTCCATAGCAATCCTGACTCCCATTGCTTATCAGAAGTCTTTTTAGTTTTTTGCTTTAGGATCTGCAGTGCTCTGTCGTCTTCTCGGGATTTTTCGATGTCCGGTTTTGAAGATGGGACTTCGTCCAATATTCACATAGATTTCACCAAATCGTGAAGTTCGTCGTCTTGCGTGCCAATGGCAAAATTCAATCTAAATGTTCGCTTTGCATTTGGATTGAGAGCTCCATTGTTTCCGCTATTGGTCCATCCTAGCCATGTTTTGCTGGCAATCGGTGAATTCCATTTATCGTGGATTAGTTGTCTCGTCGATGTTATAAGACCATTATTTTCACCGATCAGAACGGTTGGCTGAGCATTATCAAAACTGTCGAAGTCTATATTTTGAAGGTAAGGTCATTTCTTCGATAAATGTTCTTTGTTGACGGTTTGATGACTGAGAGGAAGTTTCTTTACTGTTCTGACGTCCTTGAGTGTATACTCTTTTGCACCTTGGAAAGTTCCCCGAACTTTAACGAAGAAGCAGCTTGAGTCGACTTCTTCAGATACGTCACCATTGTACCACTTGATCGAAAGCTGTGCGGATGAACCTGCCACATTAAGTTGTTTGGCGATATCACTTCTCATGAGTGTTAAAGTTGCTCCCGAGTCCAGCATTGCGAAAGTATTGACTTCAACTTCATTGTTCCGTAGAACGATGGGAAGGATGCGCAATTTCGTTTTAATAACAGTCGTCGAACCGTGGCCACATAATTCAGCGAACAGTGATGTTCTGTCAGAGTGTAAAAGAAAATGGTGTTGTTTTTTGCAGTTACTTACTTTGCATTGGACTTTTTCGCGGCAGTTGTGTTGAACATTGTGTGACTCTTCCTTAGTTAGGAAAAGCAAAGTGATGCCTTAGTGACGAATCGCCGAATCTCTCGTCTGTTGTCGGTGCAAGGAACTTCTTGCAACTTTCAAGAGTTTTGCAACTAGAGGAAATTATTTATTTTGTCCGCGCTGTCAGGTAAAATCAGAAGAGCACGCACTGCCTCTAATGCGTCGTCTTTTAAGGTATTCCGAAGTCGTATTACATTTTCTTGGCCATTAAATTTACCGATTTCTGTTGTACGCTTATCCTTGCTGAGAAAGAGTGGCCAATCTTCTGGATTGCTGCTGAATTTTGGCAAATCCATCTTGGTTTGTCTTGCTAGGACGATTGACATCATGTCCGTGCGCGAGTGCCCAATTTTCCCTTTGTCATTGACCGATACTTTTTTATTTGTGAATTAATTTTGTTTTGGAGTTTCACAATTGCGCCGATTTCTGGTAAATTCGTCGAGACTCGAATATGTTTCAATCGAACTCACATCCTCTCGCTCTCGCAGGGTCGAATTGCGCCAATGATGATTATGTGTTGAAAATTTTTAATATTTCCAGCTGCTTGTCTCGCTCGCACACTTTCAACATCATTTGAACTGAAGCATGTTTGTCCTTTTTTAAGTGTTATCTCCCTCAGACGATTTATGGAGTGTGTAGAAGCCGCCGACGTCACATCACTATACACAGAAGCTTTGTCGTTATTTGCATTCTTTCCATATGCATGTGTGCTTTTTGGTACCGAAGTGTACCGACTTGTCAGAGCACGCACATTGTCGTCTGTCACAGATGGCGCGAACTGCCTTCCAGCCTCGTCGAAACCCAAAAAAGTAGTGTCCTGGGGATTTTTCATGTTTGGTCGTCGTCGTACAATCGCAATGGTGGCTGTCCTTTATTTCGTCGTTCACTTTTTCGCACTTTCAGGGACATTTTAATTGTCAATTTTTAACCGAACTATATTCATCAAAGAATTGGTTCTATTTGGGCTCAGAAGGACCAACAAATGTTATCTAAAAGAAGGACTAGAATCCGCTTGATCCGAATTCAAATGTAAAACGCAAAAATCAAGAACTTAATTAAAATTTTTTAAAGGATAAAACTGTGTTTAAACTGAATGACCAGCCGGGTTGAATCTTCTATTACCACTACTTCTTTCATTTTCTTCTCTCTCTATCTCTGTCGCAGCGTTGCCATGTCCTCTCGAAAAGATGTTGTTGAGCAGCTGGTGGTATTAAATTTCACCAACATGACATATAGAAAGTGGAGTCCTACAGCTTCTACAATCTTCTTGAGGTTGATGGTTGTAGTAATGTATTCTAGTGAAAAGTGTTTTTGCTAGTCTAAAGCATAGATAAAAAATAAAATCATCTCTGGTGAAAGAACGGCAATAGTGCCGTTCTCTGGTGAAAGAACGGGAAAACGCTCAGGTTCTTGTTGGTGACGGCAAGAAAAGTTTGACGGTTTTTCCAAGCCTCTGTTATTGGCTGAAGCTGTTATAATTGAAGCTGTTATTTCCACCGTTAAAGGTGTGGCTTCCTTTGCAGCTTTATCTGCAGCTTCATTACCCTTGATGCCAACGTGGCCTGGAACCCATGCCAGTAGTTGTGCAGAGCTAGAATGCTCCTTATAATGGCGTGGATTCAAGTGCGCCTGTTGCTGTTCTAAAGCAGTTATTAATACCAGTATTAAAGTTCATTAAATTATTTTTTGTGGTCCACATGTAAGTGGCTAAGCCATGTTGTAGAGTACCATTTACAAGGACATTAGCTATCCGGAGAGCAGTTTCCAAGTGCGGGCCTTTTTTCCTGAAGCATACCATCTTTAGAAGATTGTTCCTTAATTTAAGTTGGGCAACAATGTGTTTGGTATGTAAGTCCCATTATAAATTTTTGCTGAACAACGACCCTAAAATCCTCTCCTCAAGGAGAGTAAGAGGAGGCGGCGTGCAGTTTTTTTTTCGGCATAGATGAAGGGCTTCAATTTTGAACGGTGGAATAGTAGCACCTACTTTTTGGGCACAAAATTGAATAGTTTTATCTACAGCCTTTAAAGTTGAATTTACCCGGTCAGGACTCCCTGAAGCTAAAACGTATATATTGTCTATTCCGACAAAGTCAAGATTGTACTTTTGTAATTTAATTTTTACAATGAGTGAATCAATGTAGGCATTATATGTTA
Organism: Neoascia interrupta; assembly: GCA_947623515.1. NCBI lineage: Eukaryota > Metazoa > Arthropoda > Insecta > Diptera > Syrphidae > Neoascia > Neoascia interrupta. The sequence continues at coordinate 107,158,576 of OX392462.1, forward strand.
CAAGTCACTCTAACCCCAAAAGAGACCATATTTCCCCAAACTTTGATATTACCCCACCATGCAACAGATGTTGCACTTTATGCGACGACGTCATCTAAGCCAAAGATGTTGGCCTCCGGCATCAAGTGCTGCTTTCCGCAATTATTCAAAGACGTTCTTTTTCCTCGCTTGTATAATAGCTTTCCGTGCAAATGGCTTGATCCGGTTCACTCAGCCATTATGCCCACTTCTTTTTTTAACGCGTTTCTTATCTCCTTTTAACAGATAACTATTACATCTGCGGATATTCCACCTATCACTTAACCAGCAATAACGGGACCACCTACCTTATGATCTTCGGCGAATCTTCATACTTTTATATCGTTTTTTAGCGAGCATTCCCTTGTAAACCAAGACTCTGTCGTCGCTCATTTCACACGTGCTAACGCACAGAAGGCAGAGAGATATCAGAGAAGTATCCCGTTATCAAATTTTTTTTGAGAGTCCTAGCGGCAGGAGGTTGCAAGTTGGCGATTTCATAATAGTCTAACTAGTGGCCAGGGAAAGAAGCTTTTTCTCGCTTTCTATTCCTTTATCCTTGTGAAAAAAAAGAATTTTTTTTTACCTTAACCTACAAAATTCCTCGTCCCTGCACTTAAATTTCCAATTTAAACAAAAGAATGACATCTGTACGGAGACTTTTTCTTACTCTTTACTTTACTTTTGACTTTATCTTATCAAGTAATTGTTAATATAACGGAGCACATAGTGCACGCAAATACCTGAAATTCGGTAAAAAGGCAAAAAACATACATTTCCTCTTTCTGTGTTCCATATTAAGTTTTTAACATTGAACTTGAACCGAGAATAAACCGCATTGTTGTTTCTAAAGACACTTAGAACACTTTTGGGGTTCTTTTAGTTTTGCAGTAGTTTTCTCGTTTTCCCAACGAGAATTATTATCACAATTAACGAAACAAATGTAAAATTGACTTGACAAATTTATAATTTTGCAAAAGGTAATTGCGGGTTGCTTGTCTGTTTGACGAAACTGAAGCGAACTTTTCATCTGGTTAACACATTAGCTTCAGTTTGCTATCGACTATTATAGTTGACCCACTAGTATAGCACCCACATCGACAAAATCGTTTTTTTTTTTTGAGTCTAGTTGTGTTGAAATTGAGGGTAGTACACAACTCGACCAATGTGTATGCTATGTTAAAGGTAGCCTACGGCGATGTTTCACTTAGGTTAGGTTAGGTTAGGTTGATGGATGCCCTTTTGACAATAGTCACGGCTTCACTTAGACCAGCAGTTGGGTCCATTGTGTCCATTGGGAACCTTCTTAATACCTGGAACGAAAACAGAAAGAGACCGCTGTTAGAAGCTCAGAGTTCCGCCCTCTTGGACCATCCGGATTTGTATACAAATCTTAGGAGGTCCTTTAGATCTACATTATTTAGATCTTCGAGCTCGTTGAAGAAGTAGCTGCCGAGGATACTACGCCTGATGCTGTTTAGGGCTGGGCATTCGCAGAGCAGATGACGAACAGATTCAATTTCTTCAACGTCCCTGCAGCTTCTGCAGTAATCGTTATGCGGTATGCCTAGCCGCTCAGTGTGTAGACCCACAGCGCAGTGCCCCGTGAGGATTCCCGTGAGTACTCGGATGTTCCTGCGGGCTAGTCCGATCAAAAATAGTGATCTCTTTTTGTTTACCGCTGGCCATAGCTCCCTTGTGTGTCTGCAAGTATCAAGTTCTGTCCAACGTAGATTGGTTCTACTCAAGGATTCAGTTTCTAACCTACGTGCTATCGAACTCAGCGGGACTCTTATGGATTTGAGGGCTAGAGATGCATTCATTCCAGACCCAAATCTCGCAAGCTTGTCCGCTTCTTCGTTTCCCGATATATCGGTGTGACCTGGCACCCAACACACAGTTACAGTGTTGCCAAGTGATAACTCGTCCAGAATTTCCCTGCATAGTTTCACAGCCCTTGACTTTACCACGCCTGATTCCAAGGCTTTAATTGCCGCTTGGCTATCAGAGTATATGGTGATGGTCTTGTTTGCGGGGCCGTATTTCTTTAGCTCGGAGGCAGCTTCGATTATGGCTGCCAGCTCCGCCTGAAAAATGCTGCAGTCGTCATTAATTCGGAAAGATTTACCTAGACCCAAATCTCCACAGAAAATGCCCGCACCGGTTCCGACGTCCATCTTAGAGCCGTCGGTATATACGGTATATCTCGGTAGTCGGTATATCTCGTCGTCTCCTGTAAAGGTCTTATCTTCCCATTCACCTCTTTCAGGTATTCTGGTAGCGAATCTCCTGTTGAAGGCGAATGTCATAGGTAGGTAATCTGTGACTGGGGTGTTTGTGGAGGCAGCCCACTGAGTTTCCACAGAGGCGTGTCCATAAGATCTTGAGGACCACAGTCCGGATTCCCTTAGGCGAACAGCTGTTTTAGCTGCCTTGCTGCTGCAGTATATGTCCAAAGGGGTGAGGTTGAGTAGTACCTCCAGTGCCGCGGTGGGTGTGGTTCTTAGGGACCCTGTTATACCCATGCAGGCTGCCCTTTGAACTTTGGTGAGGCTAGAGAGATGACACTTTCTTTCCGTAGCCTTCCACCATACAACTGCACCGTAAGTTAAGATGGGTCTTACAACCGTTATATACATCCAGTGTACCATGTTTGGTTGCAGTCCCCACATGCTTCCGAACGTTCTGCGGCAGGCGTATAGTGCCACGTATGCCCGCTTGACACGATCTTCTATATTATCCCTCCAGTTGAGTTTGGAGTGTAATATGACGCCCAGGTATCTTACCGATCTGGATAACGGTAACTCCACTCCCCCCATTCTCGGGTTGCTGAAGGATGGAACTGCCATTTTCCTTGTAAACAACACAACTTCCGTCTTAGAGGGGTTAATTCCCAGTCCTCGACCCTCTACCCATTTTTCAACAATGCGAAGTGCGTAGCTGAGTCGGTCACTGAGGATTGGTGGGAGTTTACCTGGGATCAGGATTGCTACATCATCTGCGTATGCGCTCACAGTGAAGCCTTCCCTCTCCAGGGTTTTCAGCAATTCGTCCATTACCAGGGTCCATATAAGCGGAGAAAGGACACCTCCCTGCGGTGTTCCTCTGCTGACGTTTCGTCTGCTGCATACTTCGCCTAGGTAGCAGTTTATCTTTCGTTTGCTTAACACGAGCCCGATCCAGTCGCATAGACTGCTATCTAGGTGGGCGTTTCTCAAGCCGCGCAATATCGCGTCTGCCTCAATGTTATTAAACGCCCCCTCTATGTCTAGAAAGGCACCCAAAGTGTACTCCTTGTGTTCCAGGGATTTTTCTACTACTGTTACTACTCTATGTAGTGCAGTGTCAACCGATCTGCTTCTCATGTACGCATGCTGTGATTTTGATAAATAGTTATCACCAATCAGCTCTCTCACATACACGTCAATAAGCCGTTCCAACGTCTTGAGCATAAATGAGGACAGGCTTATGGGTCGATAGTCCTTTGCCGTAGAGTGGTTTGCCTTCCCTGCCTTGGGGATGAATATCACTCGGATTTCTCTCCAAGCTTTGGGAATATAGCACAGCTTTAGGCAGGACTTGTATACGTTACTCAACCATGGAATGATAGTTTCCCCTGCTTTTTGGAGCATTATTGGTCGGATGTTATCCATCCCTGGTGCTTTAAAAGGATCGAAGGAGTTGATCGCCCAGGCCAGCCTTTTTACATCGGTTATAGCCCTGATCTTTTCGTCCTTTATCTTTTTACGCGAGCCTTGCGCTACTGTAGCGTAATCCTCATAGGTATCGAAGCACCCTGGGAAGTGAGTTTCCGCCAGTAAATCCAGCGTTTCCTTGTGTGTCGAGGTCCAATCGCCCTCAGTCTTCCTGAGTGAAGATAGCGGTATAGGCGCTTTGGATAAGACTTTTCTCAGTCGGGACGCTTCAGTTGTTGTTTCGATTGATTCGCAGAAATTCTTCCATGAGTTCCTCTTGGCGAATCTGATCTCCTTTTTCAGGATTCTAACGCTCTCCCTATAGGTCGTCCATTCGATGAGCCCCTCTTTTGCAAGGTTCCATCTGGATCTTGAGCTCTTGATGAGCTCCGCGATCTTGGAGTTCCACCAGGGAGGGCGTTGTTTCCCTCCTGTATTGCTGTTTGGGCAGGATTTTTCGAAAGAGCTGGAGATCGTCCCGGTGATGTATTCGACTGTATCGTCGATCTCATGCGCGGTAGTAAGATCTCTGTCTGGGCAGGGGGAGATAGTCCTCCGCAGTTCTTTGTTGAACTTCACCCAGTTTGCTCTTTTTGGGTTTTTGAAAACTTTCCTAGCCTGCGAGCCTACCTGTATCTCAAAGAGTATCCAGCAGTGATCTGATAGTGATGCCTGCTTAGATACTCTCCAGTTCGTTACTTGAACAGAGCTGTTCTGAGACACGAAAGTTACGTCCAAGACTTCCCTCCTATTCGCTGTAATGAAGGTGGGATCATTTCCCCTGTTACATACTAGAAGGTTGGAGCTTAGGACAAAATCAAACAGAACCTCGCCTCTGGCGTTAATGTCTGAGCTTCCCCAGATCGTATGATGGGCATTGGCATCACAGCTTAAGACTAAGTTCTTCTTACCTTGTTCGGACGTTGTCACTAGCGTCTTCAGAGATTCCGGGGGGACCGAGGTACCGTCGTCAAATGGCATGTAGACCGACGCTACCGTGTAGTTCTCGTCCGTCCATCTAACCTCCACCACCGTTAGGTCACCTGTGCAGAAATGAGATAACATTAATACATGAACGTTCCTATTTGCTACAATACAGGTTCTCGCCTTACCTTTATTTTTTACATTATACAGTGAGAAATTTTTCGACCCTAATCCTAAAACCCTGTTCTTTTTGTCAATCCAGGGTTCTTGGATTAGGGCTAGGTCCAGCTGTTCCCTCTCGAGGAACAGCCTCAGGTTGGCTGTGGCAACCCTACTGTGATGGAGGTTTATTTGGATCACCTTCATCATTGTTCTCCACCTCCAACGCAGTGTCCGTCGCCTTCGTTGCTTCCGCAGTCCGCTTAATCAGCTTGAGGGTTACCTCGCTAGCTGCAAAGGACAACAGAAGCTGTTTTTCCGCCTTTAGGTTCCCGGGCAGGTCGCCGAAGGCGACAATATAGCCCCTGAAACCATTTCTCGGCTCTTCCTCGCTTATAATTTCCCAATCCTGCATCGGAATCTGGGGGTTTTGTGCTTGCAGCACGCGGAGGATGTCATCTTTAACTATTCCCATCTCCGGAATAGTCAGCCTACCCTTTGCCCTGTTTGGAACCTGGTCTATTGGAACGGCTTTAAGCTCCGCACCATCCCAAAGCTGTAGTCCTTCCACTACTGTCTTGGCAAAGTCATTTGAAGCTTGGTCCTTGCAGTCGATGTACGTAATGCCTTTAGACCATTTCATTCTGCCGTAGGTCGGGGCACTAGTACCCGTATTTTTCAGAATGTGGCTGATGATAGCTGCCCCGAGGGCTTGCTCAATCTTCCTGCCACACTCAACACTGTACTGCCCGCTTGGTTTCTTGGAGTCTACTACAGCAAGCTGTAGTGGATTCCTTGTCACCTCGCTATACTGGCCCGCCCGGCTCGTACTTGGCTTGCTGGGACTTCCCACTGTGGTGGCGCCCCATTTCGCCTTCTTCGGCGTCCTTGAAGTGTCCTCAGAAGATCGTGTTCTCTTCGAGGCGAACGCTTCTCTTCTATGCCTTCCGGCATTGCCTTTCTGCAACCCGCTTGGGCCCGGTTTGTCACTGGGTCCTTGGGTTGCAGTTCCTCTTCCGGTAACAGGCTTTCTGTTGGTTCCGAGGGATGTCCTAGTAGCGGCATCGTCCCTCGGCCTTCCAGATTTTCCCGATTTACCACCCGTACCTTTAACTGAACGAGCTGCCTTAGGCGTAGGCCTCGTGGCAACGTCGTTAGCTATGGTCTCCCGGGCCCACTCAAGGGAAGATAGTTCCTTCTGAGTGAGGGAAGATTTTTCTTTAGCTGTTAAGATGCCATAAATATGCTTGGCCTTCTTAAACCGCCTCTTTCTCTCCAGGCCGGGAGTGGTCCTTCTGGCCTTGCTCCCGCGCTTGGTCTCCTTTTTTTGGCCGGATTTCTCTTCGGAATCATCGGAGTGTTCAGCGAGTAGCTCTTCCTCCCTTTCCATTGAGATATCCTCAGTTTCGATCAAACTGGCTGGTAGTACCACGTTTGGATCGCACGGAACCACCGGTATGGTGTCGTCCGTGTTTTTGGCACATAGCGTGCCCTCCCCCTCATCCTTATTTGTTTTAGTTAGTTCGGATATTTTGGTCCCACGAGAATGGCCGGAAAGGGTGGTCCACCCCGGCAGAGCCGCCATACCGGGGTAAGGCTATGGTTTATCTGCAGGTCTTCGCCTAGGCACCTGAGAGAGCTCGTTAGAGGCTGGTTTAACCCCCAGCCTTGCATCCTTCGGCACGGTTTGCAATATGCTCACACCACCACTGGAGTCAGGTTTGGTAGGACTTAGTTCGTCGCTCCTCTGCCGACCCACGCCGGCTGAAAATCCGCAACTTAAGCCCCCACACCGGCGTCATAGAAGATGACGCACTCGACAAGGCGCCTGCCACGCGGGGGGATGTTTCACTTACTTTTCTTATATGCAGAAATAGTATTCGAACCTTAGTCACAGACAACTGCCACAATAGTAAGTCCGCATTTAATGACACCACCAGCTTTTGACTAAATGAATCTCCAGCTAATCTCCTACAAATCCTATCTCCTAAATCTCCCAAATCCTCTACAATATTAATCGTCTCCGCAAGGTTTGAAAAATGAATCCTCTGATAAATCCCGTTCAGCTTATTCACAAACCTATTTAATGCAGATTTTTGTAATAGTTTAAGAATCTAAAAAGGGAACCGAAACTGTCCCTGCATGACAGATCTGTCACAACTCCGTTTTCTCTAAGCATTTTTACAACGAAAATTTTGTTTCGTTTCTGGAAAATGACATTGCTCTCTTTTGAGAGCCAATACATGACATAAAAAGAGTGCGCGGGTGGGGCCACTTTGGGATTTATTTATTTATTTATTAAATCGCCTCCTGTTTATTTATTTATTTATTAAATCGCCTCCTGTTATTCCGCTATGTATTGCTGGTGGAGACAAAGCATAAATTATGTATGAAGTTTCCTTATCACTGCGATTTCAAATTAAAATTTATATTTATGACAAACAACAAAAAAAAAAATCACTTGGCGGTCTCTTAAAAATCACTAGATTTTTCTTAAAATGCGTTTTTACTTTTTTCACAAGTTTCAAAATAGCTAACACCTTTAGCAAGAACCAAGTTAGGGTTAGCGCCGCATGATTTTCAGTTTCTTAAAGTTCGTGGGGTGCCGTGGCGTAGTGGTTAGTGTGTGTGCTTACCACGCCGGAGGTCTGGGTTCGAATCCTGCCATCGTCACCTGAATAAAAAGACTTGTTCTTTTTCACGGTCCCCACCTCCGCGAGGGTTTGACAAGCCCTCCTAGAGTATTAATTGTCTTGAAAAACTTCTCAAAGTGTCGTTCGGATTCGGCAAAAAAATTGTAGGTCCCCTTGTATGTAAAGAAATTAACACACCAGCATTCATTGTTGAGAAGTTGGCCCGGGTTCACCCCGAGCTGTTCCGCTACTCTTTTTTTAAAGTTCGTAGCAAGTTTAATACTTGGACAACTCTATGAAAGAACAGTTCCGTTATCGCGGCGTTACACTTCAAACTTATCAAAAACGTTCGATGCTCTGCTTTACTTTACTTAATTCAAATCGCCTTATATTTGTTTTATTTCTCTTGATCTTTATCTTTTCCACACAAAGGTCCTTTCAGTATAAAAGTCCTGACAAACTAATTCAAAATGCAAAGCACGCATCTTCCTTTGCAATGTGCAATATAGCGGCAAAGACCATTTCAAAATTGCTATTGCTAATGTATGAAATTCAGCTTCTGTTTCTGTTCCTTGTGACACCGCGGCTTAAAGCGGCGTTATCACAAGGAACAGAATAACTTTCAAATCATTCGTTACTAGGTCCTTTTTAATACCAAAATATTTTTTTTCTCTCGAAATGGCCTGTTCAGCCGAAAAGTGTTGCGATAGCAGAATCAATGCCCCTCTCTATATTTGGCACGGTCCTTGTGGTAACCCCTTTCATGCTAAATGCGTTGGCTCAACTGCCGCATTTCTTGAAAAAGTCAACTCATCTGAGCTGGCTTTCTGGTATTGTCAGCCTTGTCGTAAGATGTCCCTGTCCCAACTGTCTTTTAAATTGTCATCCTTTAAGCATGACATCAAAAAACTGTCTAAGAATTTCAATGACTTGCTTGATAGTTTTAATTCTGCTTTGACTAACGTCTCATCGTTTTCCAGTGTCAGTTATTCTACTGATGCAGCGACTGAAACAGATCCTGACCTCCCATCTTCATCTTTTGACACTCAGAAAGTCGACGTCTCTATCTCGACAGAAGCTCTTCCTCTTTCTCTTTTCTTATCTCTGTCATTAACTAATGACGATATCGCTTCCACATGGTCGACAGCTCCTTTTGCTGTGCTAAGTCCCCTTTCGGAAAACGCGAGTCGCCAGACTAAAACTGTATCTAACCTTGAGCTTAAACGTCCTAACTTGGGGACCCGTAATAAGAAATCAATCATTGAGGTCTCTTCAAACTCATCGCCTCCGTTAAGTAGGCGATGTAGTAGTACGTTAGTAGTGCTTCTCAAGATATTACAGCATCTGTTTCCAACTTACCCTCCAATTCTTTACAATCTGTGCCTAAGCCAAAAATAATCTTTGTTTCTAGGTTTAAACTGGAAACTACTGCTGATGAACTTGTTCATCATCTAATTTCACAAAAAATCATCTCTACTTATTCTATTGTCAAATGCACGAAACTCAGTAATCAAAACAGCTTTGTGTTCTCGTTTAAATTAGTATCTCCACCCGCTCTTTTCAATTCTATTTGTAACAGCATAATCTGGCCAACTAACACTCTGGTCAAGGAATTTACATATCGATCCACAAAGGCTAAGCCACAAAGTAAACAAAACATCTTTTAAAAAAACTAAGCAGCAGGCTAAGCTGCTTCTATCAGAATGTTCGATCGATCCGCAGCAAACACAAATCGTAAGATGTATTTAAAAATTCAATGGTTGTTCCTCATGACGTCATTGTTTTGACTGAAACTTGGCTCAATGCTAGTATTGCTGACGTCTAAAATAATGAGTTTCTAGTACATAGAAAAGATCGTCATAAAGAAAATTTGAAAGCATTGGGTGAAGGAGTTCTCACCGCTGTTCGTGAACACATTACTTCGTCGAAAGTTCCCTACCCCTTCTCTGTCAATATGGAAATTGTATGTGTAAAACTTTATTTCAAGCCTTATTTTGTATATGTTGTAAACATATATATCCCTCCCAATAGCTCTGCTGAAATATACCCATAGCTAGCAAAAGCCCTTGATTATGCTTTCAGCCTTTCACGTTGCAATAGTACTGTTCTCCTAATTGCTGACCTTAACCTTAGTCCTCTAAAATGGGTACTCTCAGACGATAGTACGTATTTTATTCCATGTTTTTCCTCTGCTCAAACGGCACTTAATAAACTAGACAATATTCTTTCCTCTGACTTACAGCAAACAAAATAGATACTCACCATCCACCACTGGCTGTATTTCTTGACTTGAACGGTCTGATTCATAAGAATAACAATTCATACGATCGTTCATACATGTTTGATTCAAAAAGGCTAACTTTCTCGCTCTCTTAAAAGAGTTAACCAGTTTAGGTATTTCTAACGTTGCGAACTCTTCTGATGTAGACTGCTGCGTGGATAATTTTTACTCTATTTTGAATACCTCCATAGGTAATATTATTCCTAGAAAATTAAGCAAAAACGAAATTTGTGACCTTCCCTGGTATACTAGTAAACTTAGATCCTTGCGTAACAAACGAAACAAGGCTTGGAAATTATATATAAAAAGTTTAAATCATACAGACGTCGAAAGATTTATAGTAATTTTTAAGGAATTCAAAGCGCTTTCGGACTATCTATACGCAAGTTATATCTCTCAAATGGGAACATCATTTAAATCTAATCCATATAAATTTTAGAAATTCGTCAATTCGAAAAGAAAGACGGACGGATATGCAGCGAATTTAACGTATAGCGGTAACTCATCTAATGACCCTGCCGTGATTTGTAATTGACAACTTTTCTAAATCGTTCAGAGATGGCCCGTTTCTTGTCGACACGGAATACTTTGAATATCTTAAGCACTCAGCACAAGTCAGCTTTTATGGAATACCAGTTGCTTTTGAGTCTATTAAAAAGTTTATGTCAAATCTTAAAGAGGATTGTTCTGCAGGACCAGACGGGATTTCACATATTTTGTTAAAAAAATTTAAGGATATACTTGCCTTTCCCCTCCAACATCTATTTAAGCTGTCGCTTTCTTCTGGAATTTTTCCAAACGCTTGAAAGCTATCGTATCGTAACCCCTGTTTTAAAAAAGGGAGATAAGTGTGATGTGTCAAATTACAGACCAATTGCCAAGCTATCATCCATACCTAAACTTTTCGAGCAAGTTGTTTGTGATAGTCTTGTCTTTTTCTGTCGCAATATCATTTGTAGAGAACAACATGGCTTTGTAAGGAACAGATCCACTGTCACCAACCTCGTGTCCTTTCACAGCAAGTGTACCAACGCTCTCGAGACTCAATTTGAAGTTGACTGTATTTACACAGACTTTTCAAAGTCTTTTGATCTGATTTCACATGAAATTAATTTTTTTAAACTTACATCGCTAGTTTTCCCACCTAATTTAATATCTTGGATTATATCTTATCTTCACTTGAGAACTTATCAAGTAAATTTCAGAGAGACTAAATCAAATATCTTTTCCGCGGTATCAGGTGTTCCCCAAGAGAGCCATTTTGGTGCTCTTCTCTTTATACTCTCAATTAATGGTTTCCCGTCAAGTGTGAAACATAGTGATATTCTTGCATATGCCGATGATATGAAAATATCAAAAACAATAAAGTGATTGTCGGACCATAGTTTTTTGCAGTCAGACATCGACAGTATCACCATCTGCTGTGATAAAAACGGACTCACACTTAAACCAAATAAGTGTCAGGTTATGACGTTCTCAAAAAAACGTACGCCGACGGAGTTTTCATACACAGTAAACAACCACATCCTTGGTCGTGTCTTTCGATTTAGTGATCTTGGTGTTTTCTTTAGCTCCGATCTTACTTTTTCCGAACACATTAATTATGCCGTTAATAAGTTTAACTGTATGTTGGGGTTTATTAAAAGATGGGCTAAGGAATTTAATAATCCTTATGCAACTCTTTCGCTGTACAATAGTTTCGTTAGCCTACACCTCGAATGTGCTTCACAGGTTTGGACACCATCCCAAATTTGTTATGCTAACAGGATTGAGGCTATTCAGAGGAGATTTATCTGTTTTGCTCTAAGATGCCTTCCTTGGAAGATCCATTTCACCTTTCCCAGAGGCTAAAATTACTAAATCTGCAGTATTAACACCGTTCTCGTTTTTATTCAGCAAATATTATTAGGTCACATTGACGCACCTTACCTCTTGTCCTCTTTCAAATTTAAATTTCGTGGTGGCTCTTATAACCTACGTAATATCAATCTGTTAAACGTTCCGAAACATAGGTCGAATTATGGCATGTATGAGCCTATTACACGCATGAGTACCCTGTACAATTTATATAGAAATGTTCTAGATTTCAATATTGACAAAGCGATACTGAAAAAGCTACTTAAACAATTGTAATTTTCTTTCTTTATGTGTATCTATTTTGTTAATTTTTTCCTATTTTGTTAATTGTTGTGTATGTGTTAAGTGATCGTGACATTAACCACTAACACCTGCACTAGTTGATGAGCCTGTGTAAGCAATATTTTGCTTGGCAATTCTCTGCTTGTAGTTGCTGATTGCTTTAAGCACCCTACATCACAGATCTGATAGTGCAAAAAAAAAAAATAAACAAAAAAAAAAATTAAAAGAAACAGAATTTCATACATTAGCAACGCAAAAAACATACAGCGAATTTAGGTTTCAGTTGCTAATGTATGAGATTCTGTTTCTGTTTCTTGTTTACGTTGCTTGTGGCAACGGGGCTTAAGTTGGTGCAAGAGTTCGTCTGTAACGAGCTTCTAAATTCCCGACCCTCTATACCATGTAACACCAAAGTTAAAAGTTTTTTTTACTTGGTTCAATATACTGGATGTCAATTATTTGTATTGGTCACGCCTTCATATATGGGCGTGGGCTGAAAATTAAAATCAATTAATTCTAATTGTGTATGACAGAATGCGTTAAAAATTAATATTAAATATTATTGCTTAACCAGTGAGAAAGTGCAACAGTGCGTATATATTATAGCTTTGGTTCGTCTTTAACGGACCGCGGTATACCCTATTCCTTTTCCTATTCTCCTTTCCATTCCTTTTCTCCTTTCCATTCCTTTTCTCCTTTCCATTCCTTTTCTCCTTTCCATTCCCCTTTCTCCTTTCCATTCCTTTTCTCCTTTCCATTCTGCTTTCCATTCGTTTATTTTCTTGTTTTTCATCCCGTCCCGTTACCATTTATGCATCATTTTAAATAGAAAAAAAAGGTGCGGTCGCAAGCAATTGTTCAATTTCTTCGTCGACTTGTCGTTTCTTTGTTTATTAAACTTCGCGTCGTGAAAGACTTTTGTTTTATAGAATCAAATCAATCCTCAGACCAAATATCAAAATGAACAATGTCGTTAAAACACATAGGTGAGTCAGTAATGTTCATAGGTATTTGCAAAGGTTGGCGATCGTGCTTGCCCAATTACACACTTCGCAATTATTTACAAATCTTTGAATTTGCATTTTGGAAAAAAAGGACGTGGACTTTAATTCATTATACCTCTCATTTATTCCCCTGTGGTTGTTCTCAAGGTGCTGTTTTGGATAATATCCAACATTTCGTTGAGATCTGTAACATCTATCAACTTCACAGAGGTTTTTAAAACTCTTAAATTTGGATAACCAGAAAAATATTTGGAATATAAATCTTGAAATTTCAAAAATAAATCGGTATCGTCACAATAAACTGCCACAGTTCCCTTATCAATTATAAATTTCTTCATTATTTCTAGAAGGTTGGTAGAATCTCTTACAAACACTATATCTTTGCAATTTTTTGTGTACAATCTTGTGGAGAAGTTTGACATGACTTCCATAACACAGGTAAATTTGACTCTTATAAATATTTGTGGGCTTCTCTATAATCGGTATTAAATTGTTACTGTCTTCTGAAGCAGAATGAATTGTTGCTGCCGTATGAATTGTATGAATTCCCATTTGTTTCGAAAAGTGTTGGTTTATAAATTTACCAATCATGCTACTAATATAATTTTCTTCATTCTTATTTATTTCTACTTCAAAGCCGGAAGTATTTTGTAGAAGCAACAACGGCTAATAACTCTTTTTCAATCGTCGAGTAGTTCTTCTCATGATTGGTAAGAGTACGGCTGTACTCTCGAATCATGAGACTGAATCCAAATAACATCGCATTGCTCGAATAGCTGCGATGTTATTTGGATTCAGTCTGATACCCATATCCGAAATAACGTGACCAAGGAACTCGGTCTCATGCTTTTAAAACTCACATTTATCAAGCTGTAGCTTCAAATTACTTTAATTGCTTATGAAAAATTTTACTCAGTGAATCTATGTACATATGTGTTCATGTAATGTTGTAGGGAAGACCAACACATCGCCCAGGTACATGACGCAACTTTTATTATTATTTTTTATTAATGTATTGCCGAAGCACATTGTTAATTGTTGTGATTCCGGCCTTAAAATAACTCTTGTTATTAGTGTTGACCAGATTAATTCCATGTTAGAGTCAGGTCTTCACCTGCTCTATGAAAAACATTTTTGTTCTGAAGGATAAGTTTATGCCACAAACTCTTCTCTTCTTGGTAAGATGTTTATCTCTTATTAATTCTAAAATGCTTCAATTACTTATTTCATCATTATATAATTCAATAGGATTTTCTTTATACGATTTGTTGCAATAATGTTCAGCGTCTGGACTAAGAAAAAGGTTTGATTTTAGCATTATCCGTTGTAAGAAAATGAGTTTTGTAGGTATTGAATATGCATTTAAAGTACGTCGGGCGAAGCCTTTGCCAGACGTACTAATAGTATGCAAAAAATTAATTTTTGAAATAATTGGTATAAGCACACATTCTGTATACCAAAATAAAGGTGGAAGTGCCCCGGTTCCGAAATTGTGGGTCCCAGACGTTTTGCATGGGGCAAACCCTTTGTCAGACGTACCTTAATTTTATCTATTACAATTAGAATATTTTTGTTAACACATTTATTTCATAAATAGGTGCAATAATTCAGTATTTGTTTTTTTAATTTTATTTATCAGATTTTAAGTACGTGTGGCAAAGGGTTTGTCCCATGCATAACGTCTGGGACCCTTATTTTCGGAACGGGGGCACTTCGTTCCGAAACCACACATGGTATAACCACACATTCTGTATATTTTGGTATACAGAATGTGTGGTTATACCATGTGTGGTTTCGGAACGAAGCCCTTTGCCAGATAATATCTATATTAGGTGGGAAAACTAGCGATGTAAGTTTAAAAAAATTAATTTCATGTGAAATCAGATCAAAAGACTTTGAAAAGTCTGTGTAAATACAGTCAACTTCAAATTGAGTCTCGAGAGCGTTGGTACACTTGCTGTGAAAGGACACGAGGTTAGTGACAGTGGATCTGTTCCTTACAAAGCCATGTTGTTCTCTACAAATGATATTGCGACAGAAAAAGACAAGACTATCACAAACAACTTGCTCGAAAAGTTTAGGTATGGATGATAGCTTGGCAATTGGTCTGTAATTTGACACATCACACTTATCTCCCTTTTTTAAAACAGGGGTTACGATACGATAGCTTTCAAGCGTTTGGAAAAATTCCAGAAGAAAGCGACAGCTTAAGTAGATGTTGGAGGGGAAAGGCAAGTATATCCTTAATTTTTTTTAACAAAATATGTGAAATCCCGTCTGGTCCTGCAGAACAATCCTCTTTAAGATTTGACATAAACTCTTTAATAGACTCAAAAGCAACTGGTATTCCATAAAAGCTGACTTGTGCTGAATGCTTAAGATATTCAAAGTATTCCGTGTCGACAAGAAACGGGCCATCTCTGAACGATTTAGAAAAGTTGTCAATTACAAATCACGGCAGGGTCATTAGATGAGTTACCGCTATACGTTAAATTCGCTGCATATCCGTCCGTCTTTCTTTTCGAATTGACGAATTTCCAAAATTTATATGGATAAGATTTAAATGATGTTCCCATTTGAGAGATATAACTTGCGTATAGATAGTCCGAAAGCGCTTTGAATTCCTTAAAAATTACTATAAATCTTTCGAGGTCTGTATGATTTAAACTTTTTATATATAATTTCCAAGCCTTGTTTCGTTTGTTACGCAAGGATCTAAGTTTACTAGTATACCAGGGAAGGTCACAAATTTCGTTTTTGCTTAATTTTCTAGGAATAATATTACCTATGGAGGTATTCAAAATAGAGTAAAAATTATCCACGCAGCAGTCTACATCAGAAGAGTTCGCAACGTTAGAAATACCTAAACTGGTTAACTCTTTTAAGAGAGCGTGAAAGTTAGCCTTTTTGAATCAAACATGTATGAACGATCGTATGAATTGTTATTCTTATGAATGAGACCGTTCAAGTCAAGAAATACAGCCAGTGGTGGATGGTGAGTATCTATTTTGTTTGCTGTAAGTCAGAGGAAAGAATATTGTCTAGTTTATTAAGTGCCGTTTGAGCAGAGGAAAAACATGGAATAAAATACGTACTATCGTCTGAGAGTACCCATTTTAAAGGACTAAGGTTAAGGTCAGCAATTAGGAGAACAGTACTATTGCAACATGAAAGGCTGAAAGCATAATCAAGGGCTTTTGCTAGCTATGGGTATATTTCAGCAGAGCTATTGGGAGGGATATATATGTTTACAACATATACAAAATAAGGCTTGAAATAAAGTTTTACACATACAATTTCCATATTGACAGAGAAGGGGTAGGGAACTTTCGACGAAGTAATGTGTTCACGAACAGCGGTGAGAACTCCTTCACCCAATGCTTTCAAATTTTCTTTATGACGATCTTTTCTATGTACTAGAAACTCATTATTTTAGACGTCAGCAATACTAGCATTGAGCCAAGTTTCAGTCAAAACAATGACGTCATGAGGAACAACCATTGAATTTTTAAATACATCTTACGATTTGTGTTTGCTGCGGATCGATCGAACATTCTGATAGAAGCAGCTTAGCCTGCTGCTTAGTTTTTTTAAAAGATGTTTTGTTTACTTTGTGGCTTAGCCTTTGTGGATCGATATGTAAATTCCTTGACCAGAGTGTTAGTTGGCCAGATTATGCTGTTACAAATAGAATTGAAAAGAGCGGGTGGAGATACTAATTTAAACGAGAACACAAAGCTGTTTTGATTACTGAGTTTCGTGCATTTGACAATAGAATAAGTAGAGATGATTTTTTGTGAAATTAGATGATGAACAAGTTCATCAGCAGTAGTTTCCAGTTTAAACCTAGAAACAAAGATTATTTTTGGCTTAGGCACAGATTGTAAAGAATTGGAGGGTAAGTTGGAAACAGATGCTGTAATATCTTGAGAAGCACTACTAACGTACTACTACATCGCCTACTTAACGGAGGCGATGAGTTTGAAGAGACCTCAATGATTGATTTCTTATTACAAAAAATCAATTTTTGAAATAATTGGTATAAGCACACATTCTGTATACCAAAATAAAGGTGGAAGTGCCCCGGTTCCGAAATCGTGGGTCCCAGACGTTTTGCATGGGGCAAACCCTTTGTCAGACGTACCTTAATTTTATCTATTACAATTAGAATATTTTTGTTAACACATTTATTTCATAAATAGGTGCAATAATTCAGTATTTGTTTTTTAAATTTTATTTATCAGATTTTAAGTACGTCTGGCAAAGGGTTTGTCCCATGCATAACGTCTGGGACCCTTATTTTCGGAACGGGGGCACTTCGTTCCGAAACCACACATGGTATAACCACACATTCTGTATATTTTGGTATGTGTGGTTATACCAATTATTTCAAAAATTGATTTTTTGCATACTATTAGTACGTCTGGCAAAGGGTTTGCCCCATGCAAAACGTCTGGGACCAACATTTTCGGAACCGGGGCACTTCCACCTTTATTTTGGTATACAGAATGTGTGGTTATACCAATTATTTCAAAAATTGATTTTTTGCATACTATTAGTACATCTGGCATTGGCTTAGCCCCAAGCAAAACGTCTGGCACCCACCGATTTGTGTAGAGGGCTTAATAAACGGCTTTCATTTACTACTATTCGTAAGTGGTTATATCTTCGATCCAGGATTTGGTTATACCAATTATTTCAAAAATTGATTTTTTGCATACTATTAGTACGTCTGGCAAAGGGTTTGCCCCATGCAAAACGTCTGGGACCCATATTTTCGGAACTAGGGTAGTTCCAACTTTATTTTGGTATGTCCCCAAGCAAAACGTCTGGCACCCACCGATTTGTGTAGACGGCTTCAACCGCTTTCATTTACTACTATTCGTAAGTGGTTATATCTTCGATCCAGGATTTGGAAAAAAAACAATTTTTACCCTACTATTACTAACCTTAGCCCCAAACAAATGCTGCCTGAATAGCTTATGTCAATTTCGCTAGTCTGGCAATTTTGTTAAGCGTTAAATTTGATATATGCTAATTTTGGTTATATCTTCACTCCCAAAAAAAGCTGTGGGCTCTTAGACGAGAGCCGACAAAGAAGAAGTCTCCGAGAATGAACTTGGCGTCTCAACAATGAACTCATTGAGGTGGTTTGTTAATTCAAGTACCTTGGTGTTTTGTTGTCATATAACTTAAACTTTCACAAGCATGCAAGAGAAAAAAGTAGTGAAGCTAAGCTGGCACTTAACATGAAGTGGCAAAAATTCTTTGCAAAGCAAAACATCGATCTTTCTTCCAAGGTGTTTAACGCTACAGTTAACACATGCATGTGCTATGTAGTACAGGCTTTTGGAGTGCGCCGTTTCGACGAATTTGAAGCAGTACAAAGAATTTTCCTTAAGCGTCTGTCCCGTCTACCAATTGCGACTCCAACATAAGCTATTCATGTTAAATCAGGTTTACCACCCTTACGTGCAAAACCTGAAAGCACTCTCTGATTATTTAATAAGGGTGATAATGAGAAGCGAGAATAATCTTCCCAAGGCAATCCTATTGAGTTTAATTAGATCAAATTCTTATCCATTAAGGGACTGGAACGAACTAGCGTTGTCTCATGACCTGGATGTGTCCCTGACTGAAACCAATGTCAACGACTGGCATGTGCTTTTTGCAATGATCATTGCTAAAGTTGATGATAAAATATGCGATCAGCACCTGAATACAGCATCGTCGTCAGCCTCTAGATTAATTTACAGAAACTTAAACCATCGCTTGCTAGCCCCTGAAAGCTATTTCAATGTCGTCGCAAGTTATAAGCACAATTTTTAGAGCCAGAGTGGAATTATTAAATTTTAACTTTATACCACACCGAACCGTCCTCGTGGTTACTTGTAGTCTTTGCAATTTGAGAGCTCCCAACAAATGTTTTCCATTTTATTTCGGAGTGTCCTATCTTACAAGAAATTCGCCGTTTATTTTTCCAAGAAAGTCGTTTGTCCGTAAATAGTCTTTATGAAATATTGAATGGAGCTCGGGGATGGCTCGTTTTGAACAAATTTTATAGCTTCTAGATAGTTCGACCTCAAGCCTTTACTATTTTCTAACTCCTTTAGCCAAAGGTCTGTTTGCTAACTTTTTATGTTTCAAATTATATGCTTGTGTCAAAATTTTCATGAGCTTTTATGTTGCAAATCATCAAAATTGTTATAAAACCCTCGCTGGTCCATTCGATCTCTTACTTATAATTTAATAATAATTAACTAATATTGAATCTGTATAGATCTGGTCTTCATACTGTCGTTCAACGTAGTTCAAAATAACAATTGCAAAAACTATTTTATTATTTATTTAAGCAGTATGTAACTTAATTTTTCTCTTAATTTTTATTCTATTTTTTCTTTTTCTTTTCTTTGCCTAACTTCATGTTGTATTATACTTTTTATGGCAATGAATTGTCATTCCCGGCAGACAGCAATTTTGCCATGTCCGTATTATCAATCAAAAAAAATGTAATTCGTTCTTATTTAATAAAGAAGCAATCTATCTATCTACATATGCTAAGGCAGATGGTTTCTCGTTGCCTTAATCTCTTTCTTAATTAGTGCTTTCCTCTTCTTTTCTTTTAGGCGCGAGGTTATGATCTGAAGTGGTGGATCATAACCCTCCCACTCTTGTGCATTCCTAATTGTCAGCTCGTGAGCTACGCCGTGACATCTGAATATGCCGGAAGGCCACCCTCGGAGGTTTTCTCGGATCTCCGTACTTCTTCTGTCGTAATCACAGTTTACTTTGCTATTGATCATAGAACCCAGGTACTTAAACTTTTCACTCCTGGGAAGCACATTTCCATTTAATTTAATGTCTGGAATTGGCTCGGAATTGGTTTCTTTGGAATTGCTTGCTGCAGAGATGTATGATCTTCACTTATGATGGCCCCATCATCAGCGAAGATAAACTGATGTACTTTCGGGTCCGTCAGTTTTCCTTCAAGCAGACAGTCATGGACTACAATGAAAAGCAAAGGACTTAGGACGCTTCCCTGGTATACACCGACTTTAATGGGGAACTCATCTGTGACTCCGGAAAGACATCTTCCTCTTGTATTTGCTCCCTCATACATGTCCACGATCATCCGCACGTAGGCTTCTGGAACTCCTCGTTTTCTTAGAGCCACCCATATCAGATCTCGTGGTAGTCTATCGAAAGTTTTTTCAAAATCAACCAGTACAATATGCAGATTTTTAAGGGCATCAAGATATTTTGGCTGATTAGTGGCTGATTTGCCTGCGACAAACCCGCACTGGTCCGCAGGTAGCCTTATTATTTTGCGCAGTCGACTATCTAGGCCTTACCGCTTTTCGATTTTTGGAGTACTTATCCGCCTTCTCAACCTCTTCGACTGTGAAGTCTGCTACCTCTTCCCAGTTGGGAGTGGTTTTTTGTGGAAAGTGTTGCCTGGGAAACTGTCCAACTGTCCATTCCAATGGTCCAGCACAATACTGCAGCTACCAGTGAAGAATTTTGTCGTCATCCACAAGAAGCTGGCTCTGAGCATTGTTGTTGGACGTTTTAACGAATCTCCTGCGCATTTCTCCTCCACTGAGCTGGAATCTTGAAGATTGTGGATCCCGTATTCAAGACGCTTTGTCGAAGGTCCTGTATGGCCTGGTTTGTATCAGCAGCCGGAGAGAAACTTCCTCCAACTCCCGATACAGGCCCTCCATTCTCTTTGCTTTAGAATACTGCGGTGTCTATACTCCAATTCCAGGCGAAGCTTTTCGACTCTATTGTTCGAGGAGCACTTCTTCCATGCCTTGAAGGCCCTTTTTCTTTCCCTTATCACTAGTTTCACCTCATCTGGCCACCACCGTGTTTCTTTGACCTGTTTGAAGTGGCCCTTTGAAGTTCCTAGGAATGCTTTGGCCTTCTCGATGCACGTTGGCTGAAGGTTATCCCAGATATCTTCTGCTCTGCATTCAACATCTTAATTTTTGTCAATGATGTGATAGAGGTGGTTTTGCATCGTGTTTATAAATGCTTCTACTTTTTCCTTATCCAAGTTGCACCAGTTGGTTCTCGCAGATACTTTTACTTCCACCATGTTTCTTTGACCAGTTTGAAGTTGCCCTTTGAAGTTCCTAGGAATGCTTTGGCCTTCTCGATGCACGTTCGCTGAAGGTCGTCCCACATATCTTCTGCTCTGCAACGTCTTCATTTTCGTCAATGACGTGATTGATGTTGTTTTGCATCGTGTTTAAAAATGCTTCGACTTTTTTCTTATCCAAGTTGTACCAGTTGGCTCTCCCAGAAGCTTTTGCTTGCCTAGTTTTTTTCTTTGACGGTCAGCAGCAGACGGTGTTGTGTTGCGATCGCCTCACCCAAAATCACTTTGCCTGCTTTCCTTGACGAACATGGTATTAAGCACGATAAGACCGTAATAATTAATTATCCTTGTACGACATCAAGCTCGATGCGATGCGACTAAGGTGAATTTTCTGTTAAGCTTTGCACAAAAGTTGGAAATTTTAATTTGCTTCAGTATAGAGTGTCCTTCAAAAAGAATTATTTCTTTTACGCAAAAGCGTTAACCAGCCAAAAGATCTGTCGCGCAGTTTCTTTCCGTTTACTGATTGCACTCGTCGGATTCGCACTAAATTGTATAGCTACATCGGTCTTCCCGCGCACATCATGTTATCTTGTGATCATTCTGTTGCCCCCACATTCCAAACTAAGTATCCCATAACTCACAGTTAATCCAATTTAGTTAAACATACATTCATCCCATTCACCATTAATATTATTTAGTGAATTACCTACCTAGTGAAAACGAAATATGTACCTGCAATCAGCAAAGAAAAACAAATGTCGATCATCTTCTGGATTGCTGATAACAATCAGCTTCCTCGCCCCCCTTCTTTTTTACCATTACCACTAATAACACCATAATTTCACTTTCTGCTTGGTTTCGCCTGTTGGTGCCACACAACTCATCGGCGTTCGATGCCAAAGACGATATGAGAGGATAGCGATCCGTGTAGTGTTGTTTTTATACCCCATCCCATAGGATAGAAGGCATATTAAGTTTGTCATATATTTTGTAACACGGTGAAATAACAATGATAGGCCCCACGACCTCAAGGGCAAATGAACGAGACCGAATTCTGAATCGAAATAGCCATGTCCGTCCGTCAGTCTGTCTATGTGTCAAATGTTTTTAGGGCTTAAATTTTGAGCTGGAGATCTGAAATTTTGTACAAAAGCTCCTTGTCATCCGAAGCAGTACAAGTGTTAAACATTTTTAGATCCGCCCACAATCGGTTTATATGTGTAACTACCTCCAGTGCTCTCAAAATTTTAAGACGTCGTAAAAGGCTAAAATTGACGATTGTCATCTCCTTATGATTGTAAAAAATAAAAAATAAAAACTAGTGGGCGTGGCATCGATATTAAGGGTAAATCGGAAAAAATGTTGCTTAATATATTATGTAGGAAAGATATAGTTCTACAATTTATTGTTTTATACAAGACTTTGGGCCGCGCCCACATTTGGAAGTACAATGGAAGACAAACCTCCAATTTTATAGAAAAACTTAGTTTCGACTTGCCTCAAGCCTAATTTAGGAATGGATAAAAAATAAAAACTAGCAGGTAAGACAAACGAGGCTTCTTTCAAGATTTTGTTCATACAAAGTTGTCAGCCATGTCCCTTCTTAGGGGTCGATTTAAAAAAAATATTGATTTTGAACCAAAAAATTTTTACGTACAATTAAGCGTTACTTGGAAATATCTGTGTTAATATTGATAGTTTGTGATAATGGGCGGTTAGACCACGCCCCTTTTCTAAGTTTGCACTAATTATAAAATTTCAAAAAACAACAATAACATCAACATTTTACAATGTGGGATAGGATGGGGTATTCAACGGTCCGTTTTACGGACTGTAACTTCTGAATACATACTGTAGCACTTACTTACTGGTTTTTGGCTAGGCATTGCACATTGTCGTCAGGCAAAACTACCGGCGATGCTTTGCAAAGTCAAATAATTTTCCACGTCACGGTCTTTCTTAGTAGCGCTCGTGTTTGGTGTTCGTAATTTTTTGTTGTTCAGACTACGACTAAGTTTCCCTAACAAGTAGTTCAAGCTTCTGTAGTAATCGCGTGTGGCAGGCTGCCTTTCAATGAGGGCACCTACAATACCGTCAATTTATGCGGTTTCATCCTATGCTGCTATTTCCAACGTTCTCATTCGGTGTAGGCGGCGCGTAAGATTTGTCTGATCCAAAGTTCGAATAATTTCATTGTTGCAGTGTCTGCGAAGGGGCAATTTTCTTAAGGCACAAACAACGGTTTAATTACAGTTTGAAATTTCATGTGAAAATGGACATATTTTTTTTAGTGTTTTTTTCAAGAAGTTCAAAGAAACGAAACTTATTATTATTATTATATAGTTTAATAATAAGTTTCGTTTCTTTAATTTTATATTATAGTACTATATTATTATATAGTACATTCAATTACGCTGAAACGATGTAAATGCAGTAGCAACATGGCCATCGGCATATTTACTTGAAAAAAGGAAATATTTAAAAAGAAGAGTTGGAATATTATTATAATTCATTGAATAATTTAGCTCTCTTGAGGAAATTTGTAGTATCTAAACAGTTTTGTAGTGTTGCTTTACTTGATACAAAGTTTTGTACTTTATTAGTTCATTAAAATCAATGTTATTTCTTGTCGACTGGAACTTGGCGCAGCTGCTTAAGAGATGTTTGACTGTCAATGGCTGCGGATTGTTGCAGAAAGGGCAGGAGTTGTTGGATACGTTTTTGTCTAACAGGTGTTGGTGAGTTAGACGAGTTTGGCCAAACCGCAACCTCGTTATTGATTTCGCTTTGCGTCTCGTTAAGAATGCTGGTAACTTTACTGGAATGCAAGACGGATTAGTACTATTCATGTAAAAATTATCTATACTTGAGTGTTTTGCAATACTAATGTCCTTGAACAGAGATCTAATGAAGGAATCTAAGTCGTTGGCGTTGCATACACTTGACATGATTGTTGGGGACTGCGCGGCTAGCTTTGCTGCTGCGTCAGCTGCTTCATTTCCTTGTATATTCGTGTGGCCGGGAATCCATGCAATTTTAAGCTTTGAATTTACTTGGCAAAGTTTGTTACGGATTGTAGATATTGTACTTATGTTGCAATTTAAATTAAGCACTGCCTTCAAAGTCGAAAGGCTATCCGTAAATATACAGAATCGGTCCCTTCTTTTCTCAGCATATTCGATTGCAGCAATGATAGCGGCAGTATTAGCTGTAAAACTACTAGCGCTATCGGGGTAACTGGACATGTTGACAATTTGGTTTTCTTGGTCGATTACTGCAAATGCGGTTGTGTTGTTGATTTTAGATCCGTCCGTGTAGATGAAGTTGTAGTTTTGTTGTCTAAGCTGGTTTACTTTGGCATTAAACAGTTGCCGAAAATTTGCAGCGTTCATTGCCGATTTTTTGAAAGTTGAGAGCTCTATGTCCACTGCATCCGGCTTAAGCATCCAAGGAGGGTTGCAGCCTGGTTTCGTGTTTATCGCCTTAAAAGAGATATTGTGGTCCCTGCCGAATTTTATAGCCCTATATATCACATGTTCGACCCTGGGCTTTGTTTTCCTTTTGAGGGAAAGTTGGTAGTCCTTGTGAATAATTGTGCCATTAGATGTAAGCAGTTTTATAATTAGCTTAGCAGTAAGATAGTCTCTTCGATGTTCCAACGATGGGAGTCCTGCCTCCACTAATATATTTGAGACCGTCGTTGTATGAAAAGTATTAAATGCTATTCTTATCGCTGAATGGTAATGACATTTTAGTTTGCTGAGGTCTTTTTTAGAGCAATAGCCATACAATGGGAGTCCGTAGTCTATTTTCGAGAGCATGAGCGATCTTACTACTCTAAGTATAGAATTAGGATGCACTTTATTCTTTTTGCTGCAAAAATATTTAATTATGTTAAGACGATTTTTTTATTTCGAGGATATACGAAGACCATCTATAGGTATTGGTTATAATGATCCCAAGAATTTTTAGCTCGTTGGTGTACATTAAACTGGTGTTACTAATCAAGAAAGAAAAGTTCTTACAGCTGGTTTTATATGTAAAGTTGTTTGCTTTTTGAGAAATCTTGGCACCCGACAATTCGCACCATGTCTTGAGTTCCTCAAGAACGTTAGACAGGGCGCTTTGGATAAGAACTGGATCAATTATTTTAGCAACTATGAATAGATCATCTGCATAAATGCAATGATCAAGTCTTCTTTCAGAGTTAATGATCGTGCTTATTTTGTTGAACGCAATGATGAAAAGGATCACGGATAATGGTGATCCCTGCGGGATACCGTTATGCAGTACGTGTAATTTTGAGTAAACGTTGTTGACCTTGGCGCGAAATTTACGATTCTTTAAAAAATTTTGAATAAATTTCATTATTTAAGGACCAAGTCGCCATTCTCTTAGCTGTTGCAGTATTGCGTGCATGCCTATTCTCTCAAACGCCCTTTCAAAATCAAGGGCAATAATAGACCCGTGGTTACGCGATGAGAGAATATTTAATATTGTGTAGTCTAAGTGTAGGAGATCTATAGTACCCTTTTTTGCTCTAAAGGCTACCTGCGATTTGCTTAAGAGATTTTTGTGCTCCATCAACCATAATAATCTTTTAGAAATTATTTGTTCTAAGACTTTACTTAGACAGGGTAAGAGTGATATTGGCCGGTAACTCTCTAATTTGTTATTAGCGCCGACGTTTGGCTTAGGAATCGGAATGATTGTAGATGTTTTCCATACTTGCGGGTATATTCTAGTGGAAAAAATGTTGTTATACAGCGTGCATAGTCAGGTTACTGATAGAGGCAGTTGAAGTATCATTGGGTAAGAAATTCTGTCCCGGGATGGTGTAGTGCCCTTAAAAGTTTTAAGCGTAGAGGTTAGCTCGGTAACGTTGATTAGTGGTTCTAATTTCCTTGCGCTAGGGCACATAGGCAATAGATTCGAGGTTATTGACTGTGCTTTCATTTTTGCATGTATGAATGTTGGGCCGTAGTTTGAATCCGCAGAATATGTAGACCAGCATTCTGCAAACGACTCAGACAACTGTTTGTGGTCACAAAAGGTTGTACCGTTTATTTCTATAGACCGTATAGTCTTAGCTTTCAAAGGACTGGAAAAGTTCCTTATGCTTTGCCAAAGTTTTTCCGTAGGAGTTGTAGGATTGATTTTAGCAGTAAGGTTATCTAAGAAAATTCTCTTTGCAGATTTGCATTCTCGTTTGAAAAGAGCGCGAAGTCTCTTATAACTTACCAGGTTTTCCATTGTAGGAAAATGCTGTAATATATGGAAAGCCTTTTGTTTGTCTTGGCGAATTAGATCCAAGTCTCAAATAAGGAGAGCACAGGCTTAAGTCAATGTGTGTCATTGTACCATGGGTGGACATGTGAGTTGGTGAACCATTGTTAAGAAGTATGATATTTGAATTAAATATCATACTTTTCCTCTGGAATTGCGTTGTGGAGATCCCCAGAGGATTCCACGCGTTAAAGGCACCTAGCATGATAAGCTCACTGCTTAGACTGTTGGTAAGTTGCATGAGGTTTTGCGATGTTACATCGTCGTTTTCATGTAGATAGGTGTTGATCACAGTAAATTTCCTTTCCAGATGAATTTCTGCAGCGGCAACCAACAGACTTGTGTTGAATTCAATGAGTTTATGAGGGATGTCTTCTCTTATTAGCAGAGCAACGGCGTTTTTCTTTGTTGTAATTGATTGGTGGTTTTTAAAATACGGCCTGTATTGTTTTGTTTGGGCAATAAGGCGTGTATCCGTAGGGACAGTGGGTAATAACTGATCATGGTAAGTGTTTGTTTGTTTCTTACTCCTCTATATATTTGTGCTATCGAAATATTGAGCCACTCCCGAAGGTTTGAGATCCAAGATAGTCTTTGTCTCCCAACACCTCTTCTTCCTTCTATCCTGCCCTGTAAGATGACTTGTAATAAGTTGTACTTTTCGTTTCTTAGGACATGCCCCAGGTATTCCAACTTTCTTTTTTTAATGGTAGCCACAAGCTCTTTCTTCAAAGTTAGGCGCCTAAGCACTTCCTCGTTTGTTACTCTGTCAATCCAGGAGGTGCGGAGTATTCGTCTGTATAACCACATTTCAAAAGCTTCCAGCCTTCTAATTTCTCTTCTGTGAAATGTCTAGGTTTCTGCACCATATAAGAGAACAGACCAAACGTAACATTTGATTAATCTTATTTTCCGTGGCAAATTAGTATCTCTGCTGGTGAAAGTCTTTTGCATTTTACAGAAGGCTGCTCTTGCCTGTTCTACTCTGCACTGGATTTCTTTCTTTTGATTAGCGGTATTGTTTATTATAGTACCCAGATACTTAATAAATTCAGTTTTTTCTATCAGTTGATTGTTAATGCGTAGTTCGAGGTTTTGATCTCGAGGATACCTGCCGAAAACCATTAATTTTGTTTTATTGGTGTTTATTTTTAAACCGAAATCGTTCCTTATAGAGTTTAGCCTGTTCATTATGGTATTTAACTCATTGATGTAACTTGCTATTTTAACTGAATCATCAGCATATCTGATGTTGTTAACTTGAACACCATTAACTTTGATTCCATTGTCGGTCTCAGTTATTGCATTCTTAAAGATTTGCTCTGAGTACACATTGAAGAGTAGAGGAGAAAGAATGCAGCCTTGCCTTACACCTCTTTGTATCTCTACTTCCTCAGATTCTTCGCCTTCAATAGAAATTTTCGCTTTTTGACCCCAGTATAAGTTTTCAATTATTTTTTGATCGTTTCTATCTATGTTCTTGTGTCGTATGATTTCCATCATTTTCTTGTGGTTAACTTTATCAAAAGCTTTTTCAAAGTCCACAAAGCACGTAATAACTGTTCTGTTCATTTCTAAGCTTCTTTGAATTAACAAGTTAAAGGCAAAGAGAGCCTCGCGAGTGCCGAAACCGCTTTTGAATCCGAATTGAGTGGAGCTGATGTCCTCTTCTAATCTGTTGTATATCCGTTTGTGTATTATTTTAAAAAAGATCTTTAGTGCGTGGCTCATCAAACTTATGGTTCTATAATCGGAGCATTGTTTTGGTTTGTTTTTCTTCGGAAGAGTTATAAAGGTAGATTTTAGCCAGTCATCTGGAATTTTTCCATATTTATAAATAGCGTTAAATAAGTTGACCAGCTTTGGTACGTTCTCACCCTCAATTAGTTTAAGTAGTTCATTTGGTACTCCGTCTGGACCCGTGGGTTTCCTATTTTTTGCTTCTGTTAACACCTTTTCGATTTCTTCGTTTAGAATGTTTAGTCCTTCTGGTCCGTCATACGGATCTGATTCCTCTCTTTCATCCATGAAAAGTTCTTCGTTGTAGTCTTTCCACTTTTTCTTCGGTGCAAAAGAGATCACGTCCTTCGTTGTCTTTAAGAGTGGCAAACTGTTTTTTCTTTTTTACGCCCGAGATTTCTTTTACTTTTTTATGAAGACCAAAATTATCGTGATTTCTGTTTAGACTCTCTAGCTCTTCACATTGCGTTGCTAAATGTAGGTTTTTGGCTTCGCGTATTTTAAGTCTTATTAATCTATTCAGTTCTTTGTATCTACTTAAGTTTAATTTATTTTGTCTTCTTTGTTCCATTAATGACAATACTTTATTTGTCATCCATTCACGTCTCGCTTGCTGTTCATGAATCAGATATTTTTCACCCGTTTTCATAAAAATATTTTTTTATCTCTGTCCTTTTAGAGTTGATGGAATCTTCGCTTATTTCAATTGTATCTACTTGCAGGAGCTTATTGTTTATTTTTGACTTAATGCGGTTTTGGAGACTTTGACTTTTTACTAAATTAATATTCATATTCTTCTCATTCATTTTTTTTTACTATTTTTTTCATTTGTATTTCGATTTTAGCAACAATAGGGTTGTGATCAGACCCTACATCTGCGCCTGGGTATGTTTTTGCTGATTTAACTACATTTAGGAATCTTTGATTTATGATTACAAAATCTATTTGGTTTCTTATTATTGTACTTGTTGTGTGTCCTTGGGATGACCAAGTATAGAGTCTTCTAGGTGGAAGCTCGAACCATGTATTCATGACAGTTAGATCGTGTAGTTGGCAGAATTCCTCTAATCTCTGTCCTCTTTCATTAATTTGTCCTAAGCCACAGTCGCTTACTATATTCTCTATCCTAGCTTTTCCTACCTTAGCGTCAAAATCTCCATCCTAATATTTTTTTTTTTTTTTTGAATACTAGGATGTACGGAGGCTAAAACTCCAAAATCTTTCAAAGATACCAATACGCCCTCTATAGCAGGTACATAATACCGAAGTAGCCGATATCGGTTATGCCCGATTTCCACGTGCTAAAAAACCACCCATTTATGAGAGACACTATGAAACTGCCAGAACGCACAGTCTGGCAGTTTCATAGTGTCGCTCTCTCATAATACTTCTTGACTACAACTAAGTTAACTTAACAAGTAGTTTACGCTTCCATAGTGTTAATCGCATTGGATAGGTTGCTTTCCAGTGAATGCACCTACTAAGCCGTTCATTCATGCGGCTTCACCCTACGTCGCTAGATCGAAGGGTCTTGTTCTTTGTAGTCGTCGCTCGTTGTTAACATCGTTAAGAGTCTCGGTTAGAGTACGGATCATTTCATTGTTGCAATGAACATGAAGGCGAGCATTTAGCTTTCGAGCGAAGTTTGTTACTTCTTCGCCCACGGTAGCTATTCCTAAATCTCTGTGAATAACGCTATTCCTAATATACCATGGAGCATTCACAATTGCTCTTAGTGTCTTGTTTTGGAAAGTCTGCAACATGGACATGTTGCTCGGCTTGGTACAACCCCAAAGTTGTATACCGTATGTCCAGGACGGCTTTAACACCTGCCTGTACAAGAGCAGTTTGTTATATGTACTTAATTTCGAAAATCTTCCAATAAGCCAATACATTTCCCTGAGCCTAATCTCGAGCTCGCCACGCTTCTTCTTTACGTGTGGTTTCCACCTTAGTTTAGCGTCCAGTGTCATCCCTAGATACTTCGCTTCATTTGCATAAGGTATTTGTGCAGAATTTATGAACAGAGGCAAATTGTTAACCCTTCTGTAAGTGAAATTCACATGCGTAGACTTGTTCTCGTTAAGAGCGATTCGCCAAGTCTTCGTCCAGACACAAATTCTGTCCAATGCTCGTTGGAGGTTTCTCGTTGATGACTCGACTGATTCACCTGTTGCCAGGATGGCCGTATCGTCCGCAAACGTGGCCACGACTGTCTCGTCATCTAGAGGTATGTCTCTTGTGTAGAGCAGGAACAGGGTCGGACCGAGGACGCTTCCCTGGGGTACGCCAGCCCGAATTTGCTTGAAACTCGAGTATTCACTACTACACCTAACACGAAAGAGTCTGCTTTCAAGATAATTTTCCAATATTTTAAACATGTCTTCCGGCAAGTTTTGCCGTAGCTTATATTTCAAGCGTTCGTGCCATACCTTGTCGAAGGCTTGCGATACGTCGAGGAAAGCACTTGAACATATTTTTTTCCCTTTTAAGGCTTTTTCAATTTCATGCGTTATTCTGTAGACTTGATCTTTTGTGGAATGGTTAGGTCTGATAAGGAATTGATGATCCGGGATCAAGCGTCTTTCTGCAATTATTGGTTGTAATCGCTTCAGCAGAAGTTTCTCGAATACTTTCGATATTAACAGCAGAAGCGATATGGGCCTATAAGATTTTTTATCATTTGCGCATTTCCCCGGTTTTGGAACCATAATGACTTCAGCAACTTTCCATTGTCTTGGAACGTATAGAAGTCTAAGAGAAGCGTTTATCATATAAAGAAGTTTGACTAATGCCTTTTTTGGTAGCTCTTTTAATATTTCGCCAGTGACCAGGTCGTTACCCGGGGCCTTATTATTTTTAAGTTTGCTAATTGTCTGTCGGAGTTCAACTAATGAAATTTTTTTCATTCTTAAGCTATCAGGTTCCCCGTTGTTGTTTAGAACGTCAGCCAACGGCGGACCGTCGAAAGGCTTGAATGTTTCTTCTAAATGTTCAGCAAACAAATTCGCTTTCTCTTTGTCTTCTCTTGCCCATTCGCCGTTAGCTTTTTTTATTGGTGCCGAGTGGATTATAGGTTTCTTGATAGACTTAACTGCTTTCCACAGCGAGTAGTTTGAGCTCCTATCCACCGACAAGCCTCCAAGGTATTCAGTGGTCTCCCGATTTTTAAGATCTTGCAACATTCCTTTCAGTTTGTTAGAGAGGTGGTTCAATAGGGTTTTGTCTGGGGGGGCCCTCGTGCCTTGCCATCTCCTACGCGCTCTTCTCTTTTCACGAATCAATTCTTCGATTTCGAGCGGATATGTTTTACGTACATGCCCGTCGGTGCTAACTGCGTTCTTTTGGGACGAATTGTTGTTCCAAGCAGCGCTCTGAATTGCTTCAATGAACTTGTCAACTGCGGTTTCTAACTCGAAAGGAGTTTTCAATGGCACATTCAAGCCAACACCCTCCTTACAGTCCTTTCTGAAAGCGTCCCAGTTCATGTTTTTGCTAGCTAATCTAGGAGCTCTTTCTATTTTCGCCAGTCTTCCACCCATCTTCAAGATAACTCCTGAGTGGTCTGAGCAAAGATCATAACACTCTTCAATTCGCGTAAGGTATTTGGGGTACCCTTTAGCGATGAAAAAATCGACAAGGTCAGGCTTTTTATTCCTATCGGTTGGCCAATATGTTGGCTTACCCGTGGAGAAAAAGTCCACCCCACGCTTCATACTATTTTTGTACAGTAATCTGCCTCTTGTTGAATTGCATCGTGAGCCCCAAAAAGTATGCTTCGCGTTAAATAATATGTATTATAATATAATACATATAATATATAATAATATATATTAAAATATCCACCGGGGATTCTTAGCATCCTCTGACCACTTAAAGTCTGCCGGGGACCGAGGGCCATTTGTTTTGTTTGTATTTTCATGATGATTGTACTAGGGATAAGAGTTTTTTTTTTTTTTTTAAGAGAGGTGGTTTCCCGTTGCCTTCCTCTCCTTGCATGCTTTGTTTCGATATCTTTTCCAACTAAGTTTTACTTTATATTGATAATTTTAAGTTTTGTAGTTTTGCTGTGTCCTTTATACGTTTGCCTTGTTTCCGAACCATGTACGCCTATAGTTGTGTTTCATTTAAAAAATCTTCGGTGTTATAGGGGATGCCTGCGTGTTGCCTTTTTTTCTACCAACACTGCTAGAACGTTTTTGTTTTTCATCGGTCATAGCTTTATTTGATGTGCCAGCTCTAATCTTTTTTATGTCACTATGCTCTTCCTCTGGTGATCTGTTTCTCTTCTGTAATAATTCATTTATATTGATGTTAGCACCTCTCTCTGACATAATATCTTTTCCATCTGTGAATTTTTTACCGTGACTTAGGTTAGCTTCCGTATCTTTGTTCCTTAGCTCCTGTGCAAGATCATGTTGTTCTTTTTTCTTTTTGCGTTGTACAATGGATAGGTCATTTACAATGAACAGATTAGTGCCTTTTCGTTTTGATTTTGCTTGCATAATTTCAGCTGTTTTTTTATGACACTAGCCCTATGAGAATTGGCCTAGTTTTGTTAGCTACTGGCTTTCCTATTCCTTTAATGCGGTTCATATCAGCATCACAGAGCGTACTTCCTAGCTTGTGTTTTATGAGATGCGTTACTAGAGACTTAAGCTTTTCCTGGTCCTCTTCTATTTCTTTAACGTTAAAGATCACAATATTATTTCGCCGGTATATTTTTTTCATTTTCCTCTTTTTGTGCTGCTATTTCCTTTTTAAGAGTTTCGATGTCATTTTCGAGGCATTCTATTTTTTCTTTTGCCTCCTTTACATCACTTTTAATTTCTTGGAACTTCGAATTCAGTTCTTTTTTCATGCCTTCCCTTATACACTGCACTTCTTTACACCTTCCCTTACACCCTTGCACTGCATCCAGCTGAGATTTTATTTCATTTTTTAATTCATTTTTTATGTCTTCTTTAAAGCCATTCAGCGTATCCTTCATTTCTTGTTTGTTCATTTTAGAACTATTAATCTTTTGGTAGTAGTACCGTGAAGAAGAAGAAAACTAAACTTTTGATTTTCAGGGCCAATAGAGGTTATGTCGGACGTCCCAAGAAGTCTCAACGTGCAGTTTTAGGGATCACGAACTTCACTTGCACTGTGTTGTAAATTTAAGGACTTCACTTTTAACACTACCTTCAAATTTAGCAAGCACTTTTTTCTTTTCTGTTTGGTTTACTACTTTCGAAACGAGACACAAGACCTTTGGCTCAACTTTCTGATAGCACTTATTTTCTTTTATTTTTTTCTCTTTGTTTTCGGCTTTTAGCTCATAAATTTCAGTGTGTATGCATTTTGACAATAGTTTTTATCCACTTTTTCACTTTCTTAAACTTTATGAAACACTTTTTCTTTGATTTTTTATGACTTCGATATCTAAAGCGCGCCTTTGCAACTTGACAGTTTCAACTCAACATTCAAGTATTTTAGCTCTCTTTAAATACGCGGGACACTTCTTATTGGTAGCACTGTGTTCGTGCTTGCAGTCGATACATAAAACCTGTTTGCAAATCTCTGGGTCATGCATAGGCGAGCTGCATACGTCACATGCTTGCTGTTCTGCCCTACAGTATTTTTTAGAGTGTCCAAATCTGAAACAGTTTTTGCATTGCATATGTTTGGGGACATACGGCTCGACTTTAGTTTTCAAAAAACTTCTTTTATTTCCGAGGGAAGCTCGTACAAATTAAAAGACAATATGTGAAGAGGTGTGTTACATATTTTACCTTCGACGAATTTCGTTATCTTTTTGCATTCTGTAACTGATTGCTCAGAGAGACCTTCAACAATCTCCTCTTCACTGAGATTTTTCAGCTCGGGGGAGAAAACAACACCGCATGATCTGTTCAAGGTTGCGTGTAGCGAAACTTCGATGTCACACAAATTAGAGAGAGTTTTTTTTTCTTGAGTAATTGCTCTGCTTGCTGTAGGTTTTTAGTTAGCACCAGAATGTTGCCGTCATTCATGAATTGAACGTTGATTGGATCGCTTATTAGACCGGAGAAGGATTTTGTGACTAAGAAGATGTTTAGTTCATTGAGTGGGTTGGTGGAATCTTTGTTTTTTATAATAATGAATTTCGGGCATTTACGTTTTTTTATCTGTTCGTGGCGTTTAATGCTGGGAAATTCACTGTAGTTTTGAGCGTTGGGTTTCTTCCTGCGAGGGCTAACGGCGTCGGGGTCAAAAGAGCCCAAATAATTTTCCGTGGTCGTTTGCCGAAATGATTGTATTAACCCTATATATAGCTTATCACTTAATTATTCACAGTTGAATTGTGATGTGTACCAATTTTTTTTTTTTTTTGGTAGAAGTGAAATTGAAGTACCAAAAGTAAAAAAAAAAGAAAATATTTCTTCTTTTTATTTTATAAACAAACTTCATCGGCTGTCATTTGATTGAATTAAAAAAGTGTGTTTGCTTTTATTTTCCTATGATTCCCACAAAATCGAATACAATCTATTACATTTGTATTCGATTTTGTGTAATACAATCTATTACATTTGTATTCGATTTTGTGGGAATCTAGATTCTGATCTAGATTCTGAATTCTACAAATGTATGGGAAATCTAATAGATTTTAATTAGATTTGGGACTCTTTTACTTTGAATCTAGATTCTGGCTCGGTGTTTTCACACGTATTATTCTTTCCTTAACACAGCTAAAGAGCAGTCGAAATCATTGTTTTTCTGAAAACGCATAGGTTTTTCTTGAATTATGCCTCTAAATGTGGGCATAGCCCAAAACTTTGTATGAACCAAATGTAGAACCAAGTATTTTCTACATAATATATTAAGTAAAAATTTTGAAAACGGTTGAGATAGTTTCTAAACTGTTCTTGTCACGAAAATAATTTTTTTCCCCTAAGATCACTTTGCTGGGCTTTCATTCTCCAGTCCACCATAGAGGCTCCTTCGATTAGGAACAGCAGCTCCTGCACAGATCTTTTTCACGATCCTATATCTGAAAGGGATAACGGGACATTATGTTCGTTGCTTAACCTGCTCCAGTCCTTTAAGAAGAACAGGTTTCGGTGTATTGTGTGTTTTGCAACTATGTGTAGAAGGCGGTGATTAGGAAGCCCAATTATTTTCAGTATGTAGTTAAGATGCAACTTTAAAGAAAAGATGTACAGAGGAGACAGTCCTGTTTTAAGGTGTAACATATAGTTGGGAGTGCTTTCTGGAAGTTTTAACATTTTTCTGATGAAATATCTGAAAAGCTTATCTACATCATCAAACCGAGAGATACTCCAAACTTGAGCAGCATAGCACATTATAGACCTCATAGTCGCTTCAAAAACTTTAAACTTAGTGCTTTAGGGAACGCCTTTTTTGCCAAGAATACTTTTGCAGTTGCAATTTATGGCTCTTTTTGCTTCCTTAAGTTTCTCTCGAAGATGATTTTTGAAGGACATTGAAGGCGTTAATATTACCCCAAGGTACTTGTATTAAAGGTACTTTGTAAAACCTTTTTTCATTTCTTGAGAACCGTCCAGAGTCATTTATTTTTAGAAACACCATTATTTTTTTAACTTTGAGATTCCACGTTGTACAATATTGATTTAGCTTATTTATCATTATCTGCCTCATCGCCGGGGATTCCGTCAAAACAACAATATCATCAGCGTAGAGCAGCCGCTTAATACGAAGATCTGCGAACATGATTCCTCCACACAAAAAGCTTGTGAGATCATCCAGAAATATTGAAAAGAGCAGTGGGCTCAAAAGACAGCCCTGTTTGACCCCCATATCTGACTCGAACCAATTTGTTTTCATTCCATACGGCCGTTCTTTTATTTGTATAAAGGCTTCGTATAATTTTAAGTACTTTCGTTGAAACTCCCATGTAACTTAGCTTGTAAAATAGTGCATGTCTGTTAGTTGTATCAAAAGCCGCCTTAAAGTCGACAAAAAACGTAAAAAGTTTTTTGATTTTGTCGAGATAAGTCCGCACAATGCCTGACTGTGAAAATATGTTATCCACTGTTGAATAGCCTTTCCTGAAACTCGCTCAGCATGTTGTCCTCACGTGTCCAATCCGGCAGCAGTTCTAGTATGATTCCCGAGTTCAAGACAGAAATACATCTATAGTTGCACGGGTCTCTCGCGTCTCCCTTTTTAAATAAAGGAAATATCATGTTCCTTGTGAAACTTTCTGGAACCTCGCCCCTGTCGAAATTATAGTTAAAAGCTAATGTTAGATGTTACAGAAACTCCTGTGACGCAAATTTAAAAAAAAACTCATAGGAAATGCGATCTTCTCCTGGTGTTTTGTCTTGCATCGCTGTAATACTCTGCAAACATCTTGAAGCAGAATCGGGCGGTCTAGTGATTCGACTGAAGCATACGGTAGAGCATAAAAGATTGCGTTAGAGCTAGATGCCGGATTCACATGTTGAAAATGTTCGGCAAGCAGAGATGATTCAACTTGTGTTCTTGTTGCGAATACCTTGCCGTTTAGGATTCTGACAAGTTTCCAAAACGTGTAGCTATCTTTAATTCCTACTTATTTTCTCAATAGCTGCTCTAAGTATTTTGCGTCTTTAAATCTGCATAAGCTCTTATATGCCATGTTGGCCTCTTGGTACATGCTCTTTGCTATGCTGTTACCTTCTTTCTTTCGGCGAAGCACTCCCAGTCGAACCATATCTGTTTTCTCTTTGGACTTTTGGTGATCTGGAAGGTCCTCGCAATATCCGATATGCAATTAACAACAATGTCTAAGCCACGGCTCGAGCAAACATCATCTTCAGATTGCACTGAGTTTAAGGTTGAGGTTTAATTTGTAACTTGAGGCGAACCTAGTCTTCCATTGAAGTTTGGGTAGAAACTGTGACTCCGGGAGGGTGTTCTCGAACGTTTTTAATAAATTAGTCTGGACTGTTAATGGCAGGTGGTACGAATATATTCGTTCGCTCACTTTAAAATTAGTAACACTCTCCAGAAATTTTCCCCGTACGAGGCAGTAGTTTATCGTAGAGCAGGCTGTCCCTCTAAGGGTCAAAGTTAAGTGACCCTTTCCGCCGTTGATACGCCCTCTATAGCAGGTACATAATACCGAAGTAGCCGATATTGGTTATGCCCGATTCCCACGTGCTAAAAAACCACCCATTTATGAGAGACACTATGAAACTGCCAGAACGCACTTCATAGTAGTAAATTTTCGCTCTCTCATAATACTTCTTGACTACAACTAAGTTAACTTAACAAGTAGTTTACGCTTCCGTAGTGTTAATCGCATTGGATTGGTTGCTTTCCAGTGAATGTACCTACTAAGCCGTTCATTCATGCGGCTTCACCCTACGTCGCTAGATCGAAGGGTCTTGTTCTTTGTAGTCGTCGCTCGTTGTTAACATCGTTAAGAGTCTCGTTTAGAGTACGGATCATTTCATTGTTGCAATGAACATGAAGGCGAGCATTTAGCTTTCGAGCGAAGTTTGTTACTTCTTCGCCCACGGTAGCTATTCCTAAATCTCTGTGAATATCGCTATTCCTAATATACCATGGAGCATTCACAATTGCTCTTAGTGTCTTGTTTTGGAAAGTCTTCAACATGGACATGTTGCTCGGCTTGGTACAACCCCAAAGTTGTATACCGTATGTCCAGGACAGCTTTAACACCTGCCTGCACAAGAGCAGTTTGTTATATGTGCTTAATTTCGAAAATCTTCCAATAAGCCAATACATTTCCCTGCGCCTAATCTCGAGCTCGTCACGCTTCTTCTTTACGTGTGGTTTCCACCTTAGTTCAGTGTCCAGTGTCATCCCTAGATACTTCGCTTCATTTGCATAAGGTATTTGTGCAGAATTTATGAACAGAGGTAAATTGTTAACCCTTCTGTAAGTGAAATTCACATGCGTAGCCTTGTTCTCGTTAAGAGCGATTCGCCAAGTCTTCGTCCAGGCACATATTCCGTCCAATGCTCTTTGGAGGTTTCTCGTTGATGACTCGACTGATTCACCTGTTGCCAGGATGATTGTAGTGTCCGCAAACGTTGCCACGGCTGTCTCGTCATCTAGAGGTATGTATGAGATATTTTTTTCCCTTCTAAGGCTTTTTCAATTTCATGCATTATTCTGTAGACTTGATCTATTGTGGAATGGTTAGGTCTGAAACCGAATTGATGATCCGGGATCAAGCGTCTTTCTGCAATTATTGGTTGTAATCGCTTCAGCAGAAGTTTCTCGAATACTTTCGATATTATCAGCAGAAGCGATATGGGCCCGTAATATTTTTTATCATTTGCGCATTTCCCCGGTTTAGGAACCACAATGACTTCAGCAACTTTCCATTGTCTTGGAACGTATAGAAGTCTAAGAGAAGCGTTTATCATATAAAGTAGCTTGACTAATGCCTTTTTTGGTAGCTCTTTTAATATTTCGCCAGTAATCAGGTCGTAACCCGGGGCCTTATTATTTTAAAGTTTGCTTATTGTCTGTCGGAATTCAGCTAACGAAACTTTTTTCATTCTAAAGCTATCAGGTTCCGCGTTGTTGTTTAGAACGTCAGCCAACGGCGGACCGTCGAAAGGCTTGAATGTTTCTTCTAAATGTTCAGCAAACAAATTCGCTTTCTCTTTGTCTTCTCTTGCCCATTCGCCGTTAGTTTTTTTTATTGGTGCCGA
Source organism: Neoascia interrupta (assembly GCA_947623515.1). Classification (NCBI taxonomy): domain Eukaryota; kingdom Metazoa; phylum Arthropoda; class Insecta; order Diptera; family Syrphidae; genus Neoascia; species Neoascia interrupta. The sequence goes on from OX392462.1 coordinate 107,197,238, forward strand.
GTGGATTATAGGTTTCTTGATAGACTTAACTGCTTTCCACAGCGAGTAGTTTAAGCTCCTATCCGCCGACAAGCCTTCAAGGTATTCAGTGGTCTCACGATTTTTAAGATCTTGCAACATTCCTTTCAGTTTGTTAGAGAGGTCGTTCAAGAGGGTTTTGTCTGGGGGAGCCCTCGTGCCTTGCCATCTCCTACGCGCTCTTCTCTTTTCACGAATCAATTCTTCGATTTCGAGCGGATATGTTACATAAAACAAATGTTTTACGTACATGCCCGTCGGCGCTAACTGCGTTCTTTTGGGACGAATTGTTGTTCCAAGCAGCGCTCTGAATTGCTTCAATGAATTTGTCAACTGCGGTTTCTAACTCGAAAGGAGTTTTCAATGGCACATTCAAGCCAACACCCTCTTTACAGTCCTTTCTGAAGGCGTCCCAGTTCATGTTTTTGCTAGCTAATCTAGGAGCTCTTTCTATTTTCGCCAGTCTTCCACCCATCTTCAAGATTACTCCTGAGTGGTCTGAGCAAAGATCATAACACTCTTCAATTCGCGTAAGGTATTTGGGGTACCCTTTAGCGATGAAAAAATCGGCAAGGTCAGGCTTTTTATTCCTATCGGTTGGCCAATATGTCGGCTTACCCGTGGAGAAAAAGTCCACCCCACGCTTCATACTATTTTTGCACAGTAATCTGCCTCTTGTTGAATTGCATCGTGAGCCCCAAAAAGTATGCTTCGCGTTAAAGTCACCCCCAATTATAAAATTGGACCCAATGAAGTCATACATACGATCAAGATCGTCTTCCACCAGTCTATATCCTGGCGGGAAATAACAAGATGCAATGTTGTAATCTAAGCAGTCAATTTTTACAGAAACTAAACTGATCTGCATAGAGTCTAGCTCAACTTCTGTGTTCTTGAAGTGCTTTATGCAGTTCTTAATGTAGAGGGAGGATCCTCCTCTCGAATTTTGCGAAGGGTGATGTGCGTGATAGTTATTGTAGCCTTAAAGTTTGGGTGTAGACCCGTTTTTAAGGTGAGTTTCCGTAATCATGCAAATATCAATATTGTTTTTCCGTAGAAATACTTCTAGTTCGTCTATTTTATTCAGAAGGCCGTTTGCATTCCCTTTGCATGTTAGTATTTTAAATAACTGTTTCATATTCATGTTCTCTTGTAATTTTTCCGAGGCTTAAACTCGAGCCTGCTCAGTTTGTCAATTATAACTTTGTTGATTTTAGTCTGATCCTCAAGTTTCTCCAAGATTACAGCGAGGACCTTGTTTTCGTTTGCCGTAACCTGTGCGTATGATTTCGGTCCGACCAGTGGTGGTTTCTCCGCTGCACTTGAGCTGGCGCCGCTCTTTTCTGGAGCTTTTACGCCTTTTGTCGACGGCTCCTTTGCCAATCTCGCACTTTTGATCGGCTTTGGCGTCTTTGGAGTCTTTGGCTTAGGAGTTTTAGCAGTTTTTGGACGTCCTAGGCTTTGATTCTGACCTCTAAAACTTTCCTTAAGAGGTTCTCGTCCCTTTTGCAGCAGATAGTTTGCGGGGTGGTTTCCGTGGCAATTGGCGCAAACTGCTGGAGCCTTTATGTCAACTTTGCACTCTGTTGAGAGTTGTTTTCCGGCACATTTCACGCAACGTGGTTCTTCTTGGCAGTAGGCACTTGTGTGCCTGAATTCTTGGCATCGCTTACACTGTGGTATCAGTCTATTGCCCTTTCGCATGGGTTCGATTTTAACCCTGATGTTAAGTATCATTTTTATTTTATAAACATCGTTTATGCTCTCAGTTCTTTCAAAGGAGAGCATAAAAATTGGAAGGCCGCGTGTGATCATAGTGTCTCTTTCTCGTTCCGTGCGTTGCTTTTCCTTTTTAATGATATAGACAGCGTCAATAATTTTAAGGCCTTTAGTTCTTACGTCTTTTACAACGTCTTCTTTTGTGCATGAAGGGTGAAGTCCCCTTATAATGACTCGCAGTGGTCTTTCGAACTTATTTTGATAAGTATACCACTCGATTCTTTCTGCATTCAGTCTAAGAGACAGCGAGCGATAGGAATCGGCGTTGTCAACATTTACTTTCCACACGTTATTTCGGTGCGAAGTAAGCTTATAGTTTTCTGTTCTCACCGTGTTTGCAAGAAGGTTGCGCAATCTCCCGAAGTCTGCTATCCCAACGATGTTTATTGCGGGAGGTGGACGAATTTTCTCATCTGGTTTAGCCTTGTTTGAGTCAGAGGGCTTATCTTCTTTTTGTATTACTTCGGGAGAGGAACTCGCCTTACGCTTTTTGCTGGACCTTTTCCTTAAGACTGAATCGGTCTGTGCAAGTTCGTCCTCGTCCGTGAAGTATTCGACTGCTGGTCGGTTCGGTGTTACACACTCTTTCGTTACCTCACAGTCTTTCGTTAAACGAGTATTTTTAATATCCTCGTTTTCTTTTCGCAGAGAGTCAACTTCCATTTTTAGATCTTGCAAGAGCCGCTCCATTTCAGTAAGCTTAGCTCGGAGTTCATTATTCTCCTTTTCTAAGCTTTTAATTTTCACAGAGTCCTGGTTTGTCCGGTGGACAGCTTTTTCCGGATATGTTCGATCTAGGTGGTGGTGATCGATTTAGTTTTGTCCTTTTCTCAAAAGGATTTATAAGCAATAAAAGGCTCTCCCCAGAATCCGTAGAGCCTGCCTCCGAAGAGGGTGGATTTTCCAGCATAGCTGGGCTGCCACCTGGGGTAATCAAATCTTTCGTTTTGTTCATTGCCATTTTTTTTTAACTTTTCGTTTTTATGAGAAATAGGTAAATCACTTCTATTTTCATTTTTAAATACAGCCGCCCCTTTGGAGACAGACGCCGACCAGTGAGCCGCACAATGTGTGACAGACGCTTCTGGATTTTAATTTAACCTTCAGATTCATCTATAAGTTAAAACCTTACTGCCAAAAGTTGCCCCAAATGGAGCAGCATCGACAGCATCCGTTGAAACATTAAAGAATATTTCTTCCGGTGGATTTTAGTCGGCTCTTACGACAGGCATACCTTACCTCAAGGCTATTCTAACCCCGACCTTGCAGGGGATGAATAAAGTATAATTTTTAAATGAACACCGGGCATAGTCCAGTCTTAAATTTTATACAAAACTATAGCAGACTTCGAAGATTCAACTGAAAAACGTGAAAACATTTTCCAAAACTATTTTTTAGTTTTAGTTTTTTTTTAGTTTTATTTTTTTTAGGTTATGACCAACTTGTTTAAATTTGCCTGAAGTATGTAATGATTAAAAGGCAGGATAACTTCATTGAAAACGTTTCAAAATTGACATTTTTGACCCTAAGTTTTTAAGCCCATTCAAAACCATAAAAAACAGAATTTTTTACCGTTTTCTCAGAAATCCATACCCGCAGAATTTGAGAAAAGTGGCAAATGCTAGCACAGGTGGTTGTAAAATTGATCAAAAAGTCTAACGGAAACTAAAAATAATCGAAATTGTTGTTTTATGGGTTTTAAATTATAAGAATCCTAAAAAAGGCCAAGACAGAGTATGTTCTTCCCTCTATTTTCGAAACGGTAAAGCTTTTTGTCAGCCTATTTTTAGAGTTACGAAACCCAATATAAAATCACCCAATATAATATATATATTATTATGTTGGGTGATGATTATATAGAATCACCCAATATAAGAAGAGTAGACAGCACTACGAAAAAAGTATATTACAGACTAAAATATATCCAGAAATAATTTTAATAAATAAATATACATGCAATATAGATGACTATAAACTTCAACAAAAGCCGACGGACCGCTCCGCGTATGTCTTCATACTTGACGGTCTTTTTTCCGAGTGTTTGACTTATCTCTATCAGCCCAATAATGGGCATTATGGTAATTGGTGATTCTATCTTATCAAATTTTGATTCGTCAGTCCACACATTTTTTTTTCTAAATGCAATTTCCGCATCTGCATACAACATGAACCTGCAAGGATTTTTAAACAATACTTCAATATTGTTTTAAAATTTTAATGAACTTATATTGTAGAACGAAAACCCCTCGCAGCTAATGCTTTGTTTTCTTTTTTCGCAATTTAGTTTCAATAACCTTGTTATAAATAATAAAGGGTGATTTTTTAGCTGGTTTGGTTTTGGCAACATTGGTTTTGACAGCTGACGTGTGTTTAGTACCTTGTGTCACTGTCAAACAGCTTCAGTTTGCTTTGCAATTTAACCATGGATCGTCTTACAAATGAACAACGCTTGCAAATTATTGAATTTTACTATCAAAATTCGTGCTCGGTTCGAAATGTTCATCGCGCGCTGCTTCCATTTTATGGTCGTCGAGTTTGGTGAACAGTTAATTTCACGTTTCGGGCCGGTCAATTGGCCGCCTAGATCGTGCGATTTGACACCATTAGATTATTTTTTGTGGGGGTATGTCAAGGCTTATGTCTATAGGGACAAGCCCGCTTCGATTGACGCACTGGAAGCCAACATCCATTCGTGAGATACCGGCCGATATGTGTGAAAGAGTATGCCAAAATTGGACTCAGCGGATGGGCTACCTGAGACGCAGCCGCGGTCAACATTTGCATGAAATTATCTTTAAACATTAAATTGCAAGGTTCAAACTATCGATTCAAATAAATATTTCATTAATTTTTTCGAATTTTTTGTGTTTTTTTTTTAAAAAAGTTCTCAACCTCTTAAAAAATCACCCGTTAATAACTAAGTAAATAACAAACCTGCATAAATCCAATTTCCTTGATCATCTTCCTCAATCGCATGCACATGTATGTAGTGATATGGGTACAATCGTCCACTGTGAACAGTGAGCCACACTGTCATGAGCCCATACGTGCAGCAATTATCAGGTTGAAGTCGCGGTAGATTTTTAACGTTGTCTATCAAAATCGCGAAAAAGTAGCTGCAAGTGTGCAAACAACAACGTGGGAGCATGCTGAAAAAAAAAATAGTCAGAAGTTTCTTTAGCTTGGCGATAAGAAAAGATAACAATAAGAAATTAGCACCTACCTTTAAAATCACTTCAAAACCTTTCGAATCATTTCAATCATTTCGTTCGAAATCAATTCGAAGGCAATTCCAAACAATTTTAGAACAGTAGACTTGAAAAAAAAACCCGTAAACCGGTAAAACGAAAAAATACTTGGCCGCTGCGTTACGATCGGCTACGATGACATACGTTGACACACAAAGCCATTCAAATGAATTCTTACATGTAAAAACTCTTTCAAAAATAGGGTGTCGCATTGTTTAGTCATAGCTTTGCTCTCCAAGTGCTCAAGCTATAACTAGGTTTTATACCTAAAATGAAAGCTTAAAAAAAGGAGATACTTTACAAAAATTTTGCACATTTAGTTATTTGAACTTTTTCAGAGGAAACTGGCTTTGTTTTTCGAAAAAGGACAATTTTTTTTTTTTTTCGTAAGATTTCGTTTTTCAAAACGCTTATAATTTTCGATAATGTTATAACTTATTATCAGGGATAGAATTTTGGTGACTTTGCCTTTTTTCTGCGATTTTAAACAAATCCGTTTGAAGTCTTGTAGGTGCCAAATATATGTATTTTATTTTGCCTTGTTTTTCCCTTTTCTTCCGTTATTGCCTCTTTTTGCCTTTTTTGCCTCTCCAAAATACTTATTTATACTTAATACTTATTTGATTTTGTTTTTGTGGAGATAAGAAAAATCAATTAGATTAGAAACAAAAGGTTTAACGTCTATAAATATAAAAGCACATAAAATACCTTGTATCAACAAAATTTTTTTGCACGCATTGACTTTTAAGCTCAACACAAAAATTTCGAATTAATGGAAATAGATCGTTGTATGCAACTTATTTGTGTGCCAACAAAAGAATAAGTTTTGTGAAATTGATGCATGTTCTCTGAAGCTAAAAAAATCTAAGTCTTGACTTTCACGTTCAGTATCCGTTGCTGAGTTTATGTCTTGTCTCCGATAAAAATTGCAGGAAACTGAACTACGTAAACCTAACCGCATATGTTGCATATGTTTGTTGCCATTAAGGAAGCACGATCGTTGAAGTCCTGTAGATATTGGATAAAACAAAAGCGATCTGGCAACAGCAAATTGCACAAGAATTTTTGGTTAAATTTAAAAGCATTTTCTCTGCAAACAAGGGACTGGAGATAATAAATCAAATAAGTTGTGTAATTAAAGTTAACGCAATCCGAGAGCTCCCTGAAAATATTGAAGTAGGCTTCAAGTTTTCATTGGGCTTTACGCGTTTCGCTAGATGTAGTCCTTCAGCGCTTTTAAGGCGTTTTTAAAAGGACAATCGCAGGCGGTTGTTTCGTGAGATCTTTGAAAAGCTCATCATAGTTCAGTGTTACTACAGTTGAGTGTAAAAAGTTAAAATAAACAAGTTTTTTTAAATAAAACGTTACATAAAAAAATCTATTTCTTTTGACTGCAAGGTCGGGGTTAGAATAGCCTTGAGGTAAGGTATGCCTTAGAGCCGACTAAAATCCACCGGAAGAAGTATTCTTTAATGTTTTAACGGATGCTGTCGGTGCTGCTCCATTTGGGGCAACTTTGTGGCCACATTGTGCGGCACACTGGTCGGCGTTTGTCTCCAAAGGGGCGGCTGTATTTATGAATTAAAATAGAAGTGACTTACATATTTCTCATAAAAACGACAAGCTAAAAAAAAAAATGGCAATTAACCAAACGAAAGATTTGATTACCCCAGGTGCCAGCCCAGCTATGCTGGAAAATCCACCCTCTTCGGCGGCAGGCTCTACGGATTCTGGGGAGAGCCTTTTATTGCTTATAAATCCTTTTGAGAAAAGGACAAAACTAAATCGATCACCACCACCTAGATCGAACATATCCGGGAAAAGTCCACCGGTAAACCAGGACTCTGTGAAAATTAAGAGCTTAGAAAAGGAGAATAATGAACTCCGAGCTAAGCTTACTGAAATGGAGTGACTCTTCCACGATCTAAAAATGGAAGTTGACTCTCTGCGAAAAGAAAACGAGGATATTAAAAATACTCGTTTAACGAAAGACTGTGAGGTATGTAACACCGAACCGACCAGCAGTCGAATACTTCACGGACGAGGACGAACTTGCACTTGAGACCGATCCAGTCTTCAGGAAAAGGTCCAGCAAGAAGCGTAAGGCGAGTTCCTCTCCCGAAGTAATACAAAAAGAAGATAAGCCCTCTGGCTCAAACAAGGCTAAACCAGATGAGAAAATTCGTCCACCTCCCGCAATAAACATCGTCGGGATAGCAAACTTCGGGAGATTGCGCAACCTTCTTGCAAACACGGTGAGAACAGAAAACTATAAGCTTACTTCGCACCGAAATAACGTGTGGAACGCCGATTCCTATCGCTCGCTGTCTCTTAGACTGAATGGAGAAAGAATCGAGTGGTATACTTATCAAAATAAGTGCGAAAGACCACTGCGAGTCATTGTAAGGGGGCTTCACCCTTCATGCACAAAAGAAGACGTTGTAAAAGACGTAAGAACTAAAGGCCTTAAAATTATTGATTCTCTCAATATCTTTAAAAAGGAAAAGCAACGCACGGAAGGAGAAAGAGACACTGTGATCAGACGCCGCCTTCCAATTTTTATGCTCTCCTTTGAAAGAACTGAGAGCATAAACTATATTTATAAAATAAAAATGATACTTAACATCAGGGTTAAAATCGAACCCATGCGAAAGGGCAATAGACTGATACCACAGTGTAAGCGATACCAAGAATTCAGGCACACAAGGACCTACTGCCAAAAAGAACCACGTTGCGTGAAATGTGCCGGAAAACACCTCTCAACAGAGTGCAAAGTTGACATAAAGGCTCCAGCAGTTTGCGCCAATTGCCACGGAAACCACCCCGCAAACTATCGAGGATGCGAAGTAGCCATAGAGCTGGTACGAGAATCTCTTAAGGAAAATACTGGAGGTCAGAATCCATGCCAAGGACGTCCAAAAACTGCTGAAACTCCTAAGCCAAAGACTCCAAAGACGCCAAAGCCGATCAAAAGTGCGATATTGGCAAAGGAGGCATCGACAAAAGGCGTAAAAGCTCCTCAAAGGAGCGGCGCCAGTTCAAGTGCAGCGGAGAAACCACCACTGGTCGGACCGAAATCATACGCACAGGTTACGGCAAACGAAAACAAGGCAAGATCGCCCACAACAGATGCAGTGTCTCAGATCCTCGCTGTAATCTTGGAGAAACTTGAGGATCAGACTAAAATCAACAAAGTTATATTTGACAAACTGAGCAAGCTCGAGTCTAGGCCTCGAAAAAATTACAAGAGAACATGAATTTGAAACAGTTGTTTAAAATACTTACATGGAATGCAAACAGCCTTCTGAATAAAATAGACGAACTAGAAGCATTTCTACGGAAAAATAATATTGATATTTGCATGATTACGGAAACTCTACTTAAAAACGGGTCTACACCCAAACTTAAAGGTTACAATGACTATCACGCACATCACCCTTCGCAAAATTCGAGAGGAGGATCCTCCCTCTACATTAAGAACTGCATAAAGCACTTCATGAACACAGAAGTTGAGCTAGACTCTATGCAGATCAGTTCAGTTTCTGTAAAAATTGACTGCTTAGATTATAACATTGCATCTTGTTATTTCCCGCCAGAATATAGACTGGTGGAAGACGATCTTGATCGTATGTATCACTTCATTGGGTCCAATTTTATCATTGGGGGTTACCTTAACGCGAAGCATACTTTTTGGGGTTATGATAGGGTTATGATAGCAAAAACATGAACTGGGACGCCTTCAGAAAGGACTGAATACCGCGAGACCACTGAATACCTTGAAGGCTTTTCGGCGATTAGAAGCTCAAACTAATCGCTGTTGAAAGCAGTTAAGACCTATAATCCACTCGGCACCAATAAAAAAGCTAACGGCGAATGGGCAAGAGAAGACAAAGAGAAAGTGAATTTGTTTGCTGAAGATTTAGAAGAAACATTCAAGCCTTTCGACGGTTCGCCGTTGTCTGCCGTTCAAAACAACAACGCGGAATCTAATAGCTTAAGAAAGGAAAAAGTTTCGTTAGCTGAATTCCGACAGACAATAAGCAAACTTTAAAATAATAAGGCCCGGGTTACGACCTGATCACTGGCGAAATATTGAAAAAAACTACCAAAAAAGGCACTAGTCAAGCTAATTTATATGATAAACACTTCTATACGTTCCAAGACAATGAAAAGTTGCTGAAGTCATTATGGTTCCAAAACTGGGGAAATGTGCAAATGATAAAAAATCTTATAGGCCCATATCGCTTCTGCCGATAATATCGAAAGTATTCGAGAAACTTCTGCTGAAGCGATTACAACCAATAATTGCAGAGAGACGCTTGATTCCGGATCATCAATTCGGTTTCAGACCTAACCATTCCACAATAGATCAAGTCTACAGAATAACGCATGAAATTAAAAAGCCTTAGAAAAAAAAAATATTTTCAAGTGCTTTCCTCGACGTATCGCAAGCCTTCGACAGGTATGGCACGAACGCTTGAAATATAAGCTACGGCAAAACTTGCCGGAAGACATGTTTAAAATATTGGAAAATTATCTTGAAAGCAGACTCTTTCGTGTTAGGAGTAGTAGTGAATACTCGAGTTACAAGCAAATTCAGGCTGGCGTACCCCAGGGAAGCGTCCTCGGTCCGACCCTGTTCCTGCTCTACACAAGAGACTTACCTCTAGATGACGAGACTGTCGTGGCGCGTTTGCGGACGATACGGCCATCCTGGCAACAGGTGAATCAGTCGAGTTATCAACGAGAAACCTCCAACGAGCATTGGACAGAATTTGTGTCTGGACGAAGACTTTGCGAATCGCTCTTAACGAGATCAAGTCTACGCATGTGAATTTCACTTAGAGAAGGGTTAACAATTTACCTCTGTTCATAAATTCTGCAAAAATACCTTATGCGAATAAAGCGAAATATCTAGGGATGACACTGGACGCTAAACTAAAGTGGAAACCACCGTAAAGAAGAAGCGTGACGAGCTCGAGATTTCAGGGAAATGTATTGGCTTATCGGAAGATTTTCGAAATTAAGCACATATAACAAACTGCTCTTATACAGGCAAGTGTTAAGGCCTTCCTGGACATACGGTATACAACTTTCGGGTTGTACCAAGCCGAGCAACATGTCCATGTCGCAGGCTTTCCAAAACAAAACACTAAGAGCAATTGTGAATGCTCCATGGTATATTAGGAATAGTGATATTCACAGAGATTTAGGAATAGCTACCGTGAGCGAAGAAGTAACAAACTTTGCTCGAAAGCTAAATGCTCGCCTTCATGTTCATTGCAACAATGAAATGATCCGTACTCTCAGCGAGACTCTTAACGATGTAAACAACGAGCGACGACTACAAAGTACAAGACCCTTCGATCTAGCGACGTAGGGTGAAGCCGCACGAGGCTTAGTAGGTGCATTCACTGGAAAGCAACCTATCCAATGCGATTAACACTACGGAAGCGTAAACTACTTGTTAAGTTAACATAGTTGTATTCAAGAAGTATTATGAGAGAGCGAAAATTTACTACTATGAAGTGCGTTCTGGCAGTTTCATAGTGTCTCTCATAAATGGGTGGTTTTTTAGCACGTGGAAATCGGGCATAACCACTATCGGCTATTTCGGTATTATATACCTGCTATAGTGGGCGTATTGGTATCTTTGAAAGATCTTGGAGTTTTAGCCTCCGTCCACCCTAGTATTAAAAAAAAAAATAAAAATTTCTTTTGACCTGACCTATCACCCCTTAACGGGAATACCACCTTTTACAAATCACCCTGTATGCTTTGTTTCGAAAACCTTCCGATAAGCCAATTCATTTCTTCTGCTTTCGAGCTCGTCTCGTTTCTTTTAAACGCTTCCATTTAAGTTTTGCGTCTGGAGTCATTCCTAGATATTTCGCTTCATTTGAGTACGGGATTTGTACCGAGTTAATGAACAAAGGTTTGTTGTTTATCTTTTTATAAGTAAAGTTAGCATGCGTTTACTTAGTCTCGTTAAGGACGACTCTCCAGCTCTTCGTCCAGTCGCATATTTTGTCTAAAGCGCGCTAAAGTTTTCCTGTTGATAATTCAACTGTCGTATTAATAACGAGAATGGCAGCGTCGTCAGCGAAGGTAGCTTTAATTATTCCCTCATCGTGGGGTATGTCTCTAGTATAAAGCAAAAATAAAATTGGCCCGAGGATGCTTCCTTGCGGGATACCGTCATTTATCTTCTTGAATTGCGAGTACTCATTTTCGTACCTTACGTGAAAGATTCTGTCTTCAAGGTAAAACTCTTAGATTCTATAGAGTTCTTCTGGTAAGCTAAGCCTTCGACATATCTTTGAGCGCTTGTACATATCTTTTTCGCTTCCAGAACTTTTTCGATTTCGTTTGTAATCCGATAGATCTGATCGATTGTTGAATGCGTTTTTCCAAAATCCAAATTGGTGATCCGGAATCAATCGTCATCATCATCATTTTCGAATGCCACTTATCATTCAAAAGGGTCGCGGAGCTAGGGTGGCTAAATGGTCTTTCCATCGTTCTCGATTCTTCGCCATCAACTCAAGAGACTCCGGCGCAATCCCCAGGCGGGACTCAGAGAGGTTCTTTACCTGATCCCACCACCTGTTTCTTAGCCTACCAGGGGGGCGACGCGCTCTCATCTCGGCTAGCATGACCTGTCTAGGAAGTCTGTCAAGGGGCATGCGAACAACGCTCCACTCGGAGAAGTAGCTGCTCAACATTAAGAGTCCCACGAATGCTGACGTTTCTCACTCTATCCCTTAGAGTAACACCAGCAACGCACTTCAGGAATCTCATTCCGGCAACTTTTACCCGCGATCTAATTCTTTCGGTCATTACCCAAATTTCATGACCATAGATGAGGGTCGGAACGAATACGGAATTAAAAACTGAGATCTTTGCTTTCACTCCAAGCTCAGCTTTCCTGATGACCGGCCGGCGCAGTTCCTTTACTATTGCTCCAGCTTGACCAATTCTACAGGACAACTCAGTATCACTCCTCCCATCTTTTGTGAAAAAGACCCCGAGATACTTAAACTTCTGCACCTGTTTTAATGTAACTCCATTTATGTGCATGGAAACACTGCACAGGAGTTTAGGAAACAACCATCACTTTCGATTTGTTTACGTTTACTTTCATCCCAGCATCCCCACAGATGGCTGCAAACCTATCCAGTGCTCGCTGAAGTTTCTCTTTGGATGATGCAAGGATGGCCAAATCATCAGGGAAAAACAGATGGCTCATCCTGATGCCAGCCAATTCGAAACATTGCTCGCCAAGACTGCGCTTCTCCATCCAGTCCATATATGCTATGAAAAGGAACGGCGACAGAACACAGCCCTGGCGAAGTCCAACGCGCACATCAAAAGGACGGGATTTGACGCCATTTATCCGTACACAGCTTCTGCCGTTTGCATACAAAGACTAGATGGCTCTCAGAAGAGGCCCACTCAGCGCATAGTCCTGGAAAACTCTCCACAGTGTATCCCGAGGGACTCGGTCATACGCCTTACCCAGATCTACAAAACACGCATAGACCAGTTTGGCATATTCCCAGGCCTTTTTAAGAATAACCTTCAGAGTAAAAAGCTGGTCGGTTGTGCTCGATTACAGCTCTGGAACGCGTTTGCCATCTTCAGTGCCCTGTTGGGGGTTGAGCAACTCCGAAAAGTGCTCTCTCCATCTGCGCAAGACATCGCTCTCATTAAAAGAAGTGTACCGTCCTTGATGGCTTCTTGAACTCCAGGCGTTTTAAACCAAGCAGTTCTTTTCTCACCACCGGCAGCTACCCCAAGGCGCTTCACCCCACAAACATTTCCTGCAGAGGCAATGACTGCCGAAAAAAAAGAGCAATTCTTGCTGATAAAGGTGGATAAACTGTTCATCCTATTCCAGCTCCGTTTTCTAGAACAGGATGAAGAAGTATAGTTCTTACTAATAATAAAGTTAGCCATCCAGTCTTTGTATGGAAACTGCAGAAGCTGTGTATGGATAAATGGCGTCAAACCCCGTCCTTTTGATGTGCGCGTTAGACTTCGCCAGGGCTGTGTTCTGTCGCCGCTCCTTTTCATAGCATGTATGGACTGGATGGTGAAGCGCAGTCTTGGCGAGCAATGTTTCGAACTGGCTGGCATCAGAATGAGCCATCTGCTTTTCGCAGATGATTTGGCCATCCTTGCATCATCCAAAGAAGAACTTCAACGAGCACTGGATAGGTTTGCAGCCGTCTGTGGTGATGCTGGGATGAAAGTAAACGTGAACAAATCGGAAGTGATGGTTGTTTCCCGAACTCCTGTGCAATGTACCCTGCACTATAATGGAGTTCCATTAAAACAGGTGGAGAAGTTTAAGTATCTCGGGGTCTTTTTAACGAAAGATGGGAGGACCGATACTGAGTTGTCCTGTAGAATTGGTCAAGCTGGAGCAATAGTAAAGGAACTGCGCCGGCCGGTCGTCAGGAAAGCTGAGCTTGGAGTGAAAGCAAAGATCTCAGTTTTTAATTCAGTGTTCGTTCCGACCCTCATCTATGGTCATGAAATGGGTAATGACCGAAAGAATTAGATCGCGGGTAAAAGCTGCCGAAATGAGGTTTCTGAGGGTGCGTTGCTGGTGTTACTCTAAGGCAAAGAGTGAGAAACGTCAGTATTCGTAGGAATCTTAATGTTGAGCAGCTACTTCTCTGAGTGGAACGATCGATTCTTCGATGGTTTGGACACGTTGTTCGCATGCCCCTGGCAAACTTCCTAGACAGGTCATGGTAGCCGAGATGCGAGCGCGTCGCCCCCCTGGTAGGCCAAGAAACAGGTTGTGGGGTCAGGTAAAGAACCTCTCTGAGTCCCGCCGCCTGGGGATTGCGCCGGAGTCTCTTAAGTTGGTTGCGGAGGATCGAGAAAGATGGAAGGACCATTTAGCCAACCTCGCTCCGCGACCCTTTTAAAGGATAAGCGGCATTGCGAAAATGATGATGATGATGACCACAATATTGTTTTAAAATTTTAATGAACTTATATTGTAGAACTTGCTTTGTTTTCTTTTTTCGTAGGTAAAGTTTCAATAACCTTGTGATAAATAATAATAATAAAATAAAAATAATAAATAATTTTTACAAGATTTTAATAAAAATAAATTAAGTTTTGACTTGGTTTGAAGCCGTCTGCCAGATGCCAACTCCTTAGAATTTTTCTTTTTGTTGTATAGCTAATTTTGATAGTTATATTTATAATAACAAAACTTCAATTGAAATAAATAAAAACTTTATAAAGATTTTAAGTAGGTGAGGTTTACAATAAATTATTACTTTTTTTAAATTATTTGCCACAACAAAAATGAAGTTTTTAATGAGTCTTTTGACACTATTGATTTATTCTTGGAAAAGAGATGTTGAAATAAAATGAAATCTTTCCTGCAGGTCTGAGCTTCAATACAATATTTGGCGAGGGGTTTGCAATTCTTTCCATTTAAAATACTAATAGAATCTGCCTCGCTCAGTGTTCGCTTTTGGAAGTATACAAATCTTATGTCTTTTAAAATTGGACACACAGATAGAAAGTGATACGATGTTTCATGTTACATAATGAGCAGAACGAAATTTGGTCACTAGAATATGGTTGATAATTTAGATCCAGAAACTGTTTCCTTAAACGGAAAATTTGTGAGATCTCATAAAAGCTATGTTTATCTGTGAAATAGTTTAGATCACCCAGATTGTACTCCAGTTTTGGATATATGGATCTGCGAGAGGAACCCTTAGCTTGCTCTATTAGGTCTGACCTTATTTTTTCTTCTAATAATATCAGGATACTAATTAAACTTTAAGGGGTACATCTCTCATAACTTGGAGATCTTTAGTGCATCCACATAGCAAAAAAATTGCATCCCATTCCTTAAAACAGCTGTTTTTTTTTATCTATGCTGTGATTCGCAAGTATTTTTGGGAGGCGATTATCGTCATAAGAAAGTACTTTGACAATGTATTCGAAGTGCATACTCAGGGTGAATAAAAATATAGGTGGGAGATCAGTTTCCAATAGAAGCATATAATTGGGCGTTGACTGGGGTAGACGAAAGATTTTCTAAAGGAAAGTTCGTTGCAATTTTTCTACTTCTTCATGCTGTTGATAACCCCATACTTGAGACCCATATGTCAAAATCGATCTGGAAGCTGCTTCAAAAATTTTAAATTTGACGCTATGCAACATGTCGATTCCTGAGTAAAGTTTTCCGTGTTGTGTTTATTGCGGACATTGATCTTTTTAATTTATTCTGAAAGTGTTTTTTTCGGATCAGTTGTGGTGTCAGAATCATACCCAAATAATTATACTCATCGATAACTTCAATATTTTCTCCGCTTACCAACCATCTCTCATTTCTACTACGCCTGCCTCTCCCTCTTCTAAATACCATAACCTTGGTCTTTGGTATTTATGACTAAATTCCACAGTTTACAGTATGCAAAAGGCATTTGATTGAAACTCCTGCCATTCGAATACCGTGTGGTAGTAGTGCATCAACAATATCATTTATAAATAAGGCAAACAGTAATGGCATTAACAAACAGCCTTGCCGTTCGCGGCCTAAACCACTGCGACAATTGTTTACCATCCCAGACTGCCAACATTGTATTCTTATACAAATAGATTTTTTAGGTTAGGTTAGGTTAGGTTGACGTGGCTGTCGGATCCAAAGAAACCAACACACTTAGACCTATGTAGGTCCATTGTGATACCACGCGGATCTGACTCTATTGCCTACTCGTTGAACCATTTCGAGCTATTAATGAAGCGTAAGAGACGTTTCGGGTCAGTCGTGCTGAGATCACTGAGATCATTATAGAAGAAAGCTCCAATGTGAAGATTTCGTTTCTTGGAAAGAGCGGGGCATGTACAGAGAATTTGGAGAGTGGTCTCTTCTTCCTCCTCATCCATGCAGCTCCTGCAAAAGTCGTTGGAATAGACACCAAGCCTTGTCGCGTGTTTGCCTATCAGACAGTGTCATGTAATGACACCGATTGTAGCACTAATGTGCGATCTTTTAAGAGCGATCAAACTCCTAGAGCGTTTAAGATCAAGCTTTGGCCAGATCTGTTTCGTCGCTAGGCAGGTACTACCACTAGTCCATCTGAGATTTGTTCTTTCTATCGCATCCAGTTTAATCATGAGTTTACATGTCGAAATTGGAATGCCTACGGAGCCTTTATCAGGCAAAATTGGGAGGGTAGTTCCAAGTTTGGCGAGTTCTGGAATGTCACTATGTCCTGGCACCCAGCACAGGAGAATGTTGAACTGCTCCGACATCTCCTTTAGAGATGAATGGCAGTCTAAGGCTACATTAGAGTTTATAGAGACCGATTCCAGGCACTTGATGGCCGCTTGGCTGTCAGAAAATATGCGTATGTCCTTGGCGGATATAACATTTTTCTTAAGCCAGGACAAGACTTCCTTTATCGCCATATTTTCAGCTTGAAAAACACTGCAATGATCCGGGAGACGGAAAGAGAGACTTAGATTAAGTCGGTCTGAGAATACACCCCCGCCTACCCCATCATTTGTCTTCGATCCATCAGTGTAGACCTGGGGGGGATCGTTGCCTGGAAGTTCTTGTCAAACTGTAATTGGGGTAAGGTGAGGTCCATGTTTCTAGAAGGGAATCTGAATGTGTTCAGAATAGCAGAGTGGCCTATCTCACTATTGATCCACTGAGAGGTTGCTTTGAGACGAGTAGCCGTGATGGCAGCAGTTTGGCTGCTGAAGATGTCAAGAGGAATTAGATGGAGCAGGATGTCTAGTGCTGCTGAGGCAGTGGTGCGGAGTGCTCCACTCATAGATAAGCAAGCTGACCTTTGGACCTTGCTTAGCTTATCACGATTTACCGCTTTATCCAAAGCGGTCCACCAGACAGCTGTTCCATACGTCAGTATCGGCCTTACGACCGAGATATATAGCCAGTGGGTGATACGGGGTTGAAGTCCCCACTTGTTGCCAATGGCTTTTTTGCAGGAGAAGAGTGCTACCGTAGCTTTCCGGACTCTTTCCTGTATATTAGACTTCCAGCTAAGCTTTCTGTCTAAGATGAGACCCAGATATTTAGCTTCCTCAGAGAAGATTAAGCTAGTGCCCTTGAGTGAGGGGGGGTCGATGTGTGGGATTTTGTATTTCCTGGTGAATAGGACTAGTTCAGTTTTGTGAGGGTTGACCCCCAAACCACAGCTGTCAGCCCATCTTGTTAGCTTGTTTAGAGCATTCTGTAGGAGTTCTTTGAGGGTGTTAAGGTGCTTCCCCGACACAGCAATGGCAACGTCATCTGCATAAGCGATCACTCTGCAGCCATCTCCTTCTAGGATAACCAGCAGTTCGTTCACCGCTAGATTCCAAAGGAGTGGGGATAGGACTCCACCTTGCGGTGTTCCCCTGCTGACGGATCTTCTGGCAGTTGTCTCACCTAGCTTAGAGTTTATAATCCTACTCGTTAAAAGTTGATTAATTAACTCGCAAAGTGAGCCACTTACCTTCAGAGCCGACAGTGCAGCCAAGATCGCAGACGTGTTGACATTATTAAAGGCGCCTTCTATATCTAGGGAGGCTACCATCGTGTACTCCTTGTGATGAAGGGAATATTCAATGGAACGTACTAGCGTGTGCAAGGCTGTTTTTACAGATCTGCCCTTACAATAAGCGTGCTGAGCAGTAGAAAGCAGCCTTTTGTCAATACTAGATCGTAGGTGGATATCGATCAATCTTTCTAGAGTTTTTAGAAGGAATGACGATAGACTTATGGGTCTGAGATCTTTAGGAGTAACGTGGGAGTATTTGCCAGCTTTGGGTATAAAAACCACTTTCACTTCCCTCCATAGCAGCGGAATGTGGACCAGCTCTACGCCGCTTCTCAGAATTGTCTCCAGTGCAGGGAGGATAATGTCCGATGACCTTTGTAGTTCGGCTGGTATTATGCCGTCTGGTCCTGCCGACTTGTAAGGTTTGAAGCTGTTAAGTGCCCAAAGCAGTCTATCTCTCGTTATTAGATCAAATTTATTAGTTATGTGTGGCATTGACCTGTTAAGGTTAATGCTATCGATAACTTCGGAGCTACCTGGAAAGTGGGTGTCCAGTAGCAGGTTTAGCGATTCTGCGCTGGAGGAAGTCCAAGAACCGTCTGCTTTTTTAAGGTAGCTGGGCATCGTTGGATTAGTAGAGAGGATTTTCCTTAGCCTAGAGGCTTCGGATGTTTCTTCTATTTTACTGCAAAAGAGTCGCCAAGATAGACGTTTGGCTCTCCTCAGCTCCTTTTTGTAGGATTTGAGGGATGTTTTGTAGGCATCCTAGTCTGTATTTGCACGTGTGGCCTTGGCTCTATTGAAGAGTTTCCTGCATTCATTTCTGAATAGGCCCAGTTCTGAGGTCCACCAATGCGGTTTCCCCTTGCCCCTTGGAATTACAAGAGTGACGAGAGTGAGTCCCACGTGACGAGAGTGATATCTAGTACTTCTCGTCGATTTCTGGTTATGAAGGTAGGTTCGTTACCCGTGTTGCAGACAATGAGGTTAGTTTTTGAAATAAAGTCAAAAAGTAACTCACCTCTGTCGTTGATATCGGAACTTCCCCACACTGAGTGATGAGCATTCGCATCGCACCCAATGATGAAGTCAGTATTGCGTAGTTCAGCAGCCTTGATGGCACTCTCCAAGGTTTTACCAGGGGGACTGTCCACCATGTCGTGGGCGAGGTATGCAGAGACCAGCCAGTAAGTCCCTTTGGCTGTCTCTAGTCTCGCCACGGTGATGTCTCGGTCGCTGAATTCAGGGAGTAGAAATACTTTGAGACTACTTTTCACTAGTATGCAAGATCTAGGCTTAGCTTTACCTGTCTCATACAGTGGGTAGTATCCGGGAGTCTTGATTCCGCAGACCACGTTCTCAACAACCCATGGTTCTTGGATCAAGACAATGTCTTCTCCATTTTTGGCGAGGCGGAGAAGAAGGGAGGCCGAGGCCGTTGTGGAATGATGGAGGTTAATCTGAAGTAACTGCAGCATTGCTACGGTCCAGAGAAACATCCACCAGTGTTGTTGAGGTCCTCTGATTCAGAGAACGAACCCAAAAGTTCGTTCTCACTCAGCAGGACTGAGTTTAGACAGTCTTCCGTCTCCATGTCCGATGGAATGTCAGACACAGAGTCGGAAGGCTGGTTAGGAGCCACTAGTTCCGCAGCGGCGACGTGTTCCAAAACTGGAAAGGTGACTGCAGTAACGGGGTGCGGTAAAGCAGACGCCAGTTCAAGGGGGTGAGGAGGCAACTTGCCAGTCTCTAACTCGTCCTTTTTATATACCTTTAGGGTGATTTGATCCCAACCAAATCTGATCACGCCTTTGGTCTCAGCTATAAGAGCAAGAGAATCCTGGTTGATAACCACAATGGCAGATCTATAGGATACTCTTTGCTCGTGAGTTGGGAGTGCGGGATTGGAAAGTCTTATGACTTCGAGAATCTCGTGAGCGGAGGGGGGTTCAATTGGAAACCAGGTGCGCGTTCTCGGCCTGCTAGGGATGTTCTCCTTAGCGACGACCTCGATCTTTGCACCTGGCCGAACTTCCCCTAGACTGCTAATCGCGAGCTTGTAGAGATCGCAAGATCTCATGTCCTCGCACGCGATTAGCTTGACATGACCTTGATGCCAGCCGGCATCAAAGGTTAACGGAGGTGGTCCGGGGTGTTCCCGCATAAAAGCCAAAAAGTTGCTGGAAAGCTTCAATTTGACCATGTTCCACCTTTCGGAAGCTATTGAGCCGTCGAGATCACTGCGGTCAATCACGGCAACCACGATACGGTCCTTGAGAACATCGCTAAACGACTTCAGAGGTGTGACGGAGGACGCCTTAGGGGGGGGTGATGGTGTTCTTCACCTTGGGACGTTTAGATTCCGAAACGGAATCTTCCTCCGACCTCTGTCGCTTATGCTCTTTTTTCAGAGTGTTCTCTGCCCATTTAAGTTTGGCGATCTGCGCCGGTGTTCTGTCAGTCTCCAGTATATCCCCAAAGGCTTTCAGAGTCCGGGAAGCTTCACGCTGCTTCTTATAGTACGCCCTTGATGGAGCGTGTAGCCGCGATCTTCCATCATGAGACGCACTGCGGGCGGAGTTCTTCGCTGTAATGAGCATAGAGCTCTTGCTGGAGCTGCCAGCAGTGGAGGGGCCATGAAGTGCCACAAACCCACCACTACTGGAAGCTGAAGTTCCTAGTGCTTTATCGAGCGAGGAGCTCTTGCTGGAGCAGCCAGCAGTGGAGGGTCCATTAAGTGCCACAAACTCGCCACTACTGGAAGCTGAAGTTTCAACTGCTTTACAGTCCGTGCTACTGTCCACACAGGGTGGATCACGAGTGTCCACAATCGCACCACTGTTTGGCAGGGAAGGAGCTGTCCCGGTACACAGTTTTGCCACCGTACTACCGTCCGGCTTTGAAGGGGTGCCGGTTTTACCACTATCTTTATTATTTTTGTTAAGTTTTGTCATACAAGTCCCACGAGAAGTGGATAAAGGAGGTCCGTCTATACAGAGATCCGCAGTGTAGAGATAAGGCTAGATAGTCCGGAGGGCGCCAGGTATCCGGATACTCCGTACGAGACTGGGCTATTTTATAAACTGGGCCCCCAGCCAGGCTGACGCTCGGCACGGGTCGTATTACACCTTCGTCCAGCCCAGGGGAGAAGGGGAGAGGAACAAGAAGAGAGGATAGGGAGGGGAGAAGGAAGGAGGGGACGGGTAGGGTGGAGCGTCCTATGGTTTCAGGCCTCATCTAGAGAAGAGATTCTCTAGCAATGTTGACCTTACTCAGCCCCTACAACTCGGCAAGTTCGACGCTCAGGGTAGGGGATAGATTTTTTAAGACTTCTAACATTTTCGATGGTAAACCCAGTACATTGAGCTTATAAAACAATGCCCCTCGATCAATGCTATCGAAAGCCGCTTTGAAAGCGACGAACATCGCATATAGCTTTTTCCCGTTTTCGTGATAAAAATCTACAATGTTTTGTAGGGAGAAAAGGTGATCGGCCGTTGAGTAGCCCAACCGAAACCCTGCTTGAAACTCATTTAACATTTTGTTCTCTTGCCCATGCTTCCCGCCTTTTCAATACAGTATCTGTGAAAATTTTGGCAATTATGTTTAAAAAAGATATGCCCCTTCAACATTGTTTATATCACCTTTCTTATGTATTGGAAATATTAGAGAATTTTTGAAGCTTTGGGGCACTTCAGCAGTGTGGAATATTTTTGAATAAATTTTAGCTAAATGCTCTAAGAAAGTTTCAGGACCATTTTTGAAAAATTCATACGGAACCCCATCTTCTCTTGGCGCCTTGCTATTTTTCGCTTTGCTTAAGACGAAACGTATCTCTTCAGAGGTGATGTCCTGCTCCAACGAGTTTACAATCAATAGATTTTCAGCAAACTGTACTGGTTTTGGAGTAAGTGCCGGTCTCAGAAGGTTTTTAAAATAATCAGCCAAAACATTGGCATCTAAGTTTTTGCCTATCTTAGATTTGTTTCCATTTATTTCCTTGACTTTTTTCCAAAACTGTGATGAATCTTTTATACCGCCCAAACCTTTTCCTACTTCTGCGAAATACTCGTTTCGCCTCATCTTGCAGAGTTCCTTAAATGCCCTGTTAGCTTGGACATAGGCGTGTCGAAAAAAGTCGCCATTCCGCATTCACACTAATTTAAGCAACTTAAAAGATTTAGCTCTAGCTTTCGCGCAGTCTGTGTCGAACCAATTTTGTTTTCCCCGTACCACGTGTCCTCTCTCAGCAAAGGAAATCGAGTTCTTACGTTGATTTGCTCGATAAATTGTTCTAGTCTAGCCTTATAAGTTTCCTTTTCCCGTTCTCTCCAAAGTAGTCTAGGTAACATATTGATTTCAGCTTCCGGCCTAACGCATTCTTTTACCAAAGCTACTGTGATTGGCATGTGATCAGAAAAAGTTTCAGTACCCACGTTAAAATTGAGTATTTTTTGGAACCAGTCACCTCTTACACCGCAGTAATCTGCAACTGATGCCCCTGGACCCCCGACAAAAGTTAGTTCACCCAGAATTTTACCGCTTGTCGAACCATTAGAACAAAAATGTGATATTTTTGAAAGAGCTCTAATAGTTTTTTACCATTTCCGTTTAAAGTTCTGTCCTTTGAATTGCGAGACATCTTTAATTGCTCACCCAAAAACATCTCATCACTTTCTATCTGTTTGTCAGTGATCCGCGCATTCAAATCTCCAATGAGCATTACTTTGCTCACATATAAGTTGTTCAGTAAGTATTCTAAATTGTTATAATCTCGTTCCCAGTCATTGCAGTTTAAATAGATAGGGATATCTAGAATAGATATGTAGAAAAAGTTGTTAAAAATCGTTATTTTCAAAGCTGTGTGGTTTTCAATTGTTATGAACCACAAATTCTTAAGAGCTGATTTGTAACAAAAAATATAGCCACCAATCGCCCGCCCACGCTCAAATACTCGTGAAGCTAGGACCAAGACAGCTCTAAACCCGGGAAATATTTTTCAAATCCTTTATGTTTTGCATTACATGCATTTCACATAGAAAAAAGTAATCAAAGCTATTGATGTAATTAAAAAATGACGCAAAAAAAGCTTATTTTTCAAACCCCCTTCATTATATGATAAGATATTTAATATACTCACATTTAATTCTAAATTTGTTTTTTTGAACATTAATTTTTTACTATTTTTCTGGCAGACGTTTCATTCTCATGCAAAGTTATTTCTCGATCCTTGCTGTATAGTTTCAGGCGGTTGAGAGTGTCCACGAGCGCCATGTTTTGCTGGTTGTTGTCTCCGCTCAGATTCTGCACTCTGTCCGCTGAATTCAGTAGCTCTGCATTTGTCATGTTGAAGCCCGAATGCATTGCACTGAGAATTGCACAGCCGTCAGAACCATCAGCAATGAGTCCCCTTTCACTGCACCAGTTGAAAACTTTCCCCGCCACCACCAATGTTTCGCCTTTGATTAACACAGCCACGTCAGCTTTGCTGTTTTTAATTGATTTTTGCACACGGAGAAGGGATTGTCGCACTTTTCGCATTCCTAATGGGAGATCTCTGTGTATAAACATGCCAGTACCTTTTAATTTGCTCGAGTTGCGAAGCGTTTCATCTACATAGTGTTTCGAATTAGTTTCCACAAGAATGTTCGCAGTCTCACACTTCGATGCAAGAACTCGGATTGAATTTACAGATGAGGTTTTATTAGGAACCAGAGATGTAAGCAGCTTGGTTACTTCTTCACGGGGATCGATGTGGGGATGTTTGGGAAGGTGTACGATGGGATTTTTTTCAGCAGATATCCACCTCTTTTCTGAGGGAGCTGTATTGGTCTTTTACTTCCTCGAGTTTAGCTCTGAGCTCCAAATTTTTATTTCTAAGCTGTTGGATCTCTTAATGAGCGTTTTTGATGTCATCTTTCGTAGCTAGATTTGCATTTTTTTGGTCAAGAAGATCTCCCATGGATTTTTTAGGGTCCTCTATTGACATTTGACCGACTGCCATGACTTCTTTGTTTGCACTTGTTGTTATTTGTTGATTTTTATGCGAATAGATGCTTTATTCGGGAGACGTCACAGACAGTGGTGTGTAGTGTTTTTGTAGTGTTTCAGTTTTGAGTTTCACTTGTTTTGATTTTTGTACACTATAAATTACTTATATGTTACAATTGAATTTAAAAAGATTTGTTATTATTAATGTAAAAATCACTTTTTTCTAGAGCGTATTCAATATATGTGTCACTTAAACCTTAGCCAGAGTTGCCACCCTAATAATAATAATCATTATAATAATAACAAAGCTGCAGAAATCCAATAATAATAATTATTATAATAATAACAATACTGCAAAGAAAACATAGCCTTAAATGTACCGCTCAAAACGCCACTTGAAATAGAAGAAGAATTAGATAAACTCGTGAGAGTTATTCAGAGCGCTGCGTGGAATAACACTTCTTTTCGGAGGTCCGAATTATCGAACAGCGGAACAATATATCCGCGAGAAATAGAAGAGCTAATATGCGAAAAGAGGAGAGCGCGCAAGAGATGGCAACGTTCGCGAGCACCCCCGGATAAGACAATCTTGAACCACCTTTCTAACAAACTAAAGCACGAACTTCAAGATTTTAAAAGTCGCGAGACTACTGTTTACCTCGAAAGTTTGACTGACAATAAAGGTTCGAACTACTCTCTTTGGAAAGCAGTCAAGTCCGTTAAGAAGCCTATAGCACACTCTGCGCCATTAAGAAAAGCCAACGGCGAATGGGCAAGAGAAGACAAAGAAAAAGCGGATTTATTTGCAGATTACCTAGAAGAAACATTTAAACCGTTTGACGGGGAACCGTTGGTCGAGGAGCTCAATCCTTATGCGGTACAAGATAATTATAGAATAAAAACCGTGTCATTGGCTGAGCTTCGTCAAACTATAAATAATCTGAAAAACAACAAAGCCCCTGGCTACGACTTAATTACTAGCGAAATTCTAAAGGAACTACCGAAAAAAGCTTTGGTCAAGCTACTCTATATCATTAACGCTTCCATGAGAGTTTTATACGTTCCAAGGCAATGGAAAGTGGCCGAGGTCACAATGGTTCCGAAACCAGGAAAATGTCGGAACGACAAAAAGTCATACAGACCTATTTCGCTACTGCCGATAATAGCTAAGGTGTTCGAGAAACTATTGCTTAAAAGGTTGCAACCAATCATTGAAGAAAGACGATTGATTCCGGATCACCAATTCGGATTTAGAAAAAAACATTCAACAATCGACCAGGTCTATCGTATAACAAACGAAATCGAAAAAGCTCTGGAAGCGAAAAAGATATGTACTAGCGCTTTTCTCGACGTATCGCAAGCCTTCGACAAGGTATGGCACGAAGGCCTGAAGTACAAATTAAGGCTTTGCTTACCAGAAAAACTCTATAGAATCTTAGAGTCTTACCTTAAAGACAGAATCTTTCGCGTAAGGTACGAAAATGAGTACTCGGAATTCAAAGAGATAAATGCCGGTGTCCCGCAAGGAAGCGTTCTCGGCCCAATATTATTTTTGCTCTATACAAGAGACATACCCCACGATGAGGGAACAATTTTAGCTACGTTCGCAGACGACACTGCTATTCTCGCTATTGATACGACAGTTGAATTATCAACAGGGAAACTCCAGCGCGCTTTAGACAAAATATGCGACTGGACGAAGAGCTGGCGAGTTGTCCTTAACGAGACTAAGTCAACGCATGTTAACTTTACTTATAAAAAGATAAACAACAAACCTTTATTCATTAACTCGGTACAAATCCCGTACTCAAATGAAGCGAAATATCTAGGAATGACTCTAGACGCAAAACTTAAATGGAAGCCGCACGTTAAAAAGAAACGCGACGAGCTCGAAATCAAGTTAAGAGAAATTAATTGGCTTATCGGAAGATTTTCGAAACTAAGCATATATAACAAACTGCTTTTGTATAAGCAAGTGCTAAAACCATCTTGGACGTACGGTATACAACTTTGGGGTTGTACTAAACCAAGCAATATATCTATTTTAGAAACTTTTCAAAATAAGACACTCAGAGCAATCGTTAATGCTCCATGGTATATAAGAAATAGCGATCTACACCGAGATCTAGGAATCGCAACCGTGTCTGACGAGGTAACAAACTTTGTTCGCAAACTTAGTACTCGTCTTCGCGGACACTGCAACAATGAAATTATCCGAACTTTGGATCAGACAAATCTTACGCGCCGACTACAACGAATGAGACCGTTAGATCTAGCAGCATAAGATGAAACCGCATAAATTGACGGTATTGTAGGTGCCTTCGTTGGAAGGCAGCCTGTCACACGCGATTACTACAGAAGCTTGAACTACTTGTTAAGGAAACTTAGTCGTAGTCTGACGGAAAATGGGAGGTTTTTTAGTGAGTAAGAATCTCACACTACTATGAGCACGCGCGGCCGGTCCTCGTAGTGCCTATGAAGGTTTTTCCTACCCACGGAAAAAAAAAAAAAAAAAAAAAAAAAAAATAATAACAATCCTGCAGAAATCCAATTTCCTTGCAGGATCACCTTCCTCAGTCGCATGCACAGGTATGTAGTGATATGGGTACAATCGTTTACTGTGAACAGTGAGCCACACTTTCCACTGCCATAAGCCCATACGTGCAGCAATTATCGAGTTGAAGTCGCGGTAGATGAAAAAGTCGCAGCAAGCGTGCAAACAACAACGTGGAAGCATGCGGAAAAAAATAGTCAGAAGCTGCTGTCAGAAGTGTTAAATTAGGAGGAATAGCTAAGAAACAATTTTAGAACATGTACGCTTGAAAAAAAAAAACAGTAAACCGGTAAAACGAAAAAATACTTAACCGCTGCATTACGATCGGCTACGTTGACATACAAAGCCATTCAAATGAATTCTTACATATAAAAACTCATTCAAAAATAGGGTGTCGCATTGTTTAGTCATTGCTTTGCTGTCCAAGTGCTCAAGCTATAACTAAGTTTTATACCTCAAATGAGAGCTAAAAAGAAGTAGATATTTTACAAAAGTTTTGCACATTTAGTTATTTGAACTTTTTCAGAGGAAACTGGCTTTGTTTTTCGAAAAAGGACAATTTTTTTTTTTTTTCGTAAGATTTCGTTTTTCAAAACGCTTATAATTTTCGATAATGTTATAACCATATATCAGGGATAGGATTTTGGGGACTTT
Source organism: Neoascia interrupta (assembly GCA_947623515.1). Lineage (NCBI taxonomy): Eukaryota > Metazoa > Arthropoda > Insecta > Diptera > Syrphidae > Neoascia > Neoascia interrupta. Next base: position 107,224,036 of record OX392462.1, read on the forward strand.
GACTTTTTTCCGCGATCGTATGGCACTATAGATTTCAAACAAATCCGTCTTGCAGGTGCCAAATATATGTATTTTATTTTGCCTTTTCTTCCGTTATTGCCTCTTTTGGCCTTTTTTGCCTCTTTAAAATACTTTTCCTAATTTTATACTGATTTTTTTTTATTTTTGTGAAAATAAGAAAAATCAATTAGAGTAGAAACAAAAGCTTCAACGTCTATAAATATAAAGGCACACAAAATACTTTGTCTCAACAACCTTTATTTTGCACGCATTGACTTTTAAGCTCGAACCCAAAAGTTTCGAATTAATGGAAATAGATCGATGTATGTTTCTCATTTGTGTGCGAACAAAAGAATAAATTCTGTGAGACTTATGCATGTGCTCTGAAGCTAAAAAAAAATCTATGTCTTGACTTTCACGAGTATAAGTAAAGTTAACGCAATCCGAGAGCTCCCTGAAAATATTGAAGTAGGCTTCAAGTTTTCATTGGCCTTTACTCGTTTCGCTAGATGTAGTTCTTCCAATCGCAGGCGGTTGTTTCGTGCGTGAGAACTTTGAAAAGCTCATCGTAGTTCAGTGTTACTACAGTTTAGTGTAAACAGTTAAAATAAACAAGTTTGTTTAAATAAATGTCTTTTTCTGCCTTTTTAGTTCTTTTATTTTGCCTTTTTTTCCATTTTTTAGGTCATCAAAATCCTATCCCTGCTTATTATGAATAACTATGATGTTGTAGTCTAACAGCAAAAATTAAAAAAAAAAATTGAATCGGATCAGAATTTTTTCTTACGTATTTTCAAATGGTCAAAAACGTAATTTGTCTGAAAAACCGTTAAATCTCGAATAACTCAAAAACCCCTAGGTTTTAAAAAAATTTACAAAAAAAAGTCTATTTATTTTTTACCTAACCTATTACCAATTAACGGGAATTCGATCTATAACAAATCACCCTGTATGCTTTGTTTCGAAATTCTTCCGATAAGCCAATTAATTTGTCCTACTTTCGAGCTCGCCTCGTGACTTTTTAACGCTTCCATTCCAGTTTTGCGTCTAGAGTTATTCCTAGATATCTCGTTTTATTTGAGTACGGGATTTGTACCGAGTTAATGAACAAAGGTTTGTTGTTTATCTTTTTATAAGTAAAGTTAGCATGCGTTGACATAGTCTCGTTAAGGACGACTTGCCAGCTCTTCGCCCAGTCGCATATTTTATCTAAAGCGCGTTGAAGTTTTCCTGTCGATAATTCAACTGTCGTATCAATAACGAGAATGGCAGCGTCGTCAGCGAACGTAGCTTAAATTGTTCCCTCATCGTGGGGTATGTCTCTAGTATAAAGCAAAAATAAAATTGGCCCGAGGACGATTCCTTGCGGGACACGGGCATTCAAAGAGATATGAATTGCGAGTACTATTTTCGTACCTTACTCCCAATTTTTGTAAGACTACGACTAAATTTCCTTAACAAGTAGTTCAAGCTTCTGTATAGTAATCGCGTTTGACAGGCTACCTTACAACGAAAGCACCTGCAATACCGTCATTATGTGCGGTTTCCTCTTACGACGCTAGATATAGCGGTTTTGTTTGTTGAAGTCGGCGTGCAAGATTAGTCTGATCCAGAGTTCGAATTATTTCATGGCCGTTGCAATGGCCGTAAAGACGAGTGTTAAGTTTGCGAGAGAAAATAACTCGAGGCGATATTATAATCTAGGTGCCTTATTTTTTTTTACCGAAACTGAAGTTATTAGCATAGAGTCTGAACTTGACTTCGTTCAAGTAAGGCACTTGATTATTAGAAATTATTAGAAATTAATGAACTAGACTTCGTTCTTAATTTTTGTAATGCCTAATGCAGTCTTTGATGTAGAGAGAAGATCCGCCTCTCGAATTTTCTGATGGATAATGCGCGTGATAGTTGGTGTAACCTTTAATTTTGGGTCCCGATCTTTTCTTAAAGTGTGTTTTCGAAATCAGGCATATGCCAATATTTTTCTTCCGTAGGAATACTTCTAGTTCGTCGATTTTGTTTAAAAGACCATTTGCATTCCATGTAGGTATGTTAACAAGCTTCATATTCATGATTTGTTATTCGTTTTGCGAGGTTTAAATTCTAGCTCGCTTAGCTTGTCAAGTATTACTTGATTTACTTTTGTTTGCTGCTCAAGGTTTTCCAATATAATAAATAAAATTTGAGATACCGAGTCTGTTGTGTCAGGTTCTGGTTTGCTTGGGTGTGACTCGACTTCAGCGTACGATTTTGGGCCGATGAGTGATGATTTTCCCTTTGTACTTGGACCGGTGACGGTTTCTTGCGAAGTTTGTTTCTTTATAAATCTCGTATTTCTGACCGATTTAGGACTTTTCGGCTCGTCAGCTCTAGAACGTTTTGGGGTTGTGACCAGGGACGTCCAGAACTCGAGCAAACTGGGTAGACATTAAGACTCATTTTGATTTATTTGTCTAGAATTTTGATTTTACCATAATACAAATTGTATAGGTATGAATGTATGGTTTAAAGCCCGGTTTAGCTCTCTTACTACGTCAATGCAGCAAGAATGAGAGGGCACTTAAGAAGGTAGCCCTCAAATAAACTTTGATACTTTTTTTATCCTTATTTATTATTTTTCGTTTTGCTTCCAAAATATCAACAATTCCTACAACATTTAGTTAGATCCTTACCTACCTATATTTTTTAGGTTGGTACTAACTTTGACAAATGCATAACCTTCTCTGACAGCTTCGCATTAAAATTACTCAAATAACAAGAACTAAAGAAGCTACGCAACAACAACAACAACAAGAACTACAAAAGCTCGGGCTTTCTGACACAGATATTTGTCGATTCTGCAGTGATCTGCAGGCAGTTGAGGATAAAGCACACATATGTGCGAATGCAAGGCAATTTTGCGAGTTCGCAGAAAATATTTAGGGGAATATTTCTTTGGAAGTTTGGAAGAGGTACACGGCATAAACTTCAAAAGCCTTCTTGGCTTTTACAGGGAAATTGGCTGTTTCACGTGGAATGTTTAGGTTGTTTTTGCCTTTTGAATGTTATTTTCAACTGGTTCTTTAGGGGTCGCGATGGGCCCCCTTTGGTGCCTAGGGTCTGCGTGGTCCTTTTCACCACACCCCTAACCTAAAAAAGCTACGCACAGCATTCGCAACCATTAGGATAGATATGAAATAACTACATAATTCCAAGCAAAATAATTCTATATTCTTTCCTTTATCATCTTCCCCTTTATTCTTGTCCTCTTTCTTATCAGATTTTATTTATCATGTCAAATGAATTTATTTAATTTTATTCACAGGCACAACCGCAGCCACCCAAAAAGTGTTAATCTTGGAAGACAATTTAAAATCAACGAACTATCAGACCTTTTCAATTCTGTCTACCTTTCCCATGCGCGAATCCAAAAAGTGGGTGATGTCTAATGTCGCTGTTCCTGCTGTATCTACCTACAGTTAGATTCAGTCGTTTTCCGATCGCTGTCCGCAGTGACGACACAACACACATTTTCTGCCTTGCGCTTGTCACTTTCATACGTGGTGAAAATGTATCATGCAAGTATCAAATTGCATAAATGTGGCTAACTGCTACAGAGCTCCATGAGGGAGAACCATTTAATCTTTAACTTACCGAAATGCCATGTTGGCAAATTATAACTAACTGATATTGCAGACCATACGTTACAGCCGCTACTTAAACACTTATTATTCCCTTCGGGTAGGGATTAGAATATACCCGAGGTAAGGCATGCCTGGCGTAAGAGGCGACTAAAATCCACCCTCCGTATGCCGAGCGCGTAGCGCATACAAACTATGCAATGGACAAAACAAAAGATATTATTACCCCAGGTGGCAATCCAGTTTCACTGGCAAATCCACCCTCTTCGGAGGTAGGCTCTACGGACTCTGGGGAGAGCCATTTATTGCTTATAAATCCCTTTTTGAAAAAATCAAGGGTGCCTCGATCTCCACCAGCTGGATCGAGGGTCTCCGGGGAAAGGAAGTCCGCCGGTTAATCTGGACTCAGCGAAAATTAAATGCTTTGAAGCGGAAAACAACGAACTCCGTGCTAAGCTTAATGAAATGGAACGTCTCCACCATGAGCTTAAAAGCGAAGTAGATTCGTTACGTTGAGAAAACGAAGCCTTAAGGAACCCCCTTGGTACTATAGTATGCGAGGAAACTTGCACGGGAAACGAATCCGGTCTTTAGGAAAAGGCTTACCAAGAAACGAAACAAGGCCGGTTCTTCACCCGAAGTAGAAACCGTGCAGCAAAAAGAAGAAACACCAGTCGTATCAAACAAAGCGACAGGAATACTCAGGAAGCGGAAAACAACGAACTCCGTGCTAAGCTTAATGAAATGGAACGTCTCCACCATGAGTTTAAAAGCGAAGTAGATTCGTTACGTTAAGAAAACGAAGCCTTAAGGAACCCCCTTGGTACTATAGTATGCGAGGAAACGCCAAAACGTCAATGCGAATACCAGACGGACGAGGAAGAACTTGCACGGGAAACGAATCCGGTCTTTAGGAAAAGGCTTACCAAGAAACGAAACAAGGCCGGTTCTTCACCCGAAGTAGAAACCGTGCAGCAAAAAGAAGAAACACCAGTCGTATCAAACAAAGCGACAGGAATACTCCAAGAAAAAAACCGCCGACCACCTGCAATAAATGTCGTTGGGATCGCGGACTACGGTAAGTTGCGAAACATCCTTAAAAATACTCTTGGGATGAAATATAACTTAACATCACTTCGAAACAACGTATGGAAAGTTAACGTCGATGACTCTGATGCCTATCGGTCACTGTCACAAAAGTTAAATTTAGAGAAAATCCAATGGTTTACTTATGAAAATCACCTCGAAAAGCCGCTGCGGGTTATCGCGAAGGGACTACACCCATCCTGTACCAAGGACGAAATAATACAAGACCAAGGCTTTAAAATTCTTGACGCCGTGAACATAATAAAGAAAGAGAAGCAACGTACGGACGAAGGCAAAGATTCCGCTGTTGTCCGACGCGGCCTGCAAATTTTTATGCTTTCTTTTGATAGAACTAAAAATATTAACGAAATCTACAAAATTAAATCAATCCTTAACATCAGGGTAAAAATCGAGCCCAAGCGGAAGGGCAACAGGCTAGTTCCCCAATGTAAGCGATGCCAAGGTTTCCGACACACGCAAGCGTACTGCTAGAAAAAGCCGCGATGCGTAAAATGCGCCGGCGAACATCTCTCGACGGATTGCAATGTCAGCAGTCAGGCCCCCGCGGTTTGCGCCAATTGCAGGGGAAGTCACCCAGCGAGCTACCGAGGTTGCGAAATTTTCATTGAGCTGCAAAAACGACATGAAGCTCCGAAGAAAAATAGTAAAAATAAGGGCCCAAGCCTAAAACCCCCTAAAGTAGATAAGCCAAAAACCCCTAAGTCGACAAGGGATAAGGGTTTGATTAAAGGCAAAATTCAAAATGCGCAAGAAAACGTCGCTGGTCCTAGTTCCCACCGGAGTCAAAAGGAAGAATCCACACTTGTTGGTCATCCTTCAGAAAATTCGAGAGGTGGATGCTCTCTTTGCATTGAAGATTGCATTAAGCACTCCAGAAACGAAGAAATAGAACTTGACTCTATGCAAATAACCTCAGTCTCAGTAAAATTAAGTCATATAAATTACAACATCGCGGCGAGCTATTTTCCTCCGCAGTATCAGCTGGCAGATGAAGATCTTGCTCTGCTCTTTGATTCACTTGGGTCAAACTTTATCATCGGCGGGGACTTTAACGCGAAAAATACTTTTTGGGGCTCACGGTATCTGATCTTATCGACGGGAAAGCCAACATATTGGCCAACCGAAAGAAATAAAATACCTGATCTCGTCGACTTCTTTATCGCCAAGGGGGTACCTCGTTACCTTACGAACGTAGAACGAACGCTTTGATCTCTGTTCAGATAACTCGGCAGTTCTTTTGAAAATCGGCGGAAGCCTAGCGAAAGAGAATAGAGCACCTAGATTAACTAACAACAACACCGACTGGGATGGCTTTAGAAAATACTGCAAAGAAAACATAGCTTTAAATGTACCGCTCAAAACACCACTTGATATAGAAGACGAGTTCGACAAACTCGTGAGAGTTTCACTTCTTTTCGGAGGTCCGAATTATCGAACAGCGGAACAATATATCCGCGAGAAATAGAAGAGCTAATATGCGAAAAGAGGAGAGCGCGCAAGAGATGGCAACGTTCGCGAGCACCCCCGGATAAGACCATCTTAAACCACCTTTCTAACAAACTGAAGCACGAACTTCAAGATTTTAAAAATCGCGACTACTGCAAACCTCGAAAGTTTGACTGCCGATAAAGGTTCGAACTACTCTCTTTGGAAAGCAGTCAAGTCCGTTAAGAAGCCTATAACACACTCTGCGCCATAAGAAAAGCCAACGGCGAATGGGCGAGAGAAGACAAAGAAAAAGCGGATTTATTTGCAGATTACCTAGAAGAAACATTCAAACCGTTTGACGGGGAACCGTTGGTCGAGGAGCTCAACCCTTATGCGGTACAAGATAATTATAGAATAAAAACCGTGTCATTGGCTGAACTTCGTCAAACGATAAATAATCTGAAAAACAACAAAGCCCCTGGCTACTAGCGAAATTCTAAAGGAGCTACCGAAAAAAGCTTTCGTCAAGCTACTCTATATCATTAACGCTTCCATGAGAGTTTTATACGTGCCAAGGCAAAGGAAAGTGGCCGAGGTCATAATGGTTCCGAAACCAGGAAAATTTCCAAACGACAAAAAGTCATACAGACCTATTTCGCTACTGCCGATAATATCTAAGGTATTCGAGAAACTGTTGCTTAGAAGGGTTGCAAACAATCATTGAAGAAAGACGATTGATTCCGGATCACCAATTCGGATTTAGGAAAAAGCATTCAACAATCGACCAGGTCTATCAAATAACAAACGAAATCGAAAAGCTCTGGAAGCGAAAAAGATATGTACTAGCGCTTTTCTCGACGTATCGCAAGCCTTCGACAAGGTGTGGCACGAAGGCCTGAAGTACAAGTTAAGGCTTAGCTTACCAGAAAAACTCTATAGAATCTTAGAGTCTTACCTTTAAGACAGAATCTTATAGCAGACGACACTGCTATTCTCGCTATTGATACGACAGTTGAATTATCAACAGGGAAACTCCAGCGCGCTTTAGGCAAAATAGTCTAAAGAGAGACTGAGTCAACGCATGTTAACTTTACTTATAAAAAGATAAACAAAAAACCTTTATTCATTAACTCGGTACAAATCCCGTACTCAAATGAAGCGAAATATCTAGGAATGACTCTAGACGCAAAACTTAAATGGAAGCCGCACGTTAAAAAGAAACGCGATGAGCTCGAAATCAAGTTAAGAGAAATGAATTGGCTTATTGGAAGATTTTCGAAACTAAGCATATACAGGGTGTTTCCAAATTCGATGCAAATATTTTGACACAAGATTCTTGGGTATATTTGAAGAAAAAAATTGTTCTACAGTATGGGCCTATCTCAAATTTTGATACCACTTATTGGGAATTTAAGAAAACACCTACTTTGAGGTACCTTGACCCATACTAACACAAATATCTCTGCTAGCACTTACAACAGGTACTTCATTTTGGACTAATTTTAGAAGAAATAGTACTTCTTTTAACTGCATTAAAATAAAATTGATGACTTTTTTAACTTTCGAGATATTTGCTTTTAAGTCGGATCCTTTTTCCCTGCCCATGACATTTTTTTGACTTTCAAGACACATTTCTGCGAAAAATGAGTAATAAACATATCGGTAATTTTTTTTTCTAGTGCACCTAACAATACTTAATAAAAATTGCTAAGACAAGTTACCCGAAAAACCCACAGATTTTATGATACTTGGGAAATTCCATAGCAGGTAAAATTATGAAAAACTCGATTCATAGTGTTCAATTCCTATTATTCTGAATAAAAATGCTTGTGTTTGGTTTATGTTTTTTTTTTATTTCATTAAGTTAACTTTACAATCAAATAAGGTGTTCAAAGTGTCCTCCTCCATTTTGTATGCATGCTAGAGCCCGTTTTTGGATTGCGCTGTCAACGTTTATTGAGGATAACTCCTGACTCACTTGTGACGAGGCTTGGAGAATGCGAACTTCTAAATCATTTAGAGTTGATATTTCTGAAGAATAAACAAGTTCTTTCATTCTCCTAAGGTCTGGAGATCTTGCAGGCCAGTGAACTGGTCCATTTCTTCCTATCCAACGACCAGCGTACTTTTCATCCAGCCAATTCTTAACCTCGCGACCAAAGTGGGCTGGGGCTCCATCCTGTTGAAAATATGACGAAGCTCGTTGAGTTACCGGAACATCCTTCGGTAGATCTGTTAAATCATTGCGCAAAAATTCCAGATAGTTTGCAGAATTCAGTGTGGGAGGCAGTTTGAAGGGACCGATTAAGCTGTTTCCAATAACACCTGCCCACAAATTGACGCTAAATCTGTGTTGAAATGATGACTCTCTCCTTGTGTGTAGGTTTTCCGCAGCCCATGTGTGTAGATTGTGAAAATTTGTAATCCCATCTCTAGTAAATTGAGATTCGTCCGTCCATAGGATTCAGCTTATAAAACCGTTGTCATCCAAGTTCCGCTCTTACAACCAGTTGCAAATCTCAAGTCTCGGCTCCAAATCACTCGGAAGCAGTTCCTGCACAGGTGTATGGTGGTATAGATACAAGTTTTCCGTATGCAGGAGACGAACAATTTTATGTGTTGAAACATTAAATCGCAAGGATAAGCGCCTGATGCTGATTGATGGATCATTTGCAACCGCTTCCAGTATTCTTTCATCAATTGCAATTCTTCCTGGTGAAGCTCCTGCGTTAGGTCGTCTTGTTGAAACAGATCCCGTTTCCCGAAGTCTTCGAAAGGAATTTGTAAATACGCGGGGATTAGGTACTCTTCGGTTAGGATAAAGCTGATGGTATCTTTGTTGTGCTCTAATAAAACTTCCGTTGCACATCCCATAAACGTAGATAATATCGGCGTATTCTTCGTTTGTAAAAGATGCCATTTCAAGTAGAGTTTCTTAACAACTGTTGTGTCACCTCGGCTTCAAAAATGACTTTGATGGATTTAATTTTGTTTTCTAACCTTTTATACAATTTACATTAGGTAAATTTTCCAACTAGGCGACCAACCTCAAACTTAATCCTTTTTGGGATTTAACAGAAAAATGATAGGGAAATTACCTTTTTATCAGGTAGTCTAATAAAAATGCATGCTCTAAAACCTACGTTAATTATTAATACATAGTCAAAAAATCGTTCTTGTTGTCAATTGCGGTTATAAAAGTAGGTAACAAATCTTATTTCCACCTTATACCTGTCGCGACTTCGTGAAAAGAGTTTTTCATAATTTTACCTGCTATGGAATTTCTTAAGTATCATAAAATCTGTGGCTTTTTCGGGTAACTTGTCTTAGCAATTTTTATTAAGTATTGTTAGGTGCACTAGAAAAAAAAATTACCGATATGTTTATTACGCATTTTTCGCAGAAATGTGTCTTGAAAGTCAAAAAAATGTCATGGGCAGGGAAAAAGGATCCGACTTAAAAGCAAATATCTCGAAAGTTAAAAAAGTCATCAATTTTATTTTAATGCAGTTAAAAGGAGTACTATTTCTTCTAAAATTTAAGTCCTAAATGAAGTACCTGTTGTAAGTGCTAGCAGAGATATTTGTGTAAGTATGGGTCAAGGTACCTCAAAGTAGGTGTTTTCTTAAATTCCCAATAAGTAGTATCAAAATTTGAGATAGGCCCATACTGTACAACAATTTTTTTCTTCAAATATACCCAAGAATCTTGTGTCAAAATATTTGCATCGAATTTGGAAACACCCTGTATAACAAACTGCTTTTGTATAAGCAAGTGCTAAAACCATCTTGGACGTACGGTATACAACTCTGGGGTTGTACTAAACCAAGCAATATATGTATTTTAGAAACTTTTCAAAATAAGACACTCACAGCAATCTTTAATGCTCCATGGTACATAAGAAATAGCGATCTACACCGAGATCTAGGAATCGCAACCGTGTCTGACGAGGTAACAAACTTTGCTCGCAAACTAAGTACTCGACTTCGCGGATATTTCAACAATGAAATTATCCGAACTTTGGATCAGACAAATCTTACGCGCCGACTACAACGAATGAGACCGTTAGATCTAGCAGCATAAGATGAAACCGCATAACTTGACGGTATAGTAGGTGCTTTCGTTGGAAGGCAGCCTGCCACACGCGATTACTACAGAAGCTTGAACTACTTGTTAAGGAAACTTAGTTGTAGTCTAACGGAAAATGGGAGGTTTTTTAGTGAGTAAGAATCTCACTCTACTATATCTACTATAAGCACGCGCGGCCGGTCCTCGTAGTGCCTATGAAGGTTTTTCCTACCCACGAAAAAAAAAAATGGTGTGTTTGAGCATGTTTGCCTTGTATATTTCTTTCATGTAACAAATTTATCGGTGCATTTAGTTCAATTCAATTTCAAGTAATGGAATGGATTAATGGAATGAAAGTGCAAATGGTAAGACATTAGTATTTTGAGCTTTGTCTGTTTAAATTCGTTCTATCCAAGCCAAAACCCAACAGAAATTAGTTCTTGGTTTAGGTTTTGGCTTGGGTACACACTGTTTTAAATTTCTATCTGACGCATAGTCACTGGTTGTGACCCTATTTACAATATGTTGCTTAACAGTTCCGTGACGTTTTGCGCAAAAGTACCAACATGAGTAATCAAATGAGTACCCAAATGAGTAAAAGTACTAACAGAGCACTACCATAAAATTTTAAAAAAAGGTACACTCTTTCACCATTAACACCAAATTTAAAATTTTTTGGTCTGTTTCATATACTGAATGTCAATTATTTGTAATGGCCATGCCCCTAAATAAGGGCGTGGGCTGAAAATTTAAATCAACTAATTCTAATTTCGTTGGAAACACGAGAAAATCGGTTAAAAGCGAATAATTATGCTTAAAAAAACAGTTTTTTCCCAAAAACGCCCCCTAAAAGTGGGCGGAGCTTAATGCTTTGTATGCAACAAACTTAGAAAACGGTACTATCTTTAATATTTGTCATAGAATTTTTTTTCGATTTAAAATTAATTTCCCGATTAATCAGGTTTTCAAAGATTTCAGATGTTAAAAGTGGGCATGGCCAATGGAGTGGGCGGTCCAATTTTTGCCTTATTAAAGGCTTCTAGTTGATATTGCTCTCCACCAAACTTTGAGTTCATATGTTTTGTCTATCTTGACCAAAAGGTATTTTGAAATAAAATGTAAATTTGAGGTTGTCTGAAATTCACGCCAATTGTGGGCGTGGCTGTGGGCGGATTTTCTCAGCTTCCTAGCTCAATTTTAAAGACCTCAAAACTGCATACATACGGACAGACAGACGGACGGACGGACATGGCTTAAACGACTAACCTGTCGGTCTCGATCATATCTCTAAAAGGTCCTAGGGGTCTACGGTGATTATTTCACTGTGTTACAAACTATGCATTTAAGTTAATATACCCTCGGTCGGGTATAAAAAATAGAAGGCAAAATTTATAATATTTAGTTTTTTGTATGTCTTTTCCCGGCTTTCAAGAAATTATTCATGTCAAAAAAGCCAATACTGTTCCACACGGTTTTTTCATTTGAAAACAGAAGGCACGGCCAACAATATAGTCTATTTGTTCTAAGGCATCCCCTCAACCAGGAAAATTGTTCGTATAATTGCATAAAAAAATGCCTAGTTCATCGTTTTGTAATGGTGTTTATGACAACAGACGGCTTTGGCCTCCCACTTTCAATTATAAATATTTTTTTTTTCATCAAATCCTCTTGAAAAGGATTTAATCAAAATGCTTTCCACTACACAGTCACAGGTATTCATAATTTGAAACGTTAAATAATCAAAACAGTGGAATTAAGGCACCAACAAAAATTATTTATTTTACCAAAAAAGCACAAACGCACACACAAATCAACCCCAACGCACTGTCTTTTTAACCATCAAAACCATATTTACACACACACGTGAAGATCACAGTTAACTTTTTATTTTACCCCTTCCTTTAGAGAAATTGGACTCATTGGCCTTTTGGCAGATACAGACAGCTGATAATAACTCAAATAGTGTACCTGCAAATTTCAATAATGAACCCACTCAACTCATTCTTCACTAATGGGTCGAATGGGAAAATATTGAATGGATTCTAATTTGACTTTATGAGTGGATTTCTGTAAGAATGCCAATTTGGAAAATGCATGGATGGTGTTCATTCCAAAAGGCAATGCTTTGCCTATAAGCAAATAATGGAGTGATGTTGTGGGCATCCTCTGGTGGGTTAGTGTAGTAGTGGGAGAGTGGGCCGTCGTAGAGAGATATTCAGTTTTGTCAGCTATTAGAAAGAGTTGTATGGGTTGTGTCGTTATTCATACTGAGTGATTTAAACACAAGAATGCTTTTTGAGAATGAGTCGAAGATTTGGAATATATTGTAATGCCTTGAAGTTGTTTTTTTTTGGCTACGGAAGAACTCATTCAACTCATTATATGGACGCCTCGTCCCTGCTGTCCATCGACCCCGGCAATAATGCGACTCTACCTCCATCAAAACAACAGCAGCACACGGGAAATAAACTAACGCAAACACATTAACCAAAAGCAATTCTCTTCTTTTTAATTTGTGGTACGACTACCAAATTAACTTTATTTCATTAAATTATTGCACAACTTGTTCGAAGCTATGAATTTAGCCATCACGAAAAAGACGTCTCAATTTTGTGACTGAAACCCACTGTTCTAGGTCTCCCTTACTGCCACGACTAAATGTTTTTCCACGTTCACGACCGCACCACCACCGTCAGGAAAGTCAAATATTCCACGGAATCCAACAAGAGCTGGACCTGCATCCGAAAATCTGCATCTGCACTCTGCAGTCTCTATGTAGTTACTTCGAACAAATAAAAAACCGAACCGATGAAGTGACACAATTTTGCTTGACAATAATATTGACGTTTATAATGTAATAGATCATTTAAATACCCCGCATTAGCTACGCAAAGCATTAAATTAGTTTTTAGTACGATTAGGGTTAAAATAAATAAATAGAGTGGCGCAACAGCTCGAGGTGAACCAGGGCCAACTTCTCAACAATGTATGCTGTGTGTATTAATTTCTTCACACACAAAGGGACCTACAATTTTTTGCCGAATCCGAACGGCGCTTTTGAGAAGTTTTTCAAGACAAATGATACTCTCGGAGGGCTTGTCAGACCCTCGCGAAGGTGGGGACCGTGAAAAAGAACTAGTCTTTTTTTTTCAGGTGACGATGACAGGATTCGAACCCAGACCTCCGGCGTAGTAAGCACACACACTTACCACTACGCCACGGCACCCAACGATTAGGGTTAAGCTCCTTATTAAATTCTCTGTCTACTTAGAAATACAGAACTTAAAGCTTTGGTTATTAGTAAGGCCAACAGTCATTCGACTTTTTGGCGCATCGACGTAATGTCTTAATATAACAAAACCGTCTTATTATAACTACTCATCAGTGTGAAATACCAAGATTGCTGTTAACAATTTAAAAAAACAACAATTTCAAAACCTTGTTTTATGCGCAATTTATAAGTCGTGTCTGTCGCTGATGACGGGTTCCAAGGAACTGAATAAAAATCTTACGAACTACCAACTAATTCTAAGTTCCATTTAGCCACCCGCAAAAAATAACTACGTGCGTTTCATTATTTGGAACGGGAGGCCAGACACTAATCGGTGAGCGTATTGGAATGCGAGGAAATCAGTGTCTGGTCCCACGTTATGGTCTACGCGAAAAACATGTAGATCGGGTGGCATGGGAAACGCGAATTGTATAATTAGCTTAAAACTACATTGTGTCGAGAGATACATATCTTAAACCTATGGGAACGTGGCAGTACATCATTCCCAGGGTGTCAGCATTAAAGGGTGTTCCGAAATGTTGGTCGGGTCAATAATTATGATTGGTCGGGTTACGTGGTTTTATTTTTTTAGCATTTCTGCTGATGGACAAGCTTTTTGAAATCCCATCACAAATTATGAATCCATTAACCTGACGGGGCAAAGAGAAAACCCAGCTATTAGAACTTCTCAGTCCAATCCACCGATCTTTAATAATAGTTTTTTTTTTAAAAAACAAAACGGAAGTGCCTCACTGACGTGATTCAGAAGTGCGACCTCACAAATGCTGTCATTGCCTTGATGAATGCTCATTGGCAATAAATGGTTGCATAAATAGTTTCTATCTGAAACGAGGTTGCGCGCGACTAACTCATTCTCCGTCAAAAAGAAATATTTATCTCTGGTCAGCGTCACGACTAAATAAAGAGATACGGTTAAAACCAAAAAACTTGATAGACTGTCACGTATGGGAACGGGAATCAGATTAGAAATCTGTAATTCCTGATTGTCTATTAGAGGAAGCATCATCTCGGTCACAATTGAATTATTTAAACTACGACCCTTGACAGAAGAAGCTCTGAGCATATCTATGACTGAGACTCTAGGAAGATTGAGATGCGACGGTAGGTTATTTCGTATGAGCTGCAACTGTTCAATAAATTGGGTGGGAGAAATGATATGCAGACTGATTGTCGCAAGGCTTAGACTGATCGAAATATCTAACAGAGTGTCTTGGACTCTCTCGAGATAAGTTAGTGCTAATGTCACATGTTATAATGTATAACGTGTTATAATGTAAAACGACCGTACGTTTCGCTTGTTGCAATCAGACTCCCAGAATTCTAGCACTCGACTTTCCACGGACCTCATTCGCGTTCAGTTGGGTCAAGGCCAATGGACTTCGTTCACTCGTTTGAACTACTCAGCGTAAATCGTTTGCCAGTGGTAAAATATCGATCGCAGCATTTCTGCCGGATCGATTTACATTCACTGCAGAATATTCACCTGTCGATTTCCGCTGAAAGTTCAGCGCTCCAAGACCACACCTGACACGAGCCGTTGGAAAATGTATGTATGCACATAATGTGCATACAACATCCCTCCCTACCCCGAATGAAGTCGTGTCCACCTGAATGCTAAAATTCTCACGAGTCATTCTTTTATTTAACATAACTACTAACTATTTAACATTATTGTGAATATCTTAATTCTATTTATACATTTATCTTTCTTTTTGTTTTATCGTAAAAGTTGATTTGATTTTGTATAGTGTTACTATAATATATATTATAGTTTAAATAGTGTTATTATTATATATTATCTAGTTTTCTTAAACCAACAAAATGTTACAATTAAATACAAATGTTAATTAACGAATTATAATTAAACATTAATTGGTATTACAACATTTTAAAGTACTATTTGAATTTTGACTTTTTTGAGTTTGAAAATCTCAATATTTTAACGTCTTACTAAAATATAGTTAACATGTTAAATTATAAATCGCCTAGTATGATTATGATAATGATTTTTACTGATTGATGTAATGATTACTATTTTTATTTATTTATTTATTTTTTTCCCTCTTGCTTTGTTTACGATTAAGAAAATTAAAATCGATAAAGTACAAAAAAATGTTAAGAACCATGTTATTATATCTTAACGTTACACACGGGCGTATGTTAGGTCTCTCCTGGATTTCCTTGATTGTGTCTCCCTCCCTTCGATGGTATTGACTGGAGTATGTGATCTCTCGCCATCGGCAGCTAGATGAACCGTAGGTGCGATGCTCACTGCACAATGTGGATCGTTAGGGTGTGTTTTATGGCAAAATTTTACAAAAATTACAATGATAACCGCAACAACTACAATGCTTGGGACTGATAGCAGAGAGTAACAATGGATTTCTAGTTCCTCCTGCTGGGCTGCTCCCTTTTGGTGGAAGTCAATTAGCTTTGCCTCCATTTCCAATTCCTCAACCGATTTTTTACCTTTCGATAGTGATTCCGCGTGATTCCCAAGATGTAACGGTGATAAAATTTGCGGTCTTCAGCTGACTGCCTGCCAAACTAGCTTCGCAAAACGTGTAGTAGTTCCTCATAGTCAATTTGCGGTTATTTCATCACAGAAGTCGCTTTCCAAGCTTGCTCGAATGGCAGACTCATTTCCTTCGTCCCAATTTCACAGGGCTTCAAAATGTTCAGCACTCCAAGCTGTTCAAAAACTGGAGCAAAATGGACGCCTTGGCAGTTGAAATTTAACGTGAGGGATTCCTTGACGTTTAACAACCATTGATTGCTGGGGGTCATCCTAACAAACATGCCTCGTCGAGCAGGCACGGCAACATAGCTTGAACTATTTACTGAGGAACGGGAGTGTTGCAGAAGCTCCACTTCACAGATTGATGTGCCGCTGGTGTGGATTGGCTTACTGGATTGGCATACTTTAGTGGGTAGACTGGAGTTAAAGCGCACATCCACACAATGGTTGTAATCATCTGGTGACATCAGAATAAATAAACCTTGGTTGTCAGCTTCAGCGATGTACTTGGACTCAATATTCACAACTAAATCCCATTTCGTATTCAAACTTGCAGGAATTGGGTACACCTTATGAACAGCAAACATAGTCGCTTCTGGCAATGGAATAGTTATCTTGACTATGATTGAGCTGTAATCCGGATAAGTTGATACCTCAGCTGCTTGATGTAAAATTGATAGGTCCTGGAAATACATTTTTGACTATGATGTATTCATTAGTTTATCAAAAATATCAGCCAAATTTGTTGTGTCCAAAAGGAAGGGATGAAGTTTTTGTTGGAAACAATCATTCAAAATTGAGAGCTCGATTGATTGGCGATTTTGAACTTCTAGCAACTTTGATGTGATAAGAGTCACTGCAGCGTTTATCTCTGCCTGTAGCTGGAGAGAGCCGATTTCATCGTGCGTATTGGCAGCGAAATTGTTTAACTCTGAACTAATGTTGTTCAGGTTGTGACCTACTTGTTCCATTCCCCCCGCTATCAGTTGTTTTACAGGCTTGTGAATTTTGTCCAGGTTCGAATTCATAACCGAGACTTGCTTTTTCATTAAGTCGAGAGTTTGTTGTTCATGGCCCTTCATCAAACGAAGTTGGTTATAGATCTTTCGGGCATCATTGCTGTCCATCGTTCCGAAAGCCCATTTGGTAAAGCTGCCAACTGCTTCAATCGCTCTTTTTTTCCTATAATGGCTATGTTGAAAAACGTGTTGCATATGGTTGTTGTTTTGGCGTAGGTTGGCTGCTACTACACGCACTTCATTCGCACCAGCTTACACTGTTCTGCGAAATTTGTTGAACTTATCCTTGAACAAAGCTGATCTATTCGATGGTCACACATCTCGGTAAAATTAAGAACTGCAGAGAAATCCGTAGGTGTAATTTGCGTGAAGACTGTCCACGAATCCTTGAAAAACACTGCCTTTGCGATCGTCTCGAAAACTGCCGGCGAGGGAGGGAGTTGCTTGAATTCGTATGGTGTTATTTCTAGCTGCGACTTCGGTTCTATAGCTTGACTTAAACTAACAATTGTGTAACAAAGCAAGAGTATCATTTTAATTTTTACAATATTTAGGGCGGTGTAACAAATAAACAAAAAGGTACAAAAACATATGATTCAATGGTTAAATGGTCTTCCTAGAATATCTAGTTGTAGTTGGACTGGATCTGTAAAGAGTAATTTTTGATTATTACGCAAAAAAAATCAACACAAAAAAAAAACTTTATTGCGGTACGAGTTACAATGATCCTCGTCACCGTGTCTGATCATTATTTCATAGTGAATTACTGGAAAAATAGTTTGAGTTGGTTGTTATGTACCCTTTTGGTCTTCTTCCCTACTTGTATATGTGTTCTTACTGGCCCGTTTACCGATTTCACTTCGTAGGGTCCCAACCAAATAGGCGAGAACTTATTTTTCCTAACCGGGTTCCTCAGCATAACCTTTTCTCCAACCTTGAACAAGTGAGGGTTTGTATGCTGATCGTATTGCTGCTTTGAAATTAGCTTTGCCTTGTTCAAGTTATTTCGAGCAAGTTCATGAGACTTTTGCAACTGGTATTTCAGTAATTGCGGATAGCCCTCAGCGTTATAAAGAGGGACAGGAGTTCTCTTCAAATTTGTTGGCATTTCGAATTCGATACCGAACAAACATCTTGTTGGAGTCATTTTAGTGGCCGCATGTACGGTGTTGTTGTATAAAACTCCTTAGATATTCCGCTAAGGGTCTGTGACTACGTTCCAAAGATCCATTGGCTTGTGGATGATAGGCGGTAATGTGGACTTTCTTTACGCCCAGAAGCTTGCAAGTTTCAAAAAAAACTTTGAAGTGAAGTTAGTACCATTATCTGTAATAAGTATCTTGGGAATGTTAAATCTTGTAATAATTTCATCATAAAATGCTTTTGCTACCGTGGGTGCTTTAGCATCCGGGATTGCAACACATGCCATATACTTCGTCAGATCATCTTGAAAAGTCAAGACGCATCTATTGCCAGAATAAGTCAAGGGAAGAACACCGACCATGTCTATGTATACCTTATCGAAAGGATGGCAAGGGGTGTCTGTCAAAACCATTGGCATTTTGGTCAATTTACCTGCCTTATTTTTTTGGCATTTTCCACAGCTTTTTATATATTTTTCAACATCCTTTCGCATGTTGCTCCATCTAAACTGACGACGAATTCGCGTATAAGTTTTCGTAACGCCCTGATGTCCTTCAAGTGCAGAATCGTGAAAACCGCGCAGAACTGTTTGAATCTCTGCGGCGTTTGTCAAAAACTGAAAGGCTTTATTAAGGTTGTTTCCGCTTGTTGGTGGGGTAACTGTTAATGAATCTTTTGCTTCTTTAGGTTTAATAGTCTTACTCCTGGTCTGAACAATTTTGATTTCTTCGCTTTCCCTATGTATCCTGCTTAATGCATCTGCATTACAATTTATCTTTCCTGGCTTATAAATGATTTTATAATCATACTCAGACAACTGATGATGAAAACGAATGAGCCTCGTTGTTGGATCCTTAGCATTAAACACTCCAACGAGAGGGCGATGGCCTGTGTAAACTGTAAAAAATCGACCTAGAAGGTACGTCCGAAAATGCTTACATGCCCAAACTACAGCGAGAAGTTCCTTTTCAATAGTCGAATACCGCTTTTCTGCATTGTTGAGTGTTCGGCTTGCATACGCAATAGGTTTATCTTCACCTACCTTACCCTGAGACAGGACAGCCCCCAACGCTTCATTGCTGGCGTCGGTGGTCAAAATGAATGCCTTTGTAAAGTCTGGGTAGATCAATATAGGTGGTGAAGAAATTGCTTTTTCAAGACTTTCGAATGAATTCTCACAATCGCCAGTCCATTCGAAGAGACTGTCTTTGTTTTGAAGCTTCACTATTGGTGCGGCTATCTTAGAAAAGTTTGGTATAAACTTCCGATAGTAGTTAGTAAGTCCTAGGAAGGACTGTAATTGCTTCACATTTTTGGGCACGGGAAACTCTGTGACACATTGAGTTTTAGCTGGGTCGGGTAAGGCTCCGGCTTCCGAGCATGTAGGTCTCGGGTATGTAACCTCACGACATAGGAAATTACACTTTTCGGTGTTAAGTTTGAGGTTGTGTTGCCTGAGTCTCGCTAAAACTTTTGAAAGCTTTTGATTGTGTTGTTCTAGATTCTTACCATACACAACAATGTCATCCAGGTAAACAAAACAATCCATGCCGTGTAACCCTGTCAGGATGTGGTTCATTATTCTCTGGAATGTTGCCGGAGCACCAGTCAGTCCAAAAGGAATTCTGTTAAACCCGTAATGTCCTTTGCTTGTACTGAATGCTGTTTTTGGCCGGTCCACAGGATCGATAAGGACCTGGTGATAGCCACTAGCTAAGTCCAGAGTAGTGAAGTACTGACTGTTACCCAACTGGTTTAGAATTTCCTCAATTCTCGGTGGTGGGAATGCATCTTTAATTGTAACCTCATTTAGTTTCCTAAAATCCACTAGAATCATCCACCGTTTTTCACCATCAACAGACTTTTTGGGAACAATGAGCAATGGAGAATTCCAGGGAGACTTGCTTGCGGAAATTATAATTTGTTCAAGCATGTTTTTTACCTGCTTGTCAAATTCCTTCTTGTGTAACTCTGGAGTTCTGTACTGCTTCGTGTTGATTGGTCACTGATCCGACTTTATGGGGATGCTATGGATTAAAACTGGGGTGTATGTGAGCGAATCTCCCTCAACCATGAAGACATCACTATATTCAACACAAAGCTGTTCGATAGTCCTTTTTTCTTCCTGGTTTAAGGCTGAACCTTACTTAAGGGAATTCAAAAGCAACTCGACACGCTTATTATTTTGGTCTTTTGTTGATACACTGAAAATTCTCTGACCCTGTTTTCCCCCTACAAAGTCGTACTCTTTCAAATCAGAATAAATTGGTAAAAACTTATTTGGAAGACAGTAATTGCTCGTTGTGGAGTTAATTATTGGTACTCGTACAAAATCATTGTTTGCCTTGACTATAGAATTACCCAAGTAAATACCATTGTCGATTTCCTGAGAATGAATTACAAGTTCTTTTGATCCAGCATTAGGAATTTTGAGCTCGACAAGGGTTCGGGTCCGAGCTGCAAAGTTTAAACTGAATGAGTTCCAATTGCGGGATAAACACTGCAGGGGTAATGTAATAATTTTCCTCTTGTTCACATACAAGAAGGTAATTCGCTTCGATACGGTATTAATGATACTACGGTTCCACAGTATATCACGTCCGATTATGCCATCTGCTGGTATTTCGTCTGCGTCATTGATGACATTCCAAGTGGTATGTAACTTTTGAGGAAAAAACAGGCGTGTTCTAAATGAGCCCAATGTTGTATTTACCCCACCAAATATGCCTCCCAAACGTTTCTGCTCCACTCTATTGATGTCGTTAGCATGTCTAAGACAACTTTCTTTGAGCAGGCTACAATCCGCACCTGTGTCCACGAGTACCAAAATATTTCCAGCTTTTGCGGAACGCATTGGTAATTTAACATAAACATCGTGTTTGTTTAGTTTTTTAACGTGGCACAATTTATGCTCGTGGGATCTATTTGTACCCCTTGACCACAGGTACGTCACGATTGTGTTGAAAGGTAGAAATAAACGGTAAAAAAACTGAGTGCCAATAAACCTTATATCCTGACCTAGGCAAAATGTTGTGTGCACATTATGTGCATACATACATTTTCCAACGGCTCGTGTCAGGTGTGGTCTTGGAGCGCTGAACTTTCAGCGGAAATCGACAGGTGAATATTCTGCAGTGAATGTAAATCGATCCGGCAGAAATGCTGCGATCGATATTTTACCACTGGCAAACGATTGCACATGAATTCAATGCACTTTTATTATTCCAACCTTTTGATGAGCTAGGTGCTTGCAGTTTCTTTGTTCCACATTTGCGTGGCGATTCACTATTACTCTCTACGTTTCCTATTACTCTCAGGCCGGAATTTGCTTGTTATATTTGTTTTTTTCTGTTTACAAATAAGTAAAAAGTTGTACATTAGTAACCAGATATCTTTGAGTTTGTCAAGGTACTGCTGGTACTGACCTCGAAAAAAAATTGGACTTGATTTGAGTCAGTGGAAATTGAAAAAATTATTCGCTTCCTCTTTTCGTTCCAATTTCTTATTTTTTTCGAGATCGAATTCATTTTTTCTGTGTTTGGTTTTTTAGGAGAGGGTACAAGCTTGCGATCTTTATTTTTTGCTTTACTTGGGCGAACTTTTTTATCCACAAAATCGTGTGGTGGAGATGACGGTGTGATAAGTTGGCCAGTTGTAGTTTGCTCTATTTTCTTGTTATCTTTAGGCTTATGGACACAGTCTATTTTTGACTGTGCCCGCTTGAGTTTACCGAATTATTGACCTTCAAATAATTTTGTTTGCTGTAACACTCGTCTTCCGAATGACCCAGCCGAGAGCACCAAAGGCATTTTTGCTTTTGTGGTCTTCGGCTTACAGCCAAAACTGCATTTCTGGGACAATTGTGGGTGCCCGTACGACTGGCATTTTTCGCAAAAGGGCGTGTTTTTCCTTTGGCGACATTCCGCATATGTATGGTTAGACTTGTTGCAGAAACCACACTTAATTTGGAATGTCGTCTTATTTTTCTGTGCATGTCGTACGGGTGCATTGGAGTCAGGAATTGCGAACGGTACATTTGGTCCATTTGTAGGGGTTGATGAAAAGTGTGTGTTAAAAGAATATTGCGGTGTCATGCTAAGCTGAGATTGGTCACTTGCAATTGAATTTGACCATTGTGGAGTGTTCGGGAAATGCGGTAAAGAGTGGCCTAATGAGGGATAATTTGGTAGAGGACAGTTTCCGAAATGTTGTTGGTAGCTTGTTTGTATGCTTGTCTGCGGTCGAATTATCAGACTAGTTTGAAAAACTAAGTCTGCTAGCTTGGTCTAATCTTGCTCTGCAGACGTTAGCGTAAATTGCCGCGATGCTGCATCGGCAAGGCCCATTTTAAAAGCTGCCAATACCGAGGTCTTAAGTTCTTTAACTAAAGCTATTGATTCGGCAGCAGGGTATCGCGCGTCAATAATCTCCTTTGCCTTTGTCTGTAAGCACATAAGACGCCTAGCAAAGGAATGAATGTCCTCAAGTGGGAGCTGTATCGCCTGCCTGATTTCAAAAGTAACGCTGTCTAAAGTCGTCGCTACAAGATATGCTTGCTTAATAAGTTCTTGTAAGCATTTGAGAGTTTTTGGCTGATTAGCCCGTACAAGCTCAAATACATCACCCGCCAGTCTAGAAAGTAGAGAGACATACATTTCTTCGTCTGCTCCTTCAAGGAAATTTAAACCAAGCTGGCACGCGTTAAGGAACTCATGCACTCTCCCCGTTAGTTCAGGAGTTCTCTTCCCAGAAAACTGGGGAATCATACAAGCGACAACTTTTGACACACTTTCGTAGGACATTTTACTTTTGATTATTATAACAACGCTTGGCGATACTTTGGGTTTTTCGTTATTAACCTGTGTAATACCTCTAGGATTTCCAGCAGAAAATTTTGAAACGTTAGCAGTTGAGTTACTAGCTTTTTCAAAGGCAACTCTATTTTCTTCTTCCGCTTCTTCTAATGTGGCTTTAAAAGCAACTATCTGCTTTTCTTGAGCTGCCGCTAAATGCTTCAGATCTGAAATCTGTTCACACTGATTTTGTTGCTGAACCCTTATTGCCGAGATTAGCTCAGACACAATTTCGTCAATTGTTTCCAACCTTGTAAATTGTCCCTAGCTTGAACCAATCTTCTCCTTAATGAGAAGAAAGACTTCTCTGGCAGTCTAGTTTTTTAGTTCAGATAGCAGAGACTCATTTAGTCTCTGAACTTCTTGACGTTGCTCCCTTTCTTCCTTTCTGAACTGCTCTATTTGATCCTTAAGTTTTTTAATATCCACAACTAATTTTGCTTCCATTAATTGCTATTTCCTCAAAGAGAAACTAAACTCGTCACAGCAATTAAGAAAAACTAGTGAGAGAAAATGGGCTACACACAAATATCGAGAGAGAAAAACCAAAGTATTATGAATTAAAACGAAAGAAATCAACAACTACCCTTATCTTATCTTACCTCATACGACTAGTGCAAGCAAACGCGTAATAAGACACACAAAAGACAAGAAAAATAAAAAAAAAGTAATTGAAATTGAAATAAAAACTTAATATTAGGTATACTCACCTTGGCTCCTTTAGCTTGCGGGCTATGGCTATGTGGTACGCTGGTATACGGCAATGGCCTTGGTATATATATATATTTTTTTTTTGATAACTTCCACTATTAAACACTGTTTTTTTTTTTTTTATACACTTTGTTTTAAATTTAGGGAAAAAGGTTCGATTACTCGACTTTTAAACTCGCGGGGATATCGGCTGCGCCAGAATGTTATAATGTAAAACGTTATAAAATAAACGACCGTACGTTTCTCTTGTTGCAATCAGACTCTCAGAATCGTACAATTCGAACTTCCACGGACCTCATTCGCGTTCAGTTGAGTCAAGGCCAATGGACTTCGTTCACTCGTTTGAACTACTCAGCGTAAATCGTTTGCCAGTGGTAAAATATCGATCGCAGCATTTCTGCCGGATCGATTTACATTCACTGCAGAATATTCACCTGTCGATTTCCGCTGAAAGTTCAGCGCTCCAAGACCACACCTGACACGAGCCGTTGGAAAATGTATGTATGCACATAATGTGCATACAACACACATATGAAGTTGCAGCAATGAGATCTTGTTTTTTTCCAAGAAGCGCCTGTTCTTTTTCAACTCCATTAACAGTTTTTGCAAGTTAGGCATTTAAGCCTTGGTATTGCTAAAAAGATTGACTGTGGAATCAGCAATAGAACTTTGCTTTCTCAGAAGATCTGTTAAATGCTGTTCATTTTGAATCGAAATTTTTTGTTCTATTTCCTCAGCATCATCATGATCAAGCACACCAAACAGCGCATGTGGTGCCTTTCCGACAAAATCAAAAGGGGATTGATGGGAGGTGTGAAAGCTCTTATTTCACGTGGTTATTTATTTCAAGCTTTCACATCGTTATTTATTTCAAGTGCAACTATTCTATGACGTAGCGCGTTCACAATCGGCTTGTAGTATGGTTGGTCTTTTAGATCACTATCGTTCGCCTCATGAATCTGCTCTAAGTAAGATTTCATTGCTCCAAAATCCAACCAATATGATGTCAAATTGTAATGAACACATATGCTCCAAAAACTATTAACAGTGCTCACACTGCCGATGTCATCAAAGAAAATGCCTGTACTGCTGTTGAAGTTGGTAACAGCCACCGGGTCAACTGCTGAGACGGAGGGTAAAGGAATTACGAAAACGATTGTCAGCATGGCAAATAGTAGTGATGTAATTACTGATCCACCGCTTCTAAGCTTACGCATGGGTGGTGGTTCTATTGTACTATCAAGATTATTGCTGAGCTCCTTGGAATCTTAACTATCATTTTCATCTATCGGCAGAGGACACAAGTTTTGAATTGCAGGTCTGTAAGTGCCTGCATCTGTTGTTACACTCCCGACGTTAGTTACACGGCCAAGCTTCCACTTCATTGGACGCAGGTGTGCATCTTTCAGTACAACCATTGTTCCAGGTTCTAGATTTTTGTGTTCGGTCCGCCACTTCCCTTTTTGTTGGAGAAGAATGGAGGTATTCAGTTGACCATCTTTTCCAGAAATGCTGTTGAATTCGCTGAATTTGCCGAAACCTGTCTAATCTTGACAGCTTGTTATTAGTGATATCAGGTTCATTTGGGTCCTAGCTCGTCGGACGGGGTGGAATTTGACCCTTGGCACGCGTTCCAAAAATCATGCCAGTCTTGTTAGGCGTGATATGTTATATGCCTGCGGGAATTCTCTCGAAACCATCCCTACCTTGGTTACTATTATTATTAAACTGGTTTAAATTTACTATTTTGCAAAATACTAATTCTTCTGACTTCTCTGTTCCAATTCTTTGAAGTACGGGACCCTTAACCGCACGGCCACCGAACGCTTGGGTATACCGGTGTCTGGGTTGAACCTTGAACACACCCAGCGGTCGGGTTACCGCTACTGCTGTTCGCTACAAGTGCGTCGATGCGGACACTCGACTTAAGTCGTTGAAAACGAAAAATCGGACGCCCACAGCCAAGAATGGGTCCGAAACACGACTTGCTGATGGATTTCAAGAACACAGGTTTAAATTACATGTATACATGTGACGGTATTTTATAACCTTTGGTAGGTACTGCTCCTGGTTGATATTCCTTTTTTTTTCCTTTACACGTAGTTTGGTCTTTATTTTCATTGCAAACTAACCACAATAATTAACAAAAGATGTATTTACTTGATGATGTATTTACTTTTCTAATAATTTTTCTCGGATTAATTTTAAATACACTACACGACCTTAACGTCTCGAGTTGAAGACGATAATGACGAAGTCTGCCTTGTTTCAATATCACCGTTTAGTAGTGTAAGCTAGGAATATGTCTGTTTAACAAACCGCAAAGTTTGAAACAGAGCAGTTGGGTTTCTCTTGAGTGAATTCTTCTCTGACAAGAGATAGAAAATTAATAAATCACACTCAAGCGAATTTAAACTTCACCCAATCGTGTAAACCACTGATGTTTGAAACACGGTCTGCACTACCTTGTCGGCATGGCAGTTTCCTCTCATCTTGAGGGGGATCTGTCAATGTCTCATCAAATGTCGAAGTTGACAACCGGCTTAAAAACGTAAACAACAAATGTGTTCACATGTTGTTTTTCGGTCGGGAGAATTAGTGATTATATCGAATAATCATTCTTTCATAAGCTAATTCTTTTGTGAATGCTCGTTTCAAAAAAAAAAAAACACTTCGTGTGTTTCGTGCGTTGGCCGTGGTCGTCGAGTTAAGCCAGTTGGCAATCTGTCTCGCAACACAGGGCTTTTGCTGCTGATGTCAATTTTGACAAAGCGACACTGAAAAAGCTGATTAAGCAATTGTAATTTTCTTTCTTTATGTGTATCTATTTTATTAATTTTTTCCTATTTTGTTAATTGTTGTGCATGTGTTAAGTGATTGTTACATTAACCACTAACACCTGCACTAGTTGATGAGCCTATGTAAGCAATATTTTGCTTGGCAATTTTCTGCTTGCTTTAAGCACCCTACATCACAGATCTGATTGCATTAAAAAAAAAATTAATTAAGCATTTGGCCTAAAGCCCCGCGTTCTGCAAAGTGTTTCTGATTTTAGCCAAATACGTGATTTGCTCTTTTGGTTGTGTGTTGTTCCCAGCAGTAGTGCGAACAAGTCGATATAAACAAAAAAAACTGCTTGTTCAAAGTGTCTTCCTATGCTACCAGTGTTTCTTGGCAACACGAATAAAGTTTAAGTGCCAGTCATTCTTAATCATTCCGCCAATACAAAGAGTGCTTATATTCGCCAGTCGAGGTAGTCGGAAAGTGAATTCTGCAACCTTAAGGCAGCGGAGTTTTAAACCAACGATGGGGCCGAACCTACTTAACCTCAACAAAGATCAGATAAGTTGTCAGCGGACGCTTGCCAAAACCCAATTCTTTGTGTAATTCTTTTTCCTTTCAAGCTACTGCCGTATGTCTTTGGCGTGAAACACGCCAATGGTTTTGCCCGACCGATTCTCCAGCTCATACATACAGTTGCCGACCACTTTTCTTACCCAGGATTTTTGAAATTTTGGCAAGAGCTTCGCGTTTTGCCCGAGTACAAAGCTACTCCGCTACAAAGCGCGAAGTTTCTATGGAACACCTCCTGGCCCACCCGATATGACACCTGTTTGTACCGAGAATTGTAAGTACGCTTAGATTTTTCATGTGCCTTAAGCAAATTCTCCGACAATTTCTGGCGCGCGAGTGTGATTTTCGCTTCTCTTGGTACGACAAGCTTATCCGGCTCGGTTAGTGCCCCTAAGTTGCGCCAGCAATGGATAGCTAGAACCATGACTAACCATGTTTTGCCCAAATAATGCAAAACATGGTTGGCAGCCTATTGATTCGTGTGCGTCCGAGCGTAAAGCACAAGCTATGCTGGACAAGTGTGTGTCCCAATCATTTTGTTCCCCAGCTATCATTGCTCGCAACTTGCTCAGAATACTTTGGTTCACCCTTTCTGAATTGTTTGCTTGCGGTTAATAAAAAGCTGTTCGAACGTGCCTAACCCCTAATATTCTTTTAAAAACCTGTCGAACTCTTTAGAAACGAAAGCTACTCCGCTACAAAGCGCGAAGTTTCTATGGAACACCTCCTGGCCCACCCGATATGACACCTGTTTGTACCGAGAATTGTAAGTACGCTTAGATTTTTCATGTGCCTTAAGCAAATTCTCCGACAATTTCTGGCGCGCGAGTGTGATTTTCGCTTCTCTTGGTACGACAAGCTTATCCGGCTCGGTTAGTGCCCCTAAGTTGCGCCAGCAATGGATAGCTAGAACCATGACTAACCATGTTTTGCCCAAATAATGCAAAACATGGTTGGCAGCCTATTGATTCGTGTGCGTCCGAGCGTAAAGCACAAGCTATGCTGGACAAGTGTGTGTCCCAATCATTTTGTTCCCCAGCTATCATTGCTCGCAACTTGCTCAGAATACTTTGGTTCACCCTTTCTGAATTGTTTGCTTGCGGTTAATAAAAAGCTGTTCGAACGTGCCTAACCCCTAATATTCTTTTAAAAACCTGTCGAACTCTTTCGAAACGAATTGCCGTCCATTGTTGGAGTGTATTACCTCAGGCGTCCCGAAGGCATGAAAAATTTCGCTTTCAACATATTGCACGATCCGCGCAGATGTTGCTTTAGGGACAGCCTTTAGAAACATATACTTTGAAAAGTGGTCCAGCGCGATAAAAACGTACACGTTACCTCGTTTGGTACGTGGATATGGACCCAGAAGATCGATATATAGGCGTTGAATGGGCCTAAGGGAAACAATCTGTGTAGTGATTGGTGGTCGAAGGATGGCATTGGGCGCTTTAATTGACTTACACACGTCACATTCACTCGTAAACACCTTAATGTCTCTGACCATTTTAGACCAATAATACTTTTCACGAATACGAGGGTTTTGGCGAATCCACTATGACAAGTGAGCTTCGTATTGTGAGCCATCTCGATCCGCTTCCGGGAGCCAAAGCCGCTACAATGAATCTTCGTCACCAACATCACTCTTCCTGAACCTAACCCTTTTGTATATGAATTCTCCCTAGGTCAGGAAGTGCAGAATGATTTTCAGTTATGCTCTCTCCCAACTTGGAATATTGCTCCGAGTCGAACTCCCCCGATTCTTGGTCCACCTCTTCATCAATCACTGTAGTTGAAATCTCCTCCATGTCCGCTCGTTATAGGGCATCCGGGACTGCGTTTAATGATCCCTTCCGATGTTCAATGGTGAAGTCAAAGCCTTGGAGCTTCAAACTCCACCTTGCTAACCTTCCATTCAACTCTTTTGTCGACATAAGCCACTTGAGACTTGAATGGTCGGTTAGAACTTTAAAAGATAACCCTTCAACGTAGGCACGGAATTTTCGCACACTCAGGACAGCGGCAAGACATTCCAACTCAGTGACTGTGTAATTTCTCTGGGCCTTGTTTAGTTTTTTAGACATAAACGCGATCGGTTTCTCGTTCTGACTCTCATCAAGTTGAAAGAGAACACCACCTATCCCTTCCGATGACGCATCGCACTGTATGACGAAAGGTTTAGAAAAATCCGGTTGTGATAGCACCGGAGCTGACGTAAGTGCAGCCTTCAAGGCCTCAACTGCCGCAATTGCTTCAGGTGATATCTTGAAATCTTTTCGTTTTTTAAGGCAATCAGTCAGAGGGGCAGCCAGATCTGAATAGTTTTTCACAAATCGTCTGTACCAACCGGTTAAGCCGAGAAACCTACGAACTTGCCTCTGTGTTTTGGGAATCGGAAAACTACCATTGCCTCAATTTTGTCAGGATTGTTTTTTAAGGTGCCTTGGCCGATAATATATTCAAGATACTTTATCTCCCTCATGCAGAACTTGCTCTTGTCGACGTTTATCGTTAGGTTTGCCTTACGTAGGCAGTCGGCCACGGCGTCTAGTACCTGGATGTGGGTATCAAAGTCCGGAATGCATATCAATAAGTCGTCTAGGTAAACTAACACGTTTTGATGGAACCGTGATGAAAGCAAAGCTAACACACGGTCCATCAGACGACACACTCGTTGTGTGGCGTTGCATAACCCGAAGGGCATGACTGTAAATTGATAAAGAGGCCGACCGGGTACTGCAAATGCCGTTTTCTGTCGGGACGCTTCATCCAGGGGGATCTGCCAGAAGGCATCTCTCAGATCCAATCCTGTGATGAAATAAGTGTCCTTTAAACTACCTAGAAGACCGTCGATAAGTTGCTGCGGATACGCGTCTTTGATGGTTACTGCATTCACCTTCCGTGAATCTAGGCACAACCGCACTTTACCGGGCTTCCTAACCAACACGACAGGAGAGCACCAAGGAGAATTACTCTCCTCGATGACACCAAGCTCTAGCATGCGGTCCAATTCCTTAAAAACTTCCTCCTGACGAACTGGTGACAATGGATAATGTCGAGACTTTATTGGCACTGCGTTGCCAACATCGATAGTGTGTATCTCCAGATGAGTTCTCCCAAGACCCAGTTCGGCGAAGTTGGGAAATCATTTTTGGGTGAAAGCTCTATCAGATCGGCTTCATCCTTATAGTTCCCATCGCCCTCACTAGCCAGCCCATCGGTTTGTATTTCGCAAACTTGTGGCATAAGGTGGAACTCTCTCAAAAAATTCATCCCTAGGTAAACCTTTTGGGTTAAATTGGGGATCAGGTAGAAAGAAAAGGGCCTTGTGACGCCATTCAGCGAAGTGGAAATCTCACAATATCCAACGATATCATGAGATTTCCCATCCGCTTTTCGCACGATATTTTTATATGGCTTCACGGTAATCCCACCTCTCTCCACCGACTCCCAACACCCACTACTTAGCACAGAAATGGAAGCCCCACTGTCAAGCAAGCCGTATGCCTGCTCACCATTGAGCTCAATGCTCGCATACATCCTTCCATCTGTGTGCAACTTGTCGCTTTGTTTGGGCAAGCGCTGCAATTTCTACCTCCCTTTGGGTTTTAGCACGCTTTGAAAGGAACCGCTCTGCCTCTCTAGCCTGGACACGCAACTGCTCGAGCGATTTAATATCTGCTGCCAGAACAATTTCCCCAAGCTTGTCTTTGGTATTCGTTCGAATAACTTCAATCAGCTTCTTTGGATCGAATGGCTCATCCAGCCTGTCATTCAAATGAATGATTGATCCGTAGAAGTCATCGAACGATTCCTTATACCCCTGCTTTCTTGTAAGCAGACGCATAAAAATGTCCACCTCACTCTCCTGACGACCAAACTCTTTCTTTAAAGCGGTTTTTATCTCCGCTAGCCGAGCGCTGGTGTTTTTGCGCAGAAAGGCCCAAAACCACGAATTGGCTTTGCCTTCTAGCAAGGAGTAGAAATTGGCTGCGATTTGTTCGTCAACCCGAAGATATTTGAAGACGGTCGACGTTGAACAAGAAATCACCTACACTCTCCTTGTCATCATACTTAATACACCATTTATCCAATCTGCATATTTCAGAGTGATTGGAGCTGGGCATTCCTTGGCTACCGGGCTCTACCGGTGAAATTGAATTGCGAATGCTACCCCTCGGTTGTGTCTGCGGCTCATTTTGATTAGCCGCGTTGAACTCCTGCCTCCCAATGCTACTCAACACCTTTGACATGAATGTGTCAAGCTGCTGGAAGAAGTGGATTTGGTTGACAGTCAAACTTCTGTCAATCCTGTCGGCCAACGCTTGCATGTCAGCTTGAGCCACTCCACTTGAAGGACCAGCGAGGTTGTCATCAGAATTCCCACCTTCGCTATTGTTTTGGTGGGGCATAATGGATAACCTTGAAGCTGATATACTCTATCC
The DNA here is from genome assembly GCA_947623515.1 of Neoascia interrupta. Lineage (NCBI taxonomy): Eukaryota > Metazoa > Arthropoda > Insecta > Diptera > Syrphidae > Neoascia > Neoascia interrupta. The sequence continues at coordinate 107,255,591 of OX392462.1, forward strand.
TTAGGATCGACTAGTATTTGTCTGTACATTTTACTTATATCCCCTGTATACACGTATTTATGAAATCTAAAATTTGCAATAACTGAGAAAAGATCTGGTAGGACCGTTGGCCATTAGTGTGTCATTTAGCGAATGGTTCGACGTAGACTTGGCAGAGGCATCAAAAACCACTCTCATATTTGTCGACGAGCTTTCAGACTTAAAACCAAGTGATGTGGCAGTACAAATGAGCTTTGGGAATTTCGCTTTCTACTCTCGGGCTCATATGCCCTAACAGCTCGTATTCATTCATAAAGTGAGTATACGCCACCTGTATATCTTTATTGTGTTGTTGCTTTCTTTCCAATGAATAGAACCGACGAGTGGCCATTTGGAGTGAATTTCCCAGCATCAACTCTGGGTCGTGCTTGAATGGGAGTCGCACGACAAATTGCCCCACTGATGTAATGGACACGTTGTTTAAAAAATGCTCTTCACACCTATTTTCTTCCTCACTGCGAACCTTTGAGTTTGGCCCCTCCTGGTGGAATGGTGAATGGACACGTTGTTTAAAAAATGCTCTTCACACCTATTTTCTTCCTCACTGCGAACCTTTGAGTTTGGCCCCTCCTCGATAGACTCACTTAAATTTTTTTACTAATTTTTCTAGCGAGCGAAGATTAGTCTTTATTGCTGGGTGACAATGTGATTTGAAAGGTGTGCCCCTAGCGCTTCCCGCGATAACCAAACCCAAACGCGTATTGTGTAGGAATGGAACATTTTGGGATGCCCGAAATTCACCGGATAAATTAAGTTCAAAAAATATTTCTGCTCCTATCAACAAATCAATACGTTGGAAGCTTGCGAAGTTTGGATCGGCAAGGATTACGTTTTATGGAAGTTTTTTTTTTTTTTGTGTGTCAATTTCTGGGCTTCCTCTATAGTCGCTTATTTTTTGCATAATACTCGCTTCAATTGTTGACCTATTTGAAGAGGTCCTTGATTCTATCAACACATCAGTAACGAATTCAGAGTGACATTCCGTAGCGCCAATTCCGATAATGGGAGTGTTTAATTTACGACGTTTGCCTCCAAGCTGTTGCGCAAGAGACTTCGTAACTAAGTGTAATTGAGACCCCGAATCTAACAGGGACCTACAAGGAATTCGCGTTCCATTTCTGGCTACAAGATTTACTACCGCAGTGGCAAGGTATACCTGACGTTTTTCTGTACTAACCCCTAATGAAGTATTAGGAGATGAGCCTGATGCTGGTTCATCCTCCAATCCCCCATCCTCCTGACCAATAATAATGTTGTGACTCGACTCACCTGGTGTCAAGAACCTTTGCTGGTGATCAAGGTTCCCTTGACTTGGGTTATAGTGCAGCAAAGTGTTGTGTTTTAAGCCACAAGATTAACATCCACGGAGCTGACACACCAGGGAATGATGTCCTGCCTGCAAACAATTCGTGCACAAACGAAGTCTGCGCACCTCCTGGTTACGTTCCTCTACTGTAAGCAAAATGAATTTTTTACAATTAAAAACCTTATGAACAGTTGACTGGCAAAATAAACACAAGAGCACTCCCCTATTTTTTCTGCCACTGCCACAGCAAGCCCTTTAAGATGCTTTCGGAGACTCCGCCTACGGCTTCCAAGGTATGAAATCTTGCCTCAATAAACTCCAGTAATTGACTCAAAGTTGGACTTGACCTTGGTGAATGCAGAGACTGTTCAAACAGTATTCTCGTCTCCTTGTCTACCCTCTCCAAAAACAAATCTACTTCCAGGGGATCCCATCCCGTCGTACAAACCCAAGGTTATTGATAGCCTGCATTACTTCCTTCGTGGTATCGTGCAATTTTTTAAGCTCTTAGAAGTGTCTAGAGCGTTCGATTGATGCAGAAGTCGATTGAATTGGGCCGATAGCAATTGCCTTTTGTTGTGGAAGCGGTCAACCAAGGTTTTCCAAGCCACCTCATAGTTGCTGTCGGTGACGTGGTAATGCTGGATCAAGCTGTGTGCATCGCCACTGACATTCATCTTCAGAAAATAAAGCTTCTGAGCAGGTGGAATTTGCTGATCGTTCACTATCTGCTTAAACAGATCGTAGAATTGAGGCCAATTCAGGCAGTTTCCGTCAAACTTCGGTATCTCGATTTTGGGCAGGTTGATTGTTGTACTTCTAATTGATGGTGTTGGCGTTATTGGTACCTTTGGCTCTGCCTCATTGGGCACGCACGCCAGAATTGCATCCAGCTGGTCTCGTAAATCAGTGTATGTCTTCCACATGTGTTGTATGTCTTCCACATGTGCTTCATCGCCTAAGCGTTGGTAGACTGTTTCCAGTTGCTCCCAGTTCCTTGCAAGCGATGTCGTCTTCATTTTCAAGTGCTGTGGTAGCGTGACAGATAGATCCACTGAGAATTTTTTCAAAGATGCCTGGTAGATATTGGCAGTTATTTCGAATCTTTGCCTCAATGTCATTAAGCTGCCCACAATGTTTGGTTCACTTGACCCTGTTGAAGGCGCTGCTGGTGGCGCTGCCTGTAGCGCTGCTGTTGGTGCTGCTGGGGGCACTGCTGGTGGCGCTGCTGGTGGCACTGCTTGTAGCGCTGCTGATGGTGCTGCTGGTGGCACTGCTGTTGGCGATGCTGATGGCGCTGCTGGTGGTACTACTCGTGCCTCGAATTTCGGTGGTGGTCCTGGACTAGTCTGCCTTTGATGGTCTGCAAGTCGCGTGGCCAGATCTGCCTTCATGATCTCGTAGGTCCGCTTGACCTGGTCGTAATACTCCTTTGTGAAGTATTCGTGGTCAATTTCTTGAGCATAGTTGTCCCGAATTTCGCTGTCCTCCGATTCGAAAGCAGTACATAAGGCATCTAATGCCTGCCGACATTCTTCAAGGTAGCTCCTGGTCTTCCTACATGGCCCGTCCTTTCCGTAATTCCTTGCAAGGTTGCAAAGCTCCTTCCCGACATCGTCCTTATGATCGGCCAGCTTTTCCATAGGTCGCACCATATTCACCCTTTTTTTTAATTTGTTTACTTTAACACTTCTTTTCCAATTTTTTTTTCACCTTCTTCTTATTTACAGGCTACTAAACCTTTTTGCGCACTTTATTAGTCGTGTCTGTCGCTGATGACGGGTTCCAAAGAACTGAATAAAAATCTTACGAACTACCAACTAATTCTAAGTTCCATTTAGCCACCCGACCCATTGTACGCAAAAAATAAATATGTGCGTTTCATTATTTGGAACGGGAGGCCAGACACTAATCGGTGAGCTTATTGGAATGCGAGCAAATCAGTGGCTGGTCCCACGTTATGGTCTACGCGAAAAACATGTAGATCGGGTGGCATGGGAAACGCAAATTGTATAATTAGCTTAAAACTACGTTATGTCTAGAGATACATATCTTAAACCTATGGGAACGTGGCAGCACATCATTATCAGGGTGTCACCATTAAAGGGTGTTCCGAAATGTTGGTCGGGTCAATAATTATGATTGGTCGCGTTACGTGGATTCGCGGTTTTATTTTAAACAATTGCCTTCCCATACAGTCGCTTTTTCTGTATGGGAAGGCAATCTTGGTGTTTGATGAGTATCAGCCAAGATTGTCGATCGAAACAGACATGGTTACCTAACAAGGGTAAAGACCAATTTTTTATCTTTTCTGATTTAAAATCAATAAACTCTAATAACCACCCATTCGCATTTACTAGCAATCGTTAATGCAAATGGTGAAATTTTGGAAACTAAAAATGTTGATGCTGGTCACGGTAGATAGATCCTACACGAACAAAATGTTTAAATTGAGCATTCGCGTGGGTCTTAAAATTTACACTGCGCTTTTGCAGTAAATGTTTTGAGTTTGGCTCGACTTTTGCCGAAAAAGCGTCTGTATGGGAAGGCAATCTTAGTGGGCAAGGCAATCAGGGGGAAGGCAATCCCACTGATGAGAATCAGCCAAGATTGTCGATCGAAACAGACCTGGTTACCTACCTAGGGTAAAGACCAATTTTCGATCTTTTTTGAATAATTTTGAAATTTACTTGATTAGCTGTCATCAGTAGGCTACGCAGAAATACATGTTTTTGTTATCTCTCAGATCCAAAAGTTGATTTTAAACTGTTAGACTGAAAGCTTTAAAACGTAAAAAAAATCAACAGACCTTTTTTTTAGCTCCAAAAGGTTGAAACATCAGCAACAGCCATAACTCATCCTCTGTTCGGTGTTGAACCAAACTGTAATCAAAACGTCAACCTAGATCCGATTGCCACCTACCAGGTAAATACAGTAAGTTCTAAAAACATATATTTTAAATCTTTATTTTCTCGCGATAAATATTCCAGAATAAATCATTGCCACCAACATGTATCGTAGACCAACAACCAGAAACAGTATATAGGTCGAACCAGGGAACTAATGATCCATTTGAACGTCAAATCAACTTTCAAATTGCTTCAGTAATGCCGCAAACATACCAGCAGCATCTAGCGGAGAAACGAAATTCGATTCAACAGATAAATCCTGAAGTCGCTGAAGAAAAAAAACCTTTATCCGAGGAGTTTATTTATATGCATACGGTGTTCGAAGAACTTAAGTCTCAATGTCTCATGGCAGCAACAGATCCCGTAAGTAAATAACTATTACTTAATATTAGAAAACTTAAATAAAAACCCATAACATCGGCTGCTAAGAGAGTTCAAAGTATATTTAGCTTAGTTCATAGTTTGTAGTATCAATTGTTAGTTCTCAAGAACTACTCTCACAGTTCTCAAGAATTGAATGTGAAGTAAGAGTAGTGAATTCTTAAGATCAATAGTTTCAGGTCGCAATTTCTTCGACCGATTTTTCAATCTATACTTGTTAGGATTTTTTTTATTCGGTGTTTAATGCAGCAATAGGATTATCTTAGCTCTTATCCAATTTGAACATCAAGAACTTATTTTATGCTTTTGCCTTAAATACTAAAAAAGGTACTTGTGCAAATTTACTTATGCTAGGGTTTAATTACTTATGTTAAAGTTTAGTTACAATCGTTGCATATTTACTTATCATAAGGTTCAAATAACACATTGTACGCAAATTGAACGCACAAGAATGTTTGCGTTATAAGAAAGACCGTCAGCGATTATCGCTCCTACAATAAAACGAATTAAACGAATGATCATACCCATTGATCAGGTATAATGAGATAGGCATCCTTGATTTGGTATAATGAGATATGCATCTTCGCTGGGGTAACTCTCTTTGCCCAAAAGCTCAATTTTTGGCTCTCTCCATTGAATGATCAGACAAGGAATAGGTCTTTTTCACATATACAGTGCAAGTGAGTGAAGCGTTTAATTTGACATTAGTCCCCTGAAATCGGGTATCGACATGTGAGTTTTGCGTGACGAATCGGGGTGACGAATCCTAAACAAAAGTATAGCCAGTTCCCAGAAACGAATGAACCTCGAGCCATCTCTCATGACATGCCTGGTGGAACACATAGGTAGTTCCCACTCACAAAACCTAAACAGATGCTTCACTTTTCTCCCAAAACAAGACTTCCTTGCCTCTTTATTCATTGGCTCTCTCCGGCAATTGTTCAGACTGAGTGTGATTGTGTTAGCAGCTTGCACGCTATTTTTAAGGGTGGGTGGAAACAAAAATTCACGAATGTGGTTTTTTTTGGTATCGGGTAAATTAAAAACCAAGTTTTATTTTTTCGTGGTTGAATCAAACAAAAAATTAAATTGAGATTTTTTGTGATAGTATAGGTGGGAATAGGTGAGACCTGCCATATCTTAGTTTTGTTTGAAGGGTGGGAAGGCCAATACAATTGTACTGGGTCGGGTTAAGCAAAAAAGTACAATCGGAGTAAAAGTACAATGTTTTGTAAAAACTATATTTTACACCATTATACGACTTCGATGCGAAATGGTGTTACTTTGATTTACATTCGCCAAAAATATCTAAGGTATTGAAATCATACTACGCCGAAATACTCTGTTAACGAACGTTTAAGATAGTACTTTGTAGGCGTTTCGATAAAGAACTTCTTATGCTTTGGTTAAAGTTGCTGCCGTTTTACTACGAAATTATGAAAAATATTTTTTTTGCTCAATGTGATATATTTACGAGAAAAGAGCTGAATGTCTTCAAATTCATTTTCAAGATGAAAAAGAGGTTCAAAACATTCAAGGTTTCAAAAAATTCATTGAAGATGTCTATATACCATACCAACCTAGCTTGAAATACACTTTTTACTTTAGCAAAAATTCAAGCTTTATTCTGCATAGGAATTGAAAGTGCTTCTGGATTGCACTCATTTTGCTCAAATAGCGATAATTCGAGATTTTATTTTTGTAAAAATGCAGAGCTATACGAATATTACCCAATAAAAACTTTTATTCTAATTGGCAAACTATTTTTTCCAACGCAAAGTTAATCTGAGTACATTGGCTCCGTTTTAGTATTGATGGAAAAAATTGTTTTCAATCCCTACTTTGTAAGGTACCAACTGGAATATTTTTTCCCATCCCTAGTTTGTTTACATTTTGCTGTGGCTTTGTTGCGGGAAATTTTCTGTTCTTTTTTGTGACGAAACTAGAAACAAAATAAGCCATTGTTATGTTTTTACATTCAAAAACCTCAACTTTATTATTTGCTACTACATTTGTGCACCAAGTCCCTTATAACATACGCATTTCGAAGCCTGCTTGCTTTAATTTAACATCCGGCAAAGTCGTGGGTGCTTCTTCACATAAAAATATACGAATACCGCGACCTGTGAGTGTCGAAGAACATGATTAGGATGAATACAGTTTTTCCATTTCAAGCCCATTTTGAAATTAAAGTTTTTGCACTAGTCAATTCACTACAAACATTTTATAAAACAAAACAAAATTATTTCTGCAGAAAGACCAACCCGTTCCAAATTTACACGAAGTAAACTAGCGAACTGTCAACACAGTCTGTTGGTATTGGTATATCTGAAAATGAATCTTGCTAAAAATCGAGATTTTATTCTGCGATTTCAGATTCGAGAAATGTCAGTTTTCCCCTTAATTTCCCCTCATTTTTGCCACCAAAGAAACGTTTTCAAATTTAGATCTGTCAGTTTTGACATACCCATACCCACTTAAAATTTTTTTTGACTCCAAACGAAATGCACATAATACAGCCACCCCTAGTCTGAACAAGATCTGTGCGTGCAAAGCCAAAATGAGTGCGCTTAGTGCAGCTCATTTAGGGTTTTGAGTGCGTTTCAGTCTACTCATTTTGAAATTTGAGTGCATCTTAAGCTTTTATATCGACGGCCACATAAAGTAAATTCGCTCATTCAAAATGTTTAATCAGATTTCCGTGCAAGAAAGTGGATTTTTCTGATTTCCGATTTACAAATATGATTTTTTTTATGCTGCATTGTTCGCTATCGTAAGCTTCGTTCAAGTAAACAATAAAGTTACGGTAAATACATTTTTGCGTATGAGCGCCTCTTAACATTGAGGCTTGCTAAATCCAAACATCCAGTCAAACCAGATTTAGTAGGAAAACGTTGAAAAGAAAAACTTGCGAAAAAACTAAAAATGCTTTATACGAAAAAAAAGTTGTGTATCTTTGAGTTTTCTCTAAATTTTGTCACGATTTAAAAAATAATTTTAAGGCGAAATATATTTAAAAATAAAGAAGCGTCAAACGTTAGCCTTCTTCGATGTCTTTTATTAATCGATCCTATGATGATGCTGAAAATATAGATGTTTTAGATACGCGTAAACGCGGTTAAAGAAAAGAAAGGAATTGTAGCAGCAGGAAAGGAGTAACCGTAGCAGTTTCGTTCAGTGATGCGTGCTGGCCTTGATTGCAAAAAACGATTGCACTCTGATTGTAAAATAGTCCAGGCAACGAAGCAAAAGTAGGAGAAATTCGTGTAGAAGCGAATTTTGGCACAGTTGTAGAGAAATGTTTCCTGAATGACATACCGAAAGTTTTTTTTTCGGGGGTAGGAAAAACCTTCATAGGCACTACGAGGACCGGCCGCGCGTGCTCATAGTAGTGTGAGATTCTTACTCACTAAAAAACCTCCCATTTTCCGTCACACTACGACTAAGTTTCCTTAACAAGTAGTTCAAGCTTCTGTAGTAATCGCGTGTGGCAGGCTGCCTTCCAACGATGGCACCTACAATACCGTCTATTTATGCGGTTTCATTTTATGCTGCTAGATCTAACGGTCTCATTCGTTGTAGTCGGCGCGTAAGATTTGTCTGATCTAAAGTTCGGATAATTTAATTGTTGCAATGTTCGCGAAGACGAGTACTAAGCTTGCGAGCAAAGTTTGTTACCTCGTCAGACACGGTTGCGATTCCTAGATCTCGGTGTAGATCGCTATTCTTATGTACCATGGAGCATTAAGGATTGCTCTGAGTGTCTTATTTTGAAAAGTTTTTAAAATAGATATATTGCTTGGTTTAGTACAACCCCAGAGTTGTATACCGTACGTCCAAGATGGTTTTAGCACTTGCTTATACAACAGCAGTTTGTTATATATGCTTAGTTTCGAAAATCTTCCGATAAGCCAATTCATTTCACTTAAATTGATTTCGAGCTCGTCGCGTTTCTTTTCAGCGTGCGGCTTCTTTTTAAGTTTTGCGTCTAGAGTCATTCCTAGATATTTCGCTTCATTTGAGTACGGGATTTGTACCGAGTTAATGAATAAAGGTTTGTTGTTTATCTTTTTATAAGTAAAGTTAACATGCGTTGGCTTAGTCTCTGACTAGCGACTCGCCAGCTCTTCGTCCAGTCGCATATTTTGTCTAAAACGCGCTGAAGTTTCCGTGTTGATAATTCAACTGTCGTATCAATAGCGAGAATAGCAGTGTCGTCAGCGAACGTAGCTAAAATTGTTCCCTCATCGTGGGGTATGTCTCTTGTATAAAGCAAAAATAATATTTGGCCGAGAACCCTTCCTTGCGGGACACCGGCATTTATCTCTTTGATTTCCGAGTACTAATTTTCGTACCTTACGCGAAAGATTCTGTCATCAAGGTAAGACTCTAGGATTCTATAGATTTTTTTTGGTAAGCTAAGCCTTAACTTGTACTTCAGACCTTCGCGCCACACCTTGTCGAAGGCTTGCGATACGTCGAGAAAAGTGCTAGTACATATCTTTTTCGCTTCCAGAGCTTTTTCGATTTTGTTTTTTATTCGATAGACCTGGTCGATTGTTGAATGCTTTTTTCTAAATCCGAATTGGTGATCCGGAATCAATCGTCTTTCTTCGATGATTGGTTGCAACCTTTTAAGCAACAGTTTCTCGAATACCTTAGATATTATCGGCAGTAGCGAAATAGGTCTGTATGACTTTTTGTCGTTCGGACATTTTTCTGGTTTCGGAACCATTATGACCTCGGCCACTTTCCATCGCCTTGGAACGTATAAAATTCTCATAGAGGCGTTAATGATATATAGTAGCTTGACCAAAGCTTTTTTCGGTAGCTCCTTTAGAATTTCGCTAGTAATTAAGTCGTAGCCAGGGCTTTGTTGTTTTTCAGATTATTTATCGTTTGACGAAGCTCAGCCAATGACACGGTTTTTATTCTATAATTATCTTGTACCGCATAAGGATTGTGCTCTTCGACCAACGTTTCCCCGTCAAACGGTTTGAATGTTTCTTCTAGGTAATCTGAAAATAAATCCGCTTTTTCTCTGTCTTCTCTTGCCCATTCGCCGTTGGCTTTTCTTTATGGCGCAGAGTGTGCTATAGGCTTCTTAACGGACTTGACTGCTTTCCAAAGAGAGTAGTTCGAACCTTTCAAACTTTCGAGGTACATACCGAAAGTTCTAGTAGTGGGTGGGGGCGGAGCTTTAAAGGTCCCTTTTTTCAGTTTTTGGCAAATATCTCGAAAACTCTCGGTAAACTGTCACCTACTAAATTAATCTACATAAAATTCTCTACAAAGATAATATACACTTTTTTGCTAGAATAAACACTTAAGGAGATACAGAGGGGGGAGATCGATAATTATAATTAAAGTGGCTTTTATCATGATAAAAAATAAAGATTGAGACGATATTCTAACATACCTTTATTGTGTCGCTGTATTGCATCGGTTCGCAATTCAAATCTGATGAGCCTTGAGGTTAAAAGTCAAGTGTGTCTCCAACTTGTAGTGCGTTGTTGAAAGAGCCAAAGCATACCCACGCTCGCAGTCGTTATGCATCGGCAAAATAATGCGATTTGAAATTGATTTCCATTGGTTGTCGCCGTGCTTAATACCATCATCTCTGCTGGTCCAACCTTATTGGTTGATTGGTTGGAGGCTAGCGTATAGCTTTATACCTAGCTTTTAAAGTATTTTGACCTACAGCCCACGCCCAAATATAGTTATTATACACCCGATTTGAAGAAAGCAGTATTTGACAAAACTATGTTTTGTTAACAGATTTACCTGTGTATCCTTCGGTCTATTTTACACATACCCGGCAGCCGGCTAACCTTACCGGGTACCTGATCGGTGGATGTAGGTATATTCTTATGAGCAAAAGCTACCGATTGGGAAACACCTTAGAGAGTGCTGCTTAGAAGCCCTCCGGGCTAAAAGAAGAATGGCTAGGTCAGATTTGGGCATACTAGCGTTTGCTAATGTCATCCTGCAGGACTCGCTCTTGGTTAATTGCCAGTCTGCTCAATTTCCTCAGGTGATGATGAGGATTTTTGATGATGATGAGGATTTTTGATGATGATGAGGATGTTTGTGAATGGTGGCACCAATCCTAAGGAGGAGTGCCAATCTCGACTACCAGTCATACTGCTGTCGTCTTCTCAGTAAATCTATCAAATCTATCAACCTTTTTTTGTTTTTTTCATTTGCAGGAAAATGCAAAAAAAACTCCCCTGTTTTTGTTCTTGCTGAAATTGATGCTAACAGAAGTTTTTGTGATATTGCTTCATGTCACCAAACTTGCTTTAATAAAACTTTTTACGCTTTTAAGGTTCAAATATCCATGGCACGGTAGCAGTTTGTTTTTTTGTCTGCTAGGACGCAGGACAATGGCTCGAGTTAATCTAGTTTGGTTTTGCTCCCCACTTTAAAACAGCACTTCGGCGACCTTATTCCATGAAGAGCATATGGCAGTACTTCCGGTTCCGGTTATTCGCTGCGAGAGCAAAAAACAGCAATTCTCCTTCCTTGCGTCAAGCCACCTAAACCTTTCATCCGTCGAGCTTGGCTTTTTGTTGACGATATACTACTACTACTAGGATTTGAACCCATATTTCCGGCGTAGAAAGCGCATACACTAACCACTATACGCCACGGCAACCCACTTCTACTGCTACTTTGCCTGAAAAGTTTTTCTATTTTTGGCAGCACACGTAACCAGCAACCCCCTTCTTTTTCTCTGAGACATTTGCTCCTTCTACAACAATAGGACCTAACCTTGCCATCTGATTATGCGACAAAAAATCGGCATAGAACATCTTTCAGTCCAGATCCACTCATTATGTGATCAATGCATGGGTTGTGGCACCCATCACGTATTTCAATTTTCGCAACCGTGATCTCTAGCTTATAGGTAGTAAGTGCGAAACAAAGTATGGCCCCAATCTTCTGACTATTGCTGTAAGCATTCTGTAGCGTGTATAGTGCTATATTTTTTTGATGGTGAGTTAATAAATAATAATAGAAAAAGGGTAACCAAAGTTGTTTGTTAATAGCTTTACTCGTCACTTGCACCGATTTATTCTGGAAATATTTGCAGCTCTGAAGTGAAGAATCTTACACAAAATACGCTCGTTCATGATTTTATACAGAATACATGACATTTGTAACAGGAACATTAGCCTTTTCGATTCCGTGTCAGTTGCTATTGATATGATACTCTGCTACGCAATAATTTAGCATCATTGAACGGTGTAAACACTATCAATATTTGCAATTACTTTTGGCGATGACTTAGCTGTTTATTTTTGACGAACGCCCCAGGGCTCAACTTTAAAGCTTATGTGTGTTCCCACCTAGGAAAAGATAAGATACGTTCGACATAGATAGTAATCATAGCGCAAAGTCAGTAAGCAGGCTACTTTAATTTCCGAAGATAGAAGATAATGCCAAAGATTAAATGTTTTAATTTAAAAAATATTGCAAGCCCTTTTTTTTCTTTCTTTTTCCATCTCGGTGAATACGTGTGGGCAAAGCTTTTACGTGTCTGAGGTTAAATGTCTCGTTATATTGTAATTTATGGTATTGAATTGGTCAGCATTTTGCTTCTTAAGAATAAAGAAAGAATCTATGTTTACATCCTACATTCTGTTTCTGGTCGTCTTAAGGCTTCAATTTATTTTGATTAAAGATCCTTATATTTTGGTATTTGGATAAAAAAAAACTAGTAATGCAGACAAAACTATTTCAAAAAAAATATTTAACTAGCGGGAGGGCTACAATCCGCTTAGGCGTTGGATACCCCATCCCAATTGACTTCTGTCATGCTCCGAATTGTGTTATAAATCTTGGTTGTTAAATTTCGGTTTCATTTAACTTTAATTGTATTTAGAATTTCTCAGTTAAGAATCGTCTGCCTAAGAAAGGGGCGTGGCATCCACCCCTTCTCAATAACATCGTATTTTTGTTTATATTTTTTATCAAAAGTGGTGTACACGTGTTACAAACTATGAATCAAACTTAATATACCTCCTATCCTCCATCCTATGGGATAAGGTATAAAAATAAACAAACATGCAAGAAAATCAACTTTATTATAAACATTTGTATCATAGTTAAGAGGTTTTTTTTTTTGTTATTATAAAATTCGAATAAAGAAAGAGGGTTATTCGATTTAATATTGTTTTAAAAATATCTGCTCAACCATAAACGATATTATTAAATTATTGTCTCAATTAGGTTTTATAAGAATTTCCAGCTATTTTTGTAAATTTCTATGCAGGATGTTTCCTAATTCGATGCCAATCCTTTGGGATATGATTCTTGGGTATAATTGACGAAAAAGATCTTTTCACAGTATGGGCCAATCTCTAATTTTGATATCATTTATTGGGAATTTAAGAAAACACCTACTTTGAGGTACCTTGACCCATAATAACACAAATATCTCCGCTAATACTTACGACATGCAATTAATTGAGGAGCTGAATTTTAGGAGAAATAGTACTTCTTTTAAATGCGTTAAAATTGATGGCTTTTTTAACTTTCGAGATATTTGCTCTTAAGTCTGATCCTTTTTCCCTACCCATTGCATTTTTTTACCTTCAAGTCACTTTTTTGCAAAAAATGCATTATAACCAAATTAATGGCTTTTATAACTTTGTCTGATCCTTTTTCCCTGCCCATTGCATTTTTTTACCTTCAAGTCACTTTTTTGCAAAAAATGCGTTATAACCATGTCGGTAAACCTTTTTTCCCCGTGACTTAACAACAATACTTAACAAAAATTGATGCAACAAGTAACCTGACAAACCCACTGATTTTACGATACTTGGGAAAAGACGTTGCAGGTAAAATTAAGAAAAATTCTTTTCTTGAAGCCGCGGCAGGTGGAAACATGAGTTGTTGCCTACTTTAAAATCCCCAGTTGACAATAAGAACGATGTTTTTGCTATGCACTCATAATTTACGTAGGTTTTTAGAGCATGCATTTTCATTAGGCTACCTGATAAAACCGTTATTTCCTTACAATTTTTTTGTTAAATCTCAAAAAAGATTAAAATTGGGGTTGGGCGGCTAGTTTGAAAGTTTACCTAAGGTGAATTGTATAAAAGATTAGAAAACAAAATTAAATCCATCAGTCTGATTTTTGAAGCCGAAGCTACACAACAGTTGTTTAGAAGCCCAATTTGAAATAACATGTTTTACAAACGAAGAATACGCGGATATTATCTACGTTTATGGGATGTGCAACGGGAAGTCTAGTAGAGCACAGAAAAGATACCATGAGCTTTATCCTAACCGAAGAATACCTTGTATTGATGTATGTATTTAGAAATTCGTTTCGAAGGCTTCGGGAAACGGGATCTGTTTCAACAAGCCTACCTAACGCAGGAGCTTCACCAGGAAGAGTTGCGGTTGATTAAAGAATACAGGAAGCTGATACAAATGATCCATCAATCAGCATCAGGCGCTTATCTTTACGATGCAACGTTTCAACACATAAAATTTTTCGTCTCCTGCATACGGAAAATTTGTATTCATACCACTATAATACACCTGTGCAAGAACTGCTTCTGAATGATTTGGAGCCGAGACTCGAGCTTTGCAACTGGTTGTTAGAACGGAGCTTGAATGACAACGGTTTTATTAGCAGAATCCTTTGGACGGACGAATCTCAATTCACTAGGGATGTCATTTTTTCACTAATTACACACATGGGTTGAGGACACACACAAGGAGAGAATCATCATTTCAACACAAATTGAGTGTCAATTTGTGGGCAGATGTTATTGTAAACAACTTAGTCGGTCATTTCAAACTGCCACCCACACTGAATTCTACAAACTATGTGGAGTTTTTGCGCAATGATTTAATAGATCTATTAATGTTCCGCTAAATCAACGAGCTTCTTCAGCATTGATTTGATTTCAACAGCATGGAGCGCAGCCCACTACGGTCGCACAGTTAAGAATTGGCTAGACGAAAAATACGGTTGTCGTTAGACAGGAAGAAATGGACCTGTTCACTGGCCTGCAAGATCTCCGGATCTTGCTATTATGGATTCTTTTGTGTGGGGAAGAATGAAAGAACTTGTTTACTCTACCGACCTATCAACTTTAAATGATTTAGAAGAGCGTATTCTCCAAGTCTCGTCACAAGTAAGGCAACAGTTAGCCTAAATAAACGTTGACAGTGCAATCCAAAAACGGGCTGTAGCATGCATACAAAATGGAGGACACTTTGAGCACCTTATTTGATTTTTTAGTCAACATAATAAAATAAAAAAAAATTATACACCAAAGACAAGCATCTTTATTCAGAATGATGCGAATTGGAATGATGTGAATTCGCACAATACAAAAATAAAAGCAATTTCACTTTTTTGAAAACAAGGAAACGAAGGAATAACTCATTGAATAAAGAGACAAGGAATAGTTCTTTTTCACATATACAGTGGGTGTGAGTGAAGCATTTATTTTGACATTAGTCGCCCGATGTCGGGTATCGACTTGTAAGTGAATGTATCGAATGTATCACGAATCGGGGTACAAATGTCACCTTAACTCAGGAATGTTAAACAAAAGTATAACCTCGGGCCGTCTCTCATGACATGCCTGGTTTAACACATAAGTAGTCCGCACTCACACAACTAAAACGGATGCTTCACTTTTCCCCAAAAACACCACTTCCTTGTCTCTTTATTCAATGGAATAACTTCGGCCATCCACACAATTATTGTGTTTTTATTTTGTGACATTTTGCCGGCTGCCGGAATGTCACAACTGTCGAAAGCCACGTTCCACAAGTTCGGAATGTGAAGCCCTTATAACGACGTAGCCATTTTGGAGGTAAACAGGGTGCAAGGTTTTGGAAAAGAGAGTTTGAGCGCATTTCACTTTCTCTTTGACAAAAGAGTTTCGGTTGTTGAGTTTAGACTTGGACTGGGTGACCGACCGCTGGCTGACCAGTTAATTCGAAAATTTTGCTCAAATTGAAACTTAATTTTTTGGCGAGAAACTTAGTCGCATTCCGCCATAAGCACTTGATTTTGTCCTAAAACAGTGTACTTAATTTAAAACATAAGTTTTCGGTGGTGCAATTAAATTAAGCACCGAATTAAAAAAAATTCTTTTCACCTGGAAAGGAAAAAGAAAGGAGAAATACGGCGAAGGGTCAACTCATGTCCACTGTACACCAGTCCAGAAGGCAAACTTGGAGACAAAAGGGACAAAAGAAAAGATTTTCAAGGTAAAATAAGAAGTTTTATCCGTATACGTATGACTCATAGTTTGTGTCCTCTAGGAACCGGCAAGGACGGGCCAAATTTGATGGTCGTCCTTGAGATTTTACCAGGAAATTAGGAATTTGAGAAAGGCCAAGCAAAGTACCTACCCTGTTGGTCTACTTGCCGTTTAGGCCAACGCTTCTTCAACCGCTTGATAGCGGTGCGGTCAGCGATCCCGCAATCCAATTTGGGGTGCTCCGGTTCGAATCCTGCTGTTGGCGTTCAAAAGTTTTTTTTGTTGAAAATAATTTTTAACGTTTTTTTTTGTAAAGCAATGATTTTCGTTTAATTTAATTTGGTTTTGCAAGGCAAAGAAAATAACGTAAATTAAAAGTAAATGTGGTATTGGTGCATATATCAAGCTATATGTATGTACTGATAGCTTTGTCATAGCCGTTAGAGTGCCTACAAGAAAATTTGTTGAAATTGTAAAAGGTGATATAATATCGTTTAAGTGGATGAGGGATATCGTTTAAGGGGATGAGGAATTAAAGAAGTGAAGAATGTTTACAAGTTGCAAATGTTGCAAGTGATGCGCACTTTGTATCGCGTTGCGATGGGGGTTGATGAATCCAAAGAAAGTGTAGGATGTGGAAAGATTCGAGCCAAGGGGGAGTTTGTGATGCAAGTTCACTTTTGCCCGAACCTTCGTATACACATTCAAATGCACAGGTATGGAAACAAACAACAGTAGGAAGAGACTTAAGGTGACAAAGACTCCGTTCTTGATTAATTTATCTGCTGAATTGATTTTCTAGACCTTTAAGTACCCTCTGTACAATGTTTTGAGATTTTCAACTTTTCAGCTTTTTCACTTGCTCGTGGAGTCTCTTGTTGAGGTGAGGAGTCCTGGGAAAAATGAAAAAGTTTATTTCATTTTAAATAGTGTTAAGACTAATACATACATACCGATAGTAGAATATTTAAATTTTTTCAAATGTGCAGTACTTCGGCATCTTCCGCTTCTAGTGTAGACAATCTTCCTTTAGTTAGTTCCTCATCCTCAACCCGCATGGTTGAACATTTTTTTTTAAATTAGTTTTTGTTTATTTTAAACTGGAGTTGTCCTATATGGTCAGTGGAAAACATACAAATTTTTTATTTTATTTGCAAATTTATCTTCTTTTTATGTATCACTTTTGACTTTCTTTATTGAAATTTTGAATCAAGTTTTGCTTGTTTTCGAGTTTTTGGGGACGTAGTAAAAAATTTGAATCTACCTTGTAGCTTTCGTGTGTTTCCGTCCGTT
This sequence comes from Neoascia interrupta, assembly GCA_947623515.1. Taxonomy (NCBI): domain Eukaryota; kingdom Metazoa; phylum Arthropoda; class Insecta; order Diptera; family Syrphidae; genus Neoascia; species Neoascia interrupta. The sequence goes on from OX392462.1 coordinate 107,272,759, forward strand.
TAATTGTCCGGGGCACAGGTTGAACCTGGTTGCTATCGAGTTAGGGTGCGTCTAAAACAGGCTTGAGTGATGGAAACTTGGAACGATTGCTAGTGCCAAACATTACTGAAGCTGACTTTGACAACTTTCAGCAAAAATTTAATTTCACGGTTGATCGGTTCAACTTAGACAACAGCTTAAGTTTTTTGCAAGAATTGAACAACGAACATGCTGGACAGTGACAATCAAAATGGTCCTGGGCCCAGGATAAGTGACCCGGGTTCGGTAGACGGAAGAGTGAGGTCGGAGTTTGAAATGTTGGCGGAGCGGATAGGCAGAAGCCTCACTATAAACCAAGTACATTTTTTCCAATACTTGGATGGGTTAATGCAAAATGTTTTGGCAAAAATAAAACAAAATTCACAAGTGAGTGCTCAGGCTGTGTCGAATATTCCGCCTAGTCCTAGTCGGAATATATGACACAGTGTGTCATATATTCCGACTAATTAATTCCGTGCACTAATGTGTCTGAATCGTGCAGGTTAGATAAGTGGAACATTAAATAGGACGGCAGGGACAATATAAGCGATTTCCTCTTTAAAGTCAACCGCCTTCAAAAGATTTCCGGTTACACTGACGAACAGGTTACCGCAAACTTGCACTCCTTGTTGGATGGCAAAGCCAATTCCTGGTTCCGAAATTTCTTTGCGTAAGAATCACGATGCAAAGCTTGCAGATGTGAAGAGCGCGATGACGAAAGAGTTTGGACGTCAAGAGAATGACGTCGAGTTATTTATGCGTCTGCTAACCCGAAAGCACGGTTATAAAGAGTCGTTTGACGATTTTTATAGTTCTGTTGTCGGGTTAAATGATAGACTGCAGGAGCCATTCGACACGAAAAGGCTCATTGACGTCATTCGCACCAACGTCAGAGAAAAATGTGAGAAGTTCTCTAGGCGGCAGACCTCAAAAGCCTTGAACAACTTCAAAAGAAGGCAAGAGAGGCCGAGAGGTTTCTTGCGAAAAGAGCTACTTCTCACAGACCAGTCGTCCACGAGTTGGAGTCAGACGCTTAACAACAAGGGGAGGAATTGAGCGAGGAAGTCGCTGCCTTGTTTGGGTGTGTTGGAACTGCGCCCTTCAGTGCCCTTCAAACGAAAGGCAGTTGCTTTGTTACCTCTGTGGTTGTAAGGGTGTAAGCACTCCTGATTGTACAAAACATCCGGGAAACTACCCGAGGAACGAGAAGAAGGGTGGGGAGATTCGTTCCTCAAAGAACAATCCCACACCAATGTAACTTAAAACGACGAAAGCCCAGCCAGTACCAAGGAGATTTATCTCGTAAAAGCTCCTATCAAAATTTTAAAAGTGTCTAAAATGAAGATTCTGATTGTCATCCAGTTTTATCACATAGATTGAAGTCCATACACGAGCGTAAACTGAATTATTATAAGGTTCGCGCCCAAATCATTAATATAAAATCGTTAATAATAATTTGGTGAGCGATTCGATTGAAAAGGGCAGAAACCGGTTTAGGATTCGGGAAAAAGTTCGAAAGCAGATCGTGGAGACAATAACTGCATCGAACACCGATGGAAGGATGTATGCGAATTCGGACTGCTAGACAGTGGAGCTTCCATTTCGGTGCTAGGTAGTGGGTGTTGGGAGTTGGTACAATGAAGCCGTACAAAAACGTAGTGAAGACAGCCGACGGCAAGACTCACGACATCGTTGGCTATTGCGAGATTGTAACGACGCTGAACGGTGTCACGAAACCCATATCATTCAGAAGTTTTGCCTAGGAATGAACTTTTGGAGGGAGTTTCATCTCATGCCACACATCTGCGGATACAAACTGATTTCGGCACACGTGAAGATGAAGTCAATTATAAGGAGCAGGCAGATCTAATAGAACTTTCGCCAGAACAAACGCTCCGCCTATTGTCCACAGAAAAACGATTCCCTAACTTCGTCGAACTAGGTCTTGACGAACTAGATTGACGTCGGAAACGCAGTCCGATCAAATCACCTCATTATCCATTGTCTCCGGTTCGCCAGGCAGTCTACAAAGAATTGGGTCGCATGCTGAAACTTGAGGTTATCGAAGACAGTAATTTGGCTTGGTGTTCCCCGATAGTATTGGTGAGGAAGCCCGGTAAAGTCCGTTTATGCCTGGATTCAAGAAAAGTAAATGCAGTCACTGCCAAAGATGCGTATCCGCAACAGCATATCGACGGTCATCTAAGTAGCTTGCAGGACACTCAATTCATCACTGGTCTGGATCTCAAAAATGCATTTTGCAGATCCCGCTTGATGAAGAGCCCCGTAAGAAAACGACATTTGCTGTACCCGGTCGGCCTCGGTATCAATATACAGTCATGCCTTTCGGGTTATGCAACGCCGCACAAAGAATGTGTCGTTTGATGGACCGCGTGTTAGCCACGCTTCCAGCTCGGTTCCATCGTTATGTATTGATCTACTTAGATGACTTGTTGATATGCACACCGGACTTTGATACCCATATCCAGGTACTAGACGCACTTGCCGACTGTCTACGTAAGGCGAACCTTATTACCAAACTCGATAAAAGCAAGTTCTGCATGAGGGAGTTAAAATATCTAGGTTATATTGTCGGCCAAGGCACCTTGAAAACCGACCCTGGTAAAATCGAAGCAATGGTGAATTTTCCAGTTCCCAAAACCGTACGGCAAGTTCGCAGGTTTCTAGGCTTAACCGGATGGTATAGGCGGTTCATAAAGAACTATTCAGATTTAGCCGCGCCCTTATTTGAATGTCTAAAGAAGAAGAAAATTTTTGTCCTGACACCCGAAGCTGTTGAAAAGCTTAAGGTGGCTCTGACTTCTGCTATCACAGGCAGACTTTGGCAAGCCTTTTGTGATACAATGCGATGCTTCCTCTGAAGCACTTGGTGATCTCTTTCAACTCGATGAGAGTCAGAACGAAAAGCCAATTGCCTTTATGTCAAAGAAACTCAACAAGGCACAAAAAAATTTTACCGTCACTGAGTTAGAATAACTTCGCCGCTGTCCTGAGCGTACGGAAGTTCCCTGCTGTGTTGAGGGATCGCCTTTCCGAGTGTTGACGGACCACGCAAGTCTCTAATGGCTGATGCCCTTAAAAGAGTTGAGTGGCAGATTAGCGAGATGAAGTTAAGAACTACAAGGCTTCGACTATCGAGCATAGGAAAGGCTCACTCAATATAGTGCCGAATGCCTTATCGCGAGCAAGCATGGATGACATTTCGGCTACTGATTGGTGGTTGGTGTAACCTTGACTTGGCGTCAGGTGAGTTCGACTCGGAGCAATATTCCGAGTTGAGAGAGAGAGCATTAACCGAAACCAATCCGCTCTTCCACACCTTGTTGTATCAGGCATATACATTTACAAAAGGATTAGGGTCAGGAAAGGGGAGGTGGGTGAAGAGGATTCGTTGTGGCGTCTTTGGCTACCTGAGGCATTAACTCACGAAGCGATCGAGATGGCACATAACACCAAGCTGACTTGCCATAGCGGCTTTGCCAAAACTTTTAATCGCGTTCGCGAAAAATATTTTTGGCCAAAAATGGTGAGTCAGATTAAGCAGTTTGTGAGTGCATGCATGCAAAACAGTAAAGCGCCAAACTCTGATCTGCGCCCACGGATTACCAAGCAGATTGTGACCGAAAGACCGATGCGAAGGTTGTACATTAACTTGCTAGGTCCATATCGGCGTACCAAGCGAGGTAATGTAAGTGTATTCATCGTGATCGACCACTTCACGAAGTATGTTTTCCTCAAAGCCCTACCAAAAGCAACCGCTTTCCGAATGTTCCAGTAATTGGAAACCGAAGTATTTCATGCCTTTGGTACCCCGGAGGTTATACATTCAGACAACTCGTGCCGAAAGAATTCAAGAGGTTTCTTAAAACATGTGGTGTCAGACATGTGAGAACTGCATTGTATTCGCACAAGCAAACAACTCCGAAAGAGCTAATCGCAACATTCTTAACAAGCTGCGAGTATTGATAGGAAAAGAATAGGACGACTGGGACACACAACTGTCGAGCATAGCATGCGCCTTACGTTCAGACACGCATGAGTCGATAGGTTGCCACGAACCGTGAACCTCCAACTTTGAGCTAAAATTTCCCTTGTTATTTACTATATTATATTCTATTTTCAACCGTCACCACAAATTTAAAAAGTAACGTACAAAACAAAGTGTCACAATCATATTGCAGAAACATTGCTGCATATTTTTGCATAGAAATTGTGGTTTCTCAATGGAAAATAGAAAGAGAAACAAACGTCTGGACACACATCCCTAACACTTTTTTTTTATCAAATTGTTGCAAGGCCAATCGCACGTGCGATGGACTTTCTTATGACATCCATGAAAGTTGAGCAAGTAGGGGTACGCAAAAATGTTTCAAAAAAGCTTTTACACTGACAACAACGAGGAAAAGTTCGCTCCAGCTAGCAACCAAATGAGCTCACAAAAAGTGTGCTCCGTTCGTCAATGCCTTGTATATTTGTTGCAAACGTGGCGCATGCCTTGTTGAAGGAGTTATGGATCGTTCAAAATTTTGTTTCCAACTTTTTAACGACTAGATTTCTGTATTTAATGTTGATGGGATACATACATACATTTATTCGTTGCCGAGAGAGTACTTTTTTAATCGTAAATCTTTTAAGGATTTCTTTTAAACATCATGCTTTTGTGAGATAGAAAAATTACAAAATCGCAAACTATACACCCCTCTCTTGATTACCTAATATATACAAAATCCAACAGTATACAATAAAAGAGTTTATGAAACTTACAGTGCAAAATAATGCAAACAAAATTTCTGAGCTGGTGTTGTAAAAAAATTAAATCAAGCAAAGTGGTAGGCCAACTTAATATAACACAGGTACCAAAATCCAGAGTTGTAAAAGAATGCAATCATTTTGGTTTGCATTCATTTAAGTCATAGTGAAGACTTCTTCGTATTGACTTTAATCATATGAATTCAATACCATACTTCAACTTAAAAATCTTAATTCACCATTCATTTTGAAGTCATTGATTGGGAATTCATTTCAGTGAAATCAATGATTGCATTCATATGAGTGCAATCTGCTGTGATTTCCGTGAAGTCATTAAAGTCTTTTTGTAGTCATTGAAATCATTTTGAAGTCATTTTGAAGTCATAAAATTTTTGAAGTCATGAAGTCATTGAAGTCCTTTTGAAGTCATTGCAGTCATGATGAAGTCTTTTGAATCCAATTACAGCCGTTGACAGCCAATTAGAAGCGATTTTATTTTTGCACTATTGGTGATGCGATGATGAATGATACTTGCTTAGACAAATCAAAGGTTTAAGTATTAAAAAATTATTAAACCCAAAATGTGTCTAATAAAATAAAGTAAAAAGGTATGATGTTTTCAAAAGAAAATTCAAATTTTTTGAGCATAACAAATAAAAGTTAACATTTTGATAGTTGACTAAGAAAATCCATATTTTTATTTAAACTCGGAATTGGTTCTAATTAGCTGTCAACGGGTGTATGTATGACGATTGAACTCTCCGATGGGCAAAAGCCGTGGAGGTGGTAACAGCAAGGTGGTACAGCAAGGTCTGAGCAGATATATATATATATCTATATATATATATATTATATATATATATGTACGCGTGTGTGTGTGGTGATAAGTGTGTATCCACTAAAATGCTGTTTATTCAGAAAGTTAATTTAATCCATAAAAAACTATTTAGTCATAAAAATGTTGATGAGAACGAAACGAGAGGATATTGAGTGCAAAACGACCCCACCCGTTTTTGCTACCAAATACAACAGAATTGAGTTTTTCAAACGTTTTTTCTAGCGATATTTTCAACGACAAAACACAATTAATTTTGATGCTTGGAGGAGATTCTCCGAAACACACGTAGTTTTAATACTCGGCGGGTTGATATAAGAAAAATCCATAACCTTTTTAAATGGTTCATTATGCGTTATTTAATGAAAATATACCGTACAACGAAAAACTTGAGCATATGTATTGAAAAAACAAAACAAACAATTCATAATAAAGAAAATAAATTTCCATTGTTTAGGTAGGTACTAAACATCCATATAAGTATCCACAAGGAATTATTCTGGTTCGTTGTCAAGGTATCCCAGATCCCTGTGCAGTTTGAATAAAGTAAGAAATACGCAAAATTAAATACCGGATGTAACTTACTCTAGCACATTCATCACATCATATTCATTGTCCGTTTCGTAATCGTCTTTATACTCTTCAAATAAAAGGACAATTTCTTCGCAGGCTGCTGTCAAACGGTCACAAGCAGCCAATTGCAAAGCAATCAATTTATTAAACCTTAATTGAAAGTTTTCATGTTCTGTGATGTTGTAAAGACATTTTTTTATTTCACTTAGGCTTATAAAGTTTTTAAATATTTGCTGGTAGCGCCAGCTGTCTGTCCTGTAAATTGACACTGGACACGAGTTTTCTATTATTATTTTCACATCATCAAGTTTTTTAATAATATTAGACAGATCCGCGATCATTGTTTACGCTTTTGTTATGAGCCAGACTTTTGGAAATAACTGTCGAATTTTGTCTTGCAAAAAAGGCCTTCTTATACGAGCGAGAAAACCGTTATCGTAGATATGCTTGCACAACATTGGGTCTTTAGGGAGCGCCAGACGCTTTGTTAAAAACTCGGTTAGACGGATCGCTTAAAAACGATCATCATTCCCTTCTAACCTGATTACTTTACTTACCTTACCTAGAAGCGTGTGCTGGGACTGACAACATTCTATAAAAAAAAGTTTCTCCATAAGCTTGGCACTGACATTTTTTTTTTTTTGAAGAATTCAGTAGTCTGGCTGTTAAGTAAGAAGAATAATCAAATTGTAGTCAAGTGAGTGAGTGAAGTGTAAAGTAATGGATACAAGTGGTGATTTATCCTCCAATGATCATGATGCTGATCCAATGTACTATCCCAATTTATCAATTGAGAAAAGATCTTTCCCTGATAGTGACATTGGCAGTGCAGTTAAACGCCAAAGACGTGTTTCCAGATCATCGTTTACACCTGATGGAGTTCTGGAACCAGGTACATCAAAAAAAGTAACCCCTCACATTCTCTATTAACGGAACCAGGCCAGGCTACCCAGCTTACTTATACCGAAAATATAATATTTTCGGGCAAATTTTTCACAATTATTAAGCAGGTGGGCTGTAACAATTTATTCGTACTATTTATCAGTATTTTGTACTCGTCAAATTAAATTTTTTAGACTACGAATTGAACTTAACAAAAAAAAAACAAAAAAATATATTTCCAACTACATAACATACCCATATGCTACGGTACCCTGTATGCTTATAGGTTCGATGTACCCAGATTAAGAGAATCTCAATAACCAAAGTTATATGTATCGCAGTAAAAAGTCAAGTGCTTGATAGATCCATTTAATTTTTTCGTCTGCGGCCAAAAAGAAACAAAGATATTAGCATAAAGTCTTTTGGCAATCTCAGCGTCATCCAGCTTCAAAGTCACGGACTTGTCGAACAGCCCGCGTATACCTAAGGCAGACTCTAGAAATAGTTTACAAAAAAAAAGTTGCATATTATTGATAAGGTCTATTTCAAACGATATAAAATTGCAGTCTGGCAACTTTTTCTTTCTGTCGTGGATAGTAGTGTTTATTTTAGAATGGTGCTCTTTTAATCGAAGCCTAACAATTTTCAATTGGACTCTTATTAAGCGAAGAAATGTACTGATTAAAAATATACATGCATTGGCTTTAACTATTTCCAATGCAGGTTTCCATCTGCAGGTTACCATCTACCATCTACTAGGCGCAACTGAAAAAAAAAAAACCAAAAAAGATAGCTTTCAGTGGAACCAATACATACCAGAGAGAAAGAAATAAAAAGGTCTGAAACCTATATATTTGCAATCAGGCAATCAGGACAATGCGTTCTGTATTTTGAGTACACTTTGAAGTGGTTAGTCGACCCTAGATAGCAAAAGTACCTTTCATTCTTAAGCAAACACTATAGCCACGACTAAAAGAAAAGTTTCCACACTGCAATTTTACATCGCTTGAAATAACCTTTCCAATGGTATGTAACTTTTTTTTTGTGATTTAACCACTCTTACAACCTGCTATGGGCTCTTAGGCAATAAGCCTTACAATAAATGAAAACCCATGGGTAGTTTAAAAAATTGTTAACGATACAAACGTTTGAAAAAACCAAGTTGAAAAACCTCATTGCAAAATTAAATTCGTTGGTTTTATTAGCTTAATAGTACTGATTTTCATCGAAAAAGGAGTGGAGTGTTAGTCCAGTGTTGCTTTTGTCCATCGAAGTTACAAGACTCAGTGCAAGTTACATCTAACTTCATAAGACATTTAAAAAAACAAAAAAAGCCTTTAAAGAATTTGGTATCACCAAATCATATCTATGTGACAATATTGGCGACAATGAAAATTCGGAAAGTGACGAAATTGATGAGATCGAATTCAACAATGAGCGCTTCGAAAATTCTTTGCCTAAGGATATCAGATGTGAGACACATACATTGAATTTGGTGGCAACTTTAATCGAATTCTTCAACAAAACAATCCAAATCTGAAAAAACATAAACATGTAATTAAATATTTAATTTTTATTTTATGATCCTAGCATTATAATGATTTTACTTGATTTCAATAAAGATAATGCAGAAATGTTCTCATCTGTGGAATAAGGTAAACAGGCCGAAGACTTCCGAACAAATTGTCAATGCTTTGGGGTCACAATTAAAATATCCAGTGATAACACGATGGAACTGTCTGTACGATTCCCTTAAGGATATCATAAAGCATAAGACAGAAATAAATTAAGTGTGCAGGATGTTAGAGATACAAACATTTCTCCAAACTGATTTTGAATATTTGGAGAGAGAGGAATGATATATGGATATCTTCTTCCCACCTTAGCAACGGTTATAATGAAGTATAGGAAATTGATAATTAATAGTCCTCTTAAAGTTTTTCCTGTGCAAATGGTTTCATTGTTAGAAGAATCACTTGTGAAACGATTCCCAAATCACTTCAATCTAACAAGGGAAGTGAATGATGGCATCATCGCATCTGTTCTTTTTCCATCCGTTAAGCTAAGGTGGATATCAGCACTGAACCCTTCATTTAATGATGTTAAAATATCTGAGATAAGCTATATGGTGAGAAGAATCATTCAAGCAGAGGCGACGGCAACATTGGATGCACCCTAAAACAACACTCAGAAAAAGCCTGATGAAGATTCGTATTTCGATTTCGATTTTTCTCTTGAAGGTGTTTATTATGCCTACACGTAGTTCATATTTTAAATGTTTTTTAAACACATTTTCAAATGGTTTCTTAGATGAGCCATTAGAATTGCCTAATGCTGCAAACACATCTGGAGAAAGCGAATACTTTGCATATTTATCGGATACTTCCCGAGACCTGGAAATGTTGGACCGATTTCCAACAATTAAAAAAGTATCTTTAAGATACAATACACCTCTACCATCATCCGCAGCAGTAAAGCGCTTATTTTCCTTTGCAGGGTTAATTTCCATCCCTCGAAGCGGAGCACTATCAGATGCTAATTTTGAAAAATTGCTGCTTCTAAAAGCTAATAATTTTTACGGCGCAAAAATTTATGAGTGATGAAAATGTGAGTTTATTAAAGTATAAAGTGACCAATTTTCTATTTTATAACTTTAAAGCATCCCAAGAATCTGAAGTATTTACGTTGAACCACAAATCTATTTTGTTTTATGTTTTGTTTCCTGATGATTATAAATTGTTTATGTTTTGTTATTTCTGCATTTTTATGAATTGTTTACATTTTTTTAGTGTTTTTCTTTGCAATATTTTTTATTTTAAATAATGTGATAAACTCTTTTTTTTTTTTTTTTTTTTTTTTAATCTTCTCTCGATCATTCGATGAAAAATCAATTTTTTTATTTAAATTTATTCCAGGTTTGTTTGTTTTGTACATTTTTGTGGTTTCTCTGTTTGTTTTTGTTTAATGTCTATTTTTTATAAATAATTTTGAAAGTACTAAATTATATGTATAAGAAAAGTATAAACAAAATATAAACAAACACCAAAATTTGACATAGTGTATAGTTTTAAGGAGTTTTTTGTTTTAATACGTAACATACTCAATTAAAACTATAATTAAAAGAATAAATTTTATTTTATTTATAAATACAAGAATTCCATTTGCGTTTTAGTCAATTTTTAATTGCTATTTGTTTTAGGAGGTTGATATAAGGAGTAAGCTGTGTTAATATAACAGTTTTGTCTTTGTTGATAGAAGTTAACTAAAAATAAAGTATATATACATTTGTTTGCTAATTTAAATGTAAAAATAAAAAATTAAAAAAAAAAATGTACAAAAAAAATCTGTAGTTTTTGTCTCACAAGAATAAGTTGTACAAAACTTTTAATTATTAATCTTGTTATGGCCTATGTACGTGTGCGTGAGTGTATATGTATGTGTGTGTAGGATGGATGAATTTGGATGATGGTAGGTGGACGCGTGCATGAGTTTTTTTTTGGATCGATTGCACTGCATTCACTTACCTTGACTCTGGGAAATGTTGGCAGTTAAGGGAATAGCTAAACGGGCGTTAACTGCAAGCAAATGATCACGACGGGCTATTAGGCTGTTGACGTGCTCCTCGAGGCGTCCGTTTTCAGTTTGCAGCTGATGCAAGCAGGATAAAAGGGATGCAATGTCAAAATGCTGCGCCTGTTCCATAAGAAACTGCGAACCCATCTCCCATTGCCTTTCCAGTAATTGTTCCAGCGACTGCGGCACGAAATTTAGTCCATTGCCGCCGCCAAACATCGATGCCAGTGAATTGGCACCACCTTGCGGCGCATTTGTCGTATTTTGAACAACTGGTTTAGCAGGAAACGGTACGCCAAGAAATTGTATTTTAAAAAGGTAATGCATTTTTCTTATTTTTAATCACCATACACAACAACTGAATTCAAAAGACTTCATCATGACTGCAATGACTTCAAAATGACTTCAAAAATTTTATGATTTCAAAATGACTTCAAAAAGACTTCAATGACTTCACGGAAATCATAGAAGATTGCATTCATATGAATGCAATCATTGAATTCACTGAAATGAATTCCATATCAATGACTTCAAAATGAATGGTGACTTAAAAAATTTTAAGTGAAAATCTTTAAGTGAATTCATGAGTTAAATATTTTTGGATATAAATCAAATGAAGTAAATTCTGAAATAATTTAATTTCTTTACAACTCTGCCAAAATCAATTACCTATAGGGACCTCCTATTCTAAAAATGAATAAAAACAGGAATTTCGGCCCATGGATATGTGGGAAACTAGGGTAGGTACGTACTTGAAGGGCTTATATTATTTTCTTATTTTTAATCACCATACACAACAACTGAATTCAAAAGACTTCATCATGACTGCAATGACTTCAAAAAGACTTCAATGACTTCAAAATGACTTCAAAAATTTTATGACTTCAAAATCACTTCAAAATGACTTCACGGAAATCATAGATAATTGCATTCATATGAATGCAATCATTGAATTCACTGAAATGAACTCCATATCAATGACTTCAAAATGAATGGTGACTTAAAAAATTTTAAGTGAAAATCTTTAAGTGAATTCATGAGTTAAATATTTTTGGATATAAATCAAATGAATTAAATTCTGAAATGATTTAATTTCTTTACAACTCTGCCAAAATCAATTACCTTTAGGCACCTCCTATTCTAAAAATAAATAAAAACAGGAATTTCGGCCCATGGATATGTGGGAAACCAGAGTAGGTACGTACTTGAGGGGCTTATAATACGGGGAAGAGCTTATGTGTTGAAAAACAAACTGACTGTGCTTTGAGCTAACATGATGAACAACAATTACGTTATAATTGCGTAGGTGCCCAATAGAAAAATTTGTGACGTTACCTATAAGGGTAAAAAAAAATTAAACAGTATAGATTTACCTATTTTAATTAAAAACAGAGCAAAAGAATAGACTTTGCTTAGGTACCCAGGTACCTTAGGTGCCTAGGTACTACACCTAAAAATTAGTAAAACTGTTTCGTATCTTGTTTTTTATTAGACTTGCAGTTACAGAGCTATACCTTTTAAAACCGATCTCACTAAGAGATTTGTTGTAAAAATAAACTTGCCAATAAAGGCAAGTTTTATTCGAGGAAAAATTGTGTGAACCCCTGAAATAAGACCTGACAAGCCGCCACTGGGTAACACACGGTTCAACTTATGAAGTATTACGCAACTTGAAGGCACTGTCTGACCCAGATATGGTTGTTTTAACACCCGAAACAAAACTCACCCTAGCACGAGAGCAAACAAAGACAACCTTCTAAAGGCACACAACAAGTCGATGAAAACATTTAACTCACGGTCGAAGCTGGTGTCTTTTGGTGTAGACCAAGAAGTCTTCCACAGGAACTTTGCCCAAAGCAGTTTTATTCACGGCACGAATGCGAAGTTGTTACCAAAATTTCTTAAATCCAGGGTCCGGAGGAAAGTGGGAAACTCCATGTCTGAGCTTGAAACTCGTGCAGGTAAATTGATTTGCGTATTCCACGCCAAAGATATTCGCCAATAACCGGAAACTATAAACAGAATAGAGTTATATTTATTATTGTTTAGAATAGAGTTATTAACTTATTGTTTAGAATAGAGTTATTAACTTATTGTTTATAGAGGAAACTATAAACAAAAGAGTTTCGGTTGCCGTTTTGAGTTTAGCCTTGGACTGGGTGACCGATCGCTGACTGACCGGTTGATTTGAAAATTTTGCTCAAATCGAAACTTTATTTCTTGGGGGTTAGTCGTAGTCCGCCATAAGCACTTGATTTTGTTCTAAAACAGTGTATTTATTATAAAACATAAGTGTTCGGTGGTGCAATTAAATTAAGCACCGAATTAAAAACATTTCTTTTCACCTGGAAAGGAAAAAGAAAGGAGAAATACGGCAAAGGGTCCACTCAGATCCACTATACACCAGTCCAGAAGGCAAACTTGTGGACAAAAGGGACAAAAGAAAAGATTTTCAAGGTAAAAGAAAAAGTTTTATCCGTATACGTATGACTCATAGTTTGTGTCCGCTAGGAACCGGCAAGGACGAGCCAAACTTGATGGTCGTCCTTGCGATTATTTAGAAATTAGGAATTTAAGAAAGGCCAAAGGAAAAATTAGGAAGAGGAAATTAGGAATTTGAGAAAGGCCAAGCAAAGTACCTACCCTGTTGGTCTACTTGCGGTTTAGGCCAACGCTTCTTCAACCGCTTGATAGCGGTGCGGTCAGCGATCCCGCAATCCTACAAAATGGAACTCAAGGACACAATAGAACTATGTAAGTCGGCCATAGGCAAAAATTTCGCAATTAAAAGGTTTTCCAATATAAGACACTCCATACAGTGCAGTACTTTGGAGCATTATAATACAATAAAAAAACTATTGAGGAACTCGACGGAGTCCTTCTCTTTCACCCCGAAGGGGGAAAAGTTGCAAACTGTGCTTCTGAAAGGGTTGGATCCATCTACCGAGCCGGAGGAGCTCCTTAAGATGCTCCAGGAAACTAAGTGCGACGGGCTTACGTTTGTAGGAGTTAAGCCCTTCGTCACAGCAAGGGCCAAGAGGGAGAATAGGAAACTGCCGATCTTCCTGGTTCAGCTGTCTCCCGATAGCAAGCTGGATGGTCTGAGGTCTATCAAATTCCTAGACTACCAGTCTGTCACCTGGGATAAATTAAAACGCAGCGAGACCATTATTCAATCTGCTCGTTGCCAAAGGTTCGGACACGCCGCGTTTAAATGCAATATGCAGCCTAGATGCGTCAAATGTGCTAAAAACCACAAGGCGGAGGAATGTCCGCTGGGTAAAGATGAAGCTGAAAAGAGCCAGCTCTCATGCGTGCTTTGTAAGGGTTGTCCTGAACTTTAGAGCATAAAAACAGCAAATCTGGCTCGGAAGCAGAAGGGTTCAGTGCAAGTCCCACAAGTTCCATCAGCTCAAAAATCAACCGTGACTCCCCAAATCACCTACGCTCAAATGGCGTCAGGTTGGGTGAGCACGGGACAGCATCAACCAAAGGTAGCTGCACAGGCCTCAGTGCCAAAGGCTCCGGAGGTGCAAGGCGACGTACTGTCCATTTTGCTCCAAATCCAGGGGCAGATGGTACAGATGCAGGGCCAGTTAAATGAGCAGGCGACTCGTGTGGACAGGCTCTACGCGCTTCTGCCTAGCCTAACGCACAACAAATCGTAATGGGTACGACCACGAATGAAAACCCCTTGAAGATCCTAGCAGTGAATGTAAATTCATTGTTGAGGATCGACCGAAGCGAAACGTTCTTTAAGTTGCTTAACGACCAAAGCCCTGATATTTGTCTGGTTAGCGAAACTAAGCTAACTCGGAAACGGAAATTTAGGCACAAAGATTATAACGTAGTAAGGAGAGACCGACCCAACTCCATTCGAGGAGGTGGCGTTGCGATCTTCATTCGCAAAGAACTTAAGCATAAGGCCGTGTATAGAGGTATAGTGCGAAGGTTCCGAAAGCTGGAAACATGCATTGCGTACATCCCTCTCCGTAGTGGAAAGAAGTTGTATGTGGTGTCGCTTTATGCTCCTGAAGCTGTTCAGTCTACTTTTTTTACGTCAGAGCTCGAGACATTGTTTCGATGCCTAAGGTTAGAGTCGGGGGAGAACTTTTTCCTCATGGCCGGAGATCTAAACGCCAAACATAGAGATTGGGAAACCAAACACCTAATCCTAGAGGAAACACTTTCATTGGTGGGGTCAACACAGTGTCGAGTTTCGGCTCGATTTGAAAGCGGCAGATAGTCCATCGTATCCTAGGTGCGGCTCCTATCTGGACCTACTGCTGTTTGACGAACGGTTACATTTGACTGACGTGGACCGACAAACGATAAACTGTCTGCGCACTTTTGTGTATGACAGTGACCATTGCGGACTAAGTGCCAAAGTAACCATTCCCAACGAAATTGCGGAATTGGACGAGTTTGTCCAAACGTACTCTTACAACTACGGTAGGATACGTTGGACTCGCTTCACCCGAGACCTGGCAAGAGCACTCTCCTCAAACTCGCTCTATCCACCGTCTAACAGGAATTTGTCAAACGAGGAGATTGACAGATACCTACGGCGAATGGATGAGATAATTAAACGAACAATGGACAGTACGATACCTCGGTATCGACCGTCCAGTAACAGTTACCGCAATGCAACAATCGACGCGCTACACGAACATAAAAGTAGACTGCTTACAAGACTTAAAAACTTGTATAGACGGTTCGCTGACAGACAAAACGCGGAGGTAAGGTCTTTGAAGTCGTTGATCGCGAACCTCCAGGTACTTATTAAAGCAAATTATAGGCTCTCATGTTTCTCCAGATTAATAAAGTGTTTCGGAGGAACGATGACAACGAACTTCCTTGTCTTAAAATCCCCCGAACGACAAACAACGAACAGTTACTGACAGCAGCAGGAATAGATCCTAGGGACGCTGTTGATGATGACGACTTTTTCGTGATCGAAGATCCGCAGGAGAAAGTGAAGGCTATAGGAGCTGCTTTCCAGGACGTGTACAAGGTGAATCCTAGCATTCGCCCGAATCACGACCTAGAGAATAGAGTCCTGGTTCAAAACTTTTACCTTCGAAGTGACTTATAACACTGGCGAGCAGAGAATACTGGTTTTGCCGGGTTCAATGACGACTTTTTGGCATATAATCCCGTCAGTGAAAGGGTCCAGGCCCCGTTCGTATCGAAGGTAGAACTCCAAAGGATCTTCGAAGCATTGAAAAAGAAGAAATCTGTGGGAATCGATGGAATATCGAACATTGCGCTTCGACATCTTCCTCCAGGAGCGGTGGAAATTTACGCCACTCTGTTCAACAATGCTCTGAATAATGCACATTATCCAGAGCATTGGAAAATAGCTGTGGTACATCCGATCCCCAAAAGGGGAAAGGATAACTCCAATCCGGCAAATCTCCGGTCAATAAGTCTTCTTCCGAATATCAGCAAGGTATTCGAAAAGGTGATCAATAGAGCCTTGACAAAGTGGGTTAAGGACAATCAAATAGTTCCGGATAAACAATTCGGTTTCGAGGCGGGACATGATACGATACATGCCGGGTCTAAACTGATATCAGATATCCAATGGTACAAAAGCAAGAACCAATGCACGGGTGCCTGCCTGATTGACTTGGAGAAGCTTTTGATACGTATGGGTAGAAGGACTTTTACAAGTTGAATAGGTTAGGCATCAGCAAACCTCTTCTATACATGATGCTTAATATGCTCTCCGGTAGAAAGTTTGTCGTTAAACACGGCAATGTGACTTCTACTGGAGTGTTCAATATCAAAAACGGTCTGCAACAGGGAGCGGTCAATTCGCCGATTCTCTTCAATATTTACACGGCTGATCTGATAGGATCTCTTCATTTTGCGATAGCGTATGCCGACGATTTGATCGCGTACAGATCAGGGCCCAAAATCGAGGTCATTGTAGCATTATTGCAGCGTGACTTCGACAAAATTCAGCAATATTGCGACGACTGGAAGTTGAGGATCAATTTCCAGAAGTCGGAAACCATTCTGTTTAGAATGCCGTTGTCTTTGGCCTCTAGGGATACCAAAAAGAACTAGCGAAAGTTTGCTATCGTTGGACAGCACGGGCTTCCACTTGCTAGTAAAAATGTAGTCAGATACCTTGGACTCTGGCTAGACCAATATCTATATCTTAACAAGTGGGAAAGTGCAACAGTGGGTATGCAAAAGCTTCAATCCATCTACGACGGATTGCGAAATACCCGACCATACCAAAAAGAAAACTGCCACGCCTCCAAAAAGTGGGTGGGAGATAAAAATATAACTGTTGAATGCTTTATACTAGGTGGTTGCATACATTTCGGACTAAAACTCCGCCTTTTTAACTAAAAAAAAACACTTTTTTTAACACCACGCCCACAAAAGTGGGGGGAGGCACATACAATATTTACATAAAAGTTAGAAAATGCTAATACCTACAGCTTTTGTTATATAATTTTTTGTCAAATTTCATATATATTTATTAAAAAACAGTCATTTTAAGCTAAATTCTTACACCAACCCACAAAATTTCAGCTCTCTGCCTTAAAATTTAAGGCCTAAAAGTTGTTTACATACGGACGGACGGACATGGCTTAATCGATTCTCCTGTTGGTCCCATTCATTTCTCTAAAAGGTCGTAGGGGTCTACCCTGGGTCGGGTATAACAAACATGTAAATGTTGCTTTATCCACAGCCCGGGGTGCCTTTACCCTAACAAAGAGACTGTTTTATAGCAGCCAACTCGATGCGAGGGTAAAGGTTATCTGCTACATGGCCCTTATTCGGCCTATGCTCGCATATGGTTGTCCCGTGTGGTTCAACATAGGGGCGAGTAGAATGGAAAGGATTCGGGTTTTCGAGAGGGCTTGTCTTCGAGCTTATAAAATAAATAATAAATAGCGCGGCGCAACAGCTCGAGGTGAACCAGGGCCAACTTCTCAACAATGTATTCTGTGTGTGTTAGTTTCTACACATACAAGGGGACCTACAATTTTTTGCCGAATTCGAACGGCACTTTGAAAAGTTTTTCAAGGCAAATGATACTCTCGGAGGGCTTGTCAAACCCTCGCGGAGGTGGGGACCGTGAAAAAGAACAAGTCTTTTTTTTCACGTGACGATGGCAGGTTTCGAACCCAGACCTCCGGCGTAGTAAGCACACAAACTTACCACTACGCCACGGCACCCCACTTCGGGCTTGCCTTCGCTTATATCGAACTCCGGAGTCCGAGTACACAAAGTACTTTTCTAATGAGGTCCTATACAACAGGGCGAATCTGATCAAAGTGGATAATTTCCTCATTAAGCTGACTCGAAGGCAGATTGCAAGAGCAATGACCTCGACGAATAACCTGATCTCAGGGGCTTATTACCCAAATGTACCATGAGAGTGTGCGTCTAAACGGCTTCGTCCCCCCAGAGGCGTTCCTCTATTTCGACCAGCCCCCCAGAGGCGTTCCTCTATTTCGACCAGGCAGGCCTGATCCAGGATAGATCGGCTGTGCCCATAATTTTCCACGTAGCTCGGACAACTGTTGACAGGCGACTCAACTACAACCGAGACGTAGCACGGAGCGCTGAGGAGCGTCTCCAATTCAGTAGGTCGGTATCCTCCCGCGATGTCGAAGATGTCCAAAAACAACACCTGCAATTCTGGTGGCTACAAGAGGGAATTCCCTCGTCGATCGCTTTCGATCCGGGGTAGGGTTTTGGTTCGGCAAAGTCGGTCACCGTTAAGCCTTGGTCGGCTTACATAGTTCTAAGGTGTCTAGGTTAAGGTAGTTTTAAGATTATTATTATTATTATTAGAAAAAAAACAGCACTTGAATATAAATAAAAAAAAAATAAAAAATAAAATAAAAAAAGTGCGCATTTAATTACGCAACTAGTTAAGTTAGGCTAAGTTAGGTTAATTTTTAGTTTTAGTTTTATTTTAATTTTAAGGTAGCCCTAAGTTTTATAGATAAGATAAAAAAACAGTTCTGCCACTTAGTTTTTTCGAAAAAAAAACATTATTCTTAGTTTTAATTTTGTTATTTTACACTTAGTATTTAAAGTAAGTAGTTTAGGTCGAAAGACATAGTTGATAAGCATTAAGTTTAGCTTAGAGTGCCCGCGAAGGGCCAGTTAGTTATGTTAAGATAGTTAAGTTAGTTATGCTATTTTTAAGCATTTTTGTCTAGCATTTAAGAAATAATTAATTGAATTAATAAAAAGCAATGAAAACGTAACGATCCCGCAATCCAACTCGGGGTGCTCCGGTTCGAATCCCGCTGTGGGCGTTCAACAGTTTTTTTATTGAAAATAATTTTTAACGTTTTTTTTTGTAAAGTAATGATTTTCTTTTAAGTTAATTTGGTTTTGAAAGGCAAAGAAAATAACGTACATTAAAAGTAAATGTGGTATTGGTGCATATATCAAGCTATATGTATGTGCTGATAGCTTTGTCATAGCCGTTAGAGTTCTTAAAAGAAAATTTCTTGAAATTGTAAAAGGTGATATAATATCGTTATATTATACCATTACACTTAAAGATATTTTGGGTTGGGGATTCGATTAAGAAGCTAGTTTTAAAAATATTTAATTTTACAAATCGGTAAAGAACATCCAGCACGTAAACAGTTTTCTGTTTCTTTGCTTATTTTGGTTAATTGTTTTAACAGTATTTTTTTCTTGAATTAATAGTAAAGCGTTAATTTTTAATTGCTAATTATTCGTACAATAATACATAATAATAACACAACTCATGTAATTAATTGATTTTATTGTGTTGAAATTAAATTTATTGTTTTTCAAACGAAACCGAAATAAGTCTTTGGATAATGGGATTTGATTAAGAAGGGTGTAAGGGGTTGACGAATTAACGAAGGGAAGAATGTTTACTTAGGGAAGGAAGATGCCATGTTTAGGGGCTACTGAGGCGAGTAAAGTAGCATTTGCAGGGAGGGTAAAGGAAAACATCTCGCGGATACGTAACATCGAGTGTCCAAACAAGCCTAGCATGGTTTTGTCACTCTGCCAAAATATCAAGTTCCCACCCCACCGAAGAGCATCAGTTCCGGAACCAGCATGCCAGCAGGGACCATATGGCAAAGAAAATGGCAGCGTAACACATTCTACGGCTTTTCCCAACTATCGTAAAATCTGTGGGCATTTCAGGTAGCTTGTTGCAGCAATTTTTGTCAAGATTTGTTAGGTTCACCCGAAAAAAAATTTACTGTTACGGTTACTGTTACGGTTAAAGCGTGGCTGTCATTGTGATTTTCTCTTACATAGTGCCACTTACTACGCACTTACAATTGAACGATCGTATTTTTTGGCTAATTCCTCTAACAAATTTTAGTGCCAAATTCCGTAAAATTCGGAACGATTCGATTGAGTGATACCTATTTTACAATAGTTTCATAAATTTTTGTTGTTTTTTCCCAATTTGGGTAAAAGTTGGTAATTTAAATGAAAGAACTTCAACAATATCTTATGCTTCAAGAGTTATGCGCTTAGATAAAGTATTTGAAAATAAGAAATAACAAGTGAGTAAGTGCACGAGTTCATCTGTAACGAACTTTTAAATACCCGACCCTCTTTACCCGTTAACACCAAATTTAAAGTTTTTTTTGTCTGATTCGTATACTGAATGGCAATTATTCGTATTGGCCACGACCAATACGAATACGCGAACTTCGGTATACTCATTGACCTACTAATTTAAAAAAGTGTTTACGCCCTCAAACCCCTGTGCATAACAAGAACAAAAACAATCGAACAATAATTCATTCTCTGTCACTAAACTCAGTTACATTAAATTCAGTGACCCACTAATTCATAAATTTTGCCTGCTCAGCATTCTCTGTCGTGACTTCATTCCCAAACCGTCCCACTATAGCCAACGTGCCCCATATTCAAATCATGCCCTGTGAAATTGCTAAATACTCAATCAATGACAGCAATGCTGACTGGATTGCATGTTAAGGTATTTGTGCGAA
Source organism: Neoascia interrupta (assembly GCA_947623515.1). Lineage (NCBI taxonomy): Eukaryota > Metazoa > Arthropoda > Insecta > Diptera > Syrphidae > Neoascia > Neoascia interrupta. Next base: position 107,293,408 of record OX392462.1, read on the forward strand.
ATCTTTCCATGCTGTCTGTGTTGGACTAAGCAAAAGAAACTCCGTCTTCATCAAGGAAATTTATAACAACCTTTTCTTCTTTTGCGACGAATGCAAAGACGAGTCGGTATCTCACGTGCTCTTAGCAGTTAAATGCCCAAGTGACTCAAATGAATCACTCCACAAGAGTCTACGTACAAAGATTACCATCAAGCTTAAAAGTCTGGAAAGCAGTATTAGATGTGTAGATGATTCAGCCCCATCGGTTCTGGCCTCTACTGACCATCTCAAATCCAGACTTGCTATTATCGAAAAGCAAATCGGTAGTCTTTTCGAACTGGATAACATTAGGTCACGTAGTGAAGAAACCTCCCTGTGTCATATCGAAAAAGTGATGAGTGATCTGAAAGCTAAAACTTTCGCGCAAACAAAAGCTCTTGAAAAATTGGATGAATCGCTTGTCTCCATGCGCGAGGACTTGAATATTCACTTTCAATCCTCCACTAACAATCAAATACCTCACGCCCCAACTAACCCAATACTCGAACGTATTTTGGATAAAATCAACGATCTTGGCGTCCAAATAACAGCGACGCAATCAAAGCGACGCAATCAAATTTCGGCGATATTGAATGTTCTGTCGAAACAATGTGCTGCAAAATTGAAGACATATCCAATAAATCACAGCATGACCCGAATGTCCAGCATAACACCTTAATTCTGGGTGCCAAACCACTGGATACGGGTGCCGATCTTTGTCACCGTCCTCAACAGTGATTCAACCACCCACGTCAAATCAATTCTAGCCCCAATTCTAGCTAGGCTGGAGCCCCGTCCCTTTTGGTCGAACTTTTGGATTCCAATGCCGACCCTCGACCTTGCCCTCAACGCACGGTGCAACAACCTAACTCTCCTCCTGTCGTTTCATCAGTCGAACCCATTGAGGCGGTAATTTCTTCTCCACCCGTTGCCACACCTCCTCAAACGATAAAAAAATTCGGCACCACATAGACTCTTTCAGAGTGACAGCACAGATTGGAGAGTATGAGGAAGAGAAACCAGCTAACCACCACCTTCTTCATCAAAGGCGCTCCCCACTACGCCGATGTCTCCTGGATAATGGAGTTTTTTAATAAAAGATTCGGTATCGCCATCAACCATTGCACAATGTTTTTACCACTCAGCCATAAAACTAAGCGCAGTTTTAAATGTGACCTTTCAACTCGATATGAATGGCTCTTCATCAACCCTACAAGCAAAAACCTAAGAATGCAATCAACCTAAGGCTTATCTTAAGAAACTAAAAAATAATAAGTCGAACATACCCAACACGAACTCCCCTCTCAAGTCCGATACCAACTGGTCTCTCAAAACTTACATGTTCCCTTATTTTACACCTCCGTCTTATATCTCTTCTAACCTTCTTCTTTTTCCCTATCCCCCGAAACTAATCCTTCAGATCACTCCTCTCAATCCTCTTCTTTTTCTTCTTCCCCTGCTGCAGTTAGCCCACCGAAGCCCACCCAAAAACGCGTTTCATTTAACTTCTTTCCCTCCCTTATCCTCCTCTCAGAACAAACCAGCTCCTGCAGCTTCCGCTCCACCCACCAGCAATTTTCCTAATTTCAACCGCACATCCGGAGCTAAGTAACCTAATTTCGTTCATTCTCATACCCTGTACCCCAATCGATACTCTTCAACTGGCGTTAACTTTATTGATCCCCTCTTGCCCCCAGCAGTTAAACTTACTGAGCAAACCCTAGATGCCATCGATGCCACGGAATGTCGTTATGCGCTATCCAGACTTAGAAATAAAAAGGTTTATGAAAATATACGTCTATTTCATGCATACCTGCACGACAAACCTGACTCTGTTTGCTTTGAGGGTAAAACCAAAACGTTCGTAATGTTCATCCGGCAGGAAGGCCTTCCCATAAAAATGAATAGCTTGAAGAAAACATACATCAGGTTCCACGAGATGTTCAATATGTCCTCCCAATCGGTTGCTGCTGATCTCAATGCTTTTGCTAGCTGCGTATATTTTAAAAGGATAGCTCATCTGCAACGGAGCCGCAATAACCACAATAAATTTTTTCGTTCCTAACTCGCCTCAAGTTCCTATATCCAAGTCGTCTGTTTCTCTTCCCAAATGTCTTCCGCTCACTTTTTACTACCAGAATTTAAGAGGTTTGCGCTCAAAAACACGCTGTTTTGTGCCAATCTCATGTTCTCCCTTTCTACATTTATGCTCGGACTGAAACCAATTTAGTCCCCAACATACAGAGCCTAGAGTTATTCCCTCCTCCTTTCAATGTTTTTCGAGATGATGAACTTAGAAAACCTACAGATAACCCCCCAGCTCGGGGTGTTCTTCTTGCCACACATAATGACCTCAACTCTGCCCTTATCGCTTTTTCTTCTTCCCCCGGTATTGACTTCGTCTCAATTAAAATCACTCTCCCCCACCGATCACTTTACGTTTTGTGCTGCTACATTCTACCGGCCCAACTTATTGAATCCTACCAACTTGCCATTGATGCGATCGATCAATTAATCAGCAAATCGGACTCCCTCGACGACATTCTTATATTTGGTGATTTCAACCTTCCCAATTGCACTGGGCTCCATCCGGTGAAGAGTCCTTTTTCACCGCTTCAAATGCCAACTCTGCTAAGGAACGTCTCTTCATAGATCATCTCACTGATTCAAGCCTATTCGAAGTTAGCTGCATAACTAATTGCATGGTTAGACAATTAGACCTTATATTTTGCACTGATCAACTTAACTCATCCGTCACGGCATGCCCTATCTCCCTGTCCTCTATTGATAATCTTCACCTTCCTCTTCTTCTTTCATTTTTCATTAACTCCCAACCCCAATCCATTTCTTCAATTTCGCCTATAGCTTCTTCTTTCGGCTTCCATAGAGCAAATTTCCGCCTAATCAACGCTCATCTGAGCAGGGCTTCTTTTGATTTTTCGCACTTGTCTTTAACGAAGAATTTTCGCCTGCCCGGATGGTCTTCCTGCAAGTTTTCTTAAAAAATGCTCTTCCAATCTTTCTCTCGCTCTTTCGCAACTTTTCCGTCTATTTCTTACTCAAGGAGAATTTCCTGAAATTTGGAAAACCTCTTACATCACTCCGACTTACAAAAAGGGCTCGAAAACTGAAGTGACAAACTACCGTCCTATCGCCAAACTCTCCCACATACCCAAGATATTCGAAAGTATTTTATACGACACATTAAGTTTTCAATGCAAGTCACTTATCTCCCCTAACCAACATGGCTTTTTGAAAGGTAGATCCACCACGACTAACCTCGTGGAGTTTGCGTCTTTCGCTCTCTCAACTTTAGAGACCGGCAAAGAAGTGGACGCTATTGCTACTGATTTGATAAAATTTCTCATAATCTGATCCTTTTTAAACTATCTGCCCTTGGTTTCGAGCCCATATTGCTAAAATGGATTTCTTCATACCTGAAAGAGCGTTTTTACTGTGTCCGCTTTAGATCCGTTCTATTTGATCTTTTCTTGGCCTCCTCTGACCTCTTCTCTTCATTCTTACCATTAACGACGTTGAAAGAGTTATAAAGTACTCTTCTCTCTCTCTATGCGGACGATACCAAAATTTTTAAATCCATCTCCTCACTTCACGACTACTGTCTTCTTCAAAAACCTTGACAGTTTTTCATATTGGTGCTCCAAAAATTTTTTAGAGCTCAATGTCTCCAAATGCCTATCAATAACATTTTCTCGTAGAAAAAAAACTTGCCCTCCCCGTCCTTATCTACTCCATGGCCAGCCTATATCCGTTGTTCAATTTCCTCGGGAATTTGGAATTTTGCTCAACACAGAACTTAACTTCCGCTCCCATATCCCCATACCCATATCTGATCCCTACGTAACTAGATCCCTTTACATTACCTTCGTTCGCCCCCTCCTCGAATACGCCAGTCAAGTTTGGTCCCCCCATCATAAAGTACATGTGACAAGGATTGAAAACATTCACCGTCGTTTTTTTCGGTTCGCTCTTCGAGGTCTCGCTTGGAACGAGCCTCTCATCTTGCCTCCTTATCGCGACCGTCTCAAACTTATCAACCTGAATTCCCTTGAATGTTGCTGAAATTCTTCTCGTTCATCGTCTGCTCTCAGGCTCCATCGACTGCGCATCACTCCATAACTTAATTTTACTTACCCTCGTAATTTACGGTGCCCACGCCTCTTCTATATTCCTAACCACCGTACTTCATATGGCTCCAATGAACCTGTCTCCCGTATGTTGCGGAAGGTTAACTCGAACCATATCTTCTTCGATTTTAACCGCAACACTCCTAGCCTCAAAGTGATTCTTCTTTACCCTTCCTCCCAGCTTTTAAGCGTTAGTATTTAAGTTAGTCTTAGCTTGAATTAAGCCGAATAAAGGGGGCTTTAGCCCCCTCCAAAATCAAATCGTGGTACATAACCTAATAACAGCTCATATGGAGATTTTTTTGTCGTTGCATTTACGCTGGAATTTATCCCCATCTGGGTTCGCTTCAAAGATCAATGGATATAAGTATTGTCTATTGTACCTTTCAGCCTGACCATTGGCTCTTGAAGTGGCTGTTGCGTTTAGAACTCTTTTAATGGCATTTTCTAAGCAATACTGAGTAAACTTCTTGCTTGTAAAACAAGTTCCGTGATCGCAAACGATTCTTCTAGGTGCTCCGGAAATCTCAAAAATCCTATTAAAAGCTTTAATGACCGGTTTTACTTTTGTATTTTGAACAGGCACCAAAAACGCAAATTTTGTAAAACCATCTATGATTAACAATAAATGAGTGTGTCGTATGAGTACTTTTAACAAAAGGACCTAAATGGTGGCGTGCAGGGTATCAAACGGCTTATCCCCTTTTTCGATAGGATGTAATTCCCCACTCGGTTTGCCTGAAGGTATTTTGTTATACATGCACGCCAAACAGTATGCTACATAACGCTTAATATATTTTCTCATTGATGAGAACCAAAACTTTCGTCGGACCATTTCGAGTGTTTTGAGTTGACAGGCTAGAATCCAGTCGTCTGATGTTATATTGACTATCATTTGTTAAAGCTCCTCGTTAGCATCAGCGATCGCATTCCTACTGAGAGCATCCACATGTGCCATTTTACTTCCAGCCCTATATTTAACAGTAAAACTTTTGGGTAGATAGCCACCATCGGCCTATACGTGGCACAAGGTCTTTTTTTCTAAATGCTTTTCTCAGCGCATTGGAATCGGTGATTACTTTAAAATTCAATCCTGGCAGGTAAACACGATATTGTTTAAGGGAGCAAACGGCTCTAGCGTTTCTAGTTCATGTGAGTGAAATCGTTGTTTGTCTGGGGTAGTCGTACGACTGAAATAAGCAACCGGTTTGTGGTGACCATCGGCTTGCTTTTGCAATAACATACCGCCTATTCCCATCTTAGAAGCATCAGTATGTAATTCGGTAGTAGCTTTATGATCATATAAAGCCAGAACTGAACGGTTGGCTAAATGTTCTTTCATCATGTCGAATGCTTTCTGCTGTTCTACATTCCAGACAAACGGTGTATTATAAGTTTTAAGGCTTCCGCGATGTTAATTGACATGACAAGAAACTTTTCGGATTAACCGCGTTAATAACTATTTTTAATGAGTACAATACTAGACTCACCCCGAACGTTTCGCTCAAGTTGCATTGAGCGTGGTCACCGGGAAACTGCTATGAAAGTGTTATCGCTGAGATCGGCTGCGTAGATAGTAGCGGTGCGTAGACGGTTCTGACTCATCTTGTTGTTGTAGTTGGGATGAAGGTGGTTGAGAGCAAACTTTACAAACTACATCATCGGGTGTTTCTAGGACGATTGGGAGTGGGCGTGTGATGTTGATCACGGGATCCCATGTACGCGAAAGTTTAAAACTATCACCACGATTGGTTGGTAACGTTTTATTTCAATCGCTTCAAACAGGAAGTTCTCGATGTTGTCCGTGATCTTATCCCAGATTTCGGCATTAACAAAAAATACCTGCCACTCTAAGAGTTTTGCTTAACATCAGGATATTTTTGCTACAACAAGCAGTTCTATCTACAAGTAGATGGTGTTGTTATGGGTCTACCCCTAGCCCCTCTTATGGCAGACTTGTGAAGCAAAAGCCCAAAGAAACTTCGAAAATAAGATAAAAATCTGGCTGAGGTATGTGGATGACACTTTCTGTATATTAAATATCTCCACCATCACGAGTTTCCTAGAACATCTTAACTCGCAACATCCAAAAATCAAGTTTACGATGGAAAAAGAAAAGGACAATTCAATCGCGTTTTTGGATGTGAGAGTTTTAAGGAAACCCGACGGGACTTTGGGACACACAGTTGTCGAAAAGATTACTTTCTCCTTCAAACGCCGGCCGTTTATGCAGTCCCCTGTAGCTGTGGTTCGTCTTATGTAGGGCAAACCAGAAAGAGTATTGCAACCCGTTTGAAAGAACACATCAGTGCAGTGACTAAAAAACAACGGGAAAAATCTGCAATATGCGAGCATATCTTGGATAATTCAGATGAACACCACTGGATCCATTTTGATCAAGCCAAGATCTTAGCTCGTGAAAATCATTACATCCCTCGATTGGTCCGCGAAGCGATTGAAATAAAACGCCACCAAAACTTCAATCGTGATGATAGTATGCTTTCGCGTACATGGAACATCACACGCCCACTCCCAATCGTCCTAGAAACATCCAGTGATGTAGTTAGTACAGTTTGCTCTCAACCACTCAACCACCTTCATCCCAACTACAACAATAAGATGAGTCAGAACCGTCTACGCACCGCTACAATCTACGCAGCCGATCTCATCGATAACACTTTCATAGCAGTTTCCCGGTGACCACGCTCAATGCAACTTGAGCGAAACGTTCGGGGTGAGTCTAGTATTGTACTCATTAAAAATAGTTATTAACGCGGTTAATCCGAAAAGTTTCTTGTCAAACGGGGTATTGTTTTTCAATAAAGAAGTTAATGGGCTCGCTTTTAAGGCAAAGTTTCGTATGAAACGACGAAAGTAGCTAGCCAGCCCCAGAAATTGTCGCATTTGATGCACATTGCTTGGTTTTGGGAATTCTACCACGGCGTTTTAAGATTAAGGCTAGTGGCATCTGTTTTGCGAATAGTCATTGCACAACAACCCGTATCGATGTAGCCTTTTAGTAATACACCGTTTACAACGCAATCTGTAAAATAACACTCACTTGTTTTTTTATTTCCCGTGACATTAAGTGAGTTTTTACTACTCCGCAGGCACATATCTGTAGTATGTCCAAGGCGATTACATTTTTCGCATTCGATTCGCGGCCTTAAACACTGTACATATGTGACCATGTTGCCCACAATTAAAACAAGTCATTTAAACCTTATCTTTCCGACTATGCACGTTTCGATCATCTTTTGGCGGGTAAACTTCACGACGCATTCCGGCATCCCGGCGTTCCGGTTTTTCATCTATCACTGAGGATAGATACTCGCTACAGAGTTCCTCTGGCGTATCATACAGTCCCGCTCTAGCGTTGTTTTTTTGAGTCGCACTACCGAGATCGGTAGTGCGACTGAGATATCTTACAGGCACGTATATAATTCATTTAAACAAAATAGTATTCTGTTATACTTTCACTCGGCTATTTAACTCCATTAACAAGCTTCCTATGAGATGACTTTGTCTCAAACAAAGTCATGGGTATACGGAAAGGACTTTAAAATAAACACCTTCCATTCATCCCACGTCAAAGCGTACGAATTCAAACTATATTACCATTCCTTTGCTAGCCCGGCCAGCCTACTCTGGATTTGATAAATTGTCGTTTTTTCGTCCCAGGCATTAACATCGGAGAGCTGGTCTATTTTTTGCAGCCATTGCTCAGCACTCATATTAATATTTCCCGGACTAAACTCAATATATATTTTACCGCCGTGCCGCCCGTATCACGATTTGAACTCGTCGAACGAGTATTCGATCGCACTAATCGTTCCACCATCAACTCCGGGCTAAGCATTCGCTCGTCTGTCGGGGATGTTTTTTTTTTTTTCGCTTTTTTTATCTCGGTCGGGACTGGGAGATTTATCGTGTCTTTGGTCTCTTATGCTTCCCCAATATGGGTTTTTAATCCCACCGCTGCATTAAAAACTATTTATATTAAACTGTATTATTTTTTAAACTCCTCAATAAAGTTCACAGACAATTTCCGTTAAAGAAGAAAAAGATTTATTTATTCAAAAAGTAACCGCACAATTACACCAGTAACTCCCGTCTACTGGTGGAATTGTGCGGTCCCAAATAGTCTCGTCGCCGATGTTGAATCTCCTCTTTATTTGTCAAAGTCAGCTGCGCATGCGAAGTTCTCTTACGGACGAGGTTGAGACGAGGTTGGGTAGTGCTGTGAAGAGGCCTTTCTTATAATGGGGAACGTGATACTCTTGCACTAATTGTGTTGGAATCATAAGATAATACGTTAAAAGCGAATATTAATACTTTAAAAAACAGTATTTTCCCAAAAACGCCCCTTAAAAGTGGGCGGACCTCAATGCTTTGTGTGCAACAAACTTAGCAAATGGTAATAGCTTTAATATTTGTCATACATTTTTTTCGATTTAGAATGAATTTCCCGAGAAATCAGGTTTTCAAAGATTTAAGATGTTAAAAGTGGGCATGGTCGGCGGTACAATTTTTATTTAATTAAAGACTTCTGGCCGATATTACTCTCCACCAAAATTTGAGTTCATATGTTTTGTCTATCAAGAGCCATTTACATTTTATTCCAAAAGGCATTTTGAAATAAAATTTAAATTTAATGTTGTCTGACATTCAAGTCAATTTTGGGCATGGCTGTGGGCAGATCTTCTCAATTTTCATACTTTGTCTGTATAAAATGGGGTCATGGGTATGTAAACAAAACCATCGCAGCCGAATGACCCACATAAGCACGCCACCAATGCTGACCAAGTACAATGGACAACGACCAGCAGCGGCAACACTGCAGTTAATTATTAAGAAATTAATGTGTCGAATATAGGAATAAAATAAATGAATGTAGAACGTAAGGACCCAATAATGTAGGTATGTATGTAGCTATAAACTAGCGTTAGCATTATAGGATTAAGTTATATTGTACACTTAGCCAATTACGTAGAGATAAGTCATTAACATAAAAATAGGTTAAGAAATTGTTTATGTAGGAAATAAGTTAGGTATGAAATTGTTTAGGTAAGCAATAAGCTAGGCTTAAGAAATTGTATAAATAGCCATAAGGTGGAAATAACAAATGGGTTGAAATATCGAAACCAAGGAGGCGTCATCATTTTACATTAACCCTTTTCTTCCATAACACAGAACTATCCCAAGGATTTTTCTGAACAAATCAACATATCATTATATTGTGCAACTATCCCAAGGATTTTTGCAAAGGAATTCCTAATACCAAAACAACATTGGTCCTTCGAGCCGGATCCTGCGCCTGGAGCAAGGGTAACAAATCCACACTACGCCACCATCAAGCCCATAGAGCAGAGGTGCTACGATGCATTCTCACTCAGCTACGAGCGAAATAAAAAAAAAATCCAGCGTGCTACGAAAGCACAGTGCGACAGCATTCTCTTCGCAACATGGTAGAACCGTCAGTCGAAACTTTGCAAAAACTGAAGTTGGACAACATTAAACGGATCAAGGCCAATTATGGGAAGTATCCGAAAGATCGCCACAACTTCCAATACTTTGAGGTCCGCCTGGAAAAATTAAATAAGACGTGGAGCAGTTGTGAGGAACTACACCTAAAGGCTTACAATCTCAAGCTCCACAACGACAGGTTAATCAAGGACTACCAGGCGGAATGCAATGAAATAGAATAAATCGCCATGAATCTTCTAACGACGTTCAAGGCAACGACGAATCTGTATAAGACGTAGCAACGCGCAGCAGTCCAAAGCAACCAGCCTCTAAAAACGAGTGGAAATGAAGAGGTTCTACATCTCGACCGATTGAAAATGCCCTTGTTTGAAGGAGACTATCTTAAGTGGATTACGTTTCATGACATGTTGAAGACACTTGTTTATGAAAATAAGCAGATACCTGACATGCAAAAGATGAGATACTCATTACCTCGACTGGGGGAGAAGCGCGACGCTTTATCGAAAATCTAGAAGAAACAGGCAACAATTGCGGAAAGGCATGGAAATTATTGTTTAACCGTTACAATAACAAGAGGGCACTGCTTTCATCACATCCTCAAGCGTTTGTCAACTTATCGATTCCGAAATATTAATCGGCAAATAACTACAAGAAGCTATTAGATACGACCAATGAGACTCCCATTGGAATATCGGCCCTGGACATCGACACAAAATTATGGGATGCAATAATCGTGTATATGGATTCCAAATCCACAAACTGGGTTTGGATAAAATCCACAAACTGGATTTGGAAGCCAGGAAGGAGTGAGAACTCTTATGGGGAAACAAGCAAGAATTGCCGACCTGGAGCGAGTTTGCTGAGTTTATTTCCAACAAATTTTCACCATTAAAAGCGATCTCTGCTGAAATAACGCGGAAGCCGCATAAGACAAGCTTGGTTACGCATTCCGAAATCAAGTGCAAGGTTTGCAAGGGCTAACACTGGACTTCTAAGTGCGGCAAACTTCTACAAACAAATCTGCAAACTCGGCGAGATATCATCAAGGCGAACAAGCTGTGTTTTAACTGCCTCGGTGACCATAAAGTCTACGACTGCAAGAGCAAGTCAGCCTGTAGACAGTGCTCAAAAAGACACCACTCCATGCTTCACGTCAACCACAGCGAAGTCCAACAAAAGACGACAAATGAAAGCAGAAATACGAAAAGCCTTAACACTCAAGTTTCCAATGCCCGAAGCGAAATCCTGTTAGCAACGGCACTCATCAACGTGAAGAATATCCATGGACAGTATACACAGGTACGCGCTATTGTCGACCAAGGATCGCAGAATTTCTTTGTCACGGAGAATTGCGCACAGTTATTGGGTAACACTAATAGAAGGAGTGGAGGACAGATCCCATTATTAATCAAAGAAAAATGGTCAAATAAGGAGATACAGACCAAAGCCCTGATTCTCGGACGAATCACTCACTGTCTTTCTTCAACAACCATAACATCACAGGTGAATGTGGCACTCAATGCCTCCGAATTGGCAGATCCAGAGTTTCGCATCCAGTCTAAGATTGACATCGTTCTAGGAGCAGACATCTACGGCGAAATCTTGATGGATGGCTTGCAACAAGGCACTCCAATAGAAAACCAAACTGGGTTGGATATTATCAGGGTCAGTTTCGGAAAAAGAGCCAGTAACCACCGCAGTCAGCATGAACAGCACAGCCGACCTTGACCGCGATCTCAGAATGTTCTGGGAGCAGGAAGAAGTGGAAAAAAAGAAGTTCAGCTCTAAGGAAGAACAAGAAGCCGAGATCCACTATCTTGCAAATATAAAAAGGTTGAAAGATGGCAGATACCACATCCGACTACCGTGGAAAGAAAATCCTCAGATCGGTTTGGGTCAATCGAAAAAGGTAGTGATTGCAAAATATATCTCGAACGAGAAGAGGCTTCTTGCGAACCCAGATCTATATACGGAGTATAAAAAGTGCATTGAAGAGTACCTACGTCTCGGGCATGTGGAAGAAGTAGCCGCAAGTAAAATAAACAAACCATGCTATTTCCTGCCACACCACGCTGTAATAAAGGAAGACAGCACTATCACCAAGGTCCAAGTTGTGTTTAATGCTTCAGCTCCAACGTCGTCCGGAAAGTCCCTCAATGATTTACTTATGGTGGGACCAACAATTCAAGATTCGCTCACCGAATTGCTGCTACTATGGAGAACCTACACAGTCGTTATCACCGCTGAAATCGAGAAAATGTATTGGCAAATCACGGTAGACAAGGAAGACACCGATTTTCAACGAATACTATGGCGACCGAGCAAAACAGACATCATACGAAGATATCGCTTGAAAACGTTGACGTTTGGGATATCCAACACCCCTTATCAAGTAATTCGTACCCTGAAACAACTTGCGACGGATGAAGGCAAAGAATTTCCATCGATTTTTTTTACGATAGCAGAAGCTAAAGAGCTATACGTCGCACTTTCACAGCTCTTGGACAAAGGAGGCTTCAACCTAGGACAGGCGTATACGTTCGACGAGGATGAAGAAAACACCACCAAGACGCTAGCGCTTCAATGGATGCTTCACGAAGATCAGTTCGTCTTTACCGCGAACCAGTTCGAAGCCCATGATCGAGAAGTTACAAAAAGCTTCGTGGGCTCGTTCATTGCGAAACTTTTCGATCCGTTAAGATGGCTGCAGCCAGTTATAGTTCGAAATAAGATATTTATGCTACGGTTGTGGTTGAGAAAACTCAATTGGACACAGTAGCTACCACCAGAGCTAAAACAGGAGTGGATGACCTATGCTAACGAGCTGAACGGATGTGAAGCACATACGGCTGCCACGATGGGTAGAAACCACATCAAAGGACACCTATGAATTACATGGATTTTGCGACGCATCCCAGCTTGCAAAGGCAGCACTCGTGTACATGGTATTCCGAACACTAGGACGAACACCTACCGCCAGGCTTCTTGGGTCAAAAACAAAGGTAGCACCCATAACAGTTCAAACCATACTACGATTGGAGCTCTTAGTTGAATTAATGGATCGAGTAAAATCAGCGCTGAAAACGCCATCTACGAGTCAAATATAACGGGTGATTTTTTAAGAGGTTGAGAACTTTTTAAAAAAAAAACAAAAAATTCGAAAAAATTAATGAAATATTTATTTGAATCGATAGTTTGAACCTTGCAATTTAATGTTTAAAGATAATTTCATGCAAATGTTGACCGCGGCTGCGTCTCAGGTAGCCCATCCGCTGAGTCCAATTTTGGCATACTCTTTCACACATATCGGCCGGTATCTCACGAATGAATGCATGGATGTTGGCTTCCAGTGCGTCAATCGAAGCGGGCTTGTCCCTATAGACATTAGCCTTGACATACCCCCACAAAAAATAATCTAATGGTGTCAAATCGCAAACGTGAAATCGAATCGTGAATCGAAACGTGAAATTAACTGTTCACCAAACTCGCCTCGCAATTGCGCCATTGTTTCGGAAGCAGCGCGCGATGAACATTTCGAACCGAGCACGAATTTTGATAGTAAAATTCAATTATTCGCAAGCGTTGTTCATTTGTAAGACGATCCATGGCTAAATTGCAAACCAAACTGAAGCTGTTTGACAGTGACACAAGGTACTAAACACACGTCAGCTGTCAAAACCAGTGTTGCCAAAACCAAACCAGCTAAAAAATCACCCTTTACTACTGGACCGACTCTACCATTGTGCTTACGTGGCTTAGCGATCATCCAGCAAGATGGAATACCTATGTAGCTAATAGAGTAAGCCAAATCCACGAGCACAGTAACTGTAAACAATGCTACTACATATCTACACACGACAATCCTGCTGACTCTGCAACGAGAGGGCTTTCTCCACATGCTTTGAAAGACTACGACCTATGGTGGAATGAGCCCCAAATTATTTTGCGTTATTATTTTTCAAACACACACAACGGTGACGGATCTGGAGAGGAAAAGCACAGCCCATTTATCCGTAGCCAGCAGTGGCGTGGGGTGGATAATTTTAAATGGTAAGTCGAAAGAAAAATTAGAGGGAGGGTAACAATCCGCTCAGGCGAATCGTTGGATACCGCATCCCAATTGACCACTGTCAACTTCCGAATTGCGTCATAAATCTTGGTTGTTAAATTTTAATTTCTTCTTACCTTAATTGTACTTATAATTTGTCAGTTAAGAATCTCCTTCATTAAAAAAGGGGCGTGGCATCAACCCCTATTCAATAACATCGGTTTTCTGTTCATGTTTTTAATCAGAAGTGAGATACATTTGCTGATTGCATTTTTATATTAAAAATTTGGTTTATATTTAAAAACGCCCCCGAAAGTGGGCGCAACAAAAATTTATTCATTTCAACTGCTATCTGACGCACATATCTAAACATTTTATAGTGCAAGTTTTCTGGATTTAAAGCAAATATATCGAATAAAAACCGTTTATTAAAATGCAAATTAAAAATGACCACGCCCACATGGGGGCGGTTTCCCCTTTGTTTTTAAATACCAATTTCAATACCCTCAAGCGTGGATATCGCATACCTACTTACAGCATCCTACGACAACTTTGATTTTTCATGCTATTAAGCATGGATATTAAGTGGGTGGATTTCAAAAATGTTTAAATGTTTAATGACCTAAAAAGAACAGATTTTAAATTTCAAGTTCCTAGCTCCAAATTTAAGGCAAAAACTGCCGACACACGGACGGACGGATGGACATGGTAAATTCGATTTACAATTCGGTGTCGATCATATGCTCTTTTAGTATTGGGGGCTTACGGTGATTATTTCTCTTTGTTACAAGCTTTGAATCAAACTTAATATACCTCCTTTCCTATGGGATGGGGTACAAAAAAGGCAACCTTAAATGTATAAAATAAGACACTACATAAATTCACTTTAGATTGAGCACCGCTTGCGCAAAGTGCTTGTTAACTGAAACACTTTTGTTAACATGTTTAAACCTACATAATGCCTAAACAATGCTGAAAAATTAAATCTCAAGCAACAACTAAAAAGCTATCGGTACAGCGACATAACATCATGCACATAAAATTTACCAAATAAGTTGGTGAAAAGCGCGTTATTAACATTTTTTTTATGTTAAACTAATTTTTTCAGATAACCACCACAAGCTTCCCCGCTCGATACCTGATGTGATATGTTGATACATCAACTAAGCGCGAGTCGTACGTCGCGTCGTACACGTACTTACAAAATTCACCAAATAACACGAAGAAAAGCGTATTGTCGTATGCTTTTTCAATAACAACCTTCCCCTAACTTCCTCATTCAATACACCAGATACATACACATATCCAATACGTCACCCAACGAGATTCACCTTTCATATATAATTCACCAAATAAGTCGAAGAAAAGCGGGTTATTTTTTTGCATAAGAAAGCATGTATTAGACAGAGAGGTGTCAAACACAGTGAATAATTAGGACAGAAAAAGGAAAGAGAACAAAGTTATTCTAAGAAGGGAGGAATTTTACAACCCAAAATATTTCGAGTTATTTTGTTGCTATCGCCTTGTATTTCTCAATGGAGTGTGGGGAGTTGGAGAATAGATGGACATTGATGGTTGATTTTAAAAATGGGTACGTATTAGGTGGCAGTAGAACGATTGTAAGCATTTAATAGTAAATGCTTATATACAATTGTGTAACGACATGCAGTGATTTATTCATATACATGTTCAGATTCATTCAAATTCAGATTCATGGCTAGGAATTTGGTGTTATCCGTGTTATATTGTTTAAATTTAAATTTTAAAAGGATAACCCGATGTGAATCGAGTTATAAGGACGCCCCACCACTGGTAGCCAGCGATGCCTCAATAATCGAGCGATTTTTAAATTACTCAACACTAGCACGAGCAGTAGCGTATTGCAAAAGAATGCTGCCACGGCATGGCTACAAGAGAAGCCCCATGACCTATCTTACGATGGAGGAAATACAGCGGGCGAAAACCATTTGCATCAAAATCTCGCAGGAGAAGTCATTCTCACAGGAAAGGCAATCACTATTAGCAGGAAAACCCATCCACAAGAGACCTAGGGTACGACAATTGAGTCCTTATCTTGACACTGAAGGCGTTCGTATCAAGATAAGGACTCAATTGTGTCTAGGAGGAAGGATTGAGAAGGCAGACTTAAGTCAAGCAGAGAGGCGTCCGATCATAATAAGTAATGAATGCCATCTGGCAAAATTGCTAGTGCTGCTTTTTCATCGGAAAACACTTCATGGTTCGCAACAACTCACACTCAACACGATCCAAAAAGAGTTTTGAATATTGTATGCAAACCGACTTACAACGACATGTACCCATAAGTGCATCACTTGCTTTAAATCCATTGCGAAACCAAACCAGCAGCTAATGGGAGGCCTTCCAGTTCGACGTGTAACTCTAAATCGACCGTTTTGGGCCACCGGGTTGGACTTCTCTGGACCGATCAAAATAAAATGGTCTAGCGGTCTTTAGTAGTGCAAAAACTGCAAAAGCATACATAGCTGTTTTCATATTTTTGGCCACTGTAGCCACTGACCCCTGGCGCCAATAAGCAGTGATGTCAATGATGTCCAACCGCTGACACCGGGACATTTTCTTGATGGTAATTCAATGTGGGGTGCCGTGGCGTAGTGGTTAGTGTGTGTGCTTACTACGCCGGAGGTCTGGGTTCGAATCCTGCCATCGTCACCTGAAAAAAAAAAAGACTTGCTCTTTTTCACGGCCCCCACCTCCGCGAGGGTCTGACAAGCCCTCCGAGAGTATCATTTGTCTTGAAAAACTTCTCAAAGTGCCGTTCGGATTCGGCCAAAAATTGTAGGTCCCCTTGTATGTAAAGAAATTAACACACCAGCATACATTGTTGAGAAGTTGGCCCTGGTTCACCTCGAGCTGTTGCGCCACTATATTATTATAATTCAATGTTCGCCGTACTCGATGATGTTCCAGACAACGTGAAGCTTATCAAACGATGGCAGTTGACACAGAGACTCGCATCCGAATTTTGGAACAGATGGAAATCCGAATATTTGACAAGGCTGCGAAAGAGACCGAAGTGGCTAGCGTCCAAGGGAAACCTTCAACCTGGACAGCTTGTTCTCGTCAAACATCAGACGCCACAAGCAAAATGGCCGCTTGCACGAATTTTGGGTGTACACCGAGGAGACGATGGACTTGTTCGAGTAGCAACCATTAAAATGAACGGTATTACTACAAAACGACCGGTTTTTGAGGATACGGGAACGAAGGGGTATCATAGGAACACTTCTTACCTCAGTGTTTGGAGTCAACGAAGAAGTATACCACGATATCGATAACTTATCATCAAACCAGCAGAACATTTTGAAGACAGTTTGACACCAGGGAAAACTCATGCTAAGGGCATCAAAGAAACTTAACGATACAAACAGTAGAATCGAAGCCCAATTACAAAAGTTCAATAAACAGCTAAATGAGTCAAGCGAGAAAATGAATCAATTCCGCAGCAGGATGGATTTTAAATGCTGATAATAATGGTATACAGATAAGGTATTTCAGTATAGACCACCAAGCAAAAAAATACTAGGAAGAAGTTTCAGATAATTACAACTGCTTGTGGGAAATCGTATTTAAGAAGACGAATAGCTGGAGCTGTCCACACATAATCGACTTGACCAGCGTCATCATCATCATCACTTTCGAAATGCCGCTTATCCTTCAAAAGGGTCGCGGAGAGAGGGTGGTTAAATGGTCCTTCCATCTTTCTCGATCCTCCGCCACCAACTCAAGAGACTCCGGCACAATCCCCAGGCGGGACTCAGAGAGGTTCTTTACCTGATCCCACCACCTGTTACTTGGCCTACCAGGGGGGCGACGCGCTCGCATCTCGGCTAGCATGACCTGTCTAGGAAGTCTGTCAGGGGGCATGCGAACAACGTGTCCAAACCATCGAAGAATCGATCGCTCCACTCGGAGAAGTAGCTGCTCAACATTAAGATTCCTACGAATACTGACGTTTCTCACTCTGTCCCTTAGAGCAACACCAGCAACGCACCTCAGGAATCTCATTTCGGCAGCTTGTACCCGCGATCTTATTCTTTCGGTCATTACCCAAATTTCATGACCATAGATGAGGGTTGGAACGAACACTGAAGTAAAAACTGAGATCTTTGCTTTCACTCCAAGGTCAGCTTTCCTGATGACCGGCCGGAGCAGTTCCTTTACTATTGCTCCAGCTTGGCCAATTCTACAGGACAACTCAGTATCACTCTTCCCATATTTCGTGAAAAATACCCCGAGATACTTAAACTTCTCCACCTGTTTAAATGGAACTCCATTTATGTGCAGGGTATACTGCACAGGAGTTCGGGAAACAACCATCGCTTCCGATTTGTTCACGTTTACTTTCATCCCAGCATCAATACAGACGGCTGCAAACCTATCCAGTGCTCGTTGAAGTTCCACTTTGGATAATGCAAGGATGGCCAAATCATCTGTGAAAAGCAGATGTCTCATCCTAATGCCAGCCAATTCGAAACATTGCTCGCCAAGACTGCGCCTCACCATCCAGTTCATATATGCTATGAAAAGGAGCGGCGACAGAACACAGCCCTGGCGAAGTCTAACGCGCACATCAAAAGGACGGGATTTGACGCCATTTATTAATTTTATTTTATTTATTTTGAATTCATTGTTCATGTAAGATAAGTGCACAAGGCAAATCTTTTAAAAAAGTGAACAAGCTTATATCTATTACAATTAGGCAGTTGAAAGTGTAAATGAATTTAAGTACATAATATAAAAACAATAATGAATTTAAGACAATTAAAAAAAAAAATCTTTAACATTTAACATTTAACATTTATTTAACATAGAAAAGGGGGAGATAGAAGATGCAAAATAGATAATGGGGAGACTGAAAGGCAAATCTATTAGGAGTTATCGTTATAATATTGAAACAGTTTTTTGCTGAAGGAGGTCCTGTTAACTGTGCGCTTGATTTCAGTGGGTAAGAGATTCCAATGACGAATCGCATTGACAAAGAATTGGCGAGAGGTGTTAACATATTTGCATCGTGGAATAATTAACTGAAAAGTTCTTTGGTTCCGCGCAAATCGTACTTTTTCGTAAAGATATTCCGGTTCTTTTATCATCATAATTTTGTGTAGTGACAGGACAGTACGATATTTCATAAATGTCTCTAATGAGCAGCCTAAAATCAGATTTGTGTGGGATGAAATGTGTTCATATCTCCCAACACCAAAGATGTACCTGGCACAGCTATTAAAAGCAATATTCAGCTTCCTCCTTGACTCAGAGTCCATACCTGAGAATTTCGCACCCATACGTGAAAATAGGTAGTATAAAGGACTTAACGAGCTTTAGCTTTACGTTGGTTGGAAGGTAATTGGTAGTTGGACTAAGCCCTCTCAACGCTCCATAGATTTTTGATGCCACTAGAGTTATATGAGTATTCCAGCTTAGGTTGTGGCTCAAGTGCACCCCAAGGTTTTTAAAACTATTTACGTATTCAATTGGAGTTTGATCTATGTAAAGAGGGGGAACAATTTGCTCATCTCGGCCGGCATTAATAACCATGGCTTTGGTCTTTTTCGGGTTAAGGCTGAGGTTATTATCGTGTGCCCATTTACAAATTTTTGTAAGCTGCTCGCTTAAACTCGGTACTGCCAGCTTGATTTGGGATTTCGGGAAAAACGAATAAATCTGCACTCCGCATATATTTGACGTTCGCAATTTACAAGACGGTCGGCTTAGTCATTTATGTAACAAGTAAATAAAAGAGGTCCTAGGACGGATCCTTGGGGCACACCAGATGGAACAAAAAGACAGGATGAACATCTGCCTTCATGAGACACGTATTGTGAACGATTACATAAGTATGAAGTTACAAAGTTACACAAAGAGCTATCAAACAGAAATTGCTTTCTAAGTTTTTCGGCTAATATATGATGATCCACAGAATCAAACGCTTTTGAAAAATCCAGAAAAACTATAAGAGTCAGCATTTTACGGTCTAAGCCCCCACGTAAATCTTCGCAGACTTTGATCAAGGCTGTGGTGCAATTATGTTTTGCACGGAAACCCGATTGAAATTTAGTGATTAGGTTTTTATCGCTTAAACATGTTTTTATTTGATTACTGTGATAAAAATGTGAGTTATTTGCGCGAGGATGACAGGTAGCAACAGTTTTACGAACTTTGGCTCAATTTTGTCTGAGCCCACTGCATTAGATCTTATATTTAGAATTGTTCTGCCAACATCAACTTCGTCTATACAAGATAAAGAAAAAGTACCCTCGATCCTAGATCGCATTATGGGTTGCCTATGACGAACTGAGCTTTGTGAGTCGGAGGTAGATACAAATTTTGCATTAAGTTCGTTCAAATCTGTGTTGTCCGAAAGTGCTGTCTTTTCTCCGGACAGACCAATTGAACGAACTTTCTTCCAAAAGTCGGAGCTTGAGCTAGTACAGCTAAATTTGTGAGTGAAAAATTCGCTCTTTTTCCTTCTAATTAAAGAACTAACTGCATGTCGAGCAACCTTAAACTCATTATGGATTGAAAGACATTTGTACCGTCGCCATCTGGAATACAATTCATTTCGGACTTTCATTAACTTAAAGACTGCATTGGTCAACCAAGGTACCCCACAGTTCTTATTTCTTTTTTTCCTCACTGGGACATGCTTTTTGAAAAGCGACAGAATATTTTTATTGAAAGAAGCAATTTGAAGGCTTGGACCGTTCGTTGTATATATTGGTGCCCAGTTCATATTTTGGCAATCAATAAAAAGAGCTTCCAAGCTAATTTTGGAGTAATCGGAGTAATCGTATGATTCAAAAAACTCGTAATTTTTAGGAGTTGAGAGTGCGTTTACAGTTAGGAAAAGCATGTCGTGGTGTGAAAAAGCGGCGGCAAGAAGTTGGTCATAATGTAGTAAGAAATTTGGCTCAGACACAAGTGCAATATCAATTAACGACGGTGTTTTGTTGGGTGCAAAATGCGTAGGTTGAGTGCGATTGCAAAAGGAAAAATTGAGGGATTGAGTCATTTCTTTCAAAGTTCTGTTTTCCTTTCCTAAAATGTTAAGGTTAAGATCACCACATATTTTTTTTTTTCCGTGGGTAGGAAAAACCTTCATAGGCACTACGAGGACCGGCCGCGCGTGCTCATAGTAGTGTGAGATTCTTACTCACTAAAAAACCTCCCATTTTCCGTCAGACTACGACTAAGTTTCCTTAACAAGTAGTTCAAGCTTCTGTAATAATCGCGTGTGGCAGGCTGCCTTCCAACGAAGGCACCTACAATACCGTCAATTTATGCGGTTTCATCTTATGCTGCTAGATCTAACGGTCTCATTCGTTGTAGTCGGCGCGTAAGATTTGTCTGATCCAAAGTTCGGATGATTTCATTGTTGCAGTGTCCGCGAAGACGAGTACTAAGTTTGCGAGCAAAGTTTGTTACCTCGTCAGACACGGTTGCGATTCCTAGATCTCGGTGTAGATCGCTATTTCTTATATACCATGGAGCATTAACGATTGCTCTGAGTGTCTTATTTTGAAAAGTTTCTAAAATAGATATATTGCTTGGTTTAGTACAACCCCAAAGTTGTATACCGTACGTCCAAGATGGTTTTAGCACTTGCTTATACAAAAACAGTTTGTTATATATGCTTAGTTTCGAAAATCTTCCGATAAGCCAATTCATTTCTCTTAACTTGATTTCGAGCTCGTCGCGTTTCTTTTTAACGTGCGGCTTCCATTTAAGTTTTGCGTCTAGAGTCATTCCTAGATATTTCGCTTCATTTGAGTACGGGATTTGTACCGAGTTAATGAATAAAGGTTTGTTGTTTATCTTTTTGTAAGTAAAGTTAACATGCGTTGACTTAGTCTCGTTAAGGACCACTCGCCAGCTCTTCGTCCTGTCGCATATTTTGTCTAAAGCGCGCTGGAGTTTCTCTGTTGATAATTCAACTGTCGTATCAATAGCGAGAATAGCAGTGTCATCTGCGAACGTAGCTAAAGTTGTTCCCTCATCGTGGGGTATGTCTCTTGTATAGAGCAAAAATAATATTGGGCCGAGAACGCTTCCTTGCGGGACACCGGCATTTATCTCTTTGAATTCTGAGTACTCATTTTCGTACCTTACGCGAAATATTCTGTCTTTAAGGTAAGACTCTAAGATTCTATAGAGTTTTTCTGGTAAGCAAAGCCTTAATTTGTACTTCAGGCCTTCGTGCCACACCTTATCGAAGGCTTGCGATACGTCGAGAAAAGCGCTAGTACATATCTTTTTCGCTTCCAGAGCTTTTTCGATTTCGTTTGTTATACGATAGACCTGGTCGATTGTTGAATGTTTTTTTCTAAATCCGAATTGGTGATCCGGAATCAATCGTCTTTCTTCAATGATTGGTTGCAACCTTTTAAGCAACAGTTTCTCGAACACCTTAGCTATTATCGGCAGTAGCGAAATAGGTCTGTATGACTTTTTGTCGTTTGGACATTTTCCTGGTTTCGGAACCATTATGACCTCGGCCACTTTCCATTGCCTTGGAACGTATAAAACTCTCATGGAAGCGTTAATGATATAGAGTATCTTGACCAAAGCTTTTTTCGGTAGCTCCTTTAGAATTTCGCTAGTAATTAAGTCGTAGCCAGGGGCTTTGTTGTTTTTCAGATTATTTATCGTTTGACGAAGTTCAGCCAATGACACGGTTTTTATTCTATAATTATCTTGTACCGCATAAGGATTGAGCTCCTCGACCAACGGTTCCCCGTCAAACGGTTTGAATGTTTCTTCTAGGTAATCTGCAAATAAATCCGCTTTTTCTTTGTCTTCTCTTGCCCATTCGCCGTTGGCTTTTCTTAATGGCGCAGAGTGTGCTATAGGCTTCTTAACGGACTTGACTGCTTTCCAAAGAGAGTAGTTCGAACCTTTATCGGCAGTCAAACTTTCGAGGTAAGCAGTAGTCTCGCGACCTTTAAAATCTTGAAGGATCACCACATATTACAATTTTTGAATAAAGAGGGGATAATTCTTCCAGCACATCCCTTATCAGTGAGCAGTTAGCAACATCCGGGGCCATGTAAACACACCCGAGTAAAAACGTTTCATTAACGTTTCTAACTTAAATGAAAACGTTTTCTATTAAATCGGATGGTGACGACTTTTTAACAATGTGGAACTTATGCCACTTTTTTATATAAATACCAGCACCCCCTCCACCTTTACGGCACTTATTCCCACGGAGTAATTTCTTGTTATCGACTTTTACCAGATTTGATTTCAACTCCGGATCAAACCACGTCTCAGTGACACAAACAACATCAACCATACTATCACTGAACAAATAACGGAACTCATCTATTTTGTTTTTTAAAGTTTGCGCATTTAAGCAACATATGTTGAAACCACTTTTTTGTTTGCACAAAATATTAATCAAAACTTTCAAATCGTCAATGGAACTATTAGACTAAGAGCTAGCGACGTATTTTCATATTGTATTTTAAAAAGCCTGTAACTTTGTGAGCTAAGTTCATGGTCACTACTGAACACAAAAACATGAGTCTGGCAGCGCTGCGCTGGTTTATATGGCAATGCCGTTAGCCTAAAAGTGCAAAAAAAAATGAATTTTCAATACATTTTAAAAAGCTTGAGATTTTGGAATATGCTTATTTGGGAGGAACATATGCCGGATAAAGAAATGCCAGACCAGTTTGCCGGTTTTAAACTTGTGCCAGACGTCCTTAAAAGTGCAAAAAAAAATGAAAAATTAAACTCATTTTAAAAAAGTCAAATTTTTGATATTATGTAGGGGCTAGTATAACAGTAATAATTCCTGAAAGCCAGACCAAAATGTTGGTTTCTTCCCCCCGCCATACGGCCTAGAAGCTTCCATGAATTTTTTTTTTCTTTACATCTTTTGTTGGCCAAAAATTTACAACAAACGCTACATTATACATTTATAATACATTATATTGATCAAGTATTATTTTGAGATTATAATACAGTACTGACTCTTATCTTAAATCGGTAATCACAACCGCCAAACTTAATAGCCCAGTCATAAAGAAAGGCTGGATGTCATTGAAAGCAACAATATGACTAGTGATAATTTGTACACGCTTCAATATATTTTTTAATAGCACAAAAATTTAATTCAGCACAAAACAGCAAATTTTGGCTGTTTTTAACTTATTTTCAATAATATGTACCTATAATAATTTTAATAATAAAAAGCAAAAATTTCAGTTTCAGTATAATAATGTAAATAACGAAACTAATTCAAATTTAAATTGTGACTGTGTCAATACAACGGAGTACAAGCTTTTTTAAGTTAAAAATAATAATTCAGGTTTCTATCTGGTTAAACTAAAAACTTAATGTATACATGAGACTTTTTTTCTGTTTACAAAAATTCATCTGCGTCCTCGAAATCTTCCTCAATGTATTCCACTTCAGAGGTCTCGCCTAGTTCGCGAAAATCATAAAGTGCAGTGACTGTTGAAAGAAAGGAAATGTAGTTTATAATGGGCAGAAACAAAGGTAATTTTTGTTACCTGATCGATTTTCGTTCTCGGAAGAAGGAAAATTATCCACAGCATCGCTAACAAGCCTGGGTAATTGATCTCCCTTAAACCAAGAGAAACGGTATTTGTTTTCGACCATTTTCCAACCATTTTCTTGAGGAACCAACTTTGTTGGATTTTTTGAATGGGCGTTCTTCCACACATTTGCAATAAAATGTGTTCGCATTAAGTGTTCACTCAATTCAGCTCGGCATGGAGGAAGACTCGTTGCATCAAAATTTTTGAATTTCTTGTTAAATTTTTCAAAAACGGATTTTGCTTTGTAAATTTTTTGGAATAAATCAAACCTTGCTTCGTTAACGTTCTTCATACATTTTGTGTTGTACATGTTGCATACAAACTTTTCTACAACCGGAAAAACTGCAGACTTGGAAAAAGTTTCTTCACCGATTGCAGCAAAAGCTTTTTGATATTCCTCATTTTTTTTTAAAAGATTGAAGGGTTTTTGTTTACCTCTTCTAAAAAACGCAGGGTTGTAATCACATCCTGTGATTGCATGGAATGCTGGTAAGCTTTTGCAAAAAAGTTGTCCTAACTTCAAATACAATTTTGTTGCGTCTATGTAGCGATTGTTGTTAGAAACTCCAACATTAATCCAAATTTTAAGGGAGTCGGTAATCAAGCGGTCCATGTTGCCCAACAGGATGACAAGAATATCAGTGTCACTGCATTTAATCACTACGTTAGCCTTTGAACTAATTTTGCACACGTGATGGACAATTTTTGTGTCTGCTTCCTCATGAAGCCCACAGGATAGTGTTTCATCGATTTGACTTGATATCTTTCCATCACGCACTTGAAAGGAGTAACATTTGTCGAAGCTCAAATTAATAACCTTAGAACCGATAAATGCAGCAATTTCATCAGTCCTCCAATGGTCTATGAAAAATTTAACAAGACTTTCCTTAAATTTTGAATTTCTCAGCTCCTTATCGAAGTCTGTTGGTCTAACTTGGTCAGGACTTGAAATGGTGTACTGAATACTTTGGCAATGTCGTTGGTCTCGTTCATAGCCTTTAATAGATGGTTCAAAATACTGGTCAAAGACTACGTCTATTCTCTCCGCATCACATTTTGTTATCATAGCCAAAAATTTTCTCGAAATATTTCCAAACGTTTTCGGAATATCTTTCATCAAATGAAGAAAGTAGAATCCATCTAATATCACAATATTTGTGAATTCCGGAATCTGGCTGTCAACTTCTTTTTCTAAAATTTTCCTGAGAATAGATTTGTCAGTTTTGCATATAGATCCATCCAAATGGCACATTGACATGGGGACAGGAGTTAGTGGAGAAGACAAAATTTTTGCAATGTCGACATTGTGCTCCATCGATTACCCTAGCATTCTTCCGAACAAATCTCACTGCAATCGAACTTCGTGTACTTTTTCTCCGATTTTTATATTTTTTGTTTTAAGCTCCGAAGAAAAATTTAAAATGTTTGTTTTTTTAATGGCCTTTTCGAAACGATTAGCATTTAGAGCGCATTCGCATATAAAAGTTTCCCGCAATTTGCTGCCAATGCTTTCAACATTTAAAAGAAAATTTGCTTCTGATGTTGAAGCCGCTTTCCCAGTGCAAATATTGAAAAGGTGTTCTTTATCAAGAGTGACCTTAAATGGGTTTATATATTTTTCAACAGGCGAAATAAATGTTTGGAGCTGAGTCGAACTATTTCTTATTTGATAAGCCTCTAGGTCAGTGGTAACATCTTGTGATTTCTGCAATCCTGTTTCTTCATAGACATGAGATATAACAGTAGATCGAATATCGTGACTCTTAGACCATCTTTGACGAGCAGAAATTGAATTGGTAAAATGAATTACTCCTGTTAAACGTCTCGCAGCCTCGGCGTTAAGTGTTTGTTCCAAGGTCAGGTCAATGGGTTGTTTTGAAAAGGGTTTATCTGTTCGCTTAATACCGAAATGACCTTTTTCGAAAATTTCGTCTAATCCCGGATGTGTGTCGGAAACCTTACACAAATTTTCGTGGTACTTTACCAACCAACGAGCATAATTCGGTTGATTGAAGGCGAAGAACAAGTTCGACATTTTGGGTAAGACATATTTGAAAAGCTTGAAATCTCCCGTTCGTATACTTCTGCTTAAAATAAGGTAGTAATTCACAAGATTTATATAAATCATATAAAACTGTGCTGTTTTACCATGAGTACCATTTAGTGTGGCTTCCTGATATGCATTATATTTTTCCAATAATCCATACAGGGCTTGAGTTTTTTTAACAGGTTCAGAAGGTCTTCGTTCTTGGAACTCCTTGATTTCGGCAATTATTTCATCACTTATCGATATGTTTTCTCTTTCGAGAAATGACTGAAAATGTAGTGACTGCAGTCCTAATGACACTAAGGGATGTAGTCGCTTACATCGGTTGAAATGTTTGCCCCCGACAAACCCACTTATAGATCCACTTGCCAAAATCCCGCTTTCTATCATAATGGTTGCCAATCCACAGTCGTCTATAAATTTTCCAATAGCCTTGAAGTACGCGAGCATAATATGAAACGGACCAAGGTGTATAAACAGATTATCAAAGTTCGGCTTTTCAGTGGCTTGAATTTGAAAAGCTACTTTAGCTATTGCTAAGTCGTAGGAAACCTGAATGTACGGTTGCTTTAGTTCCTCTGCAATTTTTTTACTTTGCTGCATAGTCTCAAGTACAACCGATGTGTTTGTTGGCGAAAAATTGATCGGGCTTAGGTAAGATATTTTTTGCTTTGGACTTGTATCTTCCACAATTTTACTGTTAAACCCAACCCATATTGGTGTGTTTGGAATTTTTAGAGCATGAGATAACATCCAAATTAAATCCATTTGTTTAATATGAGTGTGATTCTCAGATATTGATAGGCGAAGTTCATTGTCATTCGCGAGCAAAGTTTCGACCATTTTCGGCTTTTTAGTATACGATGCAATTTCACAGGATATAGCATCAAAGGCTCTTCTTCTCTTTCTATTTTCAGGGCCAATCACTGTGGTATGCGTTTCTTGGGGGTCTGGTCCTGGGGGAATATCGGGTTCATTTTGGTAGATGATGCCAACTGTATCATGGAGTGTGTCCTTGCCATTAGTTGTTTCGACATAACGGTCAAAGTTGTCAAATGCTACTCCGGTAACTAGATCTGGCGACTGTAGAATACCTTCTGGACAAATATTTGACCGAGTAAGTGAAGAAAATGTTGCTTCTGTTTCAAGCTCTTCTACAACATTGTAGCTACAGCAGTGACCGTATCTGTTGATAATATTAACAACCTTTCGGCTACTTGTTAAACTTTTCAATGTCATCCCTAAAGATATGTGTTTTGAAGTCTTAATAATTCCATTTGTCACTGAATAGACGATGTCCTCAGATAAAGACTTAACTTTTCTTTTGCAGACATGGCTTTCCCTTCTTCGACGATCCGAACCACTAATGAGTGTAGCATAAAAGCTTTTTAAGTTTTCTGGAACTAAACACTCTCCATCTATCAAATATCGAGAAGTCAGGTGCTGTGGTAAAGGTTTTCTTTTAATGTTCAGTATTCCTTTTCTTAATTTAAAGCGCGGCTTTTTGAAGAGTTTCCGATTCTTCTAGCATCAAAAAGGACGAATCAGTCAGGTCAGCGTGATTCCTCGGAATGACAACTTTTTTGTGACGTACAATAATAATATTAAAATCGGATCCAAACTTTTTGGAAAGTTTATTTTCGAAATTTTGTATTGATATTTTTTGGTTAAAAGTTCCTAATTCTTTTTTTGCTAATCTTTCCACAGCATCTTCGTAAAGAATGAAGAGATACGTCAACAAATAGCTTCTTCCCTTTTTTATAACCTTTTCTTCAATAAAATTGCATAGCTCTTCGAATGCAATTTTATGAAACTCTCGATGAAAATGCCAATCAGTAGTTGTTCTTTTCTCATTTCTTGTAATTTTATAATCAAAGTCATTTCTGCAAATACTGTGATACGCGAATGTGTCGGTTGATAAATTTTTAAAGTTTTCAAAAATCTTAGAATCATTGAACATGGCGGAGAATTTCTTTAAATTATCTTCAATGGAAATTTTGGACGCGATATGCAAAGCCTGCATACGTCCTTTTTGCTTTTTAAACCTTTTTCCACAAAATAAACACAACTGGCCATTGTATTGCAAGGTTTCATCTGGGATGTGACTGGTTGAAGGTTGCAAGTGGAAATTTGAGTGCAGTTCTACACTTTCAAATTCTTCAGTAACAGTTTCCATAGATGAGGATTCAGGCAACTGGCTTGAATTTTTCTTAGCACAGTACTTACTCATTAATGCAGTAAAGTTTTGATAACACTTTCTATGATATCCGTTCTGTTTACTCAAATCACTGGGTAAAATCACCTCCTCATATTTTAAGTTATGCTCTTGGCGGACCTTAAGAACTTCACGGCACTTTTTTAAAGTTTTTTCATTAAAAAATATATTTGCATCATTTTTATTGCAAAATGTGCAGCACAATTTGGAGGATGACATTTTTAAGTAAGTGATTTTGCTAACGCGACGAAGTCAACCGATTTCAACAACAACATGTGCAACAATAGCAAAAACATCTGGCCAGCAATAGTAAGCCATCACTGCAAAACAAGGTCGTAAAACCATTAGGCTTGCTTACTCTTCTTGAAAATAAGCGGTGATGCTAGTATGTAGCCCATAACTAGCAGAAATCGTAATAAAGCAATCTGGCGGTTGTGATTACCGATTTAAGATAAGAGTCAGTACTGTATTATAATCTCAAAATAATACTTGATCAATATAATGTATTATAAATGTATAATGTAGCGTTTGTTGTAAATTTTTGGCCAACAAAAGATGTAAAGAAAAAAAAAATTCATGGAAGCTTCTAGGCCGTCTGGCGGGGGGAAGAAACCAACATTTTGGTCTGGCTTTCAGGAATTATTACTGTTATACTAGCCCCTACATAATATCAAAAATTTGACTTTTTTAAAATGAGTTTAATTTTTCATTTTTTTTTGCACTTTTAAGGACGTCTGGCACAAGTTTAAAACCGGCAAACTGGTCTGGCATTTGTTTATCCGGCATATGTTCCTCCCAAATAAGCATATTCCAAAATCTCAAGCTTTTTAAAATGTATTGAAAATTCATTTTTTTTTTGCACTTTTAGGCTAACGGCATTGCCATATAAACCAGCGCAGCGCTGCCAGACTCATGTTTTTGTGTTCAGTAGTAACCAAGAACTTAGCTCACAAAGTTACAGGCTTTTTAAAATACAATATGAAAATACGTCGCTAGCTCTCCGTCTATATTACCCCATTTCACTAAATTGCTACGCATTTTGGTTCACAGAAAAACAATAACAACAACGCAACGAGTAACAGAAACGACTTCAGTGATTGAGCGAAATAAATAATAAAAAGAAATGTAAACAAGAAACTATTTCCAAATAGATTTTCAATTAAGAATAAGCCAAGAAAGCGGAAAAAGAAAAGGTAAAGAGTAGAAGAAAGAAAAATAAAAATGCAAAGTGGGAAAGAGAAATGTTGACAACGCCGATTCCTATCGCGCACTGTCTCTTAGACTGAATGCAAAAAGAATCGAGTGGTATACTTATCAAAATAAGTACGAAAAACCACTGCGAGTCATTGTAAGGGGGCTCCACCCATCATGCACAAAAGAAGACGTTGTAAAAGACGTAAAAAATAAAAGCCTTAAAATTATTGATGCCGTCAATATCATTAAAAAGGAAAAGCAACGCACGGAAGGAGAAAGAGACACTGTGATCAGAGTCGGCCTTCCAATTTTTATGCTCTCCTTCGAAAGAACTGAGAGCATAAACGATATTTATAAAATAAAAATGATACTTAACATCAGGGTTAAAATCGAACCCATGCGAAAGGGCAATAGACTGATACCACAGTGTAAGCGATGCCAAGAATTCAGGCACACAAGTGCCTACTGCCAAAAAGAACCACGTTGCGTGAAATGTGCCGGAAGACACCTGTCAACAGAGTGCAAAGTTGACATAAAGGCTCCAGCAGTTTGCGCCAATTGCCACGGAAACCACCGCGCGAACTATCGAGGATGCGAAGTAGCCATAGAGCTGCAAAAGGGACGAGAACATCTTAAGGAAAATACTAGAGGTCAGAATCAAAGCCTAGGACGCCCAAAACCTGCTGAAACTCCTAAGCCAAAGACTCCAAAGACGCCAAAGCCGATCAAAAGTGGAAGATTGGCAAAGGAGGCGTCGACAAAAGGCGTAAAAGCTCCACAAAAGAGCGGCGCCAGTTCAAGTGCAGCGGAGAAACCACCACTGGTCGGACCGAAATCATACGCACAGGTTGCGGCAAACTAAAACAAGGCAAGATCACCCACAACAGATGCAGTGTCTCAGATCCTCGCTGTAATCTTGGAAAAACTTGAGGATCAGACTAAAATCAAGAAAGTTATATTTGACAAACTGAGCAAGCTCGAGTTTAAGCCTCGAAAAAATTAAAGAGAACATGAATATGAAACAGTTATTTAAAATACTAACATGGAATGCAAACGGCCTTCTGAATAAAATAGACAAACTAGAAGTATTTCTACAAAAAAACAATATTGATATTTGCATGATTACGGAAACTCACCTTAAAAACGGGTCTACACCCAAACTTAAAGGTTACAATGACTATCACGCACATCACCCTTCGCAAAACTCGAGAGGAGGATCCTCCCTCTAAATTAAGAACTGCATAAAGCACTTCAAGAACACAGAAGTTGAGCTAGACTCTATGCAGATCAGTTCAGTTTCTGTAAAAATTAACTGCTTAGATTATAACATTGCATCTTGTTATTTCCCGCCAGGATATAGACTGGTGGAAGACGATCTTGATCGAATATGTATGACTTCATTGGGTCAAATTTTATCATTAGGGGTGACTTCAACGCGAAGCATACTTTTTGGGGCTCACGATGCAATTCAACAAGAGGCAGATTACTGTACAAAAATAGTATGAAGCGTGGGGTGGACTTTTTCTCCACGGGTAAGCCAACATATTGGCCAACCGATAGGAATAAAAAGCCTGACCTTATCGATTTTTTCATCGCTAAAGGGTACCCCAAATACCTTACACGAATTGAAGAGTGTTATGATCTTTGCTCAGACCACTCAGGAGTTATCTTGAAGATGGGTGGAAGACTGGCGAAAATAGAAAGAGCTCCTAGATTAGCTAGCAAAAACATGAACTGGGACGCTTTCAGAAAGGACTGTAAGGAGGGTGTTGGCTTGAATGTGCCATTGAAAACTCCTTTCGAGTTAGAAACCGCAGTTGACAAATTCATTGAAGCAATTCAGAGCGCTGCTTGGAACAACAATTCGTCCCAAAAGAACGCAGTTAGCACCGACGGGCAAACCGACGGAAATCGAAAAATTGATTCGTGAAAAGAGAAGAGCGCGTAGGAGATGGCAAGGCACGAGGGCCCCCCCAGACAAAACCCTATTGAACCACCTCTCTAACAAACTGAAAGGAATGTTGCAAGACCTTAAAAATCGTGAGACCACTGGAGACCTTGAAGGCTTTTCGCGGATAGGAGCTCAAACTACTCGCTGTGGAAAGCAGTTAAGTCTATCAAGAAACCTATAATCCACTCGGCACCAATAAAAAAGCTAACGGCGAATGGGCAAAAGAAGACAAAGGGAAAGCGAATTTGTTTGCTGAACATTTAGAAGAAACATTCAAGCCTTTCGACGGTCCGCCGTTGGCTGACGTTCTAAACAACAACGGGGAACCTGATAGCTTTAGAATGAAAAAAGTTTCGTTAGTTGAACTCCGACAGACAATTAGCAAACTTAAAAATAATAAGGCCCCGGGTTACGACCTGATTACTGGCGAAATATTAAATGAGCTACCAAAAAAGGCATTAGTCAAGCTACTTTATATGATAAACGCTTCTCTTAGACTTCTATACGTTCCAAGACAATGGAAAGTTGCTGAAGTCATTACGGTTCCAAAACCGGGGAAATGCTCAAATGATAAAAAATCTTATAGGCCCATATCGCTTCTGCCGATAATATCGAAAGTATTCGAGAAACTTCTGCTGAAGCGATTACAACCAATAATTGCAGAAAGACGCTTGATCCCGGATCATCAATTCGGTTTCAGATCTAACCATTCCACAATAGATCAAGTCTACAGAATAACGCATGAAATTGAAAAAGCCTTAGAAGGGAAAAAAATATGTTCAAGTGCTTTCCTCGACGTATCGCAAGCCTTCGACAAGGTATGCCACGAAGGCTTGAAATATAAGCTACGGCAAAACTTGCCGGAAGACATGTTTAAAATATTGGAAAATTATCTTGAAAGCAGACTCTTTCGTGTTAGGTGTAGTAGTGAATACTCGAGTTTCAAGCAAATTCGGGCTGGCGTACCCCAGGGAAGCGTCCTCGGTCCGACCCTGTTCCTCCTCTACACAAGAGACATACCTCTAGATGACGAGACAGTCGTGGCCACGTTTGCGGATGATACGGCCATCCTGGCAACAGGTGAATCAGTCGAGTCATCAACGAGAAACCTCCAACGAGCATTGGACAGAATTTGTGTCTGGACGAAGACTTGGCGAGTCGCTCTTAACGAGAACAAGTCTACGCATGTGAATTTCACTTACAGAAGGGTTAACAATTTGCCTCTGTTCATAAATTCTGCACAAATACCTTATGCAAATGAAGCAAAGTATCTAGGGATGACACTGGACGCTAAACTAAGGTGGAAACCAAACGTAAAGAAGAAGCGTGACGAGCTCGAGATTAGGCTCAGGGAAATGTATTGGCTTATTGGAAGATTTTCGAAATTAAGCACATATAACAAACTGCTCTTGTACAGGCAGGTGTTAAAGCCGTCCTGGACATACGGTATACAACTTTGGGGTTGTACCAAGCCGAGCAGCATGTCCATGTTGCAGACTTTCCAAAACAAGACACTAAGAGCAATTGTGAATGCTCCATGGTATATTAGGAATAGCGATATTCACAGAGATTTAGGAATAGCTACCGTGGGCGAAGAAGTAACAGTTCGCTCGAAAGCTAAATGCTCGCCTTCATGTTCATCGCAACAATGAAATGATCCGTACTCTAAACGAGACTCTTAACGATGTTAACAACGAGCGACGACTACAAAGAACAAGACCCTTCGATCTAGCCACGTAGGGTGAAGCCGCATGAATGAACGGCTTAGTAGGTGCATTCACTGGAAAGCAACCTATACAATGCGATTAACACTATGGAAGCGTAAACTACTTGTTAAGTTAACTTAGTTGTAGTCAAGAAGTATTATGAGAGAGCGAAAAGTTACTACTATGAAGTGCGTTCTGGCAGTTTCATAGTGTCTCTCATAAATGGGTGGTTTTTTAGCACGTGGAAATCGGGCATAACCAATATCGGCTACTTCGGTATTATGTACCTGCTATAGAGGGCGTATTGGTATCTTTGAAAGATTTTGGAGTTTTAGCCTCCGTCCATCCTAGTATTATAAAAAAAAAAAAAATTATCGATGACATCTTCCTTCACTGTTCGTGTCGTGCTGTGCGTGCTGGCTAGTTAGTCGCTTCTTGATGTCGTGCAGTGATGGTGGTGATTGCGTCTTCGTCGTTGACCATGATGCTTCTGCTGTTCTTATATTTCCTCACTATGATGTTTCCATTGCGCATGGAGTCGGAGAAAAGCTGCTACGGTGCTTAAGGCGTGTTGCTTGTTGTAGTAGCGAGCGGTTTCTCTTAGTTAGACTTTCGTTAACAAAGATCAGTTCCGATGATTCCAAACCGACGTCGTTAAGGCACAGTTGTCTTCCTTCTGTTTTACGAAACTCTGCGACGGCCTCCAGCAGTGAATTCCTCTCATGGGTCGAATTGAACTTTAGTATGATGGGAGGGTCATTCGTCATTCATTATCCCTTTGCTGAGTGCGGAAAACAGAGTTTAACGCTGGGGGCTTGCATCGCACGGTGTGGCACAGATGATGGAAAGTAGACTTTAGATTTTCATCAGACAGCTGTGGTATACCGAACACTATAGCGTCAGCGGCTATTTCTTTTCTCTCCAGGGCTCTCGTGAGAAATTGGTGCTTCGTGGGGTTGCGCTTCGAATTTTGCCATACGTTGTTGGAGGTCGCTTACACTTTGTTCAAGTTTATGGAATTTCGCTAACCAGTTCTTCTCGATAGATTGAATCTCCTGCATAAGGTTGTCACGAAGGTCGGCCATTTCAGCGGAGAAACGACACATGAGGGTTTCGTTGTGTATCTTCATACTTCTTTCAAAAGCTACGATGGTGAGCGCTTTTGAAGAGTCATGTAATGCTTTTGTTTGAACCAATGGTGCACTCCTAGACGTAGGTGTCGCGCTTTGTTTTGGTGTAGAAACGGCACCGTCTGCTTCACTCTCCTGTTTTTTTGGGCGCGAGTGGTCACAGAAGCGTTTGCTGATTGATTTGTGCTCATGATTTAAAGAGAACAATTATCCGTTAAATTTGGTGCAGTAATTGCAAACAGAGATTTAAGTTTTGGGCTGTTTAACGCGTTCTTGTAGCAAACTAGACTCTATAGCTATTTTTATTATTTCGCACGACGAATTAGAAACTTCCACAGAACACTTTGATGGTATAGAAGCGAGAAATATGTTGAAAATTTTGTGTTATACCGGACGAATCAAAAAGCACGTTTTTATTTATCCGTACACAGCTTATGCAGTTTCCATACAAAGACTGGATGGCTCTTAAAAGAGGCCCACTCAGCGCATAGTCCTGCAAAACTCTCCACAGTGTATCCCGAGGGACTCGGTCATACGCTTTTTCCAGATCTACAAAACACGCATAGACCGGTTTGGCATATTCCCAGGCCTTCTCAAGAATAACCTTCAGAGTAAAAAGCTTGTCGGTTGTGCCTCTGCCAGGCCGAAAGCCGCACTGTTCTTCCCGTAACAAAGGCTCGATTACACCTCTGGAACGCGTTTCCAACACCTTCGCGAATACTTTTCCCGGAAGACTCAAGAGAGATATGCCCCTATAGTTGGCGCAATCCCTTTTTTGAAAATGGGCACTATAACTCCCGTTTGCCAATCGCTAAGTGCCTTTCCTCTATCCCAGGCCACCTTAATGACACGTGTTAGCCATTTAACACCCTCTTCACCCATTGCCTTGAGCATTTCTGGCCGGATTTCATCAACTCCAGCAGACTTGCCAACTTTTAGCGATTTAATCGCTTCAGTGACTTCGTCTACTGTGGGACTATTCTCCGCCCTTATCTCGTCAGCAGTGGGAATGCCATCTTCAGTTTTGACTTGACCAGCGTACTGAACAAAACAGAAAAACATTTACGGCATTTACAGTTGCCTCAGGTGCATACAGGTGCATCATAGAATGTCAAGTGCAGCCATAATGAGTAAAACAGCTGAAAACTTTACACTTATCGAAACAGTGCCAATATTCAGTACAAAGCCATATGAATTTATCACAGCAAGTCCAACGAACACAACAATTATTGTGAAAGCACCTTTCAAAGTTCCAAAGCTTAACATCTCTAGAGTTCCTCAGCCAGCAGCTTATTTACGGCGTTAGTCAACGAAGCATCGAGTGTGGAAGAAGAACTTAATAACGCAACATGGAAGCCAATACACCGGCATGCTGTATCAACGACAATCTGAATTCTATTCTCAGTCGGCAAAGCAGCAACATTAGTATTTATCTGGAAATACTCAAGGAAGACACATGAGTCAGCCTCGCTAGAATCAAAATGATATGACACTACCACTCCTCCTAAGGTTTCAAATATCGAAGATATATAAGTTCATGAAGAACCATTAGGTTCTTGGCGGGCGGAATGTTTGAAGTTGAGTAAGGTCATGGGTATGTAAACAAAACTATCGTAGCCGAATGACCCACATACGCACGCCACCAATGCCGACTCGAATTATTCAACGACGACCAGCGGTACCGACCTGCAGTGCATTGTTCTGGTACATTTATATTCACCTTTCGTCAAAATGCTGACCGAGTACAATGGACAACGACCAGCAGCGGCGACACTGCAGTTAATTATTAAGAAATTAATGTGTAGAATGTAGAAATAAAATAATTGAATGTAGAACGTAAGGACCCAATAATGTAGGTATGTATGTAGCTATAAACTAGCGTAAGCATTATAGGATTAAGTTATATTGTAGTCTTCTGTGCGCCGTTCCTAATCAGCTATGAGGCAAAGCAACGAATAAAGCATACGTAAGGCAAAAAGTAGTGAGGTGGCGTGTTCAAAAAGTAGCGTGTTCACTGTAGCTCAACTGGTAGAGCATTACCCGCCACAAGTAAGGGTTGCAGGACTGTACCATGCCAGTGAAATACATACGGTTTTGTCTTTCAACTTTCCATCCGCTAACATTTCAACCCATGCGTAAAGGCAATGGACTTATT
Organism: Neoascia interrupta; assembly: GCA_947623515.1. Lineage (NCBI taxonomy): Eukaryota > Metazoa > Arthropoda > Insecta > Diptera > Syrphidae > Neoascia > Neoascia interrupta. The sequence goes on from OX392462.1 coordinate 107,330,114, forward strand.
CCACAGTGTAAGCGCTACCAAGAATTAAGGCACGCAAGTGCCTACTGCCAAAAAGAACCACGTTGCGTGAAATGTGCCGGTAAACACCTCTCAACAGTGTCAAACTAGACGTGCAGGCTCCAGCAATTTGCGCCAACTGCGGGGGAAACCATCCAGGAGAATTATGGAGGATGCGATGTAGCCATAGAGCTGCAAAAGGGACGAGAATCCCTTAAAGAAAACAATCGAGGTCAGATCGCTAGTCTTGAACGTGCGAAATATGCTGAAACTCCAAAGCCAAAAACCCCAAAGACGCCAAAGCCAATTTAAAGTGCGAGATTGAGAAAGTAAAGCGTGAAGCCGCCGCAAAAGACCGTCGCCAAGTCAATTGCAGTGAAAAAAACGCCACTTGTTGGACGGAAATCGTACGCACAGGTTACGTTAGACGAAAACAAGGCAAGATCGTCCACAACAGATGCGGTGGCTCAGATCCTCACTGTAATCTTGGAAAACTTGAGGAACAGACTAAAATTAACAAGTAAATATTTAACAAACTGAGCAAGATCGAGTTCAAAACTCGAAAAACCTACAAGAAAACATGAATATGAAACAGTTATTTAAAATACTTACATGGAATACAAACGGCCTTCTTAATAAAATAGACGAACTAGAAGTATTTCTACGGAAAAACGATATTGATATTTGCGTGATTACCGAAACTCACCTTAAAAAGGAGTTTGGACCCAAAGTAAGAGGTTACAATGACTATCAAGCACATCACCCTTCGGGGTATTCGAGAGGAGGATCCTCCCTCTACATTTAAAACTACATTAAATACTGCAAGAACGCAGGAGTTTAGATTACAAGATTGCATCTTGCTATTTCCCGCCGTGATATAGACTGGTAGGTGACGATATTGATTGCGACTTTAACGCAAAGCATACTTTTTGCGGTTCAAGATGTAATTCAACAAGATGCAGATTACTGTACAAAAATAGTATGAAACGTGGGGTGAAATTTTTCTCCACGGGAAAGCTAACATATTGGCCAACCGACAGGAATAAAAAGCCTGACCTTGTCGACTTCTTCAGCGCTAAAGGTTACCATAAATACCTTACGTGAGTCGAAGAGTGTTGTGATCTTTGCTCAGACCACTTCGGACTAATCTTGAAGATGGGTGGAAGACTGGCGAAAATAGAAAGAGCTCGTAGATTAGCAAGCAAAAACATGAACTCGGACACCTTCTGAAAGGACTGTAAGAAGGGTGTTGGCTTGAATGTGCCATTGAGAACTCCTTTCGAGTTAGAAACCGCAGTTGACAAATTTATTGAAGCAATTCAGAGCGCTGCTTGGACCAACACTTCGTCCCAAAAGAACGCAGTTAGCACCGACGGGCATGTACGCACAACATATCCGCTCGAAATCGAAGAATTGATTCGAGCGGATATGTCCATCAAGAAACCTATTATGCACTCGGCCTCAATAAAGAAAGATAATGGCGAATGGGCAAAAGAAGACAAAGAGAAAGCGGATTTGTTTGCTGAACACTTGGAAGAAACAATCAAGCCGTTCAGCGGTCCACCGTTGGCTGACGTTCAAAACAACAACGCGGAACCTGATAGCTTCAGAATGAAAAAACTGTCAGATCGAAAATTTACTACTGTGACACGCGTTCTGTCAGTTTTCATAGAAGTTTTAAAAAGTTTTAAAAAGACTACTCTCATAAAAAAGTAGTCTTTTTTAAGCACATGGATCGGGCATAACCAATATCAGCTACTTCGGTATTATATACCGATCTTTGAAAGATCTTTGAAAGATTTTTAGTCCACCCTAGTATTAAAAAAAACCAGTGAGTAAGTGCTACAGTGTGTACGCAGAAGTTACAGTCCGTAAAACGGACAGTTGAATACCCCATCCTATCCCACATTGTAAAATGCTGATGGCATAGTTATTTTTTGACATTTTATAAGTAATGCAAACTTCGAAAGGGGGCGTGGTCCAACCGCCCCTAATTACAAACTATTAATTATAAGATATTTCCACAGATATTTCCAAGTTACACCTAATTGTACGTAAAAATGCAATTATTTGGTTCAAATTCAGTATTTTTGAAAAATCGACCCCAAAAAGGGGGCGTGGCTAAAAACTTTATATAAACGAAATTTGGACGGAAGTATTGTTTACCTAACCTGCTACTTTTTTTGTTTCATGCTTTCCTAAATTAGGCTCAAGGGCAGTCGACATTAAGTTTTTCTGGAAAATTTTAGGTTTTTCTTCAATTCTGCCTCCAAATGTGGGCGGGGCCCAAAGTCTTGTATAAACAAAATGTGGAACTTAGCGTTTTCTACATAAAATATTAAGCAAATTTTTTTCAATTTCGAGCAAAAATACTGCGTAAACTGCATTTGAAAATTTACCCTTAAAATAGATGCCACGCCCACTAGAGGAGGTTTACCAATTAAATTTGTCTTTTTTGTGTCTTATATTCACTAAGAGATGCTAAATGTCAAATTTCAGCCTTTTAGAAATCTTACAGTTTTGAAAAATCTGGAGGTAGTTGCATATTTAGACCGGTTGTGGGCGTGTCTTTGGGCGGATTTCAAAAATGTTTACAATCGTACTGCTTCGCATGACGTGCACCTGACGAACGAAGTTTCAGCACCCTAGCTCAAAATTTAAGGCCTAAAAATATGTGACATACAGACGGACGGACGGACATGGCTCATTCGATTCAGAATTCGGTCTCGATCATATGCCCTTAAGGTCTTGGGGTGTACCATTATTATTTCACCGTGCTACAAACTATGTGACAAACGTAATATACCTCCTATCCTATGGGATGGGGTATAATTAAATACTACTTCTTCAGGCGGATTGTAGTAGGCTCTTACGACAGACATAACTTAACACAAGGCTTTTCTACCCCGACCTTACAGAAAATAAACTAGATTTTTAGAAAAAAATGAAATAAATCAAAAAGATTTTTTAAAAATAAATAAAATAGAATTTTTCTGGTAAAAACTAACAAAAAAAAACCTATTTTAATATTAATTAGTGGGAGAAAGTTTATTGATTAGGTCGGCTAAGAAAGTTTGGATCAATATCTTGCGGGTGTCGTTTTCTCAGTCGAGGCCACGTCTTTATATTGTGCCTTTATGTGTCTTATTTTTTATAAATATTATACTTATTTTTCAGCGCACAAAGAGGAAATTTGTTGATGTCGGCAAGCGGCTGGAAAATCTTTACGACTGTCTACGTGAGGGAAGGGTAAGTTTATGGTCCATTTTAGAATTCATGTTTTGCTTCAAATCAGTTTAATTTGTACAAAAACTTAAAACAAATTAAAAATTAAAAAAAAATATAAAAAAAACTAAACAAGTGGAGTTGAAATGTTAGCGGGCGGAAAAAATGATTGGTTGGGCCTGGATTCGAACCCAGGACCTCCAATTGTCTGTCATTGGTGCTACCATCTGCGACACCCTTCGAGTAGGGTTAGAATATACCCGAGGTAAGGCATGCCTGTCGTAAGAAGCTACTAAAATCCACCCCAACAAACATACTCCCGAGAGCTGTGCTCTAAAAACCCCAGAAAATCTCTTATAAGACTTTCATAAGATTAATTGATACTCTCAGAGCATAATTTTTTTTCGATAAAAAAAAATTTTGCTCTCAAAGTATTCTTATTGAAGGATTATAACTCTACCAGAGCTAATGAGACTTAAACGAAGTTAGACTTAAAGAAAGTCTTGTTATAATAGTTCAACTTTCAAGTTACTCTTAAAGAGTAAAACTATTATAAAAAGAATCATTCTGAGAGTTTCGTAGCTCTTTCGACCTAAGATAGCTTTTTCGACCCAGGAATGTCAAACAAATCGTGTTTTTATATGAAAATATTTATAGGGAACTATAAGGAGTGCGAACAATTAATTAACTACCCAACCTAGACTGTGCAGATGAGGAAAAAGTTGTGGTGTTTATTCTATTCTTTAAATTCGTAAAAAAACAAATTGCATGAAGTCAACCCTTTTACACTCATCAGAACACAAACAACCGTTTTTTAATCCTATCCTCTTTTGTAATCCATTTATTTGTGCCCTATCTTAGAAAAGATTAGTCTACAACTTTTTCCTCTATCAAAACACACGATTTAATATTTTGAATTTAGTTATAGTAGTAGTTACTGTAACTTTTGACAGTTTGACGTCTACTGCTTTCTTGACTGTGGAATCCCAAACAAATTTTCTTTATATCGATTGGAAAAGGAACATATTACGTATGTATTAACTTAAACTACTACTCCTTTTTGAATTTAGTAGTAGTAGTAGTAGTTTATGTTACATATGTAATATGTTCCTTTTCCAATCGATATAAAGGAAATTTGTTTGGGATTCCGCAGTCAAGAAAGCAGTAGACGTCAAACTGTCAAAAGGGGTATAGCTAAATTTCTCTCATTCCATGTGCGGAGAAAATCGTTAATTTACTTTATTTAAGAGAGTAAAATTCTGAAAAGCAGCCAATTTGTTTGCATAAGGAGAGCTAAACTCTGTTTAAAAAATCGTTTCGCTCACAGAAAGTGTCAATGTCTTATTCGAAAAAATTTTCTTCCGCCATTTAATTTCAAGCAGAAGTCTGGATTTTGTCACACTTCAAGGTTGCCAAGTAGTCAAAATATACACATATAGTCGACAAACATCCATTTGTTATTAAAAATTCTGCTTTTACTCAAAAAGTCTTAAAAGAGGCGTGTTGGAATTTTTTCGATTAAGTTGATAGTGCAGATAAAATGTTTCAAGCAAATATGTTTCATAAATATCTTCTATTAGAATGCTAATGAAATTGGACAACTCTCACATAGAGAAAAAGGTGTACTATGCAAAACCCAATTGCATAGTACACCTAAGCAAGGTACAGCTCACGGAATTTAAACTCGTCCTTCGACTTCGACAATTTGGATTTTTTATGCTAATAAGTAAAGTAGGCGGGACAGAAGACGGCTACTAAAAAGTGCTACTTTTGAACCCTTAAATCACAGATATATATAGTTTCAATTTCCTAACTCAAAATTTAAGGGTGAAAAACTACCGACACATTGAGGGATGAACATGGCTCATTCGACTCACAATTTGGCCTTCATCATATGCCCTTAATATCTTGACGGCCATTAAGTCATTAGTTCTTAAAAACACAAAACTATAAACCTATCTTAATTACTCCCTATCCCATTACATTGGATGTTGTAATAAACACATTTTGAACAGAGAAAGTATATGGCAACCCTGAATCGAAAAGGTAACATTTATAAAAACAATCAATTACTGATTGCTTTCGAGGCACTTTTTTCCGAAGTAAAATGTTAACTTTAGTAGATAAATTTTCAATGGCATAAAGTTCTTTAAAAATGTTTATATTTGTTTCTGACTTTAATTGATTCGGCAAGTTATTGAACAATTGAAGACCTTTATGAAATAACATATTTTGCGCTCTGTTTGTTGTAAGAAAACGGTAATCTGAAGTTCTGGCTATTTCTTAAATTGTGACTGTGTACATCTGATACGCAAACTTATTAATCACGTAAATAACTCGGTAACATGTTGTTTTTTATTTTAAATATAAATATTAAGATATTCATTACGGTGCTTTGTTTAACTGTTAGCCATTGTAAAGCGTTTAACATTAATTGAATGCTAGTTAACATATTGCACTCTGATCGTTTATATATATTAAAAAAAGAAGAATACCCAGCACCGCTCCTTGAGGTACACCTAGAAGCTTCTACAACCAGAAGCTTGACAATTCATCCTCCACTTAAGTTTGTTGCGCACTGTTAGACAGGTAGCTCTTGAACCACCCAAGTTCTACTCCTTGCTTTCCATATCTATTTAGTTTTTGAACCAGTATGCCTCGATCGAATGTCTTAAAAGCCCGTTGTAGATGCAAGAAAACCGCAACTTTTACTTTTTTGGCGTGTACTTCACTTTTCCATTGTGTGATGACCAGATTAAGTAGGGACTCGCAGCTGTGTTGGCGTCTAAATCCTGAGTGATGACTCGACGAAAAATGGTTAGCCTCCATAAAGTCTGTAGCTGGTTATGAACAATTTTTTCCAAGATCTTACTCTCAGTCCTTAACATGTTGACTGGCCGAAATTTCGCAGGATTCAAGGTCTTCTTTACTTTCTAGGAACAACTGTTGATGCCTTCCAGTGTTAAACGAAACTTCCATTGCTTAGGGATTCGTTTATAGTTTCTAAGAAACTAGGTCCAATGATGTCGAACGCACTTAGCATCATCTTAGTTGTCAAACCATTAACGTTTTTTTACTATTCATATTTTTCATTACCTCTTTAAATTCACTAAGGGTTGATAATTTAAATTTAAAACTTTGCCTTACATGTACATTGTACACATGTACACTTGTACATGTACATTGAATTCGAGCACTGTTGGAATGGTATTCTGTCATTTAATTCCTCCACACTTTTGACAAAAAATACATTAAGCTTATTAGCAATGCTAGCTTTATTTTCAATGGTTTCACCATCACAGACTAGTTCTTTTATTTCACTTCTTTCTTCCCCCAGCACTAGAGTTTTTATTGTTCTCCACATAGATTTTTGGTCAGACGATTGGTCAATCTTATTGGCTATATAATTGCTTTTTGCTAAAATTATTTCTTTAGCGTATCTATTTCGACACATCTTGTACCTACACTAATCAAGAGTGTTATTTGTCCAAACAGCTGTTTGATAAAGCTGGATTTTAGTTCGCTTCATATTTAATAAATAGCTATTAAACCAAGGAATATTTTTCTCGCGCTTATAGATTTTTGTATAGTCATTTTCCCCATCGCAGATTTTAGATTTAGTTTACTTCACTGCAATTTATATTTTATGCGTTCTCTGCGAAAACTTCTTTAAATAATAATGATTTTATATATTTTTCGAGGGTTTATTATTGAGGAGATTTGTTTGGATAATTCGTGATCTCTGATTTTATATTCTTTTTTAATTTTTGCTTAATGTTTCTCTTGTTTGTTATTACGTAGTCAATTAAAGTAGACGATAGGTCCGCGATAAACCAATTTATCCAATTTATATTAAAATCACCCGTAATAATAACCTCCTAATATTCACAGCATACCTCTTCTAGTCTGTTTTTGAGAAAATCACAAAATATGTTCTCAGGGCAGACACGATTATCCGGAGATATACAGATGCCGCATTTAATTACTAGCCACCACATCATTTTACCTACAGCTATGTTTGCGAATTCTTCGATTCGCCATGTCTTTAACATTAAATAATACACCGCCCGCATGATTAGAAATGCTGTTACACCTGGCAATCTTATAACCTTTTAGCTCTATCTACGAGTCTTATATATTTGATGTGACATGCGTTTCAGTAATGCAAATAAAATCGTACTCACTGTTTATGGCTACCACTTCCAATTGGGTTAAATTTGCTTTCCCCTCTATATTAAAATATAATCCTTTAACTGTGGACGTTAATTGCAAATAGCAAATCTTCTCGTTTTAAATTTTAATCTTTCATTGAAGAGTACGACAGCAGCAATCTTGATTTATGTCTATTTCACTTAAATTAAGACGTTCTTTCGTCTTTTTGCAATTTCCACATTTTTGGTTATTCTGGCAGGTCTTAAAAGAATGACCTTCTTTACCGCACTTTGCACATACCTGGGCATAAGCACTGCAACGCGTAGATGTGTCGTTAAATCCCCAGCCTTTGAAACATCTTAGTACCGTCAAACTCTCATAGACTGGACATCTATCCCACTCAATATTAAATTTCTTTAATTTCATTCTACTTTCAAAGCCTTTGCCATCTACTTCAATTATAGCATTATACATTTATACCGCTTGTTTTTAAATTACTTGCGCACTTTTAAGCACTTTATTTCATAGCACTCAACTTTGTTTTGATTTTTAATTGCCTCTACAATTTTTTCCACTCATTTCGTATTTTCCACTCATTTTTTCTCTCAATTCAAAAGCTGATTTCGATCGCGCTTCATCGGTATTACATCGAATAGCAACCGCACCCTCTTGTCTGTTTGGTATTCCACTCACACCAACATTGAGTGCTGATGGTTTAATTTTTTCTTTGATTTCACACTTTGTTTGCTCACTTTGTTTTGCTTTTGGTTTCAATATAACCGGTGCACTCGCATCCACTGGCTTCTTAAGTTGGTCAGCATAGGAGCTTTTGTTTTTTTCACTGCACTTTAACTCTTTGACGAAATCTACTTTCATCTCCTTTACACTTTCCATCACCGCATTGTTATTGTTCGCAATTTTTTTTTCACATCGTCACATATTCTTTCTCCTTGTTCCTTAAAAGCTTTGACGATATCACTCATTTTTTTTATTTGCCCCACACTCTTCTCACAAATTTCTTGAGCACTTTTCATTTGCTGAATTCTCCTTGCGTACCCCTACTCAATCGCTTGCAGTAATTGCATTATTTCCCGTTTGTTATTGTCTAACGCCGACTCGAATTCGTTTTTATATTCTTTTAAATATTCACTATTCTTTTTAACCGCGATTGTCATGTCCTTTAAATGAGATTTACATTATAAACATATAATGTAATAAGATCTACATTATAAACACATAAACATCATCTCTCTGGTGTATTTTTGTCCTTATGATTTTTTTTTCCGGGGGTAGGAAAAACTTTCATAGGCACTACGAGGACCGGCCGCGCGTGCTCATAGTAGTGTGAGATTCTTACTCACTAAAAAACCTCCCATTTTCCGTCAGACTACGACTAAGTTTCCTCAACAAGTAGTTCAAGCTTCTGTAGCATTCGCGTGTGGCAGGCTGCCTTCCACCGAAGGCACCGACAATACCGTCAATTTATGCGGTTTCATCTTATGCTGCTAGATCTAACGGTCTCATTCGTTGTAGTCGGCGCGTAAGATTTGTCTGATCCAAAGTTCGGATAATTTCATTGTTGCAATGTTCGCGAAGACGAGTACTAAGTTCGCGAGCAAAGTTTGTTACCTCGTCAGTCACGGTTGCGATTCCTAGGTCTCGGTGTAGATCGCTATTTCTTATGTACCATGGAGCATTAACGATTGCTCTAAGTGCCTTATTTTGAAAAGTTTCTAAAATAGATATATTGCTTGGTTTATACCGTACGTCCAAGATGGTTTTAGCACTTGCTTATACAAAAGCAGTTTGTTATATATGCTTAGTTTCGAAAATCTTCCGATAAGCCAATTAATTTCTCTTAACTTGATTTCGAGCTCGTCGCGTTTCTTTTTAACGTGCGGCTTCCATTTAAGTTTTGCGTCTAGAGTTATTCCTAGATATTTCGCTTCATTTGAGTACGGGATTTGTACCGAGTTAATGAATAAAGGTTTGTTGTTTATCTTTTTATAAGTAAAGTTAACATGCGTTGACTTTGTTTCGTTAAGGGCGACTCGCCAGGTCTTCGTCCAGTCGCATATTTTGTGTAAAGCGCGCTGAAGTTGCCCTGTTGATAATTCAACTGTCGTATCAATAGCGAGAATAGCAGTGTCGTCAGCGAACGTAGCTAAAATTGTTCCCTTATCGTGGGGTATGTCTCTTGTATAAAGCAAAAATAATATTGGGCCGAGAACGCTTCCTTGCGGGACACCGGCATTTATCTCTTTGAATTGCGAGTACTCATTTTCGTACCTTACGCGAAAGATTCTGTCTTCAAGGTAAGACTCTCAGATTCTATAGAGTTTTTCTGGTAGGCTAAGCCTTAACTTGTACTTCAGGCCTTCGTGCCACACATTGTCGAAGGCTTGCGATACGTCGAGAAAAGCGCAAGAACATATCTTTTTCGCTTCCAGAGCTTTTTCGATTTCGTTTGTTATTCGACAGACCTGGTCGATTGTTGAATGCTTTTTTCTAAATCCGAATTGGTGATCCGGAATCAATCGTCTTTCTTCAGTGATTGGTTGCAACCTTTTAAGCAACAGTTTCTCGAATACCTTAGATATTATCGGCAGTAGCGAAATAGGTGTGTATGACTTTTTGTCGTTCGGACATTTTCCTGGTTTCGGAACCATTATGACCTTGGCCACTTTCCATTGCCTTGAAACGTATAAAATTCTAATAGAAGCGTTAATGATATAGAGTAGCTTGACCAAATCTTTTTTCGGTAGCTCCTTTAGAATTTCGCTAGTAACTAAGTCGTAGCCAGGGGCTTTGTTATTTTTCAGATTATTTATCGTTTGACGAAGTTCAACCAATGACACGGTTTTTATTCTATAATTATCTTGTACCGCATAAGGATTGTGCTCCTCGACCGACGTTTCCCCGTCAAACAGTTTGAATGTTTCTTCTATGTAATCTGCAAATAAATCCGCTTTTTTTTTGTCTTCTCTTGCCCATTCGCCGTTGGCTTTTCTTAATGGCGCAGAGTTTGCTATAGGCTTTTTAACGGACTTGACTGCTTTCCAGAAAGAGAAGTTCGAACCTTTATCGGCAGTAAAACTTTCGAGGTAAGCAGTAGTCTCGCGACTTTTAAAATCTTGAAGTTCGTGCTTCAGTTTGTTAGAAAGGTGGTTCAAGATGGTCTTATCCGGGGGTGCTCGCGAACGTTGCCATCTCTTGCGCGCTCTCCTCTTTTCGCATATTAGCTCTTCTATTTCGCGCGGATATATTGTTCCGCTGTTCGATAATTCGGACCTCCGAAAAGAAGTGTTATTCCACGCAGCGCTCTGAATAACGCTCACGAGTTTATCTAGTTCGTCTTCTATTTCAATTGGCGTTTTGAGCGGTACATTTAAAGCTATGTTTTCTTTGCAGTGTTTTCTAAACCCGTCCCAGTCGGTGTTGTTGTTAGTTAATCTAGGCGCTCTTTTCTTTTTCGCTAGGCTTTCACCGATATTCAAAAGAACTGCCGAGTGATCTGAACAGAGATAAAAGCGTTATTCTACGTTCGTAAGGTAACGAGGTACCCCCTTGGCGATAAAGAAGTCGACGAGATCAGGTATTTTATTTCTGTCGGTTGTACCACGCCGCGTTTTGTACTTGCTTTAAAGAGGACTCTGCCTCTTGTTGAATTGCAGAGTAAGCCCCGAAAAGTATTTTTCGCGTTAAAGTCCCCGCCGATGATATAGTTTGACCCAAGTGAATCAAAGAGCAGTGCAAGATCTTCATCTGCCAGCCGATACTGCTTAGGAAAATAGCTCGTCGCGATGTTGTAATTTATGTGACTTAATTTTACTGAGACTGAGGTTATTTGCATAGAGTCAAGTTCTATTTCTTCGTTTTTGGAGTGCTTAATGCAGTCTTTAATGTAGAGAGAGGATCCACCTCTCGAATTTTCTGAAGGATGATGCGCGTGATAGTCAATATAACCTTTTATTTTGCGTGCCGAGCCCTTTTTAAAGGGGGTTTCCGATATCAGGCATATGTCTACATTATTCTTCCGTAGGAATACTTCTAGTTCGTCAATTTTTTGCAAAAGGCCCTTTGCATTCCATGTAATTATTTTGATTGACTTTCCCATATTCATTTGGAAACCTTGGCATCGCTTACATTGGGGAACTAGCCTGTTGCCCTTCCGCTTGGCCTCGATTTTTACCCTGATGTTAGGGATTGATTTAATTTTGTAAATTTCGTTAATATTTTCAGTTCTATCAAAAGAAAGCATAAAAAATTGCAGGCCGCGCCGGATAACAGCGGAATCTTTGCCTTTGCCCGTACGTTGCTTCTCTTTCTTTATTATGTTCACGGCGTCAAGAATTTTAAAGCCTTGGGCTTGAACGTCTTGTATTATTTCGTCCTTTGTACAGGATGGGTGTAGTCCCCTCGCGATAACCCGCAGCGGCTTTTTTAAACCATTGGATTTTCTCTGTGTTCAACTTTTGTGACAGTGACCGATAGGCATCAGAGTCATCGACGTTAACATTCCATAGTTGTTCCGAAGTGACGTTAAGTTATATTTCGTCCCAAGAGTATTTTTAAGAATGTTTCGCAACTTTCCGTAGTCCGCAACCCCAACGACATTTATTGCAGGTGGTCGTCGGTTTTTTTCTTGGGGTATTCCTGTCGCTTTGTTTGATACGACTGGTGTTTCTTCTTTTTGCTGCACGGTTTCTACTTCGGGTGAAGAACCGGCCTTTCGTTTCTTGGTAAGCCTTTTCCTAAAGACCGGATTCGTTTCGCGTGCAAGCTCTTCCTCGTCCGTCTAGTATTCACATTGACGTTTCGCTGTTTCCTCGCATTCTATAGTACCACGGGGGTTCCTTAAGGCTTAATTTTCTTTACTTAACAAATCTACTTCGCTTTTAAGCTCATAGTAGAGACGTTCCATTGCATTAAGCTTAGCACGGAGTTCGTTGTTTTCCGCTTCAAAGCATTTAATTTTCGCTGAGTCCTGATTAACCGGCGGACTTCCTTTCCTGGAGACCTTCAATCCAGCTGGTGGAGATCGAGGCACCCTTAATTTTTTCAAAAAGGGATTTATAAGCAATAAATGGCTCACCCCAGAATCCGTAGAGCCTACCTCCGAAGAGGGTGGATTTGCCAGTGAAACTGGATTGCCATCAGGGGTAATGATATCTTTTGTTTTGTCCATTGCATAGTTTGTATGCGCTACGCGCTCGGCATACGGAGGGTGGATTTTAGTCCCCTCTTACGACAGGCATGCCTTACCTCGGGTATATTCTAACCCCTACCCGAAGCGTTCGACATGAAAACATTATGAAAAATGTAAACAATTTTTTACACATTACATAATAAGGACAGCACGAAATTTGTTCCCTTCTCTTACAGAACACGAGTTGTGTATGTTTACTTACTCCCATAACTATTATCTACTTATAAGAATTAATAAACTCTTAAAGGAAGAGATTCTAGACGCCTATGGGATAAAAATAACTCCTATAAGTGGCCCATAACTCATATAACTCTCTGATAAGCGCTCTCGTAGCACTCTACAAGAGACAATTTCCATACTCTTGGAATTTTCTCTGATAAGAATCTTGAAAAGCCTAATGGGAGGAAAAATGTTAGTTGGGACCCTCCGTATGCCAAGCGCGTAGCACAAACAAACTATGCAATGGGCAAAACAAAAGATAATATTACCCCAGAGGGTGGATTTGCCAGTAAAACTGGATTGCCACATTTTCTCTGGCAAATCCACCCTCTTCGGGGGTAGTCCCTACGGATTGTGGGGGAAGCCATTTATTGCTTATAAATCTTTTTTTGAAAAGATCAAGTGTACCTCGATCTCCACCAGCTGGATCGAAGGTCTCCGGGAAAGGAAGTCCGCCGGTTAATCAGGACTCAGCGATAATGAAATGATTTGAAATGGAATACAACGAACTCCGTGCCAAGCTTAATGAAATGGAACTTCTCTACCACGAGCTTTAAAGCGAAGTAGATTCATTAGGTAAATAAAACGAAGCCTTAAGGAACCCCCGTGGTACTATAGAATGCGAGGAAACACCGAAACGTCAATATGAATACCAGACGGACGAGTCTTTAAGAAAAGGCCGGCTCTTCACCCGAAGTAGAAACCGTGCACCAAAAAGAAGAAACATCAGTCGTACCAAAAAAAAAGACGGTACGAGAAAAAAACCGCCGACCACCTGCAATAATTCGTCGTTGGGATCGCGGACTACGGAAAGCTGCGAAACATCCTTAAAAATAGTCTTGCGACGAAATATAACTTAACATCACTTCGGAACAACGTATGGAAAGTTAACGTCGAAAAAGTTGAATTTAGAGAAAATCCAATAGTGTACTTATGAAAATCACCTCGAAAAGCCGCGAGGGGACTAAACCCATCCTGCACCAAGGACGAAATTAGACAAGACGTTCAAGCCCGTGAACATAATAAAGAAAGAGAAGCAACGAACGGACGAAGGCAAAGATTCAGCTGTTACCCGACGTGGCCTGCAAATTTTTATGCTTTCTTTTCATAGAACTGAGAATATTAACGAAATCTACAAAACTAAAGCAGTACTTAACATCAAGCTAAAAATCAGGGCAACAGGCTTGTTCCCCAACGTAAGCGATGCCAGAATACACGCAAGCGTACTGCCAGAAAAAAGCGCGATGCGTAAAATGTGCCGGCGAACATCTCTCACCCCGTGGTTTGCGCCAATTGCATGGGAAATCACCCAGCGAGGTACCGAGGTTGCAAAATTGCCATTAAGTTTCAAAAACGACATGAAGCTCCAAAGAAAAATATTGAAAATAAGTGCCCAAGCCCAGAACCTCTTAAAGTAGATAAGCCAAAAACCCCTAAGTCGACAAGGGGTATGGGATTTATTAAAGACAAAATTCAAAATTTGCCAAAAAACGTCGCTGGTCCTATTTCCGACCGGCGGTGTCAAAAGGGAGACTCCACACTTGTTGGCCCAAGATCGTACGCTCAAGTCGCGTCACGTGAAAGTAAGCCACATTGGGTCGCATGAGATTCGGTCTCTAAAAATCTAAACATGATTCTAGAAAAGCTTCAGAAACAGACGAAACTTAATCAAGTAATATTCAACGAATTGAGCGAGCTCGAGTTTAAACCTCGAAAAGCATATAATGAGAAATCATGAATATGGGAATGTCAATCAAAATAATTACATGGAATGCAAACTGCCTTTTGCAAAAAAAATTAACGAACTAGAAGTATTCCTACGGACGAATAATGAAGGCATATGCCTGATTTCGGAGCCCCAAATAAAAAGTTACATCGGATATCACACGCATCACTTTCGTGTCAGTACTCGCACCATTCGGACGCGTTTTTTGTATCTGCTATAGTTCTTTTCCGCAGTGTTTTGCTTTTTTCCGTTTACCAACAAATTTCGATCTCAACGGCTCGTGTTTATCAAATAAACAAAAAAAAATTAAAAAAAATTTAAAAAAAATAAACATGCAAGAAGACAAAAAGGCATGTCTTCTTGCGCTAAACCAGGTTGCTCCATCAGCGTTATCCCTTCTGATGATTTGGTATCTTGCAGTGGGATCTGCTCTAAATCTTTTCATCCCATCTGTGTTGGCCTCAGTCGTAGCGCTAAAAGCTACCTACAAGAGTACGTTAAAATATTTGTGTATCTCTGTGATGAGTGTAAATCTATTTCCAATCAACACATAATGCTGGATGGATGGCAAATCCAGTGTAACAACCTCCAACTGAAATCTTTTCATGAGTCGCTTGCTGAATTAAAAATGAAATGACGTAACTCCCAGCGCCGGTCTTATGAAATCTTGAGTGAGAATTGCACCCTCATCATAGACTCTCTGAATAAACTCCATGATGATCTCCAATCAGTATCCTCCAGTCTAAATAGCCAATTAAAAAAAGTGTATGAATCATCTGTTAACGCAACTTTGAAATGTGATAATATCAAAGTTCATATTCAACCAATAAATGCCGCGTTAACTAAAATAACCGCCTAAATTCATGACACCATTGCAATCGTCGAAACGAGGTGTTCCCCACATTTAGCGTCGATCAATGAGGGATTTAGGACCGTCAATGAGATCCATTCTCTCTCAAACCTCCAAATCACTGAACATCAAGACACAGCTCAACGGAATGTTCCACAATCACCGTCTCCAGCTCCTACTGCGACTCCTGCTACTGTTTTTATCGTTCCTTCGCCGCCTGGAGCTGAGAACTCAGATACAATGCATGAAGATAAACTCGCCTCTACTTCGCATCACTTGGTTGCCGAACCTGCTGTTGTTGAATCCGTAAACAGCATCTCATCTAATTCATCTATGCCACCTAACAACACTGATCTGTACTCTTTCCTACTCAAAAATGCTCCTCAGTTTGCAGGCGTCTCCTGGCTGCCCAACTTCCTCCAACGTAAATTTTTCATTTCCATCTCGGAATACATAGAACTGTCTCCGTCACGTTCTAAGCAGATGAACTTTAAATTTTGCCTGCCAAATAGGTATTCGTGGCTCTTTTCCATCGTTTTCGACAAATCAATTTTTTATTAACGGTATGGTCCCAATTAATTGCAAATTAGTTCCCACCCCTACAAATCTAATCCTTCTGCGAAGCCCTCTTGCACTGCCTCTAAACAACCCTCGTTTTCCCGGAACTGGCATCTTAAATTAGGTAGACATCCTGACTTTACCAACTCCCTCCCTGACTTTGCTCGTTCTCTTTCGCATAGGCCTAACACTTCCTCTGCCTCCCTAAAAAAAACAGAGTACCATTCAATTTAACGCCTGATTCCCCATCACCTCTGATCCCACCTTCTAATTTTGTTAATTTCATTCATTCACACGCACTTAATCCAACGCCCTCTAGATCTTCACCTGCCCTCGTCCCCAATATGGATTGCTCTAGCCCAGGAGTTTCACACCCAACACCGACGTCTTGGACAAAACATCACCATCGACAGCTAAAACTTTGAAGTAGTTAGGGACTTTGTCTACCTGGGTTCCGCTATCAATTCAGACAATGACCCCAGCGCTGAAATCAAACGAAGAATAACTCTTGCCAATCGCTGTTTATTTGGGCTAAGAAGGCAATTGAGTAGGAAAGCCCTCTCTCGAGCAACTAAAGTGTCCATGTATAAGACCCTCATCATCCCAGTCCTGCTTTACGGTGCAGAAGCATGGACCCTGTCAAAGGCGGATGAAAACACTTTAGGCTGCTTCGAGAGGAAAATTCTTCGGACGATTTACGGTCTCGTCTGCATAGACGGAGAGTGGAGGAGGAGATATAACATCGAACTGTACGGACTGTATAGCGATACCGACCTAGCCAAAAGAGTTAAAACACAACGTCTACGATGGCTGGGTCATCTAGAGCGGATGGACACCAACGCCCCGGCCCGGAAAATCGTCGAATTCACACCGCAGGGACGGCGCGGTAAAGGAGCACCGAGACTCAGGTGGCGCACGCAAGTGGAAGGGGACCTCAGCCAACTTCGCGTGCGAAACTGGAGACGGCTAGCTAGAGACAGAGCTGGCTGGCGAAGCTTGTTGGCTGAGGCCCAGGTCCACCCGGACTGTAGCGCCACCTTAAGTGAGTAAGTAAGCTCAGAAGTTTCAACCGCCACCGCTAGTTTTTTAAATCCTATGCTTCCTCCTAGAGATAAGTTGACTTAACAGTTTACGGAAACTGGTGATAATGGCCCCTATGTTCTTTCACGCCTTAGAGATCGCAGGACTTACGACAATGTGCGCCTTTACCTTGTGTACTTGCATGAACTTGCAAAACTGATTCTGTCTGCATCAATGGCAAAACAAAAATTTACCTCGAAACTCTAATCTAAAGTAAGTTCTCAAGGTATTTCTCACCTGCTTAGCTCTAAATCTTCTCACAATAGTTACTTTCGCTCCTAACGTATTTGAACCAAACTATTTTATGAGCAGCTCCCAATTACATCAGTGCTCGAATCTTCCAACTCCTAAATGCATATCCGTTTACTAGCAGAATGGTAGAGGACTCCGACCTAAGACCTCTGATGTTTTCTTAAACTCTCAAAAGCTCCCCTTTGGCGTGTTTGCGTTTTCTGAGACTACCGTCATCCCAAACATTAAAGACACCGAAATTTTTACCTCTGAGTTCAGGCTTTATCGGAAGGACGTTTTAATGCCATTAATTAGCACTAAGCCCTGTCTGATGACGAGACCTACTATGTTTTAGTTAACGCAATTTCTCTGAAGGAAACTCTTTTCACAGACCGACTTCTGTCCGCTGGTCTTTATAATAAATAGTTTGGAAAGACAATTAGACTTACTTTTTTCTACTGATGTCGACAACTGCGTTGTTACTGAAAGTATGCATCTTTTTTCTAAACTTGACAAACTTCATCCTCCCTTATTGTTGACCTATAATAGTGTGTAACCTATGTTAAATGTATTCCAACTTCGAATTGAAAAACTATTTACTTCATATGAACTTTTATTACAATCTAGCTACTCCTATTAAATTAGTTGGTATTTCGGTAACTAACTGAAGATGGAAGGTGTTGCCACTGCGGTGCTTTGTAGCAGTGCTGCCACAGTACTCCCGCTCTAGTAACTGCATCGTTAATAGCGGTCTGGAATAACGACCCGACGACCAAATCTGGTTGTTGTAGTTGTTGGTGAATGTGTCTTGGCTGAGTTGTCTTCATGAGTTTCCTTTGCGATATATGCTGGCTTGAGTATATCAACTGAGATGTTCTTCAGTCGTCCTTGAAAATCCAATTGAAAAAACTTGTCGGTTTTGCTCAGAATCGGATATGGTCCATCGTAGGGTGCTCTCAACTTTGTCACAAATGCATGACTGCAGTGTTGAAGGTTTTACGAAGGTGCACGAAGATTTTAGAGTTGTTATGTGTTATTGGAATGGGGCTCAGTTTGGATATCGAGCTCCTTAGCTCTTTCATGAGGTGGTCAAAGGATAGACATGGGCACTCAAGAGGATACAAGCATCCACAGGTTTTCTAAACCCACCTCTGTCTATCAACTCCTACTCTCACCTCCCCGTGGTGAACACCGGGTGCCTAGTACCTCAACTGGAGATTGGGTTCCAACCCCTTTGGAAGGTTGTTGGGGGTAGCAGACGAGAGAGGGGGGGAGGAGTGTTCCCACTAAGGCACTTCTCCTTGCATCCGGACGGCAGCGGAGGAATTCCCCAGATGGAATCAACGGTGGCGTCCATAGTTCCAGTCAGGCCGAACTACTTAGTGAACACCTTATATGGGCTACTACGACGTATTCGGAGCTCAGGCCTATAAGGAGCGGGCTATCCGGCTCTCCGTCCTTAGAGCTAAGCAAAGGATCTGGTCCTCCAGGTTGGGGGTCGTGCCGTCGGGGTGACTTCCCGGCCACGTAAAGAAACACCAGTCACGAAGCGGAAACAAGCCTCGGATTCGGACGGATTTACTGTTGACGACCAATGCAAACGAGAAAAGGACAACGAGCTCCGGATCTGCACGTGGAATGTTAGGTCCCTTAACAGACCACGTGCAGCCGAGCAACTAGCGGAGGCCCTTAACGACTGCAAGGCAGACATTACTGCCATCCAAGAAATGCGGTGGGACGGGCCGGGCAAAAGAAGGATGAAAAACTGCGACATCTACTACGGCGACTGCTATCGGCATCAAAGACAGCGCCTATTTGGATGTGGTTTCGTTGTTGGAGGCAGACTTAGGCAAAAAGTCTTGAGCTTCAACCCTGTAAGCGAGCGCCTCGCGACGATCCGCATCAAGGCTAAATTCGCCAACATTAGCCTGATATGCGCACATGCCCCCACAGAGGAGAAAGATGACGAGACCAAAGATATGTTCTACGAGCTCCTGGACAAAACTTATGAGCAGTGCCCTAGCTACGACATTAAAATTGTCCTAGGCGATTTTAATGCCAAGCTAGGAAGGGAGGGCATCTTTGGTCGTACTGTCGGAAAGTATAGCCTGCACGACACGACCTCCGATAACGGATTCAGGCTGATCGACTTTGCTGCGGGGCGACACATTGTGGTAGCTAGTACACAGTTCCCGCATCTCAATATCCACAAAGGGACATGGAGATCTCCCGATCAATCAACCGTCAACCAGATTGACCATATTGCGATCGACGCAAGGCACTCCTCCAGTATCATGGATGTCCGAACTTTCCGAGGGGCCAACATTGACTCGGATCACTACCTTGTTGTAGCCAAGGTACGGCTGCGGATATCCCGACCAGCGCCAAGTAATGGAAATACTGTGAGGAAGTTTGACGTCGGCCGACTACAATCGCAAGAGATCGCCAGGTCCTTCTCCAACCGAGTCTCTCAAAACCTTCTACGAAGTCCTATGCAACCAGCATCAAGTATTGATAGCCAGTGGCAACATTGCCAAAATGCCATCAGAGACGCCGCCTCTGAAGTGCTGGGTTTCACACGGCGACCACAACGAAACCCCTGGTTTGACGATGAATGCCGGCAAGCACATGCAGCTAAACAGGAAGCATACAAAGCGGCGCTGCACAGAAGGACTAGAGCTGCTCGCGAGCTCTACGAGCAGAGGAGGAGAGAGGAGCACCGGCTTCTCCGAAGGAAAAAGAGAGAGCACGAGAAGCGCGCGGTTGAAGAGATAGAGAGATGTTACAACAGGAATGAGGTTAGAAAGTTTTACCAAAGGATCAAAAGGTCCTGCCAAGGGTATAAACTTCGAACTGAAGCCTGTAAGGACCATCAAGGGAACATCGTTGTAGAATCGCAGTCGGTGCTGAGGATTTGGAAAGACCACTTCTGCAGACTGTATAACGGCGAGGAAGAGCCAAATACCGCTGTCAGGCAGAACGAACCATTCAACCCGGGCGAAGACGTTACCGACGAAGCATACGAACGATACCGCCCACCCGACCTGGAGGAGGTGAAAGTAGCTGTGTCTAAGCTCAAGTGCAACAAAGCAGCCGGAGCAGACGGCCTAGCTGCCGAACTTTTTAAATCCGCTGGCGATGAGCTGGTTAGGAGCATGCACCAGCTCATCTGCAAGATATGGTCGGAAGAAAGCATGCCCGACGCATGGAACCTCAGCATTGTTTGCCCGATCCTGAAGAAAGGAGACCCTCTGAGTTGTGCCAACTACAGAGGCATAAGTCTTCTTAACATCGCATACAAGATCTTTTCTGCTGTACTGTGTGAACGCCTGAAGCCGTTTGTCAACAATCTGATAGGCACATATCAGTGTGGCTTTAGGCCAGGAAAGTCCACCATCGATCAAATATTCACACTGCGGCAGATCTTGGAGAAAACCCAGGAATTCCAAATCGATACACACCACCTCTTCATCGATTTCAAGGCCGCGTATGACAGCATCTATAGAGACGAGCTATATAGCGCAATGTCTAGTTTTGGCATCCCTGCCAAACTCGTCAGTCTGTGCAGGATGACGATGGAAAACTCACGCTGTTCCGTCAAGGTCGGCAAAGACCTCACCGACCCCTTTGATGTCAAAAAAGGATTTAGACAAGGCGACGCGCTGTCATGCGACTTCTTTAACATCATACTTGAGAGAATTGTGCAGAACTCTCGCGCCAACACCAGAGGTACAATCTTTCAAAAGTCCGTTCAACTACTTGCATACGCAGACGACATTGACATAATCGGTAGAACAAAGCGTGATGTCAGTGAAGCCTTCGTGAGTATTGGGACGGAAGCGGCGAATATGGGTTTAGCAGTCAATGAGGGCAAAACCAAGTATATGCTGTCATCAAGAAAAGACACCCAACACCGACGTCTTGGACAAAACATCACCATCGACAGCTATAACTTTGAGGTAGTTAGGGACTTTGTCTACCTTGGTTCCGCTATCAATTCAGACAATGACACCAGCGCTGAAATCAAACGAAGGATAACTCTTGCCAATCGCTGTTTCTTTGGGCTAAGAAGGCAATTGAGTAGCAAAGCCCTCTCTCGAGCAACTAAAGTGTCCATGTATAAGACCCTCATCATCCCAGTCCTGCTTTACGGTGCAGAGGCATGGACTCTGTCAAAGGCGGATGAAAACACTTTAGGCTGCTTCGAGAGGAAAATTCTTCGGACGATTTACGGTCCCGTCTGCATAGACGGAGAGTGGAGGAGGAGATATAACATCGAACTGTACGGGCTGTACAGCGATACCGACCTAGCCAAAAGAGTCAAAACACAACGTCTACGATGGCTGGGTCATTTAGAGCGGATGGACACCAACGCCCCGGCCCGGAAAATCTTCGAATCCACACCGCAGGGACGACGCGGTAGAGGAGCACCGAGACTCAGGTGGCGCACGCAAGTGGAAGGGGACCTCAGCCAACTTCGCGTGCGAAACTGGAGACGGCTAGCTAGAGACAGAGCTGGCTGGCGAAGCTTGTTGGCCGAGGCCCAGGTCCACCCCGGACTGTAGCGCCACCTTAAGTAAGTAAGTAAGCTCTTTCATGAATTCGGTTTCTGTGGGTATGAACTCACCGGTAGAACTCATTGGGCAGTTTAAGCTTTTCTCCGCATATCAATTCGGCTAGCGTAAAGTTTGTGCCACCTTTTATCGTCGCACGCAACCCTAACAGAATAATTGGCACCAGGCTGCTCCAGTTCTCGTTGGCATAGCACTTGATTGAAGTTTTTAGAGTTCGGTGCCAACGCTCGATGATACCATTTGCCTGTGGATGATAAGGAGTGGTTTTAAGGTGATTAATACCTAGGCACTTGGTAAGTTCTTTAAAAATCAAATCTCAAACTGTCGTCCTAAGTCGGTCGATATTCGTCGGGGTATACTAAAGCGTCCAATCCATGTGTTGATGAATGATGATGGCCGGCTGCGCACAGTTTGACGAATTCAGTAATCGACTGTGACATCTTAGGCCAAACAAATCTCTCCTTGAGGAGCGCGATGATGGCTTTTACTCCTGGATGAGAAATTCCGTGAAGCTTTTCGATAATTCGATGTCGAAAGGATTCGGGCACGAAGGGACGAACAGTTTCTTGAGATGCGTCACAGTAAAGAGATATGTTTGAGCCGGGAATAGGAAACAATTTAATATTTAGAGAGGTTTTGTTTTCCTTACATTTAACTTTAATGACACTGGACGCTAAACTAAGGTGGAAACCACACGTAAAGAAGAAGCGTGACGAGCTCGAGACTAGGCTCAGGGAAATATATTGGCTTATCGGAAGATTTTCGAAACTAAGCATATATAACAAACTGCTCTTGTACAGGCAGGTGTTAAAGCCGTCCTGGACATACGGTATACAACTTTGGGGTTGTACCAAGCCGAGCAACATGTCCATGTTGCAGACTTTCCAAAACAAGACACTAAGAGCAATTATGAATGCTCCATGGTATACGTATTAGGAATAGTGATATTCACAGAGATTTAGGAATAGCTTCACGGTAGCGAAGAAGTAACAAACTTTGCTCGAAAGCTAAATGCTCGCCTTTATGTTCACTGCAACAATGCGATGATCCGTACTCTCAACGAGACTCTTAACGATGTAAACAACGAGCGACGACCACAAAGAACAAGACCCTTCGATCTAACGACGTAGGGTGAAGCCGTACCCAATGCGATAAACACTACGGAAGCGTAACTACTTGATAAGTTAACTTAATTGTAGTCAAGAAGTATTATGAGAGTGCGAAAATTTACTACTATGAAGTGCGTTCTGGCAGTTTCATTATGTCTCTCATAAATGGGTGGTTTTTTAGCACGTGGAAATCGGGCATAACCAATATCGGCTACTTCGGTATTATATACCTGCTATAGAGTTTTAGCATCCCTCCACCCTAGTACTCAAAAAGAAAAACCTTTAACCAAATATTCTTCCAGAACCGCATCGTTACCTTGCTCCTCCGCCATCTCCTCGTTATCGATCGCCTTTGATGTGATTTGTTGGATTCGCGACAACCAGTCAGCAACAGTGTTGAGCTCTCCCTTCGTATGTCGTATATCGGTGCAAAACTGACCTATATAATCCAGGAGACGCTGTTGACGTGGCGACGCCTTTTCGGAGTTTTGCCGAAAAGCAAAAGTTATTGGCTTGTGGTCGGTTAGTATAACAAAGCGCCTTCCTTCCAGATTATACCTTAAAAAACCGTATCGTTTGGTAGGTTGCCGTAAGTACGCGTTCGTAGGTACTGTAATTTAGTTCCGACTTCTTAAGCTTCTTCGAATAAAAGCCTAGTGGTTGAGGTTCGTTGTTTACCACTTGATTTAAAACAGCGCCCACTGCAAAGTCGGATGCGTCAGTATAGAGAACTAAATCAGCACTTGGTGCAGGATGACGGAGAAGTGTAGCATTTGCTAGTTCGTGTTTACAATCCTGAAAAGCTTGCTCTGCTTTTTCGTCCTATTTAATTGGAGTCGTATCGTTTTTCTTGTTTTCCACGATGAGATTCTGTAATACCATCTGATTTTTCATTGCATTAGGAATGAATTTGCGGTAGAAATTTATAATTCCCAAAAACTCTGTAATACCATCTGATTTTTCATTGCATTAGGAATGAATTTGCGGTAGAAATTTATTGAAAAAACTTTTTGAGATCCTTGGCAAGTTTCGGTTGCTTGAAGTTTTGGACGGCAGCAACTTTTTCCATCGTTGGTTTAATACCCTTCTCGTTCACTAGATGCCCCAGGAAGTTGACTTCGCTTTTGCCCAGCACACATTTGGAGACATTGATCTTCAAGTTGTTCTCCTGTAACGCTTTGAAAAGTCGCCGAAGATCCTTTTCATGCTCTGTGATATTCTTAGACGCTACAAGCAGGTTGTCCACATATGGAAAGCAGCAATCGAACAAATCCTTCCAAACCTCGTTGATATGCCTTTGAAATGTTTGCGCCGCGTTTCTTAGTCCATTTGGCATGAAAAAAAAACTCCAAAAGTCCGAACGGAGTTGTGACTGCGGTTTTGGGGATGTGACTTTCTCTTACTGGGATCTGGTAATAGGCACTTCGCAGGTCAATTGTCGAAAAAACTTTCTTACCATGTAGCATGTGAACAAAATCGTGCAAAAACGTTAGGGGGTATCGATCAGGTTCAGTGATTACATTTAACGCTCTATAATCTCCACAGCATCACCATTCTCCATTAGACTTCCTCACCATATGTAATGGGGAAGCCCAGGCGCTCTTCGACGGTCGGCATATTCCATTTTCTACCAATTTGGAGAATTCTGAACGAGCTGCCCCAAGCTTATCTGGCGGCAGTCTTCGTGGACGAGCGAAAACAGGCGGCCCGGCAGTCACGATATGGTGACAGACCGCTATTACCGTAGGCTTTCTCAATGCATCGAACTTGGTGATGTCTCTGAACTCGTCTAAAATAGATGCGAACGTACCATTGACTTTAAATGTATGGATTTTAACTCTACCTGATTTGCACGAGTCTCCCGACATCTCAAGCTTCGTGTTCCCATCGATGAGTTTTTGTTTCCGGACATCGTTAAGAAGACCGTAGTGCGTGAGAAATTCAACGCCTATTATCAATTCAATTCAATTCAAAAAACTTTTTATTTTCATTTCGATAAGTTTTACAAAAAGAAGTTTACAAAAAGTAGTATACAACATGGCTTAGAGCCGTCTGCCGTTGAATGATAGGACCGAGAAAGTTAATTAATAATTAGTGCTTATATTAGGTTTTTTTTTTTTTTGTTAATTTAATTTGTAATACAAAAGAAAAGATTGTGACTTCTTTGTCATCTATACTTATGGGCTTTTGGTTTAGCTTAAAACGGAACAAAAGGGATTTCTTCGTGGATAGATCTGATTTTGCTTTGCTGATTTAGCTCACGGAGACTGATACAAATTACGAAAAGCAATTGCTTCTTTTAGATAGCATGTAAGTATCTTCCAACCAAATCCGCCGTTTAGTAAGGAGCGACATTCCTGGATCGAGAGAAAGCTCTTGGCAAAAAATAATCTTCGGATCTCTTGAAGGATAGGACATAAAGCTAAGAAATGGAAGGTGTCTTCGTTCTGATTGAGGTTACAGAGGTTACAAAGCGGGTTTAAGTCATTTCGGTATGGTCTGAAGTTAAGATCAAGCATTTCGGTGCGTGCCTTAAATACTAAACTAATTTCGGACGCGTTCAGCTTATCACAAAAATAGTTGGCGGTGTGTAAATCGTGAGTGAGGCTTTTGTAAAGTTCTCTTGTAAGTGATGTTCTCGCTCTGCACAAGGACTGCTGATAGAGCTTTTCGTCAATTTCTGCCAGGCAGTCATAGAATATACTTCGCCACTCGTGGCAATTTCTCTCGTCAAGATTTAATTGACAATTATGGTTACCAGCAAGCTCACGCCATTCCTTAAAAGGTGAAAAGCCCCCTTCTAGTGCAACCAAAAGAACTCTACGTTGCAAGTTATTCACAGATCTTATAATAACTTTGGACAAATAGTCGGCACTTGATTTGGCATTTCTTACAAAAACTGGAGATAAACCTGTTTCAATGTCTATTGCGTAGTTTGGCGATGATCGAGGGAGCCTGAAAATCCTTTTTACGAAGAAACGTTGGATAGCTTCAACCTCGTCGAGCTTTCGGTGACCATAGACTTCACTTGCATACCGAAAACAGATGTTAACTACCGCCTCAAAAACCCTGAATTTAGACCGCAAGTCAACATCTTTGTTGGAGAAAAACCTGTTCCACATAGAATTGATCGCAGTTTTAGCTGCCACCGATCTTTCTTTAATGTAAGGACGAAGGTCTAAATTGAATTTCAGGCGGAAGCCTAGATATTTGAATTCATTCACAATTTCAATGTTGTCGTTGTCCAAGGTCCACCTTTCGCTCCTACTCAATTTGTGGTGAGATTATCGGAGATTGTACCTGAGCTACGATAAAATACCAGGAGAACATTCTGCGAAGGCCAAGATCTAGTGTGAGGTGTTGTGTGCCGTACGTCCTGATCTCACTACCATTTGCAGCATACAGCTTCGATGAATGCGGAGATATGCAGATGTCACTTCGTTGCGGTGGGATCACAGACACATCAGCACCAGAATCGATCAAAAATTTTTTGTTTGATTTGTTATCTTTTATAAAGAGACGAGCAATTTGTAGGCCATTGTCGTTTGTGTCGTCTTGCCCATCAAACGATTGGCTTAGGGGTTTTTTGGCCATGAGTGCGATGGAAAAGAGCATGGTGGTCGACAACTACGAGCGGCTTCGGCAAAGCGTGAGTGATACCAGCAGAACATTGAAGAATTTTTGCTATTGTTGCGTCGAGCAGGTGTTCGTTTCCGATTGTGACTTCTGCCACGTGCTCGCGGTGTAAAGCTCTGTCTCTCATTAAGGAGTTCTTGAAGTTGCCGATCGATTTGTTCGATTCGATGCCCCAAGGATAGTTTCGATGCTGCTTGAAAAGATTTGGTCGTCGCGTCCACTTGATGACTATCACTTACCTCGAGGACCTTGTCAGCTAGAACAGCTTTTCCTTTAAGGTCTGCAGTGGAGGCTTGGAGATTCGCTCGGACGTTTGACGGCAACTGATTCAGCCACAGGTTGTGTAAAAATTCGTCCGTCAAGTGTGTGCCACCCAGCTGGCGCATTTTATTTAGCAGCTGCGTTGGCTTCTTGTCTCCCAGCTCGATATCTGATAGTAGTCGTCTGATCTTTTGCTGCTCTGATGTACCAAACCTCTCCAGTAAAACCTTCTTGAAATTTTCGTACTTACCCGGATCGGGTGGAATAAGAAAGGCATCAATTACCTGGTTTAAAATTCTGGTTTCAATGGCGGCTACAAACGTGTTGAACTCGAAGTATCTGAGCTAACTCCTGCGTTGAAAAACTGAGCCTCAACCTGCGCAAACCAAATTTGAGGGTTTTGTTCCCAGAATGGTGGTACCTTCACTGAAACACGATTGATTGCTGACGCTGAGGCTTCGACTAAATTGTTGGATGGTGGTACTGAGTTGTTTGAAGCGTCTTGACGGGGTGTTGATTCTGACTTTTGGCAAGTAGAAGTCTCGGTTTCGTTTACCATCGTAACGACCCACGTTGTAAAATGTGGCTGCGTTGTACAATCAGCTATGTATGTAAGTTTGACTGTAGTCATATATTTGTGTCCGCTAACCACGATTGTTCCGCTATTCTCATCGTTCGATAACAGCGTAAATAAGTTTTGTTCGTATAACAAGCGTTCGGGGTCACCAATGTGGAACCTATGTTAAATATATTCCAACTTCGAATTGAAAAAACTATTCAGTTCATATGAACTTTTATTACAATCTGACTACTCTTATTAAATTAGTTTTTATGTCGAAAACGAATGTGGTGCGGACTTGCGGACCGTCGGATAATTTCTTGGGGTCTTAGCCTCGTTCTGTTGATTATATACCAAAGCCACTTATATACCCAAGTTGGTATTTCGGTGACTAACTGAAGATGGAAGGTGTTGCCACTGCGGTGCTTTGTAGCAGTGCTGCCACAATAGCATTAACATCAATCCAGAACCTTTAACGCAGGGTAAATTCAACTTCCGCAAGCTTAACTATTTCTTGTGCAGACTTAATTTTAAAATTAACACAAAAACTTCAACGTTTTACTCCAAAATATTTGAGTGCTTTCTTCAGTTAGTTCCCATTACGTCTCTTAAAAATTTTACTAATTCCCCGCCTTGGTATACAAAACAGCTGCGATCATTACGTATCAGATGTAATAAGCTATAGCAATCTTTTCTAAGCTCGCGGTCCTTATATGACTACTATAATGTGACATATATAACATATAATGAATTTTTATACCCGACCGAGGGTATTTTAATTTTAATGCATAGTTTGTAACACAGTGAAAAAACCACCGTAGACCCCTTAGACCTCTTAGAGATATGATTGAGATGGACAGGTAAGTCGATTAAGCCATGTCCGTCCGTCCGTTTGGATCTGACAAGTCCTCCAAGAGTATCATTTGTCTTGAAAAACTTCTCAAAGTGCCGTTCGGATTCGGCAAAAAATTGTAGGTCCCTTTGTATGTAAAGAAATAAACACACCAGTTGAGAAGTTGGCCCTGGTTCACCTCGAGCTGTTGCGCCACTCTATTTATTTATTTATAGTCCGTCCGTTTGTCCGTATGTATGCAGTTTTGAGGTCTTTAAAATTGAGCTAGGAAACCGAAACTTGCAGCGTTACTTGGTTCTCATTTTGTACAGACAGAGTATGAAAATTGAGAAGATCCGTCCACAGCCACGCCCACAATTGGCTTGAATGTCAGACAACCTCAAATTTACATATTATTTCAAAATGCCTTTTGGTCAAGACAGACAAAATATATGAACTCAAATTTTGGTGGAGAGCAATATCGACCAGAAACCTTTAAGTAGGCAAAAATTGGACCGGAAAACGCAATCTGACTCGATTTTAAACCTAAAACGGTTCTTCAAATTTATTAACTGAAAGCGCAAATCTGACGATTATCCTTCGTCCTTAAAGTTCGCTGAGCCATCCTCTGATGACCCCGATACAATTAGCAACCTTTTCGGTCAAGTATTTTCAGTCGACAACTCTGATCCTGATCGTTCCTTTTTTATTTACTTAGACAACTGCCGTCAAACAACCTTAACAAACATTAATATTAGCTTCTCATCGGTGATTGAAAAGATTCGACTTTTAAAAGACGATTACTTTCATGGCCCCGACCGACGCATTACCAGCTATTGTCTTAAAGAAATGTGTCAATGCATTTGCTCAGCCCCTTACTGATCTTTTCCAGCAGTCTTTAAAGTGTGGCGTTTTCCCCAAGGCTTGGAGAAGCTCCTTGATCATTCCCTTGCACGAAAAGCGGTGCTAAAGTGAAATTGCTAACTACAGACCAATTGCCAAGCTCTCGTGCATACCTAAACTCTTTGAGAGCATTATCTATTACACTGTGTTTTTTCACTGCAAGTCAATTTTCTCCACCAAGCAACACGGTTTTTTGAAAGGCAGATCGACTTCCACGAATCTTGTGGAATTTGTCTCTAGAACTTTAAGTGCGTTGGAACGCGGTAACGAAGTTGATGTTGTTACAACTGATTTCAGCAAAGCCCTTGATAAAATTTCTTTCAAAATTATACTTTTCAAACTTAAGGTTTAAGGCTTTCCTCCCCTATTCATAGCATGGGTTAAATCATATCTTGAAGATAGATCCTACTGCGTCCTTTTCAGGACCGTGGTTTCTAACCCATTCATTGCAACTTCAGGTGTTCCACAGGGTAGTCCTTAGGTCCCTTAATTTTTCTTCTCTTCACTGAATCTACTTTGGAGTTTTACGCTGACGACATAAGGATTTCCAGATTTATCTCGTGCCCTGAGGACTCGCACATACTTCAGGTCAACCTTAACAATTTTTCTCCTGGTGCCAGCATAACTTCCTCGAACTAAATGTAAAAAAAATGTCAGGAAATAGCTCACTCTCGTAAGCGTTGTACTCTTCCCCTCAGATCATACTTCTTTAACAATGATATCGTAACTAATTTTACTTCAATTCGCGATTTAGGCATTTCCTGTGATGCTTAACTTAATTTTCATAAGCATTTTGACGACATAATTAACAGAGCCAACTCTTCTCTTGGTTTTATCAAACGTTGGTTTAAGTAGTTTTCCAATCCATATGTTACCAAAGCCCTCTGCACAACCTTTGTTAGACCTCTTCTTGAATACGCCAGTCAAGTTTGGTCACCCTACTGTCAGATCCATATCCAAAGAATTAAAACCGTATAGCGCAGATTAATTCGTTTTGCCCTGCGCGGTTTTAATTGGGATGATCCTTTCAACCATCCCCCCTATGAATGCCGCCTAAAATTACTCAGACCTTAAGTTCACGCCGCGATGTTGCTGACATACTTTTTGTACACCAGTTGCTAACTGGAAAGATCGATAGTCCTTACCTCCTCGAACAGATTTATTTTAACACCAACCCCCGCCGTCTGAGACAAATCTTTCTTTTCCATCTTCCCTTTCATCGTACTGACTACGGAAAGAATGAGCCCCTCAACAGGATGCTTTCGCAAAGCGATTGCCTCTAGCGATGCCTTTGAACTAAGCAACAGTAAATCATCTGTTAAGCGTGCGCTTAACTCATAATTAACCTCCACCTTACCTCCCCTTTACCAGGTTCTTTAGTTTCTCTTAAGTTTAAAAATTCGAGAGGCGGTTCCTCTTTCTACATCAAAGACTGCATTAAGCACTCCAAAAACGAAGAAATAGAACTTGACTCTATGCAAATAACCCCAGTCTCAATAAAATTAAGTCACATAGATTACAACATCGCGACGAGCTATTTTGATTCACTTGGGTCAAACTTTGTCGTCGGCGGGAGTTTTAACGCGAAGAATACTTTTTGAGGCTCACGGTGTAATTCAACAAAAGGCGTAGTCTTCTTCAAAGCAAGTAGGAACCGCGGCGGGTTCTTCTTATCGACGGGAAAGCCAACATATTAGCTTTCCCGTCGATAAGCATGATGAGCAGGGCTTTTGAAGTACCGCAATTGCAGTATTTGTACTATTTTTAGAAACTCAGTACTGCCAAAAGAGCCAAAATACTGCCTTTTCCTGCTTTTACGGAACTTCCACTCAACGACTTCGGCTCCAATTATATAAGAATGTATAACATGTGTAGGTTTCAGAAATATTTCTTCAGTCGGTATAGACCGGGAGCTCGCAAAACATTTAGGGGCTATGTCTTCTTGTTTTGCTCATTAAATATCTATCGCGGAAAAAATTGGGTATAGACTTTCAAGGCAAAAAAGCAGAACACTATAAGATAGATTACGCCTTATTTGAGCTGGATATGGCCGAGGTTTTTTTTTACAACACGACTGAAGCGACTTAAGCTCAAAGCCATCAAAATTCTTTTTAAACTAAAAGTACAAAAAACCGACGCCAACAAAATCACGCTACGAAATGAAAAAAAAGTAAGCAAATGAAGTCAAAGCAATTTGACACTTAACGTGATGACAGCACCGGTGTGCAGTATTTGTCGTTCTGTGCACAATGAAACCAAGTGTACACCACGCTGGAATAGTCGCGAACACCGAGTAATATTTGACAGCCCGGTGTGGCAGTTCGGTGTTCAAAATAATTAGCCATTAGATCTATCTGTGGGACTATGACCTTTCATAGTGGCAAGATATACCTTCACGTTAAGCACGTTTAACATTTCAGTCAAAGCCATTCAGTTTTCAAGCTATTTTTGGAAAATTAACAAACGCTTTTGTGCACCACGACTCGCACTAAATTTGGGTTGGAGTTACATGTGCTTTAAAACAGGTCAGAAACAGTTTGCACAACGTAAGAAGTGTAATGGTTAGAATCTGGTGAAACAGCGATAAATCCCTTAACTGCTATAATAGCTTTAATTGGCTGACAACCGTCAATATAAATAGATACATAAAAATATTATCTAAATACGGAATGACCCAGCCACTTATGCTGACATTTAGTAATCGCGTCCTTGACTTACGAACTAACAAACTTCTTCGTTAATATACAAGAAATTTCTGACATGAAAAAAAAATGAAACCTTAGGTGAAACAAGTGAGTAAGTGCAAAAGTTCGTCTGTGACAAACTTCTATATACCCGACCCTATATACGGTGTAACACCAAATCTTAAATTTTTTTGTCCCGAATTCATATATTATTTGTATAGGTCACGCCCCCAAAAGTGGGTCTGGGCTAAAAATAAAAATAAATTGATTGTAATTTCGTTAGAATCATCACAAAATGCGCTAAACCCGATTTTTTTTTGCATAAAAAAACCGTTTTTCCTAAACACGCCCCTTAAAAGTTCGCGGAGCTCAAAACTTTTTATGGAGCAAGCCTAGGAAATAGTTATATCTCGAAAATTTTACATAATATATTTTTTCAATTTGGAGTAAACTTTCCGAGAAATCGGGTTTTTAAAGATCTAACGTGGTGGGCCGTCCAATTTTGCCCTCTTAGAGGTTTTTATTTATTATTGCTCTATACTAAAATTTGAGATCCTACGCCTTGTCTAAATTGACCAAAAGGCATTTTTCATTAAAAAATTGCATTGAAGCCATTAGTGGGCGGATTTAACAAATTTTTACACTTTGTCTGTACAAAATAAGAACCAAGATATACTCCAAGTTTGACCGTACCAGCTCAATTTTAAAGACCTAAAAAAAAAATTAAAACCTCGAACATATCTCTAAAAGGTCTAAGGGGTCTACGGTGATTATTTCACTGTGTTACAAACTATGCATTAAAATTAATATACCCTCGGTCGGGTATAAAAAATATTGAGTCGGGTTGGAGATGTTACGGAGTGCGAACTTGTAGTCCGCAGTATACACAGGCGGTGTTTTACCCCGCCAGTTATTGTAGCCGTAATGGCATAAAATTAACGGTGTCGGGGAGGAACCGTTAACACCTCCCCAGTTATTTGATGCCGTAAAGGCAGTTTTAATACGTAGTGTCGGGGAGGAACCGTAAAATACCTCCCCAGTTACTAGTCGCCGTAGAGGCAATTAATACATGGTGTCGGAGAGGAACCATTTAATACCTCCCCAGTTACTTAAAGCCGTAAACGCAATTTTAACATGGTTTCGGGGAGGAGCCTTTAAATTCTCCCCAGTAGCGGAGTGCCAGTGTTGGGGAGCCGAACCTGGAAGACAAGGGGCAACAGACATACAAGCATAGTTTTGCAACTCAACAAAGGAACGACTGTGTGCAGCATCCATGTGCAAGATGCCTTTTTTCTTAAAACCATAACCGTAAGAAGGAATTTTAACACCTTCATTACCGTTCGTGAAATGCGGTTTTCCTTTCGCAGTGAATTTTTAAAGTGAACCTTATAACGGGTGATTTTTTAAGAGGTTGAGAACTTTTTAAAAAAAAAAAACACAAAAAATTCGAAAAAATTAATGAAATATTTATTTGAATCCATAGTTTGAACCTTGCAATTTAATGTTTAAAGATAATTTCATGCAAATGTTGACCGCGGCTGCGTCTCAGGTAGCCCATCCGCTGAGTCCAATTTTGGCATACTCTTTCACACATATCGGCCGGTATCTCACGAATGAATGCATGGATGTTGGCTTCCAGTGCGTCAATCGAAGCGGGCTTGTCCCTATAGATATTAGCCTTGACATACCCCCACAAAAAATAATCTAATGGTGTCAAATCGCACGATCTAGGCGGCCAATTGACCGAATTCCGAATAGACTGCTCAGAAGGTCGAGAATGCCGACCATAAAATGGAAGCAACGCGCGATGAACATTTCGAACCGAGCACGAATTTCGATAGTAAAATTCAATAATTTGCAAGCGTTGTTCATTTGTAAGACGATCCATGGTTAAATTGCAAACCAAACTGAGGCTGTTTGACAGTGACACAAGGTACTAAACACACGTCAGCTGTCAAAACCAGTGTTGCCAAAACCAAACCAGCTAAAAAATCACCCTTTACAAATCAATCATAATAAATAAATAAATTATCTAACAACATTGAGATAATATACGAAGCTATCGCTTCATTCAAAGTGCCCTCTGCACTGTAACTGTTAAGTATTACTACCCACATTTCTCATATTTGTGATTTGCTGAAAAACGGAACTTTCATCAAAGTGCCTTCTGCACATGATCGTGAATACGATAAGTCAATTTAATTTTTTTTTTTTTGTGAATAGTTTTGTACATAATATGTAGGTATTTATTTCTTTAATTGTAAGTGACACTAGTCGAAAGTGACATATAATTCTCCGGGAGCAAGAGAGATAACCATTGTCAATCAACAAACAAGAAATCCAGGAGCGTCTGTCTCAAAATGAGCGGCTTTCTGGTCGGCGTCTGTTATCCAGGTTAGGGTCGGCCGAATATTAAACGCCTCTTTCTCTTCCAGTATGCAAATAAAATGGACAACAATTAGGTGCATACCAGATATTTTGAAGAAATACTCTCCTAGTTATATCATTGCTTTTCTCCGTAAAGGCATAACACTTGCGGGGGTAATCTTTGGTGTTTCTTTGCAGAGTTTTCATGTTCAATACGGGCTCATCATTGCGTGCTAGATTGAGAATTACTTTTCTCTACTATCTTTCTATCTTTCCTCAAAATTTTTTCTCCACTCGCGATGTGCTACGCATCTTAAGGGTAGTTTGTAACCCCTTGATCGCGAGTCAATTATAAAAAAAAAAAAAAAAAAAAAAAAAAAAAAAAAAAAAAAAAATCACCATGAGGGCGAATTCACTCGTGTCAAGCATGAGCTGAACAATCAGTTACTCTAAATGAAAAAAAAATACATTAAAGTCGTCTGCTCTTTCTTGACAAATTACTGTACAAAATATCGCAAAAACACTCAATAAAAACCAATGAAAACATAGAACATAAAAAAAATATTTTACTCCCGTACTGCAGCGTACTGCAATTTTTTTCTTAAAGTCCTGCTTTTTCAAAACATGAAACGACAGCCCTGATGATGAGTCTCTCTGTAGAGTGTTTGCTCTGTACTCTGCTTGTTCTTTTTTTAGAGAGGTGTGTGAAATTTTTCCTGCCGGGCGACAGGTTTACTATACTCTGTCTAACACAAATAAGCACTCCAAACCTCATGGAGGAGCTTTGTAAAATCAGTAGCATGCCATATTTTTGCACTATACTAAATTAAAAGAAAGGTTCCCGAGAGGTATAATGTTTTTGTTGGATGTCATCAAACGCTCGTCGTAATTCTTGGGTTTGCCTCTGTTATCGTCCGATCCCTGGCCTTTCAATATCTGATCGCACCAAGTCTCTATAAAAATAAACGAGAATAATCCAAATTAGTTCCTTACGGAGCTAGATTTCGGGACCGATTCCAGAAATCTAAAAAATTAAAAAGAGACCGATTCCACTGAGCGCGCTCCTTTTATGTCCTTCGACTGTTCACAAGAAAAGTGAATTTGTCCTCTTTTTCCGCAGGTGCTGAAAAGGGTTTTTAAAACTTGGGAGCTTCGATCGTGATGAAGTTGTGCCCGTACATAGGCGGTTGTTGGGTTGTATTTAACAACTTGGTTTTGATCTTAGCTGCTGATAGGGTTTGGCTAGTGGTGTGCAAATAATTGATTGCTAGTGATGTGGAAACAATTGATTGGAGATGGCTTATGATGTTACTAGTCTTAGAAGGCGATGGCATTCGTTACATAGCCCTCCTTTTTCAGACTCAAGGTTCCAACTGAGTCTATTCTTGGATCGTGTAAGGGGCCAGTCGGTTTACATACACCACCTTAGCTCTTCTTCCCGTTGGCCTGCACTTTGTAGGTGAGATCTGACAATTGTTTCACGATATCCATTGGTCCAACCCAATCGCTTTGCGTTTTCGGGCACAGTCCTTTGCGTCTCTTGGGGTTATATAACCAAACTTTTTCTCCTGTACGAAAAGTAATCGGATTGACAGCTAAATCATACCTTTTTTGATGGACTCTGCAGAAATTTGTAGATTCGGACACCCTGGTCCGAGTGTATGATGTGGGTTATTCCAAATCTGCAAAACACTTCTTCTATTAATTTTGTGGTTATTACCTCCGCCGTCTGATTCGGCACGGCGAAACACTCCGGCCATTTGGTGAAATAATCTACGACTATAATATTACGACTACGATGAATCGATTACCCTCCATCGTACCAGGTAAAGGCCCCAACACGTCGATGGCTATCCTTTCGAAGGCTGCCCCTGGCTTGCTTTGCTTTAGTAAGCCGCAAACGCGTTTCATGGGTCTTTTCCTTGATGCACACTGGGCACAATGTTAGCACCAAGTCTTGACAACCCTGCTCCGACCTATCCAGAAATACCGGGTTTTTACTTTCCCTAGAGTCTTCTTTTGTCCAAAGTGACCGCCGCTGGGGCTGTTTTGAAGTGTTTCCAGGATCTTTGGAACGAGGGACTTGGGGACAGCTAGTAAGTAACTCACCTTGCCATCTACACCTTCCCATTCTCTAGCGACCATATCGTTGTGCAGTTTCAATAAAGGAAACAAACTCCAATAGGACTTCACATAAGGATCCTCTTCGATTACTTCATCGTTAGATGGGCGTTTACCTACTTCAAGCCAATTCCTTACCTTGGCTAATGTTGCATCGCTCGGCCTTTTTTAAAGTTTTGCTGAAAAATTCAATAACTACTTCAGACTTACCCTGCTTTTGACTAAGAACGGCTCCTACTCCCACATTAGAAGCATCGGTGTCTAACACAAACTCATCATTCTCAATGTTAACAAGCCTTTCAAAATTGTGAAAGCAAGCTCGCATTGCGAGGTCCATTCAAACCATGCGTCGTCGCTCCTCCGTCAACTCGAACAATTTCCTAGTTACTGTTGAAAATCCTTTAATGAATTTGCGGTAGTAGGAACACAGGCTGAGAAAGCTTTTTATTTGCCGCTTACTTTTTGGAATAGGCCATTCCTGAACAGCGCGAATCTTTTCAGGATCGATGCTCAGACCCTTGCTCGACACGACGTGTTCTAGGTACTTTACGCTTCTACAGAAAAAATTACATAAAGCTATATTATATATATATATACATATATATCTATAATATAGCTTTATGTAATTTTATAATTTTAATATATACATAATCAGCTTTATGTATATATATATACATAAAGCTGATTAGTTCAAAAACACTCTCTAAACTGGCCAGTTGTTCTTTGAAAGTTCTGCTTCGAACGATGATGTCGTCTAAATGCACGAGTTTCGTCTTCCAGGGAATACCCTCAAAAACTTTATCCATTAGTCTCTCAAACATCGCGGGGCATTACATAGCCCAAACGCCATAACTGTAAACTGCCACAGATTTCTGCCTTCCGTGAAAGCGGTTTTCTCTTTGTCTTCCTCGCTCATCTCTACCTGCCAATAGCCACATTGAAGGTCCATCGTGGAAAACCATTTTGCGTCACCTAGTTCGCTGAAGAGTTCTTCTATCAGAGGAAGTGGGTAGGAATCCTTCGTTGTACAACCATTCACCGGCCGGTAGTCGACGCAAAATCGGTACGAACCATCTTTCTTCCTGACCAGGACGATCGGCGCCGCCCGTGGACTGCTCGATAATACCACGGCTTAGCGAAAGGGACCCTTACCGCTGGAATTTTTATGGGCTTTGCAGTGCCCGTGTCGATGCGATGTTAAGCCAGGCTAGTTCGCCCCATATCGTTAGGTCCTGTTGAGAATACCGAGCGATACTTAATTAAAAGTTTCTTAAATTGGCTCACCTCTTTTTTTGACGATTCTCGCTGTGCGATCGTCACCAGCTCCTCTATTGTCCTTGGATGGCTGTTTTTTGGTGTGTGGTTGGTTGATGTGCTCGTGATATGCAAACAATTGATTGGAGATGGCTTATGGGCTTTTTCTGGTTCTTTACGAAAAGTAATCGGATTGGCAGCTAAATACCATACCTTTTTTGATGGACTCTGCAGAAATCTGTAGATTGTCACGAGCAATGCTATAGACTAGATGCATGCGACTTCTCAATTCTAGTATATAGTCAGGGGCTGGAGGGACATCTCCTGGCGTCATTCCACAAACCAAATCGATCGGAAGCCTTAGCTCTCGGCCCAACATCATCATTGCCGGAGAAAACTTTGTTGATTCGTGTTCCGCTGTGCGATATCCGAACATTGCTGGCTGTAGAAAGCCGTCCCATTTTGTTTGTTGTTGGCCAGAGAACTTCGCGAGGTAGTCCAACAGCGTACGGTTAAATCTTTCTACCATCCCGTCGAATTGTTCTGATCTTTTCGGCTCCCAGCACTTCCATTGCTCTCTTAAACAGTTCGGATTCGAAGTTCCTTCCCTGGTCTGAGTGTATGATGTGGGGTATTCCAAATCTGCAAAACACTTCTTCTATTAATTTTGTGGTTATTACCTCCGCCGTCTGATTCGGCACGGCGAAACACTCCGGCCATTTGGTAAAATAATCCATAACGACTATGATGAATCGATTACCCTCCATCGTACCAGGTAAAGGCCCCAACACGTCGATGGCTATCCTTTCGAAGGGTGCCCCTGGCTTGCTTTGCTTTAGTAAGCCGCAAACGCATTTCATGTGTCCTTTCCTTGATGCATACTGGGCACAATGTAAACACCAAGTCTTGACATCCCTGCTCCGAACTATCCAGAAATACCGGGTTTTTACTTTCCCTAGAGTCTTCTTTTGTCCAAAATAGCTGCCGCTTGGGCTGTTTTAAAGTGTTTCAAGGATCTCTGGAACGAGGGACTTGGGGACAGCTAGTAAGTAACTCACCTTGCCATCTACACCTTCCCGTTTTCGACCATATGCAGTTTCAATAGAACAAACAAACCCCAGTAGGACTTCACGTCAGGATCCTCTTCGATTACTTCATCGTTGGATGGACGTTTACCTGCTTCAAGCCAATTCCTTACCTAAGCTAATGTTGTATCTTGTTGCTGCTGGTCTTTTAGATAACTAGGCACCGCCTCCAGTAAAAGCTCATCGGCATTGCAAAATTCTCTTTCTTCAACCCGCGTACAGTGCCTGCAAGCCCCACATGGCCTGCGAGAAAGACTGTCGGCATTATTGTGTTGGGAGCCTGGCCGGTGCTGTATTTCAAAGTTGTACTGCTGAAGTCTCTCAATCCATCTCGCTATTTGGTCCCGGATCTCTCGGCGGGTTCCGATTTCGTAGCATGGTGTAGCTAGTTTGATGGCCGAAAGTAAACCGCTGCCGCAAAAGTTCGATAAGATCAAGGTACAACAAAGGTTTTTCTCGGGGGAGGGCACTCAGCACTGATAAAGCTTCGCCCCTTAATTGCGCTGCGAGTCGATTTGCCTTCTTGGTCCCCGCCCAACCGTGGAACGCGGCAGTTATTTCGAATTGCTGTTCGTAGTCGGCCCAGGATGACTGCCCGTCGAATGGTTGTATCGCAGAAAAGTTAGGTGCCCACTTGTAGCCACCCATAGCGTTGTTATGCTCTCTTTGGTCATTTGAGCGAGTAACTTCATGGCTGGGTATTCGGTGCGGCGTCTCAAAAACAGCTCTAGGCTGTCCCTTCTCCTGCATCTCTGACCCAAGCCCCAACACGGCCTTCTGCCGCTCCTGCCCTTCTTCTTCTACTACACGAGGAGAGGGCTGCTGTCCGTCCCGAGGAGCAAACTGCGTCAAGGTTTACTCCAACGCCTCTATTCGTTCCACTACTTTTTGCCTTCCTGTCAGCTCTGTCTTCCACTCCTCTAACTTGTTCTCCCAGAAAGTCCGTTCTTGTTGACTCCTCGTTTCGAGACTCATTGCAATTGAATCGAACTGTCGCAAAGCTAATCTAAGCTTTGATCGTAACCCCACACTTGACACCAATGAAGCAAACTTTTGGGGCCACACGCACCAGTATGTCGCCGGGTTGAACTTACAAAGCAGCCACATCATATCTAGCGGAAGCAGCAAGCTCCTAACTATAGCCTCTTGCCAGAATTACGAGAGAGAACGCAAAATACCAGTTGAAGTTAATGACTTTTATTTGATGTGGCTCCCGAGAGGTATAATATTTTTGTTGGATGTCATCAAACGCTATTCGTAATTCTTGGGTTTGCCTCTGTTATCGTCCGATCCCTGGCCTTTCGATATCTGCAGCCTGATCGCGCCAAGTCTCTTTAAAAATAAATGAGAATAATCCAAATTAGCTCCTTACGGAGCTAGATTTCGGGGCCGATTCCAGAAATTTAAAAAATGAAAAATTAAAAAGAGACCGATTCCACTGGGCGCGCTCCTTTTATGCCCTTAGTTAGCTCAGTAGAAAGTTAGCGCAGTAGAGCAGATTGATGGAAAAGATGAGACAATAATTTGCACTCTTTTAAAACGTGCGAGCTTCGATCGAGATGAAGTTGTGCCCGTACATAGGAGGTTGTTGGGTTGCATGGAACAACCATTGAATAAAGAGACAAGGAATAGCTCTTTTTCACATATACAGTGTGTGTGAGTGAAGTATTTATTTTGATATTAGTCGCCCGATGTCGGGTATCGACTTGTAAGTGAATGTATCGAATGTATCACGAATCGGGGTACAAATGTCACCTTAAGTCAGGAATGTTAAACAAAAGTAGAGCCAGCTCCCAGAAACGTATGAACCTCGAGCCGTCTCTCATGACATGCCTGGTTCAACACATAAGTAGTCCGCACTCACACAACTAAAACTGATGCTTCACTTTTCCCCAAAAACACCACTTCCTTGTCTCTTTATTCAATGGGAACAACCTGGTTTTGATCGTAGCTGCTGATAGGGTTTGGCTAGTGGTGTGCAAATAATTGATTGCTAGTGATGTGCAAACAATTGATTGGAGATGGCTTATGATTTTACTGGGTTTAGAAGGCGATGGCATACGATAGAATAGTTGCGGAGGTTTTAATAGTGCGCGGTCAGTTTTTTTTATCTTACGTCAATTTTTCGAAATTTGGATTGGGATATTAAAGTTAAGTGTTTTTATGTAAATTGTGTTCTTGAAGGTTTTTTGATAACCTTCAAAAGCGAGCCCTTCATAACACCTTTTGGAGGTGCGGAAAAAAAAAACATTTTCTTTTTGTAAAGAGAACAAGTACAATTTAAATTTCAATCCAAAAAATGAACGGTAATCCTACATAGTAGTAGCAGTAATAGTAGTGACTTTATTTTTAACAGTTTTTCTTCTGGGTTTACAGTATTAATAATCTCTTAGAAAATAACATATAGCAATTTGTAGAGATTCTAAAGCCGATTTGGTTTGGCAGGAAGCCGTCTACCAGATTGACGTTAAAATAATTGTACATGAAAAATGTTCAAAATGTGGGTTCTATAAGATAGAGCACTAGCGGCATAATTATAAAGCTGGTCTTATCCTCTATCTCCATTAAGTATGCTTAATACTTCTTTTGCGCAGAGTGTAGCAGTACCGAAGATCTGCAGATGGAATTCACTTAGGATGGGACACACGGCCAGGAAGTGGAATATATCTTCTCTTTCCCTTCGGTTACATAAACTGCACAGGATTGGAATATCAGGGCGAGTGGTATGTAATTAAGCGGCAAAAGCTCTCCCCTTATTTTGAAAACTAGACTCATCCTTAGATTAGTACTGTTGCACAAAAAAATAGGTTCCATTGCCCAGACGGAGGTTTCACTTGCTGTAGAAAGCTCTGTGCTGTGAAGACCGGGCTTCAATAATGAACTGGTCGAAAAGCCGCCCTCCTGTTGTCTCCAGCAAGGAATATAGTTTCTGTTTTAGACAAGAAGGTGCCTCTTCGTGGTCGATTAGAAGATCAAAGTCACATGCGGATGAAGTCTTGAAATCTCCACTTCTCGCGTTGGCAATGGCGACAGCCACCATCCCTAAATACCATTATCTTCGACTTTGATAGATTTATAGATAAGTTCCATGTTTTGCAGTATAATTCTAATCTGTTGATCATAAGCTGCATACCTTCTACTGTCTCTGCAAAAAAGGCCATGTCATCTGCAAACAATAGGCCCGGTATTCTCATGTGTTCTATTTCAATTCCACCTTTAACTGCATCCGTAATGTCATTTACGCAGCAAACGGAGAGCCGCGTGCTTAGAATACAGCCCTGCTTATAGCGGTCTCGAACTCCTCCAAAAGGTGGACTCCATCCCATACAGAAGCAACGTTGTTTTCATACATGGATCTCAAAACTTCACCTTGGTAGAGAAACCAATCTGAAGAAGTTTGTAGAAAAGGGCCTCACGAGCCAAAGCATCAAACGCTGCTCGAAAATCGACGAAAAATGTTTAAAGTTTCTCGTGCCTCCTTTTATAGATCTCAGCTGTGTTTATGAGAGAGAATATCTGGTCAACCGCTGAGTAGCCTCGCCTAAAGCCAGCCTAAAATTCGTGGAGCACATTCTTCCGTTCTACCCAAGATGTCAGTCTGTTGAAAAGAACTGCAGCGAAGAGTAAAAACGGCTGACCCCGTACAGACCCTGCCTTTTTTTTGCATTTGAAACACAATTTTTTTTTATCACACTTTTGGTGACATTTAAATAAAATATCTTTCGAAACAATTTAAAACATTTAAATCCTTTGTTTTATTTTTTCAGCTGACTTCTTATACAATTACTTCACTCAATCAAATTGTGCAATATATACAAATCGGTGACTATGGCAACGCTTTGGCTACACATACATCAATAGCATTTGGGACTGATTTTGCACAAACAGCGAGCTTCATGCCTGGCATTAAAGTACTTGTGCAATATGCTGCTGATCTAAATGTCTATTTGAGATAAGTTTAATATTTTAAAACATGTTCTAAAATATTTTAAAGTAATAAAGCAAGTGTGCATATAAACGAAAATGGAACATTATTCATTCGCTTTTTATACCCGACCGAGGGTATATTAATTTTAATGCATAGTTTGTAACACAGTGAAATAAACGTTGTAGACCCCTAAGACCTTTTAGAGTTATGATCGAGACCGACAGGTTAATCGATTATTGTATTGTGTGAAGTGATTGCATTTGTGATTGTATGTGTCTTGTATTGTATGTGGGATTTAGGTCTTCAAAATCTAGCTAGAGAGCTGAAACTTGGTACACGGCTTGGTTCTTTTGTTGCACAGACAAAGTGTGAAAATTGGCTTAGTTAGTCAAGCGCCACGCCCACTACTGGCTTCAATGTGAGACAATCTCTACTTTACATTTTCTTTTAAAATGCCTTTTGGTCAAGTTAGACAAGGCACAGGAACTTAAATTTTGGTACTGAGCAACATTCGCCCAAGACCTTTAACAAGGCAAAAATTGGACCACCCACAATATCGACCATGCCCACTTTTAACCCACGGACATGGGTTAATCGATTCACCTGTCGGTCTCGATCATATCTCTAAAAGGTCTTTAGGTTCAACGACGATTATTTCACTGTGTTACAAACTATGCATTAAAATTAATATTTCCTAGAATTTAAAATTAATATTGATATTTATAGATTAAACA
This sequence comes from Neoascia interrupta, assembly GCA_947623515.1. Classification (NCBI taxonomy): domain Eukaryota; kingdom Metazoa; phylum Arthropoda; class Insecta; order Diptera; family Syrphidae; genus Neoascia; species Neoascia interrupta. The sequence goes on from OX392462.1 coordinate 107,373,408, forward strand.
TCTATTATAAAGATCTGCATCTATTATAAAGAAAGCGTCCTCTGTCCTTTGCTTTTCATTAATGTCCTTGATTGTCTTTGAAGGAAAACTGATGGTCCCGAAAGTACATCAGCTATTCTTCGCTGACGTTGGAACATTCATAAGTGAGGATCATACATCCCTGCAGCGACCACTTGATAAATGGGTTGTTGTTTTGGAAGAGAATGGGTATCGTATTAGACAAAAGAAGACAGAGCACCTGTGCTGCCCATTCTCTGACCCCCCGAACCAATTTCAGACATTTAATTAAAAGAAAACGTGCTTTTAAGTATCTGAGATCTATGATCAATAGCAAAGCAAACTGTGATGACGACATAAATCGTGGCGTAAGCGAAGGGTGGATGAAGTGGCGAGAAAACTCCGCCATCTTCTGTGACCGTCCTTCCTTAGCTGAAATGAAGGCTCTTAACCGCAATTGTGCGTCCAGCGCTCAGATATGGTTCACAATCACTTTGTTGGACAGGGTAATAGAAATATGAGAGCAAATTAACGGCAGCTGAGATAAAGATGCCTGACAGCAGGAGTAACAAAGCGAGATAGAATAAGAAGTACGGAGATGTATATCTGACGCCCCCCCCCACGGGGGCACTTTATTGGCTTAGTACAAGCTTTAATTTAATTCTAACTTAAACAATCTAAACTTACAACTAAAACTTAAGTATAAAGAGAGGGAGGAGGGCGATGGTAGAGGATGTTGCGGAGACTGTATTTGTTAGGGTGTAGATCAAAAGGGGAGAAGTTGGCGTTGCGCAACATTCTGGACACTGGCGCGTAGAAACCTTAGTTCGTGCGATGGAAGTTAATGCGGAAGAGGGGCATAGACCGTATCTGCCGAGGATGAGTATTGAGGATTATCATGTGTAGCAGTGAGGGGCAGTCAATATTTCCGGTAAGTAAGTCATGGATGAAGAGTATATCAGCAACATTCCTGCGATCTTCAAGGGATTGTAGGTTGGTTAATTTTGTATTGTGCTTGCATGCTGTAGAGTGTAGACGCTTTTTCAATGGTTTCTGTGCTTTTATTGTAATTTTATACTTAATTTAACTTGTTTCTTTTTTTTCACCTCTGTGCTTTGAAGCTGTGTATGTACGTATTTGATGAGTAATATTTATATTTCATCCTTTGTTAGCTTTTTCATATAATTGTTCTTCCGCCTAATCTAATTTTCATTTATTATTCAGTGTACCTAGTATTTTTCTTCTTAGTTCTATGCTGGTTGCTTGCATTGGCCTTCGTGCTGTTGCTTGTAAACGGTTTTTTCCTTTATAGCTTTGCTCTTTTAACTCAAATCATCTTTTCTAATCCAACTCACATTTAAAAACTCAAAAGCCCTTTTTAATTTGTTTTCCTTGTGCTTTCCGTAAAGCTTAGTTCTCGTTTGCTATCATAGTCTTTTTTTCTTTATTTGCTTTAATAGCTAATATCGACACTCGGGCTGTGCGACAGGCGGTGGTTCTGTGGTAAGATCCTTGAGTGTTCAGTCGTTCACAGACTTTCGCGAAGAACAGACGTGTTTCGGCTTGTTTTCTATTGCGAGTGTGTATCAAGTAGTCTTTCGGAAGAGCAAATTTCTACAGCCAGTGTGGTGCCGAGGAAGTGGTAGCAGACCGGCACGCGCGAAGTCCAGGTTCGAGTCCTGGTTGGACGTAAATTTTTTTTTAATTTAAAAAAAAAATTAATTAAGACTTAAAAAGTGTTGTCAAGTGTAAAACAACACATTATGAGTGAGACCGAACGGTCTGTGCTCCAGATAGCGGGAGGTTCGACCGCTAAGAAGTCGAACGAGGGAGCACAGTACCTTAAACAAACGGCATCGACATCCGATGGGACCATGTCCACGAAGTGAAGGAGAAGAAGAAGGCTCAATCCGCAGCCTAACCTTGTAAAGCGTGCCTCCCTATGTGCCTCAGCTGAAAAGCTGCCCGTTGAGGCGGGGGAAGGGACGCAGTTCACCAACAACGACACGGCGACGTGTGCAGCAGTTCAAGAGGAGTACCCATACGTCTCCGACGGTGGGGAAATGTACACCGGGGCAAACAACAGCTTTGCTTCCTTGGCTGGTTCGGAGTCCGATGACGAGGATGATGAGCTGGAGTGTCTTAACACCAGCATAAAGAAACTCCAAGAGCAAGTACTAGCCATAAAAGCAAAACAAATGGCAAGAAGGGAAAGGGAGATTCTGACTGTGGCCCAGAGTTCCCAACGGCAACAGCAGCCCGAGCAGAAGCAGCTGGAACAGCAAAAAATGCAGCCACAGCACCAACAAAAGAAGCTCTTGCAAAAACAAAACGAGCAGCAGCAAGAGAAGCAACAGCAGCAAAATAAGCCACAACAGCAAAAAAAGCAACAGAAGGCGAAGCAGCAAGAATTGAAGCCGCAGCAGCAGCAACAACAACAAAAACAACAGCAACAACAACAGCAGCAGCAACAACAGCAGCAGAGCAAGTCGGCAAAGGTGCGTGTGCCGCCCATCAATACCTACAAAATGGAACTCAAGGACACGCTAGAACTGTGTAAGTCGGCCATAGGCAACAATTTCACAATTAAAAGGTTTTCCGATACTAGACACTCCATACAGTGCAGTACTGTGGAGCATTATAATACAATAAAAAAATTACTAAGGAACTCGACGACGGAGTTCTTCTCTTTCACCCCGAAGGGGGAAAAGTTGGAAACTGTGCTTCTGAAAGGGTTGGATCCATCTACCGAGCCGGAGGAGCTCCCTAAGATGCTCCAGGAAACTAAGTGCGACGGGCTTACGTTTGTAGGAGTTAAGCCCTTCGTCACAGCAAGGGCCAAAAGGGAGAATAGGAAACTGCCGATCTTCCTGGTTCAGCTGTCTCCCGATAGCAAGCTGGATAGTCTGAGGTCTATCAAATTCCTAGACTACCAGTCTGTCACCTGGGATAAATTAAAACGCAGCGAGACCATTATTCAATGTGCTCGTTGCCAAAGGTTCGGAAACTCCGCGTTTAACTGCGATATGCAGCCTAGATGCGTCAAATGTGCTAAAAACCACAAGGCTGTCCATTTCGCTCCAAATCCAGGGACAGATGGTACAGATGCAGCGCCAGTTAAATGAGCAGGCGACTCGTCTGGACAGGCTCTACGCGCTTCTGCCTAGCCTAGCGCACAACAAATCGTAATGGGTACGACCGCGAATGAAAATCCCTTGAAGATCCTAGCGGTGAATGTAAATTCATTGTTGAGGATCGAGCGAAGAGAAACGTTCTTTAAGTTGCTTAACGACCAAAGCCCTGATGTTTGTCTTGTTAGCGAAACTAAGCTAACTCGGAAATGTAAATTAAGGCACAAAGATTATAACGTAGTTAGAAGAGACCGACCCAACTCCATTCGAGGAGGAGGTGTTGCGATCTTCATTCGGAAAGAACTTAAGCATAAGGCCGTGTATAGAGGTATAGTGCGAAGGTTCCGGGAGCTGGAAGCATGCATTGCGTACATCCCTCTCCGTAGCGGAAAGAAGTTTTATGTGGTGTCGCTTTATGCTCCTGAAGCTGTTCAGTCTACTGTTTTTATTTCAGAGCTCGAGACATTGTTTCGATGCCTAAGTCTGGAGTCGGGGGAGAACTTTTTCCTCATGGCCGGAGATCTAAACGCCAAACATAGAGATTGGGGAAACCAAACCCCTAATCCTAGAGGAAACTCACAATTTCATTGGTGGGGTCAACACAGTGTCGAGTTTCGGCTCGATTTGAAAGCGACAGATAGTCCTTCGTATCCAAGGTGCGGCTCCTATCTGGACCTACTGCTCTTTGACGAACGGTTACACTTGACTGACGTTGACCGACAAACGATAAACTGCCTGCGCACGTTTGTGTATGACAGTGACCATTGCGGTCTAAGTGCCGAAATAACTATTCCAAACGATATTGCGGAATTGAACGAGTTCGTCCAAACGTACTCCTACAACTACGGTAGGACACGTTGGACTCGCTTCGCCCGAGACCTGACAAGAGCACTCTCCTCGAACTCGCTCTATCCACCGTCGAATAGGAATCTGTCGAATGAGGAGATTGACAGATACCTGCGGCGAATGGATGAGACAATTAAACAAACAATGGAAAGTACGATACCTCGGTATCGACCATCCAGTAACACATACCGCAATGCAACAATCGACGCATTACACGGACAAAAAAGTAGACTGCTTACAAGACTTAAAAACTTGTATAGACGGTTTACTGACAGACAAGACGCGGAGGTAAGGACTTTGAAGTCGTTGATCGCGAACCTCCAAGTACTTATAAAAGCAAATTACAGACTTTCTGCCAATTTGCACTGGGGTAACAAGATTCGGGCTATCAGGTCAGATAACCCGAGCATGTTCCCCAGATTAATAAAGTGTTTCGGAGGAACGATGACAACGAACTTCCTTGTCTTAAAATCCCCCGAACGACACACAACGAACAATTACTCACAACAGCAGGAATAGATCCTAGGGACGCTGTTGACGATGACAACTTTTTCGTGATCGAAGATCCGCAGGAGAAAGTGGAGGCTATAGGAACTGCTTTCCAGGACGTGTATAAGGTGAATCCTAGCATTCGCCCGAATCACGACCTGGAGAATAGAGTCTTGGTTCAAAACTTTTACTCGAAGTGACTTAGAACACTGGCGATCAGAGAATACTGGTTTTACCGGGTTCAATGACGATTTTTTGGCATATAATGCCGTCGCCAATGAAAGGGTCCAGGCCCCGTTCGTATCGAAGGTAGAACTCCAAACGATCTTCGAAGCATTGAAAAAGAATAAATCTGTGGGAATCGATGGAATATCGAACATTGTGCTTCGACATCTTCCTCCAGAAGCGGTGGAAATCTACGCCACTCTGTTCAACAATGCTCTGAATAATGCACATTATCCAGAGCATTGGAAAATAGCTGTGGTACATCCGATCCCCAAAAGGGGAAAGGATAACTCCAATCCGGCAAATCTCCGGTCAATAAGTCTTCTTCCGAATATCAGCAAGGTATTCGAAAAGGTGATCAATAGAGCCTTGACTAAGTGGGTTGAGGACAATAAAATAGTTCCGGATAAACAATTCGGTTTCAAGGCGGGACATGATACGATACATGCCGCGTCTAAACTGATATCAGATATCCAATGGTACAAAAGTAAGAACCAATGCACGGGTGCCTGCCTGATTGACTTGGAGAAGGCCTTTGATACCGTAAGGTTAGAAGGACTCTTTTACAAGTTGAATAGGTTAGGCATCAGCAAACCTCTTCTATACATGTTGCTTAATATGCTCTCCGGTTGATATTGAACACTTCTTCTGGAGTGTTCAATATCAAAATCGGTCTGCAACAGGGAGCGGTCAATTCGCCGATTCTCTTCAATATTTACACGGCTGATCTGATAGGATCTCTTCATTTTGCGATAGCGTATGCCGACGATTTGATCGCGTACAGATCAGGGCCTAAAATCGAGGTCATTGTAGCATTATTGCAGCGTGACTTCGACAAAATTCAGCAATACTGCGACGACTGGAAGTTGAGGATCAATTTCCAAAATCGGAAACCATTCTGTTCAGAACGCCGTTGTCTTTGGCCTCTAGGGATACCAAAAAGAACTGGCGAAAGTTTTCTATCGTTGGGCAGCACGGGCTTCCACTTGCGTGTAAAAATGTAGTCAGATACCTTGGACTCTGGCTAGACCAATATCTATATTTTAACAAACATGTAGATGTTGCTTTATCCAGAGCCCGGGGTGCCTTTGCTTTAACAAAGAGACTGTTTTATAGCAGCCAACTCGATGCGAGGGTGAAGGTTATCTGCTACATGGCCCTTATTAGGCCTATGCTCGCATATGGTTGCTACTGCCGAAGCATAATTTGCAAAGAAGAGCATGGTTTCGTTAAAAAAGGTCTACCGTAACTAAGCTTTTATCGTTTTATAGAAAATGTTCTGATGTAGTAGAAAATGGCTTCGAGGTTGATTGCGTTTACACCGACTTTTCCAAAGCTTTCGATTTGATTTCACATGAAATTATTGGTTTTAAGCTTACTTCTCTTGGCTTTCCACCAAATTTCATCTGTTGGATTATGTCTTAAATTCATTTAAGATCTTACCAAGTTAAACTTAGAGGACTTTTTTCAGTTTCTTTTCCTGCCCTTTCCGGCGTTCCCCAGGGAAGTCATCTAGGCCCACTCTTATTCATTCTTGCTATAAACGACGCGCCTTCGTGTGTCGCTTATAGCGAAATTCTATCATATGCAGACGATATGAAGATATCTAGAAATATTAAGAGTTCTGATGACCATGTTCTTCTTCAGACTGATATAAAAAGCTTTGCTACATGGTGTAACAAAAACGGTCTTTTCCTCAATCCAGCTAAGTGTCAAGTTATCACTTTTTCTAAAAAGCATATCGTAACAACATTCTCTTACTCCATCAGTGAGCATGCTCTTTGCCGTGTTGAACATTTTAAGGATCTTTCTTTAGTCAAAACCTTGACTTTTCAAAACACATAAACTACATTGTAAATAAATCCCATTGCATGGTTGGCTTTATTAAGCGTTGGTCTAAAGAATTTAATGACCCTTACGTCACGCTTTCCCTTTACAATAGCTTTGTTCGTACTCACCTTGAATACGCTTCACAAGTGTGGTCTCCATCGCAAGTATGCCATACGAATAGGATCGAGGCGATCCAGCGGAGGTTCATTCGGTTCGCGCTCAGGGGACTTCCCTGGGACGATCCACTCAATCTCTCCTCATACTTCGACCGGCTTAAATTGCTTAACATTCAAAGTCTTTCCCAATAACGGATAAATAATGAGTTGATTTTTATTCAGCAATTGGTCCAAGGTCGAATAGATGCACCGGACCTTCTATCTAGTATAAACTTTAAATTTCATGGAGGCTCTCATAACCTCCGAAGAATTCAGCTTTTACACGTTCCACGGCACAGAACAAATTACGGGAAAAATGAGCATATCAGCCGTATGTGTTCCACCTACAACGCACATACCAGTATTTTAGACTTTGACATGGACAAAGCCAAACTTAAGAGGCTGCTTCGGTGTTGTTCGTCTTAAATATTAAATATACTTTTATTTTTATGTTTTTTTTACTTGTGTTCGTAACTAATTTTTATCTGTTGTAATAATAATGTTTCAATCATTTGCTTTTATGTAATTCTTAGTATTTTGTGTTTGGTGTTAGTTTATGTTTAATTTAATAACCACTAACACTTGCACTAACTGATGAGCCCGTGTTGGCAGTTTTCTGCTTGGCAAATTTCTGCTGCAGATATTGTTTGTATTAAACAAACTGCATCACAGTTCTGATAGTGTTAAAACCAGGGGGGAAACCGAGGGCAGTAAATTTGAGAACAATAATGTGGTGAGAGATTTTGTCAAAGGCCTTGCTGAAGTCAGTGGCAACAACGTCGACTTCCTTACCGTCCTCAAGAGCACGCAAGGATTGTGAAACAAACTCGATTAGATTGGTGGAAGTCGATCGACCTTTCAGAAAGCCATGTTGGTTTGGAGAGAAGATTGATTTGCAGTGAAATGATATTGTATCGTATACGATGCTTTCAAAAAGTTTGGGTATGCATGACAGTTTGGCGATTGGGCGATAATTGGAGACTTCATTCTTTTGTCCTTTTTTGTGGATCGGGATGATATAGGGAGTTTTCCAGAGCTGAGGAAAGACACTTGAGATTGAGAAATTGAACAACGAAATAAGGCAGTGAGAAGTTGGACGAGATAGTATGAATACTTTTTCAGAACTAACGGGCAGACAGGACCGGAGGTGAAGTCATCCTTTAAACTAAGAATTTTATCTGTGACTAAGACGGGAGTTATTTTAAGAGAGACAAGAGACGTTTCAGGTATCGTCAATCATTCAGGTATCGAAAGTAATCGTAATCTGGTTGAAGGGTCAGGATAGTGAACGATTGACTGAAGAAGTCAGCAAAAAAGTTGGCGACTACAAAGGCGACTACAATGCGAGGAAGCATTGAGAAAATTAAAAGATGAAGGATAGCTGTCGGATTTTCTTTTTGAATTGATGAAATGGTAAAAACGCTTTGGGTCTGAGATGATAAAGGCTTGCATTCGGTTCAGATATTGGTGGTAGAGAATATCACATAGCTCTGCAAATTCGTTGTAAGACAGCAAGTAATTAGAAAAATCGGATTCCGAGCGGCATGTTAAGATATGCATGCTAACGTTTGTTTCTTTCGTTGCGCATGGGAAGATGTGAATTTTTTTCTAGGCAAATATGGAACGGATTGGATGAGACAGCTAAGGATACTGGTGTAAAAAAGCGATCATCTACGTGTAAGCTAGGATCACGGAGAAAATGAAAATCAACAGTTCGTGGTAGGTTATTTAATTTTGTAAAATTTTCTTTGCGGAAATTGAAGAAGTATGAGTGTTCAGATTGGAGGGTGAGGGTGGGATTGCCGAGTGATAAAGTTACCGAGAGGGTTGAATGAAGAGGGTCCAATGTAGATAAGAGATGGTTACGCAGATTTCAGCATCGGATGAAAAGACAAGGTCTAGCTGCCTGTCCATGATGTTTCTTGTGTTGCTAAGTTGGAAGAGACATGAGTCTGCCAGGCGATCAGTAAAGAGAATTTCCTTATTTGAAGTGGGGTTTACAGCTATTCAATGAGTCTCATCGTCGGATTTAGCCCATTTCAGGTGCGGAAGATTGAAATTGCCACAGACAATGATAATGTCGTTCGGGTCGGCAATATCAAATAAGGAGTCGATAAAATCGATGGCAAGTTGGTAGCAATGAATGGGTTGTGATGGATGAATGTAACAACAGACAATGTAAAGCTTCCGCTTCGGAAACGTTATAAAAGAGCTGTTGAAATTAAAGTCAGCGGAGTTAGACGATTGAAAGAATAAGGGGTCGAAGCGGTTGTGAATTGCTAGTAATACACTGCGGCCATCAGGGTCGTTGACGTTATCATGGGCATCTGCACGAAAAAGAGACTTATATTATCTAAAGTCTGAGGTAAACAACTCTCTGTCACCGATTTTGGAGTAAAGATTTGTTTCCGTAAGGGCAAATATTTCGTAAGGCAGTTTTTGTTAGTTGAGAAGAACTGTTGAGGTTTTTGTTCGTAATCCTCTGACGTTCTGATAGTACAGGAAGAGGAATTCAATGGAACTGTGCTGTGGTTGGAAAATGGAGCTGTGAAGCTAGAGTGTGTTTTCTGAAGGTGTAAGAGGCGCTTAGAGCTGACATGGGCAGCAAATGTGGAGAGATCGTTAGAAACGTCAGTGGGTGAGATGTCAAGGATCTCGTATAAACGGATAAAAATGTTCTTCAGCTCCTGGGGGTCAGTTGGGAGTCCCTCTTGGTGTATAGATACCGTAACGTTTGTTTTTGTTTTACCATCGATACATATGGAATCTGCATACAGGTATATCATGCAGGTAAGCCAAATAGAGCCGCACATTTTCATAAATTCTTTTATATCTTAGCCGTGACAAGACGTAGCGGTTTTCCGTATTAAGTTCTGTCAGTTGTTTAGTGATTTTCGCCGTAGGAGGAAGGAGTGAATCTAAGAAGGAGGTTTGACTGGCGGGAATGCTGATAGAACCTGAGGAGGCGGCAGGGGTTGAGAGTTTCAGAGTATATAAAGCTAGGATAATTGCGACTCGATTGAGCCTCTAGTGGGTTGGTAGTGGAATCAATGTGAATGTCGCTCGATGAGGGCTGCGAGATGGGCAAAAGGTCAAAGGATATTCGTTTACGCTGGATTGGATCTGCTTGGGTCAGTTCGCAATTTGGTGCCACAGTTGGCTTTATTGGAAGTGGGTAAACGAGAGAAATAAAGAAATATTTCTAAACTTAACTTGATCATGATGCCAACTCGTTATCCACATTTGGTTATCTAACTTAATTGGCTTATCAGGACAGCATCCGAAAAGCCATTGGTACTGCAAAGGGATCCAGACTTTAAAGCAGTTGCGGATATCCGGTTTGGCTAGTGTAAGCGTCGTGCGTTTTTTCAGAGTGACAGAAAACCTTCTCAGAAAGAGGTTGTGTTCCTAGCGAACGTCAGCGTCACGTGGGGCATTCCATAGTCTAAAGGAAGGGCTTGCGGCATTGTCCACCAAATTTAGTTTTTTTATTCTTCGCTCCCAATCGGACAAGGTCCATATAGTTCCGAAGCGTTTGGTGGTTACTTCCGGGAGAGTTTCTGATAGTTTGCCGAGGGCAGCAGCGCCCGGAGATGATGGTAGTAAAGTATCTTCGACATCGCCATGATCATTTTTTTTTCTGCGTTTTCTACCGCTGGAGTTGCTACGCTTGGGTTGTTGTAGGTGGAAGAAGCATTTTGTAGATTCGCCGAGAGGATTTCATCAAAGAGTGAAGTGTCAGCGGGAACATTAGCGGGATTATTCTGTAGGATGTCCACTTTGCCAGAAGCAATTTTTATTTCGTCGGCGATTTCAGTTATGGTTTTTTTGGTTAAAGCTGATTCAAAACCTAGGGCATTTATGTCCAATTGCAGTTCATCAAGCTGCTTGGAATTTATACCTAATTTCGTTGCGACAGACTCAAGGAAGGCGCGTTGACCCAGCAGAATGTCATTGTTTTTAATTAGGTCATTCACGATTGAATTAAAAAGCACGGCACACTTTTTTTCCACGGTTACAATAGTATCGTGGAGAGCGGTATTAATTTTTATTAGTTCGTCGTTTATTGGTGCATCAATTGCATGGGTATGCTCAAATTTCGAGCTCATATGGGTCATCAAATCGCGCACTTTTTTCACTTTAGTGTTGCACACAACCGAGAGATTCCGGAGGTCAACAAAAAATTTGTGCCATGACTCATTGATGAGGGCAAAATTTTCATTCATGAAATCCGAAGCTCTACTCTGGGAAGTGCGTAGCTCAGATTTCACTTCAACAACCGAGTCGTTCAATGATTTAATTTGGCTATTATTGCATTTGATGGCAAGCAAAACATGATAGTTCGAGATAGGCTTTCACTCATCACAGAGGTAGAGGAAAATTTTGGAAAACACTTAAATGTGCGCTTTAGCACTTCGACTAAGACCAACACAAATAGGGTGGAAGGAGTTGTTACAGATTCCAAAGCATGGAATCAAGTCCGAGGAGGGAGCACTTAGGGAACAACCGGGCTTAGCACAAACGGACATAGTTATTTTTTTTTTGTAAGAATAATGAAAGAAAGCAAAAGTCGCGGAGGGAAACGAAAACACATACGAACTGTACGAGCACTTGATTGCGATTGAGATCCAAGGAAGCCTCGAAGTAAAAGAACCTTCTACCGGTTCTGTTGGCATTGCCATGTTCAAAGGAGAGATCCTACGAACCGTGTCAAGAAGGCAATGTTAACCAACTTTGCAGCGCAATCGCGAAGAGGGGAATGCCTAAACATTACATTGTTGCAACGACAACAGCATTTATTTGGCATCATTGACAAAGAGATCTAAAACCGGGTGGCTTGCCGCTATATTCTGATGTCACATCGGCGAACTCCACAAGCGAACCATTGGGAATGCAGTAGAGTGGGAGGTTAACATCTGTCATTTCAGATCATAGCCTCGCGTTTAAAAGAAAAAAGAAGAAGCTTCTTACGTTAACTCTCAATTTTCACTATTCAACGCGTAAAATACAACAGTTTCGTCCCAGCCTGTCATTCGTGTTTTAATTGAATTATATTGTATTCTATTTTTTATTCATTTATCATAAACTTAAACATTACTCAACAATTATTATAAATGGAATATTAGTTAATAGAAATATTTTCGATTGAGTTGTGCATAAGTGTATGTAAAAGTGTGCATAGAAGTGTGTGCTTACTAGAGAAAAAAATTGACGAAAATTAAACGCGTTGGGTTTTTATCAATTCAATTAATTTCGGGTGTATAGTCTTGTGTTGCGAGTTGGGTTTGGGCCTTGTGGCTGGGTTGGTGGCAGCATGAAGAATAGCGGCACGTTCCGATAGGCTCGGCTAAACTCATCGGCAGGAAATGGGAATTTTGCCCTTCGTACTGCACCACCCACTCAACAAACAAGAGATCGTTCCACGCTAACCTAACAGAAGAGAGAAGAAGAATGATGTCGAGTCCCCTAACTAGTCAATCTGGAGGAAAGATGGAACTAGGATGCGCGAAAGTAAAGCTAACTACCTTAAAATAAGCCTAAACTAAACTAAGGAACTCCCGCTAAATCCCTACTCTAATCCCTATGCTCACTTTACCTTTAGCCTACACTAAGCTAATCGAAAGTTGTACCTGTTTTCATGGTCCTTACACGGTGATGGCCCTGTCTGTCATCCAAGGCTGCTTGGTGTAAATGGTAGAGTCTGGCTGCACCCCCATATGTACCGTGTACATCCATTCGCCACTGTTCGCTGCCAGGTTTTGTAAGAAGTGGTACCTGAACTGACTTCCCCATTGCTAGTGTATCATTGTCCAGTTCGTCTTAGTTCGTGTCCTAGTTCTGTAGAATTAAAAGACGTGGTTTTTTTGTGACGTGGTTTATTGGGCTCCAAAATCACTTTGTCGTGTGTTCACTTATCGACTATTATTTATATCTAAGCAGAGAGGTATCGCATACGCTTGGTTCCGCATCACGTTCCTTTCGCTGGCACTGGGAATATGTTGAATCAACGGGTTCCACGGTTTGATACAAATTATATTGTTTGGCCGATGGGAATACGCTGAGTCAACATAGTACACGAGCAACAAGAAGCAAACGGAATGCGGTAGTCAAGGTTATGGGAAATCAGGAATATGCACTACACGTAAGGATGGCGGTTTTTTTTGAAACCAACCGATTCTCGGTTTTTCCGGCACAAAAAAACTGTTTTTCGAAAAACTGGGCTGAAATCAATTAACTTTAATTTCGTTTGAATCATTAAAAGCGAAAATTAATGCGTGAAAAAACAGATTCCTCCTCAAAGCGCCCCTAAAAGTGGGCGGAGCCCAAGACTTTGTATGAAAAAAAGTGGGTAGGGTCGATGGCATGAGCGATCAAATTTTCGTCCCGCCAAAGCTTTCATTTGCTATAAACCAAAATTCGTATTCCTAACGTTGTCTAACTTGGTCAAAAGGTAATTTTAAATAAAATTTAAATTTCGGGTTAATTTAACTATTTTTAATATTGCAACATAAGTTCCAAGTCGTGCTCCAAGATTTAGCTCTCTAGCTTAAATTTAAAAACCTAAAACCTTCACCCATATGTACAGACGGACGGACATGTCCTAACCAATTCACATGTCTGTCTCGATTATATCTCTAAAAGGTCTTAGAGGTCTACGGTCATTATTCTGCTATGTTACAAACCCTTGGTCGGCTACGAATATGGTTTTAAATTTCTCGGATCGTGCCTCATATTCATATATCCAGACTACCTTTTTACTGACAGGTTTTTAAAAACAGACGACCGAGAGAAAACAGAAGATTAAGAAATTGGCCCTTGTTTAATTTCAATTAGACGAATTGCTAAACAAACCAAGCAAAATAAATTAATTAGTAAAAATCTTCATTAGCAAAAGCCCGAAATGCCAAGAAATTTAAAGCAAAATCAGAGCGGATAGCACTGATCAGATATAATGAGATAGGCGACTTGAAATCCCCTTGCCTGAAGCAACCGCAAAAAAAAATAACGGGATCTCTCTCTGGATCCTGTCTGTGAATACATGTGAAGTGAGCAATGAAAGAGTTCAGTGAATCCATTTAAAATGGCCGAAGATGAGTTAATTTGCCGTCTCAGTCAAAAAATTTAAAGTAATCCGCCTCCATTCTTTTTTGGTTTATTTTGTTTTACAAATAATTATTTGCTGCCGTCCAAACGAGTGCCCATTAGGAATAAGTTTCTGCCATCCACAAGGGGATGTACGGTCAACTTCGATCTCTGCTCGTGTCGTCGATCATCAAAACTGCCATTGATGTATCTTCCATAAGTTTTATCAAAGTAATAAATTAGATAAAAACACAAAATAATGATGTAAAATAAACCGTAGATCAGTGGCAGAAACATTGAAAAGTAAATTTTCCAATTAAAGTTACTCTAATTATCTCTGGTTTCTTAAGAATTTACATTTGCAAATGTACTTACTTTTAATAAATCAGCTCACTCGACTTACAACAATTAAGAATTTGAGTAGAAAATTTATATTTAATCCAAGAAAACTGCAGCCCGATAGTTTTTATGAAAATCGAATTCGTTTTGATTACACAAATGTCAAAAGATATCTGATTCTGGTTGGGTGAGCTCAGTCCATAGGTAGAGTTCAGCCTACTTCAATTGAGGTGGAAATAGGAGGTGGAAATCTTTGATATAGGGATTTTTTTCCTTGTTGCCTAATTTTTTAAAAATTGCCTATAAATAATCAAGCTATTTGATTGTGTGCATAAATTTTATTAATTAATGCGTTTTATTATACAAAAATTGCTTGCGACTTTTTGCTTTAAACATTTTATAAAAAATTGTAGCAAAAAGAATTTAATAAATTTTCTAGTAGTGCAGAACACATTTTGAAAACAGTTGTTTTTATACTCCTTCCCATAGGATAGGAGGTATATTAAGTTTGATTCATAGTTTGTAACATAGAGAAATAATCACCGTAGACCCCCAAGACCTTAAGGGCATATGATCGAGACCGAATTGTTAGTCGAATGAGCCATGTCCGTCCGTCCGTCCGTTTGTCGGTAGTTTTAAGGCCTTTAATTTTGAGCTAGGAACTTGAAACTTAATATCTGTTCTTTCTAGGTCCCGAAGCTGTACAAGTAAAAAATATAAACAAAAATACGATGTTATTGAGAAGGGGTGGATGCCACGCCCCTTTCTTAGGCAGAAGATTCTTAACTGAGAAATTCTAAATACAATTGAAATCAGGGGATTCTAGATCAGTTGGAGTTGGAGTGCAATAAAACTATAGCAGTTTGGTTTGTACATCGGGTGCATATTCACACAAAGGTGTCGAACTTAGGAATCGGTTTGTGTATAGGCTGCATTATAACGGTAAAGATGTGAATCTTGGTTCTGTTTCGCTTTAGTTTTGTGTTGTAATTATAAAAGTTCTCATAAACTGCTAATATAAACTGGGATCGGTTTGTGCATCGACTGCATTATAACAGCTAAGGTGTTTCGGTTTAGTTTTCTGTTTATGGTATGCTATAATAATAGCATAGATTCGTGCATTGGGTAGTTTGAATTTATTTGATGCAATTAGTTTTGATAGATGTCGCTGAATGTGTACGATAACCTTGTTTTGCAGTTAGAGGTAAATACCCTGTACTACACATTTTAAATGGACAAAGTATAGTTTCCTCTCAGATTGCATTGCCTCCAGTGCTTTGGGGGTAATGCATGTACGCGGTGGTTATTTATGTTTGAAAGTAAATCCGCTGACGTTTATCATCGGCGAGTTTGAAATCATTCGCACGCCACAGGTGTGTTATTAACCTTTAGGTTAGGTTCTAAATTGATCACATAACCTTGGTCTTTGTGGTAAATGTATATTTTTGATCGTTGAGGTAGGTCATTGCGCTTAAAATTTGCGGTTGAATATGTCTTCACTGTTGGGAATAGCGCCAGTGTACGCTTATACTTGCCTTAACGTTCCTCTTACCCGATACTCGATAGCAGGCACCCATTTATCTTCATACAAAGTATTCACATACATCGACTAAGCATTAAGTCATTAAAGACCAAAGTCATTAAAGACCAACAATCCGTCAGTCACCCCAGGACACGTACCATACTTACATACATATTTCGGTACCCACTCACTATAAGCGATCGTACATTCCCAACAGAATGTATGGGATCACATATCAACAGGCAAAGCCGGCAGTATATCGCCACAGGTTTTGTTTACGTTGATTTGTTCCAAGCATAGTACGATACACACTTTCTATGTTTATGAATGAGTCAGGGTCAAATATCCGAAATGGTACGACAAGTGCATGAGGGCATGTGTGACCAAATCGGGAACACTGAACGGTGGCGCCGATGCGCTGACTCGACGAATATAGGTCAAGTATAGTCAAGTCAAGTATACACTGGCAAAGCATAGCCAGTGCTTTATGATGACCAATGCATTTTATACGGGTTCAAATATCGAAGGGTGCAAATCGATGACGCTGCAATATCGAGTATGGATTGGGGTTCGGAATTGGAAGTAGATCAAAAAACCAGTAGATTTTATTTGTATAAATACCGATGCAACCCAAGAATAAATGTCTCTTTTGCTATCAAGCTACTAAAGAAACCACATCTCTTTTAATACAACCAATAGAGCTTGGGCTCTGGTAACCGTTCTTTTACAGCTATCTTCGAAATCATTTCTACTCACCAACATAGCGAGTAACTCGCTGGTGAGTATAGCAAACGGCATTTAAGCCAAGCTAAGAAATGATAGTCTAACTCCGTTGGTCTACTCTTTCTCTCTCGGTTAGGTTCATTACAGCTAGCCCAGAAGAACCTAGTCTGATAATACTTCTCGTCCTAAAATATGCGTACGATTTTCTGACCAAGAAATTTCGCAACCATATCCGCCAGCAAGTGAGAAGAATATCCATAGGCGAGTATCATTTTAAATTAAAACCTTAATAAAGAGCTTTAGTTATTTCTATGGACGAGCTATTAGAAGTACTAGAAAAATTTCAAAATATATTAGGAAATTTAAAAAAAGATGGACCTAATAGAACTAGGACTAGAGAGTCAGCCAATAGAAAAATAGCAGAAATAGAAAAATTATATAAGAGTACAGACGAGATAGCGCAGGCAATAACCGACGAAAAACTAACATTAGAGGCAGCAGCTGATATACAAACTGTATATGAGCGTATAGAGCAGTACAAGACCGAAGCTTTAGCTAGGATCAAATCAAGTATAAGAGAAGAAAAGGTTAGCATACCCGTCCCAATCAAAACTAGCACAATGCCTGACGACTTCAGCTTTAACACAGCTCAAAAGCTTCCGACACTGACGTATGAACAAGATAGCACACGATCAGAAAATCTTCGCGATTTCCTTAATAGCATAGAATTTTACCATGACACACTGTCAACCACCGCTCAAGCCACACTCATCAAGTTTATCTTGAAATGCAAAATTCAAGGCAAAGCTCTTACCGAGCTAGGAGCTACTAAAGTCGAAAAGTTTGATGAATTAAAAAAGGCCCTCTTGGAAAAATGTGGACCAAGAGAAACCCTTGAAACGATTCAGACGAAGCTAAGCCGCACCTACCAAGGTAACCGTCCAGCCAGGGAATTCGTAAAAGATATCGAATCCCTCGTCATCAAAATGACGGAACTGGAAATATCAGTTAATGGCGAGGAGGCAAGAGCAACGCTCACTGCCGCCAATGACCGAAGAGGACTTACTTTTCCTGAAGAAAGGAGTTAACGACCGTCTAAGAATCGTGTTAGACAGTGCTAGGCATACGACTTTAACAAGCGCATCACAACACCTGCTAGAAGTCGATCAAACCTCGACAGAAAAGACCGATCATATAAAGTATTACTCAGATCCAGGCAATAGCAGTCGATGGGAAGATAGGAGAAATCAAAATTCAGGAAGACCATCATACAGAGGTGGACGCAATAATTTTCGAGGAGCTCGCAACCGAGGCTCCCAGTAAGTTCATCGTCAAGGTCAGACTAATAATTATTCCGCGAATAATAATAATTATCCCAGAGGTAATTTCCGCTCCAACAATTTTGGTAACCAAAGAAACCAGAACAATTATGTTCCGGCAAACAGAGGACCAAGCAATGGCCCGCAATCAAATGGCAACCATAATAGCTATCCATTCCCTAATCAATCACAAAATAGGTATAGAAATGAAACTTCAGACAAGAATAGGAGTTATAGCAACCAAACTCAGCAGCAAAGGGAAAGAGTTAGAATAGCGACTTCGGGAAACGAGCAACCCACCGAAGGGATTGCCGACCTTTCGGAGGGAGATCATTAAGTTCCCAAGTGAATAAGGCCATATGCACGACGGGAATAGAACACGGCATTTATGTGCAACTACCTTTTAATGAACGGCGAGTTCGATTTTTGGTAGACACAGGGGCATCAATTTGTGTAATTAAGAACAACGAGCAAGAAAATACCTATACGTACCCACAAAAGCACTACCATTGCAGGTATCTCAGGTGAACTACGATCACTAGGAACCTGCATTAGTACATTACGTTTAGGGAAACAGGATCTCGAACATGAGTTCCATGTAGTACCCGATTCGTTTCCGATTCCAGTCGAAGGAATTATCGGAGCCAACCTTCTTTTAGAACTTGGCGCGGTAATCGACCTAGAGGACCAAGTATTAAAGTTAAGACTAAATAGCCAAACCACCACATTACCCATTCTTTCTCAACACAGTCTGAACACAATAACCATCGCTCCCAGATGTGAAGCCACCTACTGGCTAGACACAGCACATACAGATATACGAGTATTCCATTCCCAGGAACTGTGCAAAGGTTTATGGCTGGATCCATATCCCAAGCCACCAAAGGGAAAATTCCATTCAAAATTTTGAACACCCGCGAAAGAGAGGTTGTACTCAAATGGGCAGAACCACCATCCCTGCACGCAGCGGAACACTACGTTCTGCGACACAACAAAAGAGATGAACCAACTGTGTCCAGAGTAGAGAAAATATTAAATGAAATAAATTTTGACACTTTAAATACAGAAGAGAAAAGCGAAATTGAAGCCATATGTACCAAGTTTCAAGATATATTCCATCTTGAAGGAGACAAGCTCAGCTACACGCACGTAGGACAAGCTGACATCACGCTTAAGAAAGGAGCAACTCCAAAGTACACAAAGCCTTATAGATTACCACACACACAGAAGAAGGACATAAAAGAAGAAATCGATAAGATGTTGGATAATGACATAATAGAACCATCCGTTTCAGCGTGGAATTCTCCAATCCTAATTGTACCCAAAAAGAAAGACCCCATTACTGGCGAACAAAAATTCCGTATGGTAATTGACAACCGTAATGTCAACGAACGGATCGAAGACGATAAATTTCCGTTAACAAATATAAGCGACATATACGATATGGTAGGAGGATCAACCTACTTCTCATGCATTGATTTGATTCAAGGATATTACCAAATGGAACTTGACCCAAATAGCCGACCAGTAACAGCATTTTCTACTGAAGGAGGACACTATCAACTAAAACGACTCCCAATGGGACTCAAGATCTCACCAAGCAAATTCTCTAGAATGATGTCAATCGCAATGGCGGGACTGACCTATTCAAGATGTTTTGTCTATCTAGATGATCTTATCGTCTTTGGCAAATACCTCCAAGACCACAACAAAAGTGTTTAAACGACTACGGGAGGTGAATCTTAAGATCCATCCGAGAAAGTGTTCTTTCCTTCGAAAAGAAGTGCTATATTTGGGACATGTTATTTCAGAAAAAGGAATACATCCCGACCCAGAGAAAGCAGCAGTAATGAGCAATTATCCTACCCCTACTAATGCAGACGAAGTTAGAAGATTTGTAGCGTTTGCAAACTATTATCGTAAATTCATTCCCAATTTTGCTACCATTGCAATCCCTCTGAACAGATTACTCCGTAAGAACGTAGAGTTCAATTTCTGTGAAAATTGCGAAAAATCATTTAAACTTCTGAAAGTAATTCTCTTAAGTAATCAAGTTTTACAATTTCCAAATTTCTCAAAAGAATTTATTCTGCGAACAGATGCTTTAGGCTTTGCCCTAGGTTCCGGTCCTTCCAATTTCGATGATAAACCCATAGCATATGCTAGTAAAACATTAAATGGTGCACAGAAAAATTAAAGCACTATTGAAAAAGAGCTACTAGCCATAGTATGGGCAATCAAACATTTCCGACCATATCTTTTCGGAAGAAAATTCAAAATCATAACAGTTCACAGACCACTAGTATATCTTTTCTCACTTAAGGAACCATCTAGTAGACTCACAAAGTTTAGATTGCTTTTAGAAGAATATAATTTCTATATCGAATATACTCCAGGAAAAGATAATTGCACAGCTGATGCTCTGAGTCGTATACGAATAGACACCGATCAATTAAAACAACTACAAATATATGTCATGACCAGGTCACGATCCAAGGCAAACAAGGTACAAAAGGAATCAACAGAAACAAAGGATGAGGAAGAAACGGATAAATATAACAAAATTACAGAGTTATTGAAACCACCAGAAAATGGACAGCAGATAGTTGAGCTAAAAATATGTAATAGTTTCGAGGACGATGAGTATCGAATAAATGATACGACACTACTCCTGGGACCCAACGACGTTTTGGCATATCTCCCAGAGATGAATTTAATACTCCTAAATAAGCCCAGGATAAGCACTACAGCCCGATCGACATCATTTGGCAAAATGTTGTTGAGGGACGTGCAGGAACCTTGTGAACTGCTAGATATCTCCAAGGATAGCACTACAGCTCTATCGACTTCAATTGTCAAATTGATGTCGGGGGACGTGCAAAGTATCTGCTGACCCCCAGCCATTGAAAAATTATACATTACTAAAGAAGAATTAAGAAAACTCGCAGACGGCCGTCGAGAATATAAAATTCCCGAGTTACAGAAAAATTTAGGAGAAATGTTTAATGAAAGTAATATAAAGGTGCACCTCATAGATAAATGTAAAGAGATTACCGATCCTCAGGAAAAGAAACTACTGCTACTGCAACGATTATCATATATTACCAACAAGTGGACATGCAGGAATAAACCGCATGCTAAAAACCATAAGAAAGAAATACTTCTGGACAGGAATGCAGAACGATGTGACGACATTTGTGAAGCATTGCCCTATATGTCAAAAGAATAAATATATAACACCCAAGAAACAACCAATGGAAATAACCTCAACCGCCGATACAAGTTTTGAAAAAATTTATCTTGACTTGGTTGGTCCTCTAGATGAGTCGGTAAACGGATATAAATACATACTTACCCTACAAGACGAACTTACAAAATTCACAGAAGCTATACCTCTTGAAAACAAAGAAGCTAGCACTGTAGCCAAAGGACTTGTAGAAGGATTTATCCTTAAATATGGAGTTCCCATAACAATAGCTTCAGACCAGGGAACAGAGTTTATAAATAAAATCTTTAAAGATATGTGTAAATTACTGAAGATAGAACAGCTACAGTCCACTGCTTACCATCATGAAAGTATAGGAGCATTAGAGAACTCCCACAAAGTTCTCGGAGTATACCTCAGGTGTTACGTGTCCGAAAAACATACGGACTATTGTAACTGGTTACCATACTATGTCTTCTGTTATAACACCTCAATACATTCGGAAACAGGGTATACACCGTTTGAATTAGTATTCGGAAGGCAATGCAAATTGCCGACCAATCTAACAAAACAGGTAGACCCCAGATATAACTACGAAGACTACGTAATAGATTTGAAACAGAAATTACAAGTAGCCCACCGAGATGCTAGAGATCAGTTAGTCGAAAAGAAGAAAATAAGGAAAAATGCGTACGATACGAAAGCTAAGAGTAAGCAAGCTAGTTTTGAAGTAGGTAGTTTAGTACTGTTGAGAAACGAAAATCGTAGGAAGTTAGACCCAATCTATATAGCACCATACGAAGTATTATCAGAGGAAGGCGTGAATTGTGAAATAAAATACGAAGGAAAAAGGACTAAAGTCCACAAAAACAGGCTAAAGAAATTTTACATATATATATATCGGCAATTTCTAGAAGCTTTTGCCGATATTGACGAATTTGAATAAACTTTTTCTTAAAAAAAAAGGGGGGAAGAGACCCTACATACACATGTGTATATAAAATAAGTTCACCCTACATGCACATATATATATAATAAGTTCTAATTCTCCTGGCCAGGAACGAATTAAAATTAATGGTATCATAATTAAAATTTAGTATATAAACAATTAAATATATAAACAGGAACCAACTAAAATCAGAGGTGTTGTAATTAAAAATTTAGTAATTAAGACTAATAATGTAATACATAAAATTAAAACTTAAAAAAAAAAATAAAAAAAATCTTAGTACGTAGAAAATTAATTGTAAAGCTACTAAAATTCATTAGGAAATAAGAAAATCAATTTATATCTATCAATGTTGTAAAATTGTTGTTAGAAATTGAGACAACCATATATCCAGAAACTAAAACCCATATAATACCAAAAAAAAAAATTAATAGATAGTTCATGTTAATGTAAACCTAAAAGAAGAAATCAAATATGTAACTTGAAAACAATGTGTATTCCCAAATGTACAAGCGGCACAGAAAAAGCAGAATTCTCGCTACTCCAAGAATTCTCCTTTTCCTCCCAGAAGGGTGGTGTAGGGAATAGCGCCAGTGTACGCTTATACTTGCCTTTACGTTCCTCTTACCCGATACTCGATAGCAGGCACCCATTTATCTTCACACAAAGTATTCACATACATCGACTAAGCATTAAGTCATTAAAGACCAACAATCCGTCAGTCACCCCAGCACACGTACCATACTTACATACATATTTCGGTACCCACCCACTATAAGCGATCGTACATTCCCAACAGAATGTATGGGATCACATATCAACAGGCAAAGCCGGCAGTATATCGCCACAGGTTTTGTTTACGTTGATTTGTTCCAAGCATAGTACGATACACACTTTCTATGTTTATGAATGAGTCAGGGTCAAATATCCGAAATGGTACGACAAGTGCATGAGGGCATGTGTGACCAAATCGGGAACACTGAACGGTGGCGCCGATGCGCTGACTCGACGAATATAGGTCAAGTATAGTCAAGTCAAGTATACACTGGCAAAGCATAGCCAGTGCTTTATGATGACCAATGCATTATATACGGGTTCAAATATCGAAGGGTGCAAATCGATGACGCTGCAATATCGAGTATGGATTGGGGTTCGGAATTGGAAGTAGATCAAAAAACCAGTAGATTTTATTTGTATAAATACCGATGCAACCCAAGAATAAATGTCTCTTTTGCTATCAAGCTACTAAAGAAACCACATCTCTTTTAATACAACCAATAGAGCTTGGGCTCTGGTAACCGTTCTTTTACAGCTATCTTCGAAATCATTTCTACTCACCAACATAGCGAGTAACTCGCTGGTGAGTATAGCAAACGGCATTTAAGCCAAGCTAAGAAATGATAGTCTAACTCCGTTGGTCTACTCTTTCTCTCTCGGTTAGGTTCATTACAGCTAGCCCAGAAGAACCTAGTCTGATAATACTTCTCGTCCTAAAATATGCGTACGATTTTCTGACCAAGAAATTTCGCAACCATATCCGCCAGCAAGTGAGAAGAATATCCATAGGCGAGTATCATTTTAAATTAAAACCTTAATAAAGAGCTTTAGTTATTTCTATGGACGAGCTATTAGAAGTACTAGAAAAATTTCAAAATATATTAGGAAATTAAAAAAAAGGTGGACCTAATAGAACTAGGACTAGAGAGTCAGCCAATAGAAAAATAGCAGAAATAGAAAAATTATATAAGAGTACAGACGAGATAGCGCAGGCAATAACCGACGAAAAACTAACATTAGAGGCAGCAGCTGATATACAAACTGTATATGAGCGTATAGAGCAGTACAAGACCGAAGCTTTAGCTAGGATCAAATCAAGTATAAGAGAAGAAAAGGTTAGCATACCCGTCCCAATCAAAACTAGCACAATGCCTGACGACTTCAGCTTTAACACAGCTCAAAAGCTTCCGACACTGACGTATGAACAAGATAGCACACGATCAGAAAATCTTCGCGATTTCCTTAATAGCATAGAATTTTACCATGACACACTGTCAACCACCGCTCAAGCCACACTCATCAAGTTTATCTTGAAATGAAAAATTCAAGGCAAAGCTCTTACCGAGCTAGGAGCTACTAAATGTCAACGAAAAGTTTGATGAATTAAAAAAGGCCCTCTTGGAAAAATGTGGACCAAGAGAAACCCTTGAAACGATTCAGACGAAGCTAAGCCGCACCTACCAAGGTAACCGTCCAGCCAGGGAATTCGTAAAAGATATCGAATCCCTCGTCATCAAAATGACGGAACTGGAAATATCAGTTAATGGCGAGGAGGCAAGAGCAACGCTCACTGCCGCCAATGACCGAAGAGGACTTACTTTTCCTGAAGAAAGGAGTTAACGACCGTCTAAGAATCGTGTTAGACAGTGCTAGGCATACGACTTTAACAAGCGCATCACAACACCTGCTAGAAGTCGATCAAACCTCGACAGAAAAGACCGATCATATAAAGTATTACTCAGATCCAGGCAATAGCAGTCGATGGGAAGATAGGAGAAATCAAAATTCAGGACCATCATACAGAGGTGGACGCAATAATTTTCGAGGAGCTCGCAACCGAGGCTCCCAGCAAGTTCATCGTCAAGGTCAGACTAATAATTATTCCGCGAATAATAATAATTATCCCAGAGGTAATTTCCGCTCCAACAATTTTGGTAACCAAAGAAACCAGAACAATTATGTTCCGGCAAACAGAGGACCAAGCAATGGCCCGCAATCAAATGGCAACCATAATAGCTATCCATTCCCTAATCAATCACAAAATAGGTATAGAAATGAAACTTCAGACAAGAATAGGAGTTATAGCAACCAAACTCAGCAGCAAAGGGAAAGAGTTAGAATAGCGACTTCGGGAAACGAGCAACCCACCGAAGGGATTGCCGACCTTTCGGAGGGAGATCATTAAGTTCCCAAGTGAATAAGGCCATATGCACGACGGGAATAGAACACGGCATTTATGTGCAACTACCTTTTAATGAACGACGAGTTCGATTTTTGGTAGACACAGGGGCATCAATTTGTGTAATTAAGAACAACGAGCAAGAAAATACCTATACGTACCCACAAAAGCACTACCATTGCAGGTATCTCAGGTGAACTACGGTCACTAGGAACCTGCATTAGTACATTACGTTTAGGGAAACAGGATCTCGAACATGAGTTCCATGTAGTACCCGATTCGTTTCCGATTCCAGTCGAAGGAATTATCGGAGCCAACCTTCTTTTAGAACTTGGCGCGGTAATCGACCTAGAGGACCTAGTATTAAAGTTAAGACTAAATAGCCAAACCACCACATTGCCCATTCTTTCTCAACACAGTCTGAACACAATAACCATCGCTCCCAGATGTGAAGCCACCTACTGGCTAGACACAGCACATACAGATATACGAGTTTTCCATTCCCAGGAACTGTGCAAAGGTGTCTTTATGGCTGGATTTATATCCCAAGCCACCAAAGTGAAAATTCCATTCAAAATTTTGAACACCCGCGAGGAGAGGTTGTACTCAAATGGGCAGAACCACCATCCCTGCCCGCAGCGGAACACTACGTTCTGCGACACAATAAAAGAGATGAACCAACTGTGTCCAGAGTAGAGAAAATATTAAATGAAATAAATTTTGCGAAATTGAAGCCATATGTACCAAGTTCCAAGATATATTCCATCTTGAAGGAGACAAGCTCAGCTACACGCACGTAGGACAAGCTGACATCACGCTTACGAAAGGAGCAACTCCAAAGTACACAATGCCTTATAGATTACCACACACACAGAAGAAGGACATAAAAGAAGAAATCGATAAGATGTTGGATAATGACATAATAGAATCATCCGTTTCAGCGTGGAATTCTCCAATCCTAATTGTACCCAAAAAGAAAGACCCCATTACTGGCGAACAAAAATTCCGTATGGTAATTGACTACGGTAATGTCAACGAACGGATCGAAGACGATAAATTTCCGTTAACAAATATAAGCGACATATACGATATGGTAGGAGGATCAACCTACTTCTCATGCATTGATTTGAGTCAAGGATATTACCAAATGGAACTGGACCCAAATAGCCGACCAGTAACAGCATTTTCTACTGAAGGAGGACACTATCAACTAAAACGACTCAACGGACTCAAGATCTCGCCAAGCAAATTCTCTAGAATGATGTCAATCGCAATGGCGGGACTGACCTATTCAAGATGTTTTGTCTATCTAGATGATCTTATCGTCTTTGGCAAAAACCTCCAAGACCACAACAAAAACTTGGTCGAAGTGTTTAAACGACTACAGGAGGTGAATCTTAAGATCCATCCGAGAAAGTGTTCTTTCCTTCGAAAAGAAGTGCTATATTTGGGACATGTTATTTCAGAAAAAGGAATACATCCCGACCCAGAGAAAGCAGCAGTAATGAGCAATTATCCTACCCCTACTAATGCAGACGAAGTTAGAAGATTTGTAGCGTTTGCAAACTATTATCGCAAATTCATTCCAAATGTTGCTACCATTGCAATCCCTCTGAACAGATTACTCCATAAGAACGTAGAGTTCAATTTCTGTGAAAATTGCGAAAAATCATTTAAACTTCTGAAAGTAATTCTCTCAAGTAATCAAGTTTTACAATTTCCAAATTTCTCAAAAGAATTTATTCTGCGAACAGATGCTTCAGGCTTTGCCCTAGGTGCTGTTCTTTCTAATTTCGATGATAAACCCATAGCATATGCTAGTAAAACATTAAATGGTGCACAGAAAAATTACAGCACTATTGAAAAAGAGCTACTAGCCATAGTATGAGCAATCAAACATTTCCGACCATATCTTTTCGGAAGAAAATTCAAAATCATAACAGATCACAGACCGCTAGTAAATCTTTTCTCACTTAAGGAACCATCTAGTAGACTCACAAAGTTTAGATTGCTTTTAGAAGAATATAATTTCTATATCGAATATACTCCAGGAAAAGATAATTGCACAGCTGATGCTCTGAGTCGTATATGAATAGACACCGATCAATTAAAACAACTACAAATATATGTCATGACCAGGTCACGATCCAAGGCAAACAAGGTACAAAAGAATTCAACAGAAACAAAGGATGAGGAAGAAACGGATAAATATAACAAAATTACAGAGTTATTGAAACCACCAGAAAATGGACAGCAGATAGTTGAGCTAAAAATATGTAATAGTTTCGAGGACGATGAGTATCGAATAAATGATACGACACTACTCCTGGGACCCAACGACGTTTTGGCATATCTCCCAGAGATGAATTTAATACTCCTAAATAAGCCCAGGATAAGCACTACAGCCCGATCGACATCATTTGGCAAAATGTTGTTGAGGGACGTGCAGGAACCTTGTGAACTGCTAGATATCTCCAAGGATAGCACTACAGCTCTATCGACTTCAATTGTCAAATTGATGTCGGGGGACGTGCAAAGTATCTGCTGACCCCCAGCCATTGAAAAATTATACATTACTAAAGAAGAATTAAGAAAACTCGCAGACGGCCGTCGAGAATATAAAATTCCCGAGTTACAGAAAAATTTAGGAGAAATGTTTAATGAAAGTAATATAAAGGTGCACCTCATAGATAAATGTAAAGAGATTACCGATCCTCAGGAAAAGAAACTACTGCTACTGCAACGATTATCATATATTACCAACAAGTGGACATGCAGGAATAAACCGCATGCTAAAAACCATAAGAAAGAAATACTTCTGGACAGGAATGCAGAACGATGTGACGACATTTGTGAAGCATTGCCCTATATGTCAAAAGAATAAATATATAACACCCAAGAAACAACCAATGGAAATAACCTCAACCGCCGATACAAGTTTTGAAAAAATTTATCTTGACTTGGTTGGTCCTCTAGATGAGTCGGTAAACGGATATAAATACATACTTACCCTACAAGACGAACTTACAAAATTCACAGAAGCTATACCTCTTGAAAACAAAGAAGCTAGCACTGTAGCCAAAGGACTTGTAGAAGGATTTATCCTTAAATATGGAGTTCCCATAACAATAGCTTCAGACCAGGGAACAGAGTTTATTAATAAAATCTTTAAAGATATGTGTAAATTACTGAAGATAGAACAGCTACAGTCCACTGCTTACCATCATGAAAGTATAGGAGCATTAGAGAATTCCCACAAAGTTCTCGCAGCATACCTCAGGTGTTACGTGTCCGAAAAACATACGGACTGGTGTAACTGGTTACCATACTATGTCTTCTGTTATAACACCTCAATACATTCGGAAACAGGGTATACACCGTTTGAATTAGTATTCGGAAGGCAATGCAAATTGCCGACCAATCTAACAAAACAGGTAGACCCCAGATATAACTACGAAGACTACGTAAAAGATTTGAAACAAAAATTACAAGTAGCCCACCGAGATGCTAGAGATCAGTTAGTCGAAAAGAAGAAAATAAGGAAAAATGCGTACGATACGAAAGCTAAGAGTAAGCAAGCTAGTTTTGAAGTAGGTAGTTTAGTACTGTTGAGAAACGAAAATCGTAGGAAGTTAGACCCAATCCATATAGGACCATACGAAGTATTATCAGAGGAAGGCGTGAATTGTGAAATAAAATACGAAGGAAAAAGGACTAAAGTCCACAAAAACAGGCTAAAGAAATTTTACATATATATATTACGGCAATTTCTAGAAGCTTTTGCCGATATTGACGAATTTGAATAAACTTTTTCTTAAAAAAAAGGGGGGGGGGGGAAGAGACCCTACATACACATGTATGTATAAAATAAGTTCACCCTACATGCACATATATATATAAAAAGTTCTAATTCTCCTGGCCAGGAACGAATTAAAATTAATGGTATCATAATTAAAATTTAGTATATAAACAATTAAATATATAAACAGGAACCAACTAAAATCAGAGGTATTGTAATTAAAAATTTAGTAATTAAGACTAATAATGTAATACATAAAATTAAAACTTAAAAAAAAAAAATAAAAAAAATCTTAGCACGTAGAAAATTAATTGTAAAGCTACTAAAATTCATTAGGAAATAAGAAAATCAATTTATATCTATCAATGTTGTAAAATTGTTGTTAGAAATTGAGACAACCATATATCCAGAAACTAAAACCCATATAATACAAAAAAAATTAATAGATAGATTGTTCACCTAAAAGAAGAAATCAAATATGTAACTTGAAAACAATGTTTATTCCCAAATGTACAAGCGGCACAGAAAAAGCAGAATTCTCGCTACTGCAAGAATTCTTCTTTTCCTCCCAGAAGGGGGGTTTAGGGAATAGCGCCAGTGTACGCTTATACTTGCCTTTACGTTCCTCTTACCCGATACTCGATAGCAGGCACCCATTTATCTTCATACAAAGTATTCACATACATCGACTAAGCATTAAGTCATTAAAGACCAAAGTCATTAAAGACCAACAATCCGTCAGTCACCCCAGCACACGTACCATACTTACATACATATTTCGGTACCCACTCACTATAAGCGATCGTACATTCCCAACAGAATGTATGGGATCACATATCAACAGGCAAGGCCGGCAGTATATCGCCACAGGTTTTGTTTACGTTGATTTGTTCCAAGCATAGTACGATACACGCTTTCTATGTTTATGAATGAGTCAGGGCCAAATATCCGAAATGGTGCGACAAGTGCATGAGGGCATGTGTGACCAAATCGGGAACACTGAACGGTGGCGCCGATGCGCTGACTCGACGAATATAGGTCAAGTATAGTCAAGTCAAGTATACACTGGTAAAGCATAGCCAATGCCTTATGATGGCATAGCCAATGCATTATATACGGGTTCAAATATCGAAGGGTGCAAATCGATGACGCTGCAATATCGAGTATGGATTGGGGTTCGGACTTGGAAGAAGATCAAAAACGCAGTAGATTTTATTTGTATAAATACCGATGCAACCCAAGAATAAATGTCTCTTTTGCTATCAAGCTACTAAAGAAACCACATCTCTTTTAATACAATCAAAAGAGCTTGGGCTCTGGTAACCGTTCTTTTACAGCTATCTTCGAAATCATTTCTACTCACTAACATAGCGAGTAACTCGCTGGTGAGTATAGCAAACGGCATTTAAGCCAAGCTAAGAAATGATAGTCTAACTCCGTTGGTCTACTCTTTCTCTCTCGGTTAGGTTTATTACAGCTAGCCCAGAAGAACCTAGTCGAGCGACACTACATCACTATGAAAAAATAAAAAATTGTGTTTTGTTATCTGGAGTGTGGTTTTTTTGAGAGACATGCGAAATGTGTTTTTTAGGTTTGTCACTTGAATTGAGGACTAGATCACTTGTTTTGAATGAAAAACAAAAATTGTTTTCATAACTATGTGTATGAAGTAATTTTTGGATGAACCACAATTGGGTGAGTTAGCAAAAATGTATGATATATCATTCTGAAAAACTGTTTTTATTATAACTACGAAGCAATGTGTTATTGTACGATCCACAATTTAGCATGGGAAAATATAGTTCTATGGAGTTGTACATTATGGGAACCAAAAAAATGGGTCTGTCCAACCCATTGTGCATGCATTTTTTTGTGCGTTCTTGTTTGGTGTAATACGATCACTTTACTAGGTGGCATATGCTGACCGTACACAAACAAATGATTGCGATAAACAATTATGCGTAACACATGGGGTGCACCGCACTTGAAGTGGGCAGCATACCAGGTCACGACATTGGTGGTAGCGGTGGGATTCCTACGTAAAAAGGTCCCAAAACTACCAAATACGAGTCTGTTGCGAAAACTTACTTCGTGCAAAATAGCCGGCCGACATTTCGAATGTTTACATTGTGTCCGTCACTTTAGTGTTCCATGTTCATCCGGTCCGATTGTGATCGTCAGCTGCTGTTTTTGTCTTTCCGAATAATAATCGAATTTCTACTTCTTAGGTATTCGGAGTTAACACCTCGTCTGCACATGCAGTCGAAATTCGATTGTATTTCGAAAAGAGCAAAATGAACGAGAGAGTGTTGAGAAACGTTTTCTGCGTTATATCCACTCTCGCGCTGACACCAAAAGGAAAACGGCATTCGAAAAGGGAAATTTCTAGGCCGCTAATGAAGTTCGGCTAGACGAAAGTTCTGGGCACAGCTTCATTACTAATTTGAATTGTAAAGGCAGTGGGTGTTTCGTTTGATCTGCCAGTTTGGAATTAAAGTATATTTTAATAAAGAAGTGTGGCATTAAAAGCAAAGCTTAACGTTAAAACACGAAACAAAGGAGGACAGTGAACAAAACGTTAACAAAGGACTGTAATTGTAGGAAAGAATCGAAGGACAAGGTAAAACAAAGAAACTTTACATTCAGGCAGTGTAGCCTAATTCCAATTTTTTTACCAGGCGTACACACAGGGAATAAAGGAGACAATCCTACAGTCAGGGCGAGGCATTATCGTTCTGCAGATTCCCTTTTAAAAATCCCAGGAACGTTAATCCCAGGGCGGGATTTAATTCGAATTGTATCGAATTTTAATTCGACACCACACCGGCTTAACGGCCAAGTTCGGCAACCGCTTACATAAGCCGTTGGTGGCCGAGCGGTTAGCGGAGCCGTTACTTAAACAGTGTCGAAGGTTCGAGTCCCGGTTCAGGCAGCGAAGATAACCTTTTTTTATCTATCTTATTGCAATCAATAATTTTCATTGCCTTGAGTTTTTTTCGTGCTTTGTTTTCCTATGTAAATTTAAATTGTAAATTTTGGAGTTTATTTGGCTATGTAAAGTGCATATATGCGTGAAGTACATGTATATATACATTACCGTACCCTTTGAAACCAATTCCTGGTAGCATTTAAAGATCATTTATAGTGTCTGAATTAAAATTATTGTAAAGTGGTAATAGGTATTTATATACGTAAAATACGTATCAAACGCCGTGGGAGCAACATCTATGCAGTGGCCACTTCATCGACAGTTGCGGATTTTACCGGTGAGTCATTTGATTACCTACCTTTATTATTTTAATTAAGGCACACATAAAGTGAATTTAAACCTGTGGGAATATTTTAAAAGTGAAGCCAAATCCAAGCCCAGGTGCGAAACATTCGAACTTTGGTTTGTGAAGGCATTTTGTTGTTGTTTTGCGTGGTGGAAAGAAGCCACTTAAGATATGTGCATAGACTTACACTACAGCCGCACTGAATAAAGCCAAGTAGTTTTCAAGAAAATTTTTTAATGCAAAGACAAAGTTTATATTTAAATAAGTTTTATTTGGAATTTTAAAAGAAATCAAAGCTAACTGAAAGTTAAATTAAAACTAAATTAAAATTAAAGTAATTTAAAACCTAAAGTAAAGTTTAGCTACTCTAAGTAAAATTAACTTAAAATAAAACCTAAAGTTAAGGTAAAAGCTTAAGTAAATTAAAATTAAATTAAAGTAAAGTAAATATAATTTTGTAAATTTTAACAAAGAATTTTATAATTAAAACATGAAATTATATGAGGAAATTTAAACATGGTTTTTAACTGAGGAGGGATGTAAGGATGAGGAAGATAGAGTGAAGGGAAGGACGGTCATGTAGGGAAGAAGAAGATGCCAACTTAAGGGGTTACCTGGCGAGAGAAGTAACCATGGTAGGGTGGGTAAAGAAAGATTTCTCGCGACATCTTAACACCGTGATGTCAGACAAGACTGGCATGATCTTGTGATTGGGAACGTAACAGTGTCAAGAACCCGCGCCCTCCGACGAGCTGTGGATGGCTACCAGCATGCCAGCAACGACACTAGGCCAAATCAACGTCCCATTACAATGGCGCCCAAAACGTGAGGCCTGCCTCGATGGCAGGAGTTTAATTTTTTGATTTTTTTTCAGCCGCTTCATTTGGTTTTGATTTGCTTGAATAGTTTGATTTATTTTGATTTTTTTTCTTTTCTTTTATGTGACCTGTTGTCTTCTTTTTCCATAAGTCCCGATGACTGAACGTTTTTAGTTCGGTATCGCGTTGCGATGGGAAAAGATGGCTTCAATCCGTGTGCAGAGTTGTGGAAGGCTTGAGTCATGTGAAAATCGGCAAAGCTGGTTCATTCATGCCCGATCTTTCGCTTACACACTCGAATGCACAAAAGTTAAAGCTCCAGAATGTATTCCTTAGAGACTCGGGGACTCCGTCAAAGCTCTCGGATGATCCTTTGGAATGTGTTGTGTTTATTTTGTAGATTTTGGAGTCTTGTGAGTTAGTCGTTGCGACTACACATGTCCTGAAATCAAAAGTAAATTAATTTGTGATTCTTAAATTTTAACGTAGTTTAACAAGTTTTACCCGAATAGTAGATTATTTTATTTTGTTTGCGTTTGGCTCGCACTATGGCGTCTTCTTCTTCCTCGGATGATTTGACCTTCCTCTATCTGGATTCCTTATCCAATCCCAAAATGATTTATCGTTTGAAATTCTTAAAGTGAATTTTGAAAACCTCCAAGTTTTCTTCTAAAATAAAGAAGATTTTCATTAAACAATTTATATTTTTTTAAAAATAAATTATACTTTCTAAATCTGGTATCTTCTACACATTTTACATTTTTATACGTT
This sequence comes from Neoascia interrupta, assembly GCA_947623515.1. Lineage (NCBI taxonomy): Eukaryota > Metazoa > Arthropoda > Insecta > Diptera > Syrphidae > Neoascia > Neoascia interrupta. The sequence continues at coordinate 107,406,840 of OX392462.1, forward strand.
CTTTTTATTATTGTTATTATGAATTTAGCTTGCATATTTTTCATCAAATTCTGAAAATTTCTGATTGCAATAGGTCAGGTGATTAAAGATCCTGGGTTTGTATTGGGTTAAGAGTTTTCAGGTGGTCTTTCTACTGTCGACAAGAATAGTGTTTGAGTCCTGTAAACTTCGCTGAGACTGTTTAAGATAGGATTCAGTCACAGCTCTCATAATCTCATTCCCAGTTTTTGAAATTTGCGGAAGTTTTTTTATCATTTCTCGTGTCTGCCGTTTGAAGTTTTTCGAGTAATCCGTTCAGTAACTGGAAGAAGTGGTTATGTCAGACAGCCGTCAAAGCAGGAGACAATCCTTGTACGACGAACTACAAAGACTACGTGCGAACACTGAAGAAGATTTCAACCGGTTTCAATCAAGGTTTAACGCCACCATAGACCGTTTTAGGCTTAGCGACAGCTTCGATTTTTCTGCCGAATTAAACCAGATAGTGACCGATTCGTCTGACGACATGCAACGGGGAGAAGATCAAAACGAGGCCCCTGCCAATATTGGTCAAGTAAACCCCGTTGAGGCGAATCTTGGTACTGGAGATCCTGGTCCGTCCAATAGAGGTTCAATTGACATCGAAAATTTGGCGGATAAAATTGATCGGAGCCTAACCGTGAATCAAATAAGGTTTTTCGAACAGCTAGATAGATTCATGGGCAAAGTCCTGGAAAAGCTGGATCAGCAAAATCCACAACGCTTAGATCCTAGGCCACCAAATCAACTGCCTCCTACACCAAGTCCTCGAACTTCAGTCTCGTTGGCCAATTCGGAAAACCAAGGCTCGTCGAACGTTAGTTCTTCTGGTGTGTGCAGGATTGATAAATGGAACGTAGAGTTCGATGGAAAGGAAAATATAGGCGATTTCCTTTTCAAAGTTAATCGGTTGCAGCTGTCTTCGTCGTACACCGATGACCAGATCTCAGCAAACTTCCACACCTAGCTGGATGGGAAAGCGAATACGTGGTATTGGGCTTTCTGCTTTCTGCTTGAGATTCTGCTTTCGGCTGATGTTGGCAGCTTGGAGCAGCTTCGTCACAAGGCGAGGGAGGCAGAACGGTTCCTCTCGAAACGGGTTTCTGCCTGGGTCGTTCACGAGTTGGAATCGGAGGTAGCCGGTGAGCAGCTGCAAAGTGCTGATAAGGAAGTTGCCGCGTTCATCCAAAGTAAGAAACAGGTTTTTTTCACCAGCTTTAGTTGCTGGAACTGTGATGAACAGGGGCACTCCTTTTATCATTGTCCATCTCACGTCCGTAACCTGTTTTGTTTTCTTTGTGGTTCCAAAGGTGTTAGTACCCCCGAATGCCAAAAAAATGCGGGAAACCACCAGAGGAACGAATGGCAGGGTGGGGAAAGTCGTTCCTCAAAGAACAACCCCACCACAAAGAAGCAATAGCTTCCAAACCACCAGCTATAGCTGAGGAGGACTTCTTGGATGAAGTTCCTAAATCGATCTTACAACGGCCAGAAAATTTAACACCGGAATGTCACCCGATCCAACTCTTCAACTTAAAGTCACTCCACGAGCGCAAGCTGAACTATTATAAAGTTCGTTCTCAGATAATGGGAACCAATAATAGTTCAGCGAGCGACTCGTTAAAAAAATGCAGGAAATGCAGAAAACGACTCCATAATTTCATCCGACACAGATGGTAGGATGTATGCCAACATCCAGCTAAACGGTGAGCCAGCTTTCGGCTTGCTTGATAGCGGAGCATCCATCTCTGTGTTAGGGTTTGAGTGTTGGGATTTGGTGAAGAGAAGTGGAATTGTTGTGAAACCATTTAAAAGTCTTGTTCGGACGGCGGATGGGAAATCTCACGATATCGTTGGATACTGTGAGGTTTCAACTTCGCTAAATGGTGTCAGCAAGCCTATTTCTTTTTACCTCATTCCCAACTTAACTCAAAAGGTCTACCTTGGGATGAATTTTTGGAGGGAGTTTCACCTCATGCCACAGGTTTGGGAACTCCAAACTAATTTCCTGCAGAGTGAAGAAGAGGCGGATTTCAAAGAGCAGGCAGATCTGATAAAGCTCAGCCCAGAGCAGAACCTCCGCCTAATTGCCACAAAAAAGCGATTCCCCAACTTCGCCGATCTCGGTCTTGGGAAGACAAGTTTGGAAACGCACACCATTGATGTTGGTAACGCGGTTCCAATCAAGTCAAAGCATTACCCTTTGTCTCCAGTGCGTCAGGAGGAGGTGTATAAGGAATTGGACCGCATGTTAGAGCTTGGCGTTATCGAGGAGAGTAACTCTCCTTGGTGTTCCCCTGTCGTGTTGGTAAGGAAGCCTGGTAAGAATCGTTTGTGTTTGGATTCGAGAAAAGTCAATATTGTCACCATACCGGATGCTTATCCGATGCAGCATATGAATGGTCTGATAAGTAGTCTACAGGACACCTACTTCATCACGGGGCTTGACCTTAAAGATGCATTTTGGCAGATCCCGCTTGATGAAGAGTCCAGAAAAAAGACGGCATTTGCTGTACCTGGCTGGCCACTGTATCAATTTACAGTTATGCCCTTCGGGTTATGCAACGCCGCACAAAGAATGTGTCGTCTCGTCGACAAAGTACTAGCTTTGCTACCTGCTTTGCTTCGACAATATGTGTTTGTCTACTTAGATGACCTTCTCATATGCACACCTGACTTCGAAACACACTTACGAGTCCTTACCAAACTGGCTGACTGGCTCCGTAGGGCGAACTTGACTATCAACCTTGATAAAAGCAAGTTCTGTATGCGGGAGATTAAGTATCTAGGATACATAGTCGGCCAAGGTACCCTGAAAACCGACCCCGCCAAAGTGGAGGCAATGGTGAACTTTCCTGTACCCAAGACCTTGAGACAGGTACGCAGGTTTCTCGGCTTAACCGGTTGGTATAGGCGGTTCGTTAAAAATTATGCGGATCTGGCTGCTCCCCTCACGAATGGTCTTAAAAATAAAAAAAACTTCAAGCTCACACCTGAAGCAATTGAAGCAGTGGAGAAATTGAAGGTTGCACTTACGTCTGCTCCGGTTCTTTCACAACCGGATTTCAGCAAACCGTTTGTGACTCAGTGCGATGCATCGTCTGAAGGACTTGGTGGAGTAATCTTTTAACTCGATGAGAGTGGGAATGAAAAACCGATTGCCTTCATGTCAAAGAAGCTTACTAAAGCTCAAAGAAACTACACTGTCACTGAGCTGGAATGCCTCGCTGCTGTTCTAAGCGTAAGGAAATTCCGTGCCTATGTTGAAGGATCACCTTTCCGAGTTGTGACAGACCACTCCAGCCTTAAGTGGCTAATGTCACAAAAGGAGTTGAATGGGCCGTTAGCAAGATGGAGTCTTAAGCTCCAAGGCTTTGATTTTGTGATCGAACATCGGAAGGGATCTCTAAACATTGTGCCGGATGCTCTGTCACGTGCAGACATGGACGAGCTTTCAGCGACAGTGATCGGTGTAGAAGTTGACTTGGCATCGGATGAATTCGACTCGAAGGAATATTTCGACTTGAGAGAAAACATCATCAAACAACAATCTGCTCTTCCTGACCTAGTTGTATCGGGAAAATTTATATACAAAAGAGTTAGGTTCAGGACCGCCGATTTATGTGACGAGGACTCGTTATGGCGACTTTGGCTTCCGCAAAATCTTACGCACTCCGCAATCGAAATGGCTCATGACACAAAGCTAACTTGCCATAGTGGCTTTGCCAAAAAAGTTCGTCCGCATTCGCGAGAAGTACTATTGGCCTAGAATGGTAAACGACATTCAGTCATATGTCAGAGATTGAGAAATCTGTAAGTCAGTAAAGGCACCAAACACGACCCTTCGTCCACCAATCATCAAGCAGATTGTGACTGAGAGACCGATGCAACGGCTGTACATCGATTTGTTGGGACCTTATCCCCGAACGAAGCGAGGTAACGTGTTCGTGTTCATTGCTCTAGACCACTTCACAAAATTTATGTTTGTAAAAGCACTGCCAAAAGCCACTTCGTCCCGTATAGTGCGATACCTGGAGAGTGAGGTGTTTCACGCTTTCGGTACGCCAGAGTTAGTCCACTCCGACAATGGACGACAGTTTATTTCGCGGGAATTGAAAAGATTTCTAGGCGAGTATGGTGTTAGACTTGTACATACGGCACTATATTCTCCACTGGCTAACAATTCTGAAAGGGTCAACCGAAACATTTTAAGTAAGTTGCGAGTTATGATATCCGAAGCACAGGACGATTGGGATTTGCACCTGTCGAGCATTGCTTGTGCTCTGCGATCCGATGTTCATGATTCAACAGGTTGTCAACCATATTTTGCACTGTTTGGGCAAAATATGATCAATCATGGCTCGAGCTATCAAATACTCCGCAACTTACAAGCACTTTCAGACCCGGAAATGTTGGCTGTGCCCGCCGAAGCCAAAAGAATTTTATCACGCACGAAATTGTCAGAGAATCTGCTTAAAGCTTACACAAAATCAAAAAACACTTACAATGCACGATCCAGGCAGGTGTCGTACCAAGTAGGGCAGGAAGTGTTGCACAGGAATTTTGCACAAAGTAGTTTTGTGCGGGGCATCATTGCTAAGCTTCTTCCAAAATTCCTCAAATCCAGAGTACGCAGAATCGTTGGCAACTGCATGTACGAACTTGAAACTCGCAATGGAAAGTTGCTTGGAATCTTCCACGCGAAAGACATCAGGCAGTGAGCTGAAAGTAAACAAAGGGTCAGGTTGGCCCCACGTCTGATTTGGCTATCAACAAACAATTTTTTTATGATTTGGCCAGCCGTGTCGTCAATCGTCTTTAATGGCCATTGATGCTTTGTTATTGTTTTCCACGTTGTTTTGCACTTTTATTGCGCCGCGCAACTTTTTATTTACACAAGAAATCGAACAGAATTTCGGTTAAACACACGCGTGGGTTCGTTTTTTTTGCATTTATTGATCACAATGTGTTCAATAATAGCAAAAGCCCTGTGTTGCGAAAACTTACTTCGTGCAAAATAGCCGGCCGACATTTCGAATGTTTACATTGTGTCTGTCACTTAAGTGTTCCATGTTCATCCGGTCCGATTGTGATCGTCAGCTGCTGTTTTTGTCTTTCCGAATAACAATCGAATTTCTACTTCTTAGGTATTCGGAGTCAACACCTCGTCTGCACATGCAGTCGAAATTCGATTGTATTTCGAAAAGAGCAAAATGAACGAGAGAGTGTTGAGAAGCGTTTTTTGCGTTATATCCACTCTCGCGCTGACACCAAAAGGAAAACGGCATTCGAAAAGGGAAATTTCTAGGCCGCTAATGAAGTTCGGCTAGACGAAAGTTCTGGGCACAGCTTCATTACTAATTTGATTTGTAAAGGCAGTGGGTGTTTCGTTTGATCTGCCAGTTTGGAATTAAAGTATATTTTAATAAAGAAGTGTGGCATTAAAAGCAAAGCTTAACGTTAAAACACGAAACAAAGGAGGACAGTGAACAAAACGTTAACAAAGGACTGTAATTGTAGGAAAGAATCGAAGGACAAGGTAAAACAAAGAAACTTTACATTCAGGCAGTGTAGCCTAATTCCAATTTTTTTACCAGGCGTACACACAGGGAATAAAGGAGACAATCCTACAGTCAGGGCGAGGCATTATCGTTCTGCAGATTCCCTTTTAAAAATCCCAGGAACGTTAATCCCAGGGCGGGATTTAATTCGAATTGTATCGAATTTTAATTCGACACCACACCGGCTTAACGGCCAAGTTCGGCAACCGCTTACATAAGCCGTTGGTGGCCGAGCGGTTAGCGGAGCCGTTCCTTAAACAGTGTCGAAGGTTCCAGGTTCGAGTCCCGGTTCAGGCAGCGAAGATAACCTTTTTTTATCTATCTTATTGCAATCGATAATTTTCATTGCCTTGAGTTTTTTTCGTGCTTTGTTTTCCTATGTAAATTTAAATTGTAAATTTTGGAGTTTATTTGGCTATGTAAAGTGCATATATGCGTGAAGTACATGTATATATACATTACCGTACCGAATTGAAACCAATTCCTGGCATTTAAAGATCATTTATAGTGTCTGAATTAAAATTATTGTAAAGTGGTAATAGGTATTTATATACGTAAAATACGTATCAAACGCCGTGGGAGCAACATCTATGCAGTGGCCACTTCATCGACAGTTGCGGATTTTACCGGTGAGTCATTTGATTACCTACCTTTATTATTTTAATTAAGGCACACATAAAGTGAATTTAAACCTGTGGGAATATTTTAAAAGTGAAGCCAAATCCAAGCCCAGGTGCGAAACATTCGAACTTTGGTTTGTGAAGGCATTTTGTTGTTGTTTTGCGTGGTGGAAAGAAGCCACTTAAGATATGTGCATAGACTTACACTACAGCCGCACTGAGTAAAGCCAAGTAGTTTTCAAGAAAATTTTTTAATGCAAAGACAAAGTTTATATTTAAATAAGTTTTATTTGGAATTTTAAAAGAAATCAAAGCTAACTGAAAGTTAAATTAAAACTAAATTAAAATTAAAGTAATTTAAAACCTAAAGTAAAGCTAAAGTAAAATTAACTTAAAATAAAACCTAAAGTTAAAGTAAAAGCTTAAGTAAATTGAAATTAAATTAAAGTAAAGTAAATATAATTTTGTAAATTTTAACAAAGAATTTTATAATTAAAACATGAAATTATATGAGGAAATTTAAACATGGTTTTTAACTGAGGAGGGATGTAAGGATGAGGAAGATAGAGTGAAGGGAAGGACGGTCATGTAGGGAAGAAGAAGATGCCAACTTAAGGGGTTACCTGGCGAGAGAAGTAACCATGGTAGGGTGGGTAAAGAAAGATTTCTCGCGACATCTTAACACCGTGATGTCAGACAAGACTGGCATGATCTTGTGATTGGGAACGTAACAGTGTCAAGAACCCGCGCCCTCCGACGAGCTGTGGATGGCTACCAGCATGCCAGCAACGACACTAGGCCAAATCAATGTCCCATTACAATGGCGCCCAAAACGTGAGGCCTGCCTCGATGGCAGGAGTTTAATTTTTTGATTTTTTTTCAGCCGCTTCATTTGGTTTTGATTTGCTTGAATAGTTTGATTTATTTTGATTTTTTTTCTTTTCTTTTATGTGACCTGTTGTCTTCTTTTTCCATAAGTCCCGATGACTGAACGTTTTTAGTTCGGTATCGCGTTGCGATGGGAAAAGATGGCTTCAATCCGTGTGCAGAGTTGTGGAAGGCTTGAGTCATGTGAAAATCGGCAAAGCTGGTTCATTCATGCCCGATCTTTCGCTTACACACTCGAATGCACAAAAGTTAAAGCTCCAGAATGTATTCCTTAGAGACTCGGGGACTCCGTCAAAGCTCTCGGATGATCCTTTGGAATGTGTTGTGTTTATTTTGTAGATTTTGGAGTCTTGTGAGTTAGTCGTTGCGACTACACATGTCCTGAAATCAAAAGTAAATTAATTTGTGATTCTTAAATTTTAACGTAGTTTAACAAGTTTTACCCGAATAGTAGATTATTTTATTTTGTTTGCGTTTGGCTCGCACTATGGCGTCTTCTTCTTCCTCGGATGATTTGACCTTCCTCTATCTGGATTCCTTATCCAATCCCAAAATGATTTATCGTTTGAAATTCTTAAAGTGAATTTTGAAAACCTCCAAGTTTTCTTCTAAAATAAAGAAGATTTTCATTAAACAATTTATATTTTTTTAAAAATAAATTATACTTTCTAAATCTGGTATCTTCTACACATTTTACATTTTTATACGTTCTTTTTATTATTGTTATTATGAATTTAGCTTGCATATTTTTCATCAAATTCTGAAAATTTCTGATTGCAATAGGTCAGGTGATTAAAGATCCTGGGTTTGTATTGGGTTAAGAGTTTTCAGGTGGTCTTTCTACTGTCGACAAGAATAGTGTTTGAGTCCTGTAAACTTCGCTGAGACTGTTTAAGATAGGATTCAGTCACAGCTCTCATAATCTCATTCCCAGTTTTTGAAATTTGCGGAAGTTTTTTTATCATTTCTCGTGTCTGCCGTTTGAAGTTTTTCGAGTAATCCGTTCAGTAACTGGAAGAAGTGGTTATGTCAGACAGCCGTCAAAGCAGGAGACAATCCTTGTACGACGAACTACAAAGACTACGTGCGAACACTGAAGAAGATTTCAACCGGTTTCAATCAAGGTTTAACGCCACCATAGACCGTTTTAGGCTTAGCGACAGCTTCGATTTTTCTGCCGAATTGAACCAGATAGTGACCGATTCGTCTGACGACATGCAACGGGGAGAAGATCAAAACGAGGCCCCTGCCAATATTGGTCAAGTAAACCCCGTTGAGGCGAATCTTGGTACTGGAGATCCTGGTCCGTCCAATAGAGGTTCAATTGACATCGAAAATTTGGCGGATAAAATTGATCGGAGCCTAACCGTGAATCAAATAAGGTTTTTCGAACAGCTAGATAGATTCATGGGCAAAGTCCTGGAAAAGCTGGATCAGCAAAATCCACAACGCTTAGATCCTAGGCCACCAAATCAACTGCCTCCTACACCAAGTCCTCGAACTTCAGTCTCGTTGGCCAATTCGGAAAACCAAGGCTCGTCGAACGTTAGTTCTTCTGGTGTGTGCAGGATTGATAAATGGAACGTAGAGTTCGATGGAAAGGAAAATATAGGCGATTTCCTTTTCAAAGTTAATCGGTTGCAGCTGTCTTCGTCGTACACCGATGACCAGATCTCAGCAAACTTCCACACCTAGCTGGATGGGAAAGCGAATACGTGGTATTGGGCTTTCCTACGTAAGCATCCTAACGCAAAGTTGTTGGAAGTTAAAACGGCAATGATAAAAGAATTCGGTCGACAGGAAACGGATGTTGATATTCATATGCGACTTCTAACCCGGAGCAGGGTTTTAAAGAATCGTTTGACGATTTTTATGGTGCGATCACTAATTTGAACGATCGACTCAACGAGCCGTTCGATTCAAAAAAGTTGATCGACATCATTAAAAATAATTCCAAGGACAAACTTGGTGAGATTCTGCTTTCGGCTGATGTTGGCAGCTTGGAGCAGCTTCGTCACAAGGCGAGGGAGGCAGAACGGTTCCTCTCGAAACGGGTTTCTGCCTGGGTCGTTCACGAGTTGGAATCGGAGGTAGCCGGTGAGCAGCTGCAAAGTGCTGATAAGGAAGTTGCCGCGTTCATCCAAAGTAAGAAACAGGTTTTTTTCACCAGCTTTAGTTGCTGGAACTGTGATGAACAGGGGCACTCCTTTTATCATTGTCCATCTCACGTCCGTAACCTGTTTTGTTTTCTTTGTGGTTCCAAAGGTGTTAGTACCCCCGAATGCCAAAAAAATGCGGGAAACCACCAGAGGAACGAATGGCAGGGTGGCGAAAGTCGTTCCTCAAAGAACAACCCCACCACAAAGAAGCAATAGCTTCCAAACCACCAGCTATAGCTGAGGAGGACTTCTTGGATGAAGTTCCTAAATCGATCTTACAACGGCCAGAAAATTTAACACCGGAATGTCACCCGATCCAACTCTTCAACTTAAAGTCACTCCACGAGCGCAAGCTGAACTATTATAAAGTTCGTTCTCAGATAATGGGAACCAATAATAGTTCAGCGAGCGACTCGTTAAAAAAATGCAGGAAATGCAGAAAACGACTCCATAATTTCATCCGACACAGATGGTAGGATGTATGCCAACATCCAGCTAAACGGTGAGCCAGCTTTCGGCTTGCTTGATAGCGGAGCATCCATCTCTGTGTTAGGGTTTGAGTGTTGGGATTTGGTGAAGAGAAGTGGAATTGTTGTGAAACCATTTAAAAGTCTTGTTCGGACGGCGGATGGGAAATCTCACGATATCGTTGGATACTGTGAGGTTTCAACTTCGCTAAATGGTGTCAGCAAGCCTATTTCTTTTTACCTCATTCCCAACTTAACTCAAAAGGTCTACCTTGGGATGAATTTTTGGAGGGAGTTTCACCTCATGCCACAGGTTTGCGAACTCCAAACTAATTTCCTGCAGAGTGAAGAAGAGGCGGATTTCAAAGAGCAGGCAGATCTGATAAAGCTCAGCCCAGAGCAGAACCTCCGCCTAATTGCCACAAAAAAGCGATTCCCCAACTTCGCCGATCTCGGTCTTGGGAAGACAAGTTTGGAAACGCACACCATTGATGTTGGTAACGCGGTTCCAATCAAGTCAAAGCATTACCCTTTGTCTCCAGTGCGTCAGGAGGAGGTGTATAAGGAATTGGACCGCATGTTAGAGCTTGGCGTTATCGAGGAGAGTAACTCTCCTTGGTGTTCCCCTGTCGTGTTGGTAAGGAAGCCTGGTAAGAATCGTTTGTGTTTGGATTCGAGAAAAGTCAATATTGTCACCATACCGGATGCTTATCCGATGCAGCATATGAATGGTCTGATAAGTAGTCTACAGGACACCTACTTCATCACGGGGCTTGACCTTAAAGATGCATTTTGGCAAATCCCAATTTACAGTTATGCCCTTCGGGTTATGCAACGCCGCACAAAGAATGTGTCGTCTCGTCGACAAAGTACTAGCTTTGCTACCTGCTTTGCTACCTGCTTTGCTTCGACAATATGTGTTTGTCTACTTAGATGACCTTCTCATATGCACACCTGACTTCGAAACACACTTACGAGTCCTTACCAAACTGGCTGACTGGCTCCGTAGGGCGAATTTGACTATCAACCTTGATAAAAGCAAGTTCTGTATGCGGGAGATTAAGTATCTAGGATACATAGTCGGCCAAGGTACCCTGAAAACCGACCCCGCCAAAGTGGAGGCAATGGTGAACTTTCCTGTACCCAAGACCTTGAGACAGGTATGCAGGTTTCTCGGCTTAACCGGTTGGTATAGGCGGTTCGTTAAAAATTATGCGGATCTGGCTGCTCCCCTCACGAATTGTCTTAAAAATAAAAAAAACTTCAAGCTCACACCTGAAGCAATTGAAGCAGTGGAGAAATTGAAGGTTGCACTTACGTCTGCTCCGGTTCTTTCACAACCGGATTTCAGCAAACCGTTTGTGACTCAGTGCGATGCATCGTCTGAAGGACTTGGTGGAGTAATCTTTCAACTCGATGAGAGTGGGAATGAAAAACCGATTGCCTTCATGTCAAAGAAGCTTACTAAAGCTCAAAGAAACTACACTGTCACTGAGCTGGAATGCCTCGCTGCTGTTCTAAGCGTAAGGAAATTCCGTGCCTATGTTGAAGGATCACCTTTCCGAGTTGTGACAGACCACTCCAGCCTTAAGTGGCTAATGTCACAAAAGGAGTTGAATGGGCCGTTAGCAAGATGGAGTCTTAAGCTCCAAGGCTTTGATTTTGTGATCGAACATCGGAAGGGATCTCTAAACATTGTGCCGGATGCTCTGTCACGTGCAGACATGGACGAGCTTTCAGCGACAGTGATCGGTGTAGAAGTTGACTTGGCATCGGATGAATTCGACTCGAAGGAATATTTCGACTTGAGAGAAAACATCATCAAACAACAATCTGCTCTTCCTGACCTAGTTGTATCGGGAAAATTTATATACAAAAGAGTTAGGTTCAGGACCGCCGATTTATGTGACGAGGACTCGTTATGGCGACTTTGGCTTCCGCAAAATCTTACGCACTCCGCAATCGAAATGGCTCATGACACAAAGCTAACTTGCCATAGTGGCTTTGCCAAAAAAGTTCGCCCGCATTCGCGAGAAGTACTATTGGCCTAGAATGGTAAACGACATTCAGTCATATGTCAGAGATTGAGAAATCTGTAAGTCAGTAAAGGCACCAAACACGACCCTTCGTCCACCAATCATCAAGCAGATTGTGACTGAGAGACCGATGCAACGGCTGTACATCGATTTGTTGGGACCTTATCCCCGAACGAAGCGAGGTAACGTGTTCGTGTTCATTGCTCTAGACCACTTCACAAAATTTATGTTTGTAAAAGCACTGCCAAAAGCCACTTCGTCCCGTATAGTGCGATACCTGGAGAGTGAGGTGTTTCACGCTTTCGGTACGCCAGAGTTAGTCCACTCCGACAATGGACGACAGTTTATTTCGCGGGAATTGAAAAGATTTCTAGGCGAGTATGGTGTTAGACTTGTACATACGGCACTATATTCTCCACTGGCTAACAATTCTGAAAGGGTCAACCGAAACATTTTAAGTAAGTTGCGAGTTATGATATCCGAAGCACAGGACGATTGGGATTTGCACCTGTCGAGCATTGCTTGTGCTCTGCGATCCGATGTTCATGATTCAACAGGTTGTCAACCATATTTTGCACTGTTTGGGCAAAATATGATCAATCATGGCTCGAGCTATCAAATACTCCGCAACTTACAAGCACTTTCAGACCCGGAAATGTTGGCTGTGCCCGCCGAAGCCAAAAGAATTTTATCACGCACGAAATTGTCAGAGAATCTGCTTAAAGCTTACACAAAATCAAAAAACACTTACAATGCACGATCCAGGCAGGTGTCGTACCAAGTAGGGCAGGAAGTGTTGCACAGGAATTTTGCACAAAGTAGTTTTGTGCGGGGCATCATTGCTAAGCTTCTTCCAAAATTCCTCAAATCCAGAGTACGCAGAATCGTTGGCAACTGCATGTACGAACTTGAAACTCGCAATGGAAAGTTGCTTGGAATCTTCCACGCGAAAGACATCAGGCAGTGAGCTGAAAGTAAACAAAGGGTCAGGTTGGCCCCACGTCTGATTTGGCTATCAACAAACAATTTTTTTATGATTTGGCCAGCCGTGTCGTCAATCGTCTTTAATGGCCATTGATGCTTTGTTATTGTTTTCCACGTTGTTTTGCACTTTTATTGCGCCGCGCAACTTTTTATTTACACAAGAAATCGAACAGAATTTCGGTTAAACACACGCGTGGGTTCGTTTTTTTTGCATTTATTGATCACAATGTGTTCAATAATAGCAAAAGCCCTGTGTTGCGAAAACTTACTTCGTGCAAAATAGCCGGCCGACATTTCGAATGTTTACATTGTGTCTGTCACTTAAGTGTTCCATGTTCATCCGGTCCGATTGTGATCGTCAGCTGCTGTTTTTGTCTTTCCGAATAACAATCGAATTTCTACTTCTTAGGTATTCGGAGTCAACACCTCGTCTGCACATGCAGTCGAAATTCGATTGTATTTCGAAAAGAGCAAAATGAACGAGAGAGTGTTGAGAAGCGTTTTTTGCGTTATATCCACTCTCGCGCTGACACCAAAAGGAAAACGGCATTCGAAAAGGGAAATTTCTAGGCCGCTAATGAAGTTCGGCTAGACGAAAGTTCTGGGCACAGCTTCATTACTAATTTGATTTGTAAAGGCAGTGGGTGTTTCGTTTGATCTGCCAGTTTGGAATTAAAGTATATTTTAATAAAGAAGTGTGGCATTAAAAGCAAAGCTTAACGTTAAAACACGAAACAAAGGAGGACAGTGAACAAAACGTTAACAAAGGACTGTAATTGTAGGAAAGAATCGAAGGACAAGGTAAAACAAAGAAACTTTACATTCAGGCAGTGTAGCCTAATTCCAATTTTTTTACCAGGCGTACACACAGGGAATAAAGGAGACAATCCTACAGTCAGGGCGAGGCATTATCGTTCTGCAGATTCCCTTTTAAAAATCCCAGGAACGTTAATCCCAGGGCGGGATTTAATTCGAATTGTATCGAATTTTAATTCGACACCACACCGGCTTAACGGCCAAGTTCGGCAACCGCTTACATAAGCCGTTGGTGGCCGAGCGGTTAGCGGAGCCGTTCCTTAAACAGTGTCGAAGGTTCCAGGTTCGAGTCCCGGTTCAGGCAGCGAAGATAACCTTTTTTTATCTATCTTATTGCAATCGATAATTTTCATTGCCTTGAGTTTTTTTCGTGCTTTGTTTTCCTATGTAAATTTAAATTGTAAATTTTGGAGTTTATTTGGCTATGTAAAGTGCATATATGCGTGAAGTACATGTATATATACATTACCGTACCGAATTGAAACCAATTCCTGGCATTTAAAGATCATTTATAGTGTCTGAATTAAAATTATTGTAAAGTGGTAATAGGTATTTATATACGTAAAATACGTATCAAACGCCGTGGGAGCAACATCTATGCAGTGGCCACTTCATCGACAGTTGCGGATTTTACCGGTGAGTCATTTGATTACCTACCTTTATTATTTTAATTAAGGCACACATAAAGTGAATTTAAACCTGTGGGAATATTTTAAAAGTGAAGCCAAATCCAAGCCCAGGTGCGAAACATTCGAACTTTGGTTTGTGAAGGCATTTTGTTGTTGTTTTGCGTGGTGGAAAGAAGCCACTTAAGATATGTGCATAGACTTACACTACAGCCGCACTGAATAAAGCCAAGTAGTTTTCAAGAAAATTTTTTAATGCAAAGACAAAGTTTATATTTAAATAAGTTTTATTTGGAATTTTAAAAGAAATCAAAGCTAACTGAAAGTTAAATTAAAACTAAATTAAAATTAAAGTAATTTAAAACCTAAAGTAAAGTTTAGCTACTCTAAGTAAAATTAACTTAAAATAAAACCTAAAGTTAAAGTAAAAGCTTAAGTAAATTAAAATTAAATTAAAGTAAAGAAAATATAATTTTGTAAATTTTAACAAAGAATTTTATAATTAAAACATGAAATTATATGAGGAAATTTAAACATGGTTTTTAACTGAGGAGGGATGTAAGGATGAGGAAGATAGAGTGAAGGGAAGGACGGTCATGTAGGGAAGAAGAAGATGCCAACTTAAGGGGTTACCTGGCGAGAGAAGTAACCATGGTAGGGAAACCATGGTAAAGAAAGATTTCTCGCGACATCTTAACACCGTGATGTCAGACAAGACTGGCATGATCTTGTGATTGGGAACGTAACAGTGTCAAGAACCCGCGCCCTCCGACGAGCTGTGGATGGCTACCAGCATGCCAGCAACGACACTAGGCCAAATCAACGTCCCATTACAAGTCTATTCTTGCACTCGAAGCGTACTGGGGCTATAGACCAGCAGTAAAAAAAGAGTGAGCGTATCTGGGGCTTACACCGGAAAGTGGAAAACTAAAGTGAAAAAAAGACTCATAAAAGTAAGACCTGGCGAATTCCGAAAAGGACGCCGGAGGCAGAAATTGAGCAGTGACAAAAGACCAGGCCGTAATCTACAGCTTTAGGGCGCGAAGCCTGCCTGTCAATAGAACGAACACCAGAAACAGCAGCAAAACCAGAAACAGTAGCAGCACCAGAAACAGCAGCAACTCCAAAACAGCGGCAGCAACACCAACAACAACACCACATATTGCAATAAATTAAGGTATTTAATTTAGATATAAATTACACCAAACACTCCTAAGAAACACTTCTCAATCACTCCCGACATTTTATTTGCCTTATCGCGTCAATAATAATAAAAAAAGGAACTTTTCTTATTACCTTTTTGTTTCTGACTAAAAGTTTTAACGCGTAAGAGACGACCCATCGTAGAACTCTTTGAGTTACTACCTTTCCATTACAGCTTCGATATGGAGTTTAAAATACAAATTAACGATATTTTTAATATTGTCCCAGTTTTTAATGGCGACCCCAACGAACTGAACAAATTCGTTTCGTGCGGTAACACCCTTTTCGGGTCCGTTAAAACGGATGACCACGCCACCTCCCTTAACATTATAAAAACTCGATTACAAGGTCCCGCGTTCGACCATACACAATACAAGACCATCGCTAGTTGGAGTGAATTGGTCCGGGAATTGGAAAACGCATCAAAAGAAACTCAGTCACGCTCAGCAGTGCAAAATGAGCTTTTGGCCGCTAAACAGCGACCACGAGAAGAGGTCAAAGAATTCGGTGACCGAGTAAGCAACTTACTCACTTCTCTCAACACAGCCACTTGTTCAAGCACCTCTGATACCTCTGTGCGGAGCTACCTGGTAGCAGAAAATAGTAAGCTAGCCTTACAGATATATGAGGATGGCCTAAGAAACGAGAACTTAAGGAGACGAAAAAGACTTAAAACAGTCTATAATCTACGCTTGCGAACATGCTTCTCGCCTTGATCGTGCAGGACACCAAGATAGGCGGGTATACTCCCCCCAACCCAAATCAGTGTGCCAAACTTGCAACAAAGTTCAACATACATCTAATATGTGTTTCAGAAACCAACCAATAATAACAAAGACTAGAACTACATGCCAAACTTGTAACAAAGTGGGGCATACTTCCGCGACTTGTTATCGAATTACACCTTTCCCTAATTTTTTTAACGTCCAGCCACAAATCAAAAAAGAAATGCACGTAGTACGGTGCGATTATTGTAATCGACCCAACCATACCGCAACAGAATGTCGTACACGGAAAACCCATAATAATCCGTTCCGGGCAAGAAATCAAAATAATCCTTTCCAAGAATCCCCACAATCAATGCAGTCTAATTTTAGGCATCACACGAATTAGGGTGAAGCGTCTCGTAGTTCGGGAAACGAGAACGCTCGGGTGGAAACGGTGGATATTCATTCACGAGCGAATATACAAGCCAGTGTCCACCAAACCCAGAAATAGAATACCCAAATAAAAAATTAAGTATGTCGGTTTCACTGTGTCCCGAATTTAAAGAACCAGTAATAAGAATCAAAATTCACCTAGAAACAAATAAAAAATAATTAACATTTCTTATTGACACGGGTGCCGAAATAAGCCTAATAAAAGAAAACCAATTACTAGCACACAATTGTATAAATACAGACTACAATTTTAAAATTTCAACAATTTCGGGCGATTCTCTCAATACGAGAGGCCAAATCCCCGCAATATTAGATCACTTGCTTTACGTTTCTCCATCGCAAATCAACTTGCAATATGATGGCATAGTTGGTAAAGACTTCTTGAGAAGATATCAATATCATATCGACTATAAAAGCGACGAACTAAAAATACGTTTTAACCTAGCTGTGTTTTTACAATACCGGAATATTTTCAGTTATCGAAAACCGATAGGAATCACTGCGCGAATGATTTTTCTTATTCAACGCCCGGACATATTGGTCCTTATAAGCCTATTATTATAACTCGATACGGTTTAAACTTGCTACCGGAGGTTTTTGAAGTGGCGTTTTAATTTATAATCTGGATTTCTTTGTAAGAAAGCTGCAAGACTCAACACAGACTTTCATCGATCCAGCAACAGCCTCAACAGTCTTGGACAGTGGGATTTCATCAGCGAAACACATCGTGGGATTTCATCGGGGAAGGCACCGACGTTTTTTCACCAAAGGGTGTGTGTGTGTGAAGAGATTCATCGCCAGGTGTAAGGATTAGAAATTTATAGTGAACTGAAACTAATAAATTGGTAAGTGCATTTATAGTCTCTTACTTAGTGCATGTGCTTTAGCTGCGTACATAGTTACCTACGAAATTTTACCCAGGTACATTGTTCTATTGTTAGTCATTAAAATGAAAAAGGGGATTTTAGAAAAGATTTTAAAACAATTAGAGAAGGATATGATGAATTTCGCAAAAACAGGTCAAGCTAGGAGAACGGTAAATTATTTGAACGGTCGATTGTCAGCACTTGAAAAGACCTTAGAGACAGCAGAAGCAGAGTACAAGGCTCAGATATCTGCGTTAGGAGATGATGATCAAGCAAGGGAGATGGCAGTGGATGAAATCTATGACACGATTCGCGAACATTTCGATTATCGTAGCGATCTTCTCGATGCTCTCGACAAGGCAAAATCTGAAAATAAATCAAGCGACAGTAAGCAAGATGCCAAGGAAGATACTTCATTTATGTCCACATCGACAGAAATAAGACTTCCTAAAATCAATTTGCCGGTTTTTTCGGGAAGCTACCAGGCTTGGCGCGCTTTTCGTGACCTATTCGTCTCTCTTATCCATGAAAATGTGTCTCTGTCGGAGATTCAAAAGATGCATTATTTAAAGTCAAGCATATCTGGTGAAGCTGATAAGCTGTTGGCACATTTAGGCATGGCTAAGGGGAATTACGCCAAGGCGTGGAATATTTTAAAAGATAGGAATGACCACCAACGTTTTCTCGTGAAAACGCAGTTGAAGTGTCTGTTTAACCAGTCATCGATTTCACAAGAACGAGCGGAATCTATTAAGGAGTTGTTAGATACGTCAACTGAAGTGGTGCATAGCTTGGCTAACTTAAAGGTTGACGTTGAACACTGGGATGTGCTTCTGGTATTCATTTTGCTGCAGAAGCTGCCTGCGAAGACCCAACAACTATGGGAGGAAAAGCTAGAAACAAAGGAAGACAGCAAGGCATTGCCGACATTCGCCGAATTTCCTCAATTTTTGGCGACAAGATCCCGCACTTTGGAAGCATTCAATCAGCATATCGGCAATCGGCATATCGAAACGTTATGCATTCCACCAACAACAATGCAAAATACTACTGCCAAATTTGCAGCAAGGGTCAGCATGCGATTAGGAAGTGCAGCAAGTTTCTGAAAATGAGTATTACAGATCGCTCAAATCAGGTGAATAGACTAGGGATCTGCAGAAACTGCTTAGCTTATAGCCATATACTAGAGCAGTGTCAGAGTAACCAACGTTGTTATTACTGCCAACAACCACACCATTCGCTTCTGCATGCTAACAGCGCTCCGAATCTGGGGCAAGCGAACACTTTCACTGCACAAGGACATACTACAGGTCCAAGCACTTCTGCTATGAGTACTGATGCACCTAATTTTCAACCCTCCGAAGATGATGAAGAAAGGGTTGGAAAAAATGTCAACTCGTTCTTTTCAGCGAATCCAAAATCTCAAGTCTTACTTGCGACTGCCTTTGTTAAAGTTAGCTCGATGACGGGCCAAACTTTTTCATTACGAGCTTTATTAGACTCAGGTTCAGAGGCAAGCTTTATAACTACGTCAGCTGTTCAGTTACTCTGTCTTCCATCAAGACCGACGTCTGTCGAGGTTTCTGGGGTAGGTTTGGTCAACACCGACGTCTGCTCAAAGGTGGTAGAACTCTCCTTTGCTTCTCATCACTCATCGTTTAGAGTCTCTATTCAAGCTCTCGTTCTCAAGTCGCTGTCTGGGCATCTTCCGTCTCGAACCTTGGCAACTAAACACATTGGGTGGGAACACATACAGGGCTTAACACTAGCCGATCCCAAGCTCTACCATCCAGACAAGGTTGATTTGTTACTGGGTAGTGACGTGCTGGCTGACATTTTACTGCCAGAACTGGTCAAACCGATTGACAACAACTTGCCGATAGCCCAGAAGACAAAGTTCGGGTGGATTCTCTTTGGAAGATCGCCCGTAATATTACCAAGAATCAACAGCTTCTTTCAAACGTGTTGCCTCGATACTGAGCTCCGTCGATTCTGGGAGTTGGAAGAACTTTCATATCAATCATACAAAAACCCAGAAGACACGAAGTGAGAGAAACGCTTTCTGAAAAATGTTCGGTGCTTAGCGGATGGTCGTTTCCAAGTTGCTTTGCCGTTCAAGGGTGGCGTCTATCCTATATTAGGCAGATCAATGGAAGGTGCTCTCAACCGCTTCAAGAGTCTAGAAAGGAAGTTGGAAAGGGATCCAGATCTAAGGCAACGGTATTCAGATTGCATCGAAGATTACCTGACACTCGGCCATATGGAAGAAGTGAGTGAGTGTGCTATTCCCACCCGACATCACTATTTCTTGCCACACAATGCTGTTTTGAAGGAAGGGAGCTCGACTACAAAACTCAAGGTGGTTTTCGATGCATCATTTAAAACGACCGGCAACGTCTCATTGAACGATCAGCTAATGGTAGGCCCCGCACTTCAACATAACATCACTGACATTATTCTCAAATGGAGATTCTATCGTTATACCTTTACCGGAGATATAGAGAAAATGTATCGTCAAATAAGAGTATCGGAATTCGATGCGAATTACCAGCTTATTTTTTGGCGCAAGCACCCGTCCAAACTTCTTAAATTGTATCGACTTAGGACCGTGACATTTGGAACATCACCTGCTCCGTACTTAGCTATTCGTACACTTCAGGCTTTAGCAGAAAAAATCAGCGAACCGTACCCAGTAGCCGCTAAGATGATTCGTGATGAAATGTATGTCGATGATTTGATCTCGGGAGGAGACACTCTAAGAGAAGCTCAGGAGAAAATGGCCAGTGCCAAATCGATTCTGGCGTTAGCCGGTTTTTATTTACGTAAATGGACCGCCAATCATATGGTATTTCTGGAAAACATATCCGATGAGGATCGTGAGGCATCGTTTCCATTTCCGAATGGAGATTCGGAACAAGTGAAAACCTTAGGGATACATTGGTTGCCGCTAAATGATGTATTTTCGTTTAATTACACTCCTTCGGAAAGGCAGCAGACGACTAAGCGGTCCATCGGCGGTCCATCCGATAGCACGCTTATTCGACCCTATGGGATGGATTGCACCTTCGGTCACCCAAGCGAAATTAATAATGCTGCTTCTCTGGATTCGCAAGCAATCATGGGACGATCCTGTTGATGCTGACATTTTAAGCGAGTGGACAACATTCAAAAATGACTTGCATGCCATTAATGCCCTCCACATACCTAGATGGCTGCACACAACTAGTGAGGTCAATCGTCTTCAGTTACACGGTTTCTGCGATTCATCAGAAAAGGCATATGGAGCCGCTGTTTACCTTAGAGTTGAAAGTGAAGATGGAACCATTAGCATGCACCTGCTCATGTCGAAATCGAAGATTGCACCAGTAAGTCCAGTCACTCTTCCGCGCTTAGAGCTATGTGGAGCTGTCACACTCGCAAAGCTCATACACAAAATCTCACAGACTCTTGAGGGGAGAGGAATTCCCATCTTCGCGTGGACAGACTCTATGATCACCTTATGCTGGATACGTGCAGAGCCTGCGAGGTGGGAAACCTTTGTCCGAAACAGAGTTGGGGAAATCCAAAGATTAACGAAGGTCGATATTTGGAACCACGTTCCTACACAGCAGAATCCTGCCGATCTGGTCTCTAGAGGTGTCCATCTGCACTGATTAACTCCACTTTGTGGTGGAACGGGCCTAGATTTTTGAGAACTTGCTGGGAGTTTGACTTCTCAGAACAGCCGGTCGAGTTCTACACTGATGAAGAGAAAAAATCTATTCGGGTTTATCATGGTAATATCTACAAATCCGATTGTGAACTCAGCCAGCTGCTACATCGGTCTTCTAAACTCATGGAGCCCGTCCGGATAATCGCCTATTGTAGGAGATTCGTAACGAATTTCATAGCTACGCATCTTCGAAAGAAGAACTTAGAACGTACACGAGGGCCTCTAAATCGGTCAGAACTGAATGCGGCAACAAACGTTCTGGCACGCATAGCTCAGAGCCAAATGTTTCAAGGTCCAGCTAAAACTAGAGGTATGGGTACTCTTAATTCGTTTACAGATGGGGAAGGCATTCTTAGAGTCGGAGGAAGACTTAAAAATGCTGATCTCTCGCTCGACCAAAAACACCCAATAATTCTGGAACCAAACCGTCACCTAACCAAACTAATTGTCGATGAGGCACATAGCAAGACACTTCATGGCGGCATCCAGTTGATGATGGGATATTTACGCAACAAATTTTGGATCTTTCAGCTAAAAATAGCTTTTAAAAGGCACATCCACAATTGCATAATCTGTTACAGGTATCGCAACAAAACGACTCAGCAACTGATGGGAGATCTTCCAAGCTCGAGAGTAAATATCGCAAGGCCTTTTACATACACCGGTGTGGATTATGCGGGTCCAATTGAGATAAAAACATGGAAAGGCCGAGGAGGTAAATGTTACAAAGGCTATTTGGCCATATTCGTCTGCCTGACAACTAAGGCAATTCATTTGGAAGCTGTAACTGACCTCACTACCCAAACGTTTTTGGCAGCACTTAGAAGATTTACCGCACGAAGAGGGCTCTGCCGGGAGGTGCACAGCGACTGTGGCACGAATTTTGTCGGAGCAGAGGCTGAACTTCGTCCACTACTGGATCATGCAGCTCTCGACTGGAAGGAAATAGCTGAAGCTCTAGCGAATCAAGGCACTCAGTGGAGATTTATACCCCCCGCTTCCCCACATTTCGGAGGATTATGGGAAGCGGGTGTTAAGAGTGTAAAACACCACTTTAGGAGAATTGTTGGGAATGGCACACTCACCTATGAAGAGTTAACAACGCTTCTAGCACAGATCGAAGCGTGCCTCAACTCTAGACCGTTATGTCCCCTCTCAGAAGACCCTGAGGACTTTCGCGCCTTAACTCCTGGACATTTTTTGGTTGGTCGCGAGATTCTAACTGTTCCTGAACCGGACTTACTATCGGATAAGGTGAACATAAGCGATAGATGGAAGACACTTCAACTCCGCATGCAGTCATTTTGGAAACAATGGCAACAGGAATACTTGACCCGGCTTCAGCACAGACCAAAGTGGCTAAAACAACATCCGTCTTTGAAAGTCGGAGACCTGATACTCCTGAAGGACGAAAGACTTCCACCTGCAAGATGGATCTTAGGCCGTATCTTAGAGACGTATACAGGATCAGACAACATAACGAGGGTGGTGAAACTTAAAACTAAGGCTGGCGAGTTCAAAAGGCCTATCACCAAACTCTGTCCCTTACCAGTCAATGATCTTAATGAGGAGAAGAACACGCCATCAACATAAAGTAAACTTATTAATATATTCTTAATACTTTAATATAAAATCAAGTAAACTTATACCATCTCCTACGATACCCACAAAAGGATAGATCAGTTTTAGAAACGGTCAATACTCTCCGATGCGAATCCCCTATGAACCATACAGTCCAATCAACATACCACACACACACACACACACACACACACACACACACACACACACACACACACACACACACACACACACAATAGAAAAAAAAATTGATAAGTCCAATCAACTTCCAGACTGCAGGAACGTCATTTAAACAATAAAGTGACAACTGCAATAATTGTACCTGCTATTAACTATGCACCTATGGCTTCGTACTGAGCTTACGAAATAGCGGAGAAAAAGTAACCCAAATAAGAACCTCGCGCATGTGATTGTAATAGCTGAAACAATTTCATGTGGGATACATATTGATGACAAGTGTTTTCTGTAGATTTTTTCGCTTTGTTTATGTCTTTTCTAAATAATCATAAACAATAATCCATTGTCTCTTTTCATGTACCCAACATGGAATGTATTAACAATTAATCTCAGAAGCAGCAAAATCATCAATGGCAGCTGAAGGCAGACGGACCCGAAAATAAGAAGTTCTAAAGGCTAAACAATATGTCACATCGCCGGGGGAGAATGTTGACGATTCCGATATCCGATCACCGACTTACGCTATATGTGGAATTCCATAACCCGCATGGAATGCACCCACTGCTAAAATCCGAACAACGAGAGAAAATGCATAGAATGACAAAATGTCAAATTACCGATTTTTTTTCCTCTATAAAAGGAACGAAATGCCAATAAAGTTTCTTCTTGCGATTTATAACGTTTCAACCTAGCTGTGTTTTTACAATACCATAATATATCTAGTTATCGAAAACCGATAGGAATCTCTGCGCGAATGATTTTTCTTGTTCAACGCCCGAACACCGTGTGTGAATTGACCACCATGGTAGAAGACGCAACTGCAGAATGGGAGTCCGAACCTGATTCTGATTGTCTTCGGGCCGGAATAGAGGACTCAATAAAAACCGACACCGAACAAGATTTCTCCGGAAAAGCACTGTTCGATCAATCGAACCACCAAAAACTACCCAACCAAAATAAAGCAAAAAAAAGACTCAGCAAAAAATAAGACTGAGCAAAATTTAAAAATAACTAAGATTCCAGCAAAATGTAAGACTGAGGACAATAGAGTCTCAGCAGATTGTAAGACTGAGGAAAAACAAAATTTAAAGATAACTAAAAATCCAGCAAAATGTAACACTGAGGACAATAGAGCCTCAGCAGATTGTAAGACTGAGGAAAAACAAAATTTAAAAATAACTAAAAACCCAGCAAAATGTAAGACTGAGGACAATAGAGCCTCAGCAGAGTGTAAGACTGAGAAAAAAAGAAACAAGGCTCATAAACCCAGGAAAAATAAAATACGTAACACTTAAACCTAGATCACAGCAGGTAGTAGAACTCCCTATTAAAAATAAAACGAAATGCCAAAACATACTTATAAAAATATACCCTGGAGTTTATTTAGGCGAAACAGTAGCCAACCCCGTAGAATCCACGTAGATACCTGGAGATACCATCAACCTAGAATGGGGCAAGTTAGACAACTTTGACTTAGTCTCAGCTAAATCGAGTGACGAAGTCAAGAAAAGACTTAGCAAATTGGAATCACTTCTTGACTTGCAGCATTGCAACTCTGAGGAGAAAAAATCCATCATGCAGATATGTCGAGAGTACAATGACTTGTTCTACCTAGAAGGCGACCATCTTACCTACACAGACGCCATGACACACAAAATCCTTACAGAAGAGGGCAAGCCTCCTCTTTTTACCAGGCCTTATCGAATTCCAGAAACTCAAAAGGAAGAAATCCATAAACAAGTGAAAGAAATGTTACAAGATGGTATTATTTAGCCAAGCGCCAGTCCTTTAAATTCACCACTACTTCTGGTTCCAAAGAAACCAGATCGAGAAGGTAATAAACGATAGAGAGTAGTTGTTGACTTCCGTAAATTAAATAACCTTACTATTGGTGATGCTTATCCTCTACCCGACATCACTGACATTTTAGATCTACTGGGTAAAGCAAAATATTTCAGTACCCTTGATCTAGCCAAAGGTTTTCATCAAATCCTTATGGATAAAGATTCTAGGGGTAAGACTGCTTTCAGCACACCTTATGGGCGCTTAAAAATGCGCCTGCTACTTTTCAGTGTCTCATGAACACCGTTCTCATGGGTTTGCAAGGCTTTGACTGTTTCGTATATGTCGATGATATCGTCCTTTACGGATATAATCTCGTTGGACACAAATAAAAATTAATAAGAATTTTGAACAGATTGCGAGAACAAAATCTCAAACTACAACCAGACAAATGTAATTTCCTCAGAAAAGAACTGATGTACCTGTAATTTTTGGCTACCTTAAAGACAATCATAAGGCAATGTTACGTACCAAAAATGGATGCGCTAGCGCCATTGTAACATAGCTAAAATTGCTAAAATGTATTTTTTTAAATTAGAGATGGTCGCACATACAGGCCTGTAGTGGGCGTGTCTGTGGGCGGACTTAGCTTATTTTCAAACTTGATCTGAAGGACTGGACTTCCAACCAACTTACAAAATTTCAGCTCTCTGCCTTCAAATTTAAGGCCTAAAAGTTTACATACGGACGGACGGACGGACGGACATGGCTTAATCGATTCTTCTGTCGGTCCCATTCATATCTCTAAAAGGTCTTAGGGGTCTACGGTGTTTATTTCACTGCGTTACAAACTATACATCAAACTTAATATACGCTGGGTCGGGTATAAAAAGAACTGCTAGCCATAATTTTCACAGTAATACAATTCCGACCATATATATATGGGGGAAAATTTATAATATGCACTGACCATAAGCCACTCCAATGGATCATGAACCTAAAAGATCCAACATCTAGACTTGGTTGCTGGAGGATTATGTTGGTATAATATGAATACGAAATTCAATACAAAGCCTGAAAATACAACTCCAATGCCGACGCATTAAGCCGTATTCCAAAGCCAGAAGCTGCAACTGAGATCGTTAACGGACAGCAAATACTAGTGACCACACGTGGACAACGACAAAAGCTTATTGAACCTTTACAAAAATCAGAAAATGAACCCAATGATATTCAAGTACTATCAAGCTTTACACTCCAGGGAGAGGAGGGACCAATTCTAAATAACAAAAGGGTTCAGTTTAAAATGATGACGTTGCCACTCACGGAATCAAGAGATGAGGAAATCCTCAAAGAAAAATGTTCTGATTTCACTAAACCCCAGGTAGGACAGATAATAACACTTTCCACGAATGATAACCAAACGATTTGTGCAGTTAATTTACCGATTCCCTTTAGAAGCAAAAACGACGAAACAATCTCCAAACGTAGCTTAAACGAAGCAAGAGAAATCTTATCAGAAGAAGGCTTTAATTCCATAGGATTTTCCTTGCCAGCGCTAATGAATGATTCAAAACTCATCTTCAAAAAACTCCTTGAAGAAGTATTCCAAAACCTTGACATACATGTACATTTTTATAGTGATAACAGAATTATTCTAACAGATGAGGATTCCATAAAAACAGCTTTATTTGAGTATCATGACTCACCTTTTGGTGGACACCAGGGAGTCACCCGAACTCTAAATAGGATGAAGTCCAAGTATTACTGGGCAACCATGGTGGAAGACATAAAAACTTACATAACGAAATATACCTCCTGTCAGCTAAATTAAAGCAGGGAAAATTCAAAAATTCCCATGAAAATCACTACAACGAGCTCCGGACCATTCGAAAGGATTGCTTTAGATTTAGTAGGACCATTACCTGTAAGTTAAAGTGATCAGAAATATTTAGTTACATTTCAGGATGACCTCACAAAATTTTCGGAAGCATATGCTTTACCCAATGCTGAGGCCACAACGGTAGCTTGAGTCTTTGTAGAAAACATTATATGTCGACATGGTCCTTCAACTTCTTTACTTACTGATCAAGGCACAATTTCCTAAGCACCCTCTTTAAAGAAATATGTTCCATTATGAAGATTAAAAAACTGAACTCAACTCCTTACCACCCACAAACAAACGGAGCACTAGAAAGAAGTTATAGAATCTTGGCAGAATACCTCCGCCACTACGTCAACCTAGATGCACTTACTTGGTACACATGGATACCTTACGCCATGTTTGTATACAACACTACACCTCATAGTAGCACAGGCTACACGCCATACGAACTGCTATACGGATTTCCCGCTAACATACCTAGTGTTTTTGAGCAGACACCCAAAGCATCGTACAATAAGCATAGTACAATTAGAGCATAGTACGGTAGACACCCGATCGAGTCATGGGTGTCTGCGCGTAGAGCGCACGCGATGCTCGACAAATAGATGTCCCAATTACTCTGATCATCGTCTACAAAGGCTCTCACTTTGTTGAGTATGGTGCTGCACGAATGTTCAAGAATTTCTTGAGCTCCGAAGACACAAACTGTTTGCCATTGTCCGACTGTATGAGCTCCGGTGTTCCAAAAGCGTGGAACACCTCCGACTCCAGAAAATTTTTAATCCTCCAGGACGTGGCTTTTGGAAGAACTTTGAGGAATACGAATTTCGTGAAATGATCCAGCGCAATGAAGATATAGACGTTGCCCCTCTTTGTACGAGGATAAGGACCGAGCAAATCCGTGTAGAGCTTCTACATGGGACGCTCCGTTACGATCTGCTTTGTCATCGGAGGACGAAGGACACTATTTGGCGCTTTGATGGTTTTGCAAACCTCACACTTGCTAACGTATGCCTCTATATCATTTGCCATTTTCGGCCAGTAGTATTTTGCTTTTATCCTATTGTAGGTTTTCGCAAACCCACTATGGCAACTTAGACGCGTGCTATGGCACATCTCTATAAGCTTGTTTGTCAGCCTGCTTGGTATCCATAAGCGCCAAAGAGAATCCTCCCCATCAGGTTCGCCGCTCTGAAATCCTACCCTCTTGTATATTAATTTCTCGGATACTACAAGATCCGGAAGCGAAGCCTGATTCTTCGTGATCTCTTCACGAAGACATCCGTACTCAGCAGAATCGAATTCGGGCGAGGCAAGGTCCACCTCTTCACCTATTGCTGTGATCGAAATTTCTTCCATATGCGCTCGCGACAGTGCATCAGGTACCACATTTAAGCAGCCTTTACGGTGTTCGATTGTGAAATCGAAGCTTTGGAGCTCCAGACTCCAACGTGCAAGTCGTCCATTCAAGTCTTTAAGAGTCATAAGCCACTGGAGACTTGAATGGTCGGTTATGATTCGGAAGTGCGACCCTTCGATGTAGTACCGAAATTAGCGAACACTAATTACTGCCGCGTGTGGGGTGCCGTGGCGTAGTGGTTAGTGTGTGTGCTTACTACGCCGGAGGTCTGGGTTCGAATCCTGCCATCGTCACCTGAAAAAAAAAAGACTTGTTCTTTTTCACGGTCCCCACCACAAAATTCGGAAACTGCTTCCTCACTGACTCCAAGCTAAATTGCTGCTATGGTGAGAGCTTGATAAACTTTGGCTCGTCCTTTGAGAAGACAGTTTCTTCACCTTCTTTTAGGGTAGAGGTATCCAGTTCGCAGATCTGTGGCATCAAGTGGAATTGCTTCCAGAAATCAATACCGAGGTACACCTTTTGTGTCAAGTTAGGAATTACGTAAAAAGTTAAGGTCTTCGTTATACCGTTGAGGGTTGTCGGGATATCACAATAGCCTACTATTTTGTGACTTCCCCCATCAGCGGTCTTAACTGTGTTACTGTAGGACTTGATTTGAATCCCATTCCTCCTTACGAATCCGTAACAAGACTCTCCCAAGGCAGATATGGATGCACCGCTGTCCAACAAGCCAACTACTTGTTCGTCTTTTAAACGAAGCTTGTCGTGCTCCACTTGTCACCCATAATTCTGGCACGCACTCACTCATAATTAAGCTTCCTCTCGTGATGCGAATTAAGAGCAAATGTATTGAGGGGGTGACTGGCTGGTGGAGATTTATCTTCGCGCTGAAGAATTTTTATCTTACTGTTATTATCCGACAACTGAACTGTATTATGTAGATTTCGAGAAAAGACACCTAATCCATCCGGTTGGGGTAGTTCTTGTCGGAACGACTCTCCCCCACCACTTGGTCGCTCCTTAGTCGGTTTCCCTGATGTTTGGTGCACTCGGGAGAAGTGATGCCCTTTTCTCCACAAAGGAAACAAAATAGGGTCCTCTCTCTAGAAGGACACTGATAGAACGTGTGTCCTTTCTGATGAACTGTGATTCACCACCACCAGCACACCAAAACCTTTGAAGAATGATGGGGACTTGGCCTGCCAATTGCCGCGATTTCCTCAAGCGGCTCAACCACCTCCTCTTCTTCCAGCAAACGGATTTCTTAAACGGTTTTATAAGAAGCCTCCGCCTTGACAGGAATTGTTCTGCCTCCCGGCCCTTGTTCCTCAGCTGCTCCAAGCATTCGATGTTTGAAGCCAGCAATATTTCCCCCAATTTGTCCTTCGACTTGTTCCGCATTATATCGATAAGCTTCTTCTCATCAAAGGGCTCATTTAACCGATCATTGAGACCTACGACGGAACCAAAGAAGTCATCGAAGGACTCCTTGAAGCCCTGTCTGCGAGTCAGAAGACGCATGAAGATGTCAACGTCGTTCTCTTTTCGTCCAAACTCGCTTTTCATGGCGACCTTGATGTCTCCAAACTTCGCATACCGGTTCTTGCGAAGGTACGTCCAAAACCAGTCGTTTGCCTTACCAGCCAACAGGCTGTGGAAGTTGGCAGCGATCTGGTCATCGGTATAGGATGACGAAGCCTGGAGCCTGTCAACCTTGAATAGAAAGACCACTATGTTTTCACTTCCATCGTACTTCACATTCCACCTGTCTAACCTGCACCTGTCCGAGGCGCTTGAGGCGCTTGCCGTCTCAGAAGCGGGTGGTCTCGAAGGGTTGAAATCTGGTGGATGTGGAAACGATCTGCTCTGCCTGTCGTTGGCAGGACTCGCAGCCAGGGTGCGAGCTGGGAACCTCAACATCAGCCTGCAGCTGATTGGAACTTGAGACATTCATTGCACTCATCTTATTTAAGACAGTGTTCATAAAAACTTCCATTTGCTGGAATAAGTGAACTTGGTTCAAAGTTAAGGACCTGTCTATTCGAGAAGCCAAAGCCTCTACTGAACTGTTGTGACCACTGGAAGAAGCGGCGTTATCTTCAGTGGCAGGGCTGTCGGAGCGGGGTCGTTTGTTGCTATTCTCCTTGTCAGGCATGATTTCAGCACTTTCAACTGACTGGGAGGAATTGTTAAAGTTCAGCTGATTGATCAACCTATAGAATTTTTCGAACTCCTCTAAAGTACTCGTGGGAGCTTTGTTCATATGTATCAAAGTCAACAAACAGTCTAATCTCAGCTTTTGTGACTTCAGCTTAGCGACAGCCTCGTCCCACTAAAATACACCTAGCAAACGAACAAATTATTGAGAAAAAAAAAAACGGGCCTCACGTTTTAACTTTTAACAGTCAAACCTAACTTGCACCCAATCACGGAGAAAAAAAAACTTTGACTAGATTATTAGAGATTATTATAATATTTAATAATCTCTTATTTGATAGAGATTATTATAACCCAAGAACTACCGACTTGCCAACGCCCAGTTCAAACAAAAAAATAATTTATCAAGCTATCTAACAAAGAGCTATCAATGAAGCGGATCAAATGCCCTAATCTAAAAATATGCAAACATACAACCATAAAAAAAATAAAAGTGCTCCTAACGCCAACTATGCCATTACCGGCAAATTACTCAAAATACTAAATAAATTACTCAAATATTTGCTTTAAGCTAAGTTAATTTGTAAAAAGAAGAACCGATAGGAATAAAAAAAAAATATTACGGAACAGCTTAGAAAAATCTAAAAAACCTTAATCCTTAAACTAAACCAAACGAACTAAATCCAAAACCAATCAATGAAAAAACAACTCAACTGCACTCACCACTTCTAAATACATACAACCTCTGCAATCACTATTGTACCTGCTTTGAACCCTGCTCCGAAACAAAAAAATTTTAAAATCTTTTAATTATTAAAAAACTATTGCTATAGGAATAAAGGAAGTAAACTGCAGCTATATTTATGTTTGTAGGACAGTTGTATACCACCATTGTCATATACAACCGACTCCACAACTCCACTCTTAAGTTGATGGAAGGTTTCTGCACACCACCCAAATGCATGCGCCTCCTCGCATCTGAAGTCAAAACAAACTCATCATCGAATCTCTCACTCCGGACTACCGCGTAAAACCACTAGCGCCATACAGGCTCAGCTGCGAGAAAATTCGGTTTGAATTGGCTTTCATCATCGCAACACGGTACCATGGAACTCATACACCCCAGTATCCGGGACTTATGATGGAAAGCCAATTCACATTATTAAATAAGATTAAAATTTTGAAAGGGGTAAAACAAAAACAAATATTGAACGGCTCAAAATAAAATTTCAAACTTGCTAAGACTCCTGCCATTTCGGCAGGCCTCACGTTGGGCGCCATTTGTAAGGGGGCCAATTGGTTGCCTGGGGTCGTTGCTGGCATGCTTGCACCCTCTTTTGCTCGCCGGAGGGGTGGGTTCATTTGACCCTGCACGGCCCCTCACAAAATCATGCCAGTCTTAAACATGCCTAGGTGGTACGGCACACGCAAGACATTACGCCCTATCCCCACCCTACCTTGACTGCTTCCTCGCCTCGCCAGTCCCTTTCCTCGTCATCCTCTACTTCTTGAGCATCCTTCCCGATCCTACCGCCTTCATCCCATTACGCCTTCTAATTAACAACGCATACTTTTATATTATCATACGCTTCCAAAAGAACATGTTTTATTTGACTTGATGATTAATCAAGCAGAACAAGTAAGCAAGAAAGAATTAAATGCAAATAGTATGAAAGACAAAATATTGAATTAATCATAAGTACTTAATAGCATTTGCAAAACGACCCAAAGAAAAAATTAACAATTAAATCAAAAATTACAACTTGATAATCAGAGAAATCTGAATGGGTTATCAAACCAAGACTAACTTAGATTGTGCAACTACCTGTATGTCAATCGAATTAACGCGCAACTTATCGTACAACTCGCGCTTTTAGCACGAACCGGGAAAAATTTAGCTTCCTTTATTTTCTACAGAGCCAAACGGGATTTCTTACAAACACTCGATCATTCAAGTGGCATAAATTGAAAACTTAACTAAGCAATATAGTCTTTCAACGACTCACCGAACTTATTTTGCTGGTACGTAAGGGTTCTCCTCAACTGACGACCCGTGACCACAGCTCCTAGTTGCGCTGAATCCGTTAAATATCGGCGAACCTATCTACCTGTACGCGGAAATTTTAAGTGTTTAATCTATGTATCTGAATGTATGTGTTGCGTATGCGTTCAATTATTTTTCCCCTACCTTTTTTTTTATCCTCCTAACATACAAATGTTGCACAATCTATGCCCACCTTGCCTTTCTGTTTAAAATTATTGAAATTAGCATTTAAGTATACAAAAAAAAGGACAATTAATATATATAATAAAAAAAAAATCTTGTGTTTCCTCCTCTGGGATTTGAACCTGCGCTCCTCTCTTTAAGCCGAGCCTTTGTCCTTGGGTACAAGCGTCTCAACCGTCTGAGCTACCGGGCGACTTGAATTGATGTTGCCAAATTGTTCAGTTGTTTGCTTGGTACGCTTTTGCATTACCAAAATGCAACTCACAGTGAGCCATTACAATTGTGGATAAATGATTCGTTTTAGAATCCACAGGGTGCCCTCCGAATCCGTCCGCTATAGTTCAGTGCTTGCTACACCGCAAAAAATTACCTTTACCACTTGGCCTTGCCGTAATAACGCAAAGAATTACCTCTATAGCGGATGAAGATTTGCGGTAACAATTTAAATGCTTGCCGCCCTTTCGATTTTGGTTTTTTTTTTTCTTCCACCTTTGTGCTTTCGGACATTAAACAATTTGCGAAACCACGAAAATATTATCGGCACAACAAAAAAACAAGAATTTAGAAATATGGAATTTAAGCAAAGTTTTGAATATTCTCCCACTTAAAAATGTTTTCAGAGGAAGCGCCGTGTCCGTCTTGGAGAAATTCCTTTGTGGCAATGGAATTTTCTCCTCATCGTTACCCAAAGTTCAGGCCGTTGGCCTTTGGAAATGTACCACACAGCCTTCTGGAACTTTTAGCAGCGGATCCTCTCCCCCTCTGAATGAAATGGTATTTTCTGCCTCTTTCACTTCTCCCAATTGCATACCTTACAATCGGAATGAAGGGGAAGCGGCCGAAATGACCGATCTGACCGGTCATAAATTTCCTTGTCAGTGCCATCTATGAGAAACTGAGACTGGACTAATAATGTATTCAAGACTGGAACCGGTTTTATCTTAGCCAAGCTCAGTCCGCAAATCCTGCAAGGTTGGGTGCTTTGCTACACAGTATTGGTTCTGAAAGTCGAACTGCAACAGATGTCTATCATTATGTCGTCGTTTACTCCATTATAAGTACATTAATCTTTGCGGTTTCATGCAAAAGATATAAAACATACAAGGTAAATAAAAATTCAATAACCAAACCCCCACAAAATACCCAAATAACTGTTATACCAGAAAATAATCCCGAACAGAAATCCCCAACATTTGTACTAGGATAATAGAAAAACATTTTATTATACATTTGACAATCATCGTCAAGACTGATTTCCAATTGTTTAAATTATCATAACTGTAATATCGTAAAATCAATGTCGCATATCCTGACATTTAACATTTGTTATGCCTCTATTTCCTTTTTCTAAGGGGGGTGGGATGTTGTGACCGCAAATCTGCAGTACACACATTCCTATCAGAAAGACCCCAAATTAATCATAAATCATAACAAACCAAGTCTTTCCGCGATCCCCAATGACACAGCATATTTTTCCTCACTGACCTATCGAACGACCATCCTTCCAACCCATTGTGCATGCATTTTTTTGCACATTCTTGTTTGGTGTAATACGATCACTTTACACGGTATGACAAGTGTATAAGGAATCAACTCACACATAAATAAAAATATTAAAAAAATGGTGTTTTCTTATAATATGTAGGAGAAAAACTTTTTGAGATTTTCAGCTTTTTTTCAGTTTTCAGCAAGTTTTTACAAATTTTTCTTCCCTTGATTTCTAGTAGCGGAAAAAAAATGAAAAATAAAAATATTAAAAAATGTGTGTTTATATCCTGTTAACTTTATGCCTCCCTCATGCCAACCTCCTGTCCTGCACGTGCTTGCTAGCATTCACCGTCAAACCACGGGTTTCGTGTGAAAACCAGAATGTCAGAGGCGGCATCTTGGATCTCCAATTTGATCAATCTCTATGGCTCAAACCATATATAGATCTAAATACACAGCTAAGAGCATTAGCTAAAAACGACTTTGAAGAAAAAATTTGTTTAAACTTATGAATAATGCTGTTTTTGGAAAAACCATGGAAAATGTTCGTAAATATATCTTTGCAAAGTTGGTAACAAAGTGGTCAGGACGATATGGCGCTGAGGCCTTAACTGCCAAGCCTCAATTTAAAGCGTCAACTATTTTCGAAGAAAATCTAGTAGCAATAGAACTGAACAAGACAGAAATATTTTTTGGTAAGCCGATATAGGTCGGCATGTGTATTGTGGACTTAACCAAAACGACAATACATATACGATTTTCACTATGATTATATGTTACCCCAATTTGGATCCAACAACACAATTTGTTACACCGATACGGATAGTTCAATGTGTGGACTTGTTTGATATTGTTAAACGCGAGTGTCATACTCGTTGTGATACAAGCGTTTACCCAATAAATAATATATGGGGTATACCATTGTTAAATAACAGGGTCTTAGGTCTCATGAAAGATGAAAATAATGGTTGTGTTATGATCGAATTCGCTGGTCTTAGATCTAAAATGTATGCAATAAGAAGTAGAAGGAAGGGCCACAACTAAAAATTCAAAGGGTGTGAAATATAATGCTGTTAAAAATAGAATTAATTTTGATGATTATGTTAAATGTTTAATTTGTTTAATAATTTTCCAAAACCTTATTCAATCAAAGAAACATCAAGTAGCCACTATAATGCAAAAGAAAATGTCCATTTAAATTCAGAATGCTCAGAATGCAGTATAAAATTTAGATCTTTAATGCTCGCCATTGTCGCATTTAAAAAAACTATCAACATATTTTGTTGAATGAGAATGGTATTATCTTGGAAGTCTATGCAGTTATCTATGGATTCCTTATAAGCTGCCTCATTCCCAGTAACAGGTCTTCCAATATTATAAAGACATTTCCCCTCAATGTCAAAATCACCAGTAGACGTCATCTTAGTTCCTACCCTTCTACCCAGAACACGACAACGCAACCGGATCTAAGCAAAAGAAGCTTTTGGCCACCCTAAGAAAGAAGAGTTATTGTATTATTTATTACAGAAACTTAAAACAAGCTTAGCAACACGGCTTAAATTTAACTAAAATTCATAAAGTTCTTCAATTCGATCAATCTCTATGGCTCCAACCCCTTATAGATCTAAATACACAACTGCCAGCAATGGCTAAAAACGACTTTGAAAAAAAATTGTTTAGACTTATAAATAATGCTGTTTTTGGTAAGACAATGGAAAATTTTAGTAAATACAGTATTGTTAACTTTGTAAATAAGTGGTCAGGGCAATATGGCACAGAGGCCTAAATTTCTAAACCTCAATTTTAAGTGTCAACTATTTTCAATGAAAGTCTAGCAGCAATTGCACGAATAAAACAGAAATATTTTTTGATAAACCGATAGGGTATCTTCATGTGAATTCTGTACTTAGCTAAAACGATCATTTACGATTTTCAATAAGTATGACTATATGTTACCTCAATTCGGATCCAACAGCGCAATTTGTTACACCGATACGGATAGTTTAATATATGAAGCTCAATGTTCACATTTCTATGATATAGTTAAACGTGATTGCTATAATCGTTTTGATACAAACGCATATCCAATAAATAATATTTGGGGTATTTATACCATTGGTTAATAACAAAGACTTGGGTTTTATGAAAGATAAAGATAATGGTCGTATTATATTTGAATTCGTTAGTTTTAGATCTAAAAATGTAAGAGGTAGAGAAACAACTAAATAATCAAAGGGTGTGAAACATAAAGGTGATAAAATAAAATAACTTTAAAAGATTGAGAACTTCAAATAATTGTCAAACAATGTCCACGTAAGCCATAGTTCGAAGTTTAAAATCTTTCAAACAGCCATAAAGTCCATCATCCTGTACGGAGCTCAGGTGTGGGGTTATTGCTCGTACGACTCAGTTGAAAAATCTCTCCGTTACTTTATCAAGAGGGTATTCAGGTTACCAAGTTCCACTCCGAACTACATGCTACATTTGGAAACTGAAATAGCTCCTATGTTCCTGGATGCACTCAAACTAAACTTTGATTTAATAGCTAGAGTTATGGCAATGGGCATCGAAAGATTGCCGAACATAGTACTTTTGCACATTCTGTCCACCAGGAGCAACTGTGTCCAAGAATGGGAAAAATTAGCGTCTGACTGCAACTACAGTTTATCAATTACATCCACCAAAAAACCCACACTTCTAATGGAAAAATTCAAGACGCTGTTAGCAAATGTAGGACAGGAAAGGTACGAAAGATTTGTCAGCGAGGCTCAGTCATCGCAATGCAGGCTGTATTACAGCCATCTACAGTACAACCTTCTGGAAAGGACATACTTTATGAACGAGGTCGATGTACACTTCTTAAGTACAATTTTTAAAATAAGAGGAGAACTATTGCCCCCTAATTATATACCGCACCGTCCGGAGCTCCCAATTATTTGCAGCCCTTGTAACCTGAGGGAACGGGAGGATGTATTCCATTTCTTTGCGAGATGTCCCATTCTGAAAGAAATTCGCTATTTCGGCACATATGCAATGTAGGAAGATCAGTGTCTGGAAATCCTTAATGGACACCAAGGATGAAGCTTGCTGTACCACTTCACCAAAACTGCACTGCGATACAGAACTCAAATTATCGAAGAATGTTTTTAGAAAATCCAGAATAGAATTAACATAATTAATATTTAATGAATTTCATTTTCTTGATTTTTCGCTCATGTTCTTCATTTACAACTCTGAAAAATTAATGATGTCAATCTGGTAGACGGCCCCCCACCAATCCATAATAGACTAAGAATTATTTCAATATTGTTAGGTTCATTTAGTAAATAAAGAGTCATAACTAACTATCTAACTTCAAATAACTTGATGTTATTTACAAACAATTATATTTTATTATTTGCATCAGCATTATATCAGACTACGATTTTTAAAATAAAACATTTTACCTAACTTTTCAATGTGTTTGGTTTTGAATAAATAAATAAAATTGGTAAGGCGAAAAAAAACTATATTTCACCATGGTGGCGCACGCTGGGTGATGAGAAATTTAAGAATAGAAAAAACAAAGTGAGGCTTTTGAATGTGTGGTGGTGTGTTTGTGAGGGAGTGGTCCGGGACGTGCAGTAAAAAATGTATGCATTTACATTTTCTATGTTTGAATGCGGTGAAGCTTATCTATCACTGGCGGCGGACCCGGTTCCGTACAGGGAATCGGTTCCATGCAGGCCGGTTCCGTACAGGGGTCGGTTCAATACAGCCAGTTCCGTACAGGGGGTCGGTTCCAAACAGCCCGGTTCCGTACAGGGGTCGGTTCAATACAGCCCGGTTCCGTACAGGGGGTCGGTTCCATACAGCCCGGTTCCGTACAGGGGTCGGTTCCATACAGGGGTCGGTTCCATACAGCCCGGTTTCATATAGGCGTCGGTTTCATACAGCCCAGTTCCGTATAGGGGTCGGTTCCATACAGCCCGGTCCCGTACAGGGGTCCGTTCCATACAGCCGGTTCCGTACAGGAGGTTGGTTCCATACAGCCCGGTTCCGTACAGGGGTCGGTTCCATACAGCCCGGTTCCGTACAGGCGTCGGTTCCATACAGACCGGTTTCGTATAGGGGTCGGTTCCATACAGCAAGGTTCCGTATAGGGGTCGGTTCCATACAGCCCGGTTCTGTACAGGGGATCGGTTCCATACATAAAGATGATGCAAATAATAAAATATAATTGTTTGTAAATAACATCAACGTTAATAACATCAAATTATTTGAGGTTAGTTGGTTAGTGATGACTCTTTATTTACTAAATGAACCTAACAATATTGAAATAAGTCTTAGTCTATTATGGATTGGTCGTAAGCCGTCTACCAGATTGACACCATTAATTTTTCAGAGTTGTAAATGAAGAACATGAGCGAAAAATCAAGAAAATGAAATTCATTAAAGATTAATTATGTTAATTCTAATCTGGATTTTCTAGAAACATTCTCCGATAATTTGAGTGCTGTATCGCAGTGCAGTTTTGGTGAAGTGGTACAGCAAGTATCATCCTTGGTGTCCATTAAGGATTTCCAGACACTGATCTTCCTCCATTGCATATGTGCCGAAATAGCGAATTTCTTTCAGAATGGGACATCTCGCAAGGAAATGGAATACATCCTCCCGTTCCCTCAGGTTACAAAGGCTGCAAATAATTGGGAGCTCCGGACGGTGCGGTACACAATTAAGGGACAATAGCTCTCCACTTATTTTAAAAATTGTACTTAAGAAGTGTACATCGACCTCGTTCATAAAGTATGTCCTTTCCAGAAGGTTGTACTGTAGCTGGCTGTAATACAGCCTGCATTGCGATGACTGAGCCTCGCTGACAAATCTTTCGTACCTTTCCTGTTCTACATTTGCTTACAGCTTCTTGAATATTTCCATTAGAAGTGCGGGTTGTTCGGTGGATGTAATTGATAAACAGTATTTGCAGTCAGACGCTAATTTTTCCCATTCTCTGCGAGTCGTACGACCAATAACCCCATTGCTTCCCATATTGCGAGTCGTACGAGCAATAACCCCACACCTGAGCTCCGTACAGGATGATGGACCTTATGGCTGTCTGAAAGATTTTAAACTTCGAACTATGGCTTACGTGGACATTGTTTGACAATTATTTGTAGTTCTCAACCTTTTAATATTTTTTAGTTCCTAATATTGTAATGGCTCCCAAGGTAGCGTATCATAAGAATTCTTTAACATAAATCTCTTGTCATCGTGAAGACTTAGAGTAATTTTCTTTTGCATTACAGTTGTAACTTCATATTTCTTTGATTGAATTAAATTTTGACTTAATTGTATTTCATTGTTATAAATTAAACACGTAAGGTAATCAGTAAAAGTTATTTTATTTTATCACCTTTGTGTTTCACACCCTCTAATTTTTTAGTTGTTTTTCTACCTTCTACTCGCAATGCATACATTTTTAGATCTAAGACTAAAGAATTCAAAGACAATACGACCATTATTTTCATCTTTCATAAAACCCAAGACTTTGTTATTAACCAACGGTATAGGTACCACAAATATTATCTATTGGATATGCGTTTGTATCAAAACGATTATAGCAATCACGTTTAACTATATTATAGAAATCTGAACATTCAGCTTCATATATTAAACTGTCCGTATCGGTGTAACAAATTGCGCTGTTGGATCCGAATTGAGGTAACATATAGTCATACTTAGTGAAAATAGTAAATGATCGTTTTAGCTAAGTCCAGAATTCACATGACGACACCCTATCGGTTTATCAAAAAATATTTCTGTTTTATTCGTGCAATTGCTGCTAGACTTTCATTGAAAATACTTGACACTTTAAATTGAGGTTTAGAAATTTAGGCCTCTGTGCCATATTGCCCTGACCACTTATTTACAAAGTTAACAGCTTTTAAGGAATGCTGAGTTAGCAGCTTATAAGGAATCCATAGAT
Organism: Neoascia interrupta; assembly: GCA_947623515.1. Taxonomy (NCBI): domain Eukaryota; kingdom Metazoa; phylum Arthropoda; class Insecta; order Diptera; family Syrphidae; genus Neoascia; species Neoascia interrupta. Next base: position 107,446,581 of record OX392462.1, read on the forward strand.
AACTGCATAGACTTCCAAGATAATACCATTCTCATTCAACAAAATATGTTGATAGTTATTTTAAATGCGACAATGGCGAGCATTAAAGATCTAAATTTTACAATGGTGAGCATTCCAGATTTAAATGGACACTTTGATCAATTTTTGAAGCGAATTAAAAATCCGACCGATGAAATGCATGTTAAAACAAAGAAATATGTCAATGCATACATTGAAAAAAAAAAAATGTTAGGCTTTCCTGAATTTAGCGAAATTAAAAATCGAACACACACACAAGGTTAGGTGGAATGTTTTAATTATTTTTATTTTTTTTTAATCTTATATCTTAAATTGATATAAATATAGCTTAATAAAGATAAAATACTAACATACTAATAACAATATACATATATAATGACTTGAAAACAACATCAATGCAAGCAATACATATCAAGTTAACCTGTTGCATTTTAAGTTCTTAATATTATAATGACCCCAAGGCAGCGTATCCTGAGAATTTTGTTAAAAGCATCTTTTATCGTCGTGATGACTTAGAGCAATTTTCTTTTGCATTATAGTGGCTACTTGATGTTTCTTGGATTGAATAAGGTTTTGGAAAATTAGCACTTCATTGTTCTTTAATTAAACATTCAATTATTTTTATCTTTCATGAGACCTAAGACCCTGTTATTTAACAATGGTATACCCCATATATTATTTATTGGGAAAACGCTTGTATCAAAACGAGTATGACACTCGCGCTTAACAATAACAATTCTCTGGTGGGTTAGTGTAGTAGTGGGGGTGTGGGCCGTCGTAGAGAGATATTCAGTGTTGCCAGCTATTAGAAGGAGTTGTATGGGTTGTGTCGTTTTTTATCCTGAGTGATTTAAACACAAGAATGCTTTTCTAAATGAGTCGAAGATTTGGAATATATTGTAATGCCTTGAAGTGTTTTTTTGGCTACGGAAGCACTCATTCAACTCATTATATGGACGCTTCGTCCCTGATGCCGACCTATATCGGCTTACCACAAAATATTCATATTAATATCAATATATTAATATATATATAATATAAATATATTGTTCAGTTCTATTGCTACTAGATTTTCTTCGAAAATAGTTGACGCTTTAAATTGAGGCTTGGAAATTAAGGCCTCAGCGCCATATCGTCCTGACCACTTTGTTACCAACTTTGCAATAATATATTTACGAACATTTTCCATGGTTTTTCCAAAAACAGCATTATTCATAAGTTTAAACAAATTTTTTCTTCAAAGTCGTTTTTAGCTAGTGCTCTTAGCTGTGTATTTAGATCTATATATGGTTTGAGCCATAGAGATTGATCAAATTGGAGATCCAAGATGCCGCCTCTGACATTCTGGTTTTCTAGCAAGCATTCTGGTGAATGCTAGCAAGCACGTGCTGGACAGGAGGGAGGCATAAGGGGGCATAAAGTTGACAGGATATAAACACACATTTTTTAATATTTTTAGTTTTCATTTTTTTTCCGCTACTAAAAAACAAGGGAAGAAAAATTTGTAAAAACTTGCTGAAAACTGAGAAAAAGCTGAAAATCGCAAAAAGTTTTTCTGCTACATGTTATATGAAAACACAATTTTTTTTAATATTTTTATTTCTCTATTTTTTTGGCTTATAATTGCTCCAATACGGATATTATAAGCGGATTTATTCTTATGTTTAAATCCGATTGTTGGGCTATATTGTCTATAGCCAACAAAAGTTTAATAATTATCTTAAGCTTGAACAATGCTGGAGCAATCTCCAGACTATCAGATAGCACCTGGTGTTTTTATGAAGCTCCTCGTGGTCCCAGTTTTCCTTCTCAAAATCGTCGGGGCAGGCTCGACATTCCTTAATTAAGAAATTTGTGTGAATCCTAGGCAAAATAGAGAAAATAAAATAAATAATAAAATTCTTTAGTGTTTTTTTTAATATAAAATATACAATATGTATGTAAGGTAGGTGCGGGTAATAAGGCCTAGCTAAGGGAGATTTGAAATAAATCAAAAACTAATTATAAGAATGATAAAAATTTATTGTTACTTAATAAAAGAAAAAAAGTTTTATAAAACAATAAAAAAACATGGCAACTTCTGCCATAAATAACAAAAAAAATTAAAATTTTAGAAAACCTTCTCAATAGGCCTTATTATACTATGGTCGGATAATAAGGCCTACGTATTTAACATACACAAAAAATTAACATATTCTTCATCCATTTCGTAACTGAGATAAAAAAAAATAAAAAATTAATAAATATTGCTTAAAGCTTTAAAAACAGGACATTTGTCTTTATTTAACAGCCATCAGGACACTCGAAATTGTCTTTATCATCAGCTGATGAGCCGACGCACTCCTCATGATACCATTTGCCGCATTTATAACACTGCCTCATATCAGCCATTTTGTCTATCTTGCAACCGTGACAGTACCAACTCACCTCGTTTTCTTTACCACCACTTGTACCTTTGGGGTTCGCAGTATTTTTTGTTGCATTCTTAGCTTTGTCAAAGAGATCTTTGGTGACTGGAGTTCCTCTGTAATTAAGGGCTTTTCTTCTGATTGTTGTTGGTGTTTTCCCATTATCTTTACCCGGAGTAGGCATAAGCTGATTAAATCCAATTTGTTTTATTTGAGCGAGAGGCACATTGTCTTCATCATCGTCCGAACTGGAACTACCATAAACCATGCGATAAAACCGTCCAGAAGGTCTGTTTGGGGTGTTATGCTCAGGTATTGTTGCTGTTGATGTTGATGGTTCTGAGGTAATTGGCCTGGCGGAGACGCGAGGTGGTGAATTTTCTGTAACGATATCTTCAGTTACAGGAGGAGCAGGAGCTTCTTGTCAATATAGATGGAGCAAAAGCTATTTCTGGAATAGCCTGCGGATTAAACGGATACAAACCAGTTGCTTTAAAACCGTTTGTTATGTTACTGTGTGTCATGCATTTTGACCAGACACTGGAAAGGATGACATTAAATCGTGCCTTAGTGAGTTTTTTTTCTGGGTTTTGCTCCATGGACAATAAGACTTCAGCATCCCAGTGGTGTTCAAAAGACCGGTAGTCGGCTTTATCTAGGGGTTGCAGCTCATGGGTAGTATTTGACGGCAAACAATACAAAGATATGTTGAGCGAATCTGCAACATCAACGATGGACAAGCTGCCCCATCAAATATCAATAGGCGATTTCCCGCAGTTTTGTACCTCTCCAGATGCTTCAAAAATTCTTTAAAAAGTTCTTTTGTCATATAACCCTTTGTAGATTTTTCTACCAACGATTCAGCGGGCAAGTTGTCATTCTGGCTTCAATCGCTTACCTTTGAATATGATCATTGGTGGTATGGAACTTCCAAGTGCACTAACACATCCCGCAATGGTGACACTTTCAGCATGTTCCGATGACTGTAAATGCACTCGTTTAGCCCCCTTCTTTGCCAAAACAGTCTGCTGGTGATGGATTGTTAGACGGCAACCTTTTTCATCCATATTGTAAATCTTTTCTGGATGGCACTTTAAATCCAGTTTATCATAGACTTCATTAAGTCTTTTAAAGTGGCCATCAACAATAAATTTATCAAGTTTCTGTATTTCTGGATGTCTTTTCATGTATGCCTTAAACCAGTCTTTGCCAGCGGCTTTAGCTTGTTGATTAAAGTTATGATTGATTTTATTAAGCTCGCAGTATTTATAGACCAAGCGTCGAAGGATCCGTGGTGTTACAGGCAGTCCAACCTCAGCAAACCTCGTAATTCTGCTTACAAGATTATTTTCCTGGACGGCAGTCAGTATAGATTTTCTTCCCAGTGTTTTTTTCAAAACGCCGGTCTGGAGATGATTTCTTATTGTCCTTCTAGGAATGTTGTATTTCTCAGCAGCTTTATAGGTGCTTAGAGTTCCTCTCTGTACCGCTCGGACAGCAGACACCAAATCATCTTCCGACCAGGTTGCTCGTTTAGGAGGCATCGTAGTTTACGTCGCTAAAAAAACAATAAATCAATTATCGAACAGTTGGAATTGCTCACTAACATGTGTTTAATTCAAAAAGAACACATGAAACCAACTTTAAAAGAGATAAATTCTTATAGAAAAAAAGAGGATAATAAAGCCTACCGTCAAATTTGGTAGCCCTTAATAACCCCTTCGCTATATGTATGGAAAAACTAAATAAATCAATATTAAAACCATTCTACATATTTTAAACAAAAAAGGTAAAGACAACAAAGTATAGCGGAAAACTTAAGCTCAAAAACAAAAACATAAATGAAATTTAAAAAAAAGTGCTTACGATTGAATATGATGATTTCTTAGAATTCGAACCACACAACCACTTCTCACAACAAATGACGCAACACTGATGACGATGAGCGAGCGAAAGCGTAGCAACGAGTCTGATGAGTTTTTTATGACGGTCAGCTACGTAATAGGCTGGCCGTTGGTGTACACTACTCCATTAACATAATTTTTTGGAATTTGGGCCTTATTAGCCGACAGGCCTTATTACTCGCACCCACCTTACTTACATTTTGTTTTATGTGTAAGGCTAAGATCACTTAGATCCCTCTTTAAAATCATTTTTTACTGAACTGAAAGGAATTTAAGCCCTCTTTTTATGAAAAAATTTCGTATAGATTTTTTTTAAGACTACACATATTTTTTTCTCTATTCTCCCTTGGATACCACAAATTTTTTTGGTTCCCATAATGTACAACTCCATAGAAATATATTTTCCCATGTTAAATTGTGGATCGTCCAATAACACATTGCTTCGTAGTTATAATAAAAATAATTTCTCAGAATGATATATCATAAATTTTTGCTAACTCACCCAATTGTGGTTCATCCAAAAATTATTTCATACACATAGTTCTGATAAGAATTTTTATTTTTCATTCAAAACAAGTGATCTAGTCCACTCTTCAAGTGACGAACGTAAAAAACACATTTCGCATGTCTCCAGATAACAAAATACAATTTTTTATTTTTTCCTAGTGAAGACATATTCAACCGCAAATTTTAAGCGCAACGACCTACCTCAACGATTAAAAATATACATTTACCACAAAGACCAAGGTTACCACAAAGATCAATTTAGAACCTTACCTAAAGGTTGATAACACACCTGTGGCGTGAATATGATTTCAAACTCGCCGATGATAAACGTCAGCGGATTTACTTTCAAAAATAAATAACCACCGCGTACATGCATACCCCCCAAAGCACTGGAGGCAATGCAATCTGAGAGGAAACTATACTTTGTCCATTTAAAATGTGTAGTAGAGGGTATTTACCTCTAACTGCAAAACAAGGTTATCGAACACATTCAGCAACATCTATCAAAACTAATTGCATCAAATAAATCCAAACTACCCAATGCACAAATCTATGCTATAATTATAGCATACAATAAACACAAAACTAAACCGAAACACCTTTGCACTTTTGCAGTTATAATGCAGCCGACGCAAAAACCGATCCCAGTTTATATAAGTAGTTTATGAGAACTTTTATAATTACAACACAAAACTAAAGCGAAACAGAACCAAGGTTCACACCTTTACCGTTATAATGCGGCCTATGCACAAACCGATTCCTAAGTTTGGCACCTTTGTGTGAATATACACCCGATACACAAACCAAACTGCTATAATTTTATTGCACTCCAACTCCAACTGATCTAGAATCCCCTTAAGTCCACTACTTATGTGACTTATCTATGTTAAGAGATGATGTAGGCTATTTGGACACCCGAAATGGAAGTGGGCTGTGGCGCAGATGGTAGCACCTATGACCGACAATTGGGAGGTCCCGGGTTCGAATAATAATAATTAGTAATAATTATAACGAAACTATTGCAACTATTCATGAAATCATTCGAAAACAAATAAAGAATTGAGCGAACCAACCCCTTATTGATCTAAAAGTTAACAGAGTATTGTTTAAATATGCATTTTATAATAATTATATCATACCATAAACACAAAACTAAACCGAAACACCTTTGCTGTCATAATGCAGCCGATGCACAAACCGATCCCAGTTTATATTAGCAGTTTATGAGAACTTTTTTAATTACAACACAAAACTAAAGCGAAAGAGAACCAAGATTCACACCTTTACCGTTATAATGCAGCCTATGCAGAAACCGATTCCTAAGTTTGACACCTTTGTGTGAATATGCAGCCGATGCACAAACCAAACTGCTATAATTTTATTGCACTCCAACTCCAACTGATCTAGAATCCCCTTAAACCCACTACTTATGTGCATTATCTATGCTAAGAGATCATGTAGGCTATTTGGACACCCGAAATGGAAGTGGGCTGTGGCGCAGATGGTAGCACCTATGACCGACAATTGGGAGGTCCTGGGTTCGAATAATAATTAATAGTAATAATTATAACGAAACTTTTGAAACTATTCATGAAATCATTCGAAAACAAATAAAAAATTGAGCGAACCAACCCCTTATTGATCTAAAAGTTAACAGAGTATTGTTTAAATGTGCTTTTTTATTTATAACTAGTGGGAGGGTTACAATCCGCTTAGGCGAATCGTTGGATACCCCATCCCAATTGACCACTGCCAAGCTCCGAATTGTAATAAATCTTGGTTGTTTAGTTTCGGTTTTATTTAACTTTAATTGTATTTAGAATTTCTCAGTTAAGAATCTTCTGCCTAAGAAAGGGGCGTGGCATCCACCCCTTCTCAATAACATCGTATTTTTGTTTATATTTTTTATCAGAAGTGGTATTGCACGTGTTGATTGCATTTTCATTTTAAAAATTTGGTTTATGGGTTTATGGCCGCACCCACTTTTTGGTTAAAAGTGGGTGCGGCGAAAATTGATACACGTGAGTTGATAGCCTACTCAAATATCTGAACATTTTATTGTGCAAGTTTTTTGGATTTAAAGCAAATATACCAAATAAAAATCGTTTATTAGAATGCATATTAAAAATGACCACGCCTACAGGGGGCGGTATTCGTTTTTTTTTTAAATGTCAATCACAAAACACTTAAGCGAGGATATCGTGTAACAAATTTCAGCTTCCTGCGACAACTTTGATTTTTCAAGCTACTAAGTAAAGTGGGCGTGTCAGTCGGCGGATTTTTAAAATTTTTACACTTGTACTGCTCCGGGGCCTAGCAAGAGCAGATATTAAGTTTCAAGTTCCTAGCTCAAAATTTAAGGCCTTAAAACTACCGACACACGGACGGATGGATGGACATGGCTCATTCGACTAACAATTCGGTCTCGATCATATGCCCTTAAGGTCTTGGGGGTCTTCGGTGATTATTTCTCTATGTTACAAACTATGAATCAAACTTAATATACCTCCTATCCTATGGGATGGGGTATAAAAACAACTGTTTTCAAAATGTGTTCTGCACTTTTTTTAACTAATTTTTATAAAATGTTTAAACCAAAAAGTCGCAAGTAATTCTTTTATAAGAAAACGCATTAATTAATAAAATTTATGCACACAATCAAATAGCTTGATAAAATATATACCCACTTCATAGAAATTAACCAAACAAAATTTCAGTACGATAATAAAAATGATATACTGTATCAACAAGAATTAAAACCCTTAAATAACTGTGTTACTAGTAATAACTGTAAATTAAAGGAAAACAATGTAATAGAAATAAGTTAGACGAAAGCACATTAATATGAAACAATATGAAAGGACAAGAATTAGAAAATCATTGTGACGACAGAAAAATAAAGCTCTTGGGGAACTACTTAATCAGTTTTAATAACTGTTCAATATTTAATTTTAAATGTAATAATATTTATATATATATATATAATATTATATTATTATATAATATAATATTTATATATATAAAATTTTAAATGAAACATTAAATAATAGTAATTTTGAGTTCAAAGATCATGTTTTTATGAAGAAGAGAAAAACTATAATTTTAGTAAGCAAATAAGTTTTGAAGATATAATGTTAAAAAATATTAAAAATCTAGAATAAATTAAATTGTTAAAATTTCATAAAAATGTCAACTATGTAACAAGCTCAGCTGTCATCTTCATTTTAGTCATAATTTCAATAGTAATTCTCAAATTATCGCGGAAAAACACGAACTTAAAGTTAACCATCAAATCATTAGACACCGCTAAAGGAAAATCATGTGAAATTCCGGAGAATTTCAATTTTAACGGGGGAGAGGTTACATATCTCATAGAGAAACGACGCCGCTCCATATTCCTCTTAAATATTCATTTGTGCTTATTCATTTAGTTTTTTTTTGTTTTGTTGCTTCTCTTTGCCGACACGAACACCGGCGAAAATGCTTAGCAGACATTGGGTTTTTTCCATAGTTGCACGCGCACCGTCAAATCCGCTGAGCATTGAGGAATGTAAAAGTTGATGGCAGTTGGTGGCAAAAAAGGGAAGAGAATAGATCACATGGCAAACTGTCATTCACTCGCCATACCCTTGCAAAGTCGTTATTTTGTAAGCAAACATTTATCTTTAAGATTATATTAACTATAATAAAAAGTATTGTTGCCTAATTTTTCGTCTTTAATAATTGCAGACAAAAAGCTTATATCAATGGATGCGTCGGCTTGGGTCTTCCACGTCGCTTAACTAACCTAATTAGTAAAGTAACTAGTTCATGACAAAGAGTCATTCAAAGAGATGACGGTAGTATGCAACCCAGGAACTTACTACTGTGCTGTTCGAACTACCCGTGGCCTTCCTGGGTTTAATTTTGTACGCGATCTTCTGCTGCGCCTGTCTTGACGCAGCCGAAGAAGCCGAGGAGGTCTACATAAGAAGTAAAGCAACAACTTGACCGACTCCAAACTTAAGTTTTAATTAGGAATGTGGCACTGTTTGTTATGATCTCAATAGTCATTCTCCTTTCCACTAGTTTCTTCCGTGGATTTATATTAGACTCCGTTTAGTTGGGGAACTCTTTGCTCTCGATTTGTCTCTTAGCAATAGTCTAGTTTAGATTCATTTTTAAAGAAATAGTGTGTCTCCGTACAGCAGCTTAAATGTTATATTATAGTTGCACGCGCACCGTCAAATCCGCTGAGCATTGAGGAATGTAAAATTTGAAATGCGAAACCTGGTGGCAAAAAAGGGAAGAGAATAGATCACATGGCAAACTGTCATTCACTCACCATTCCCTTGCAAAGTCGTTATTTTGTAAGCAAACATTTATATTTAAGATTATATTAACTCTTATTATAATAAAAAGTATTGTTGCCTAATTTTTCGTCTTTAATAATTGCAGACAAAAAGCTTATATCAATGGATGCGTGGGCTTGGGTCTTCCACGTCGCTTAACTAACCTAATTAGTAAAGTAACTAGTTCATGACAAAGAGTCATTCAAAGAGATGACGGTAGTATGCAACCCAGGAACTCACTACTGTGCTGTTCGAACTACCCGTGGCCTTCCTGCGTTTAATTTTGTACGCGATCTTCTGCTGCGCCTGTCTTGACGCAGCCGAAGAAGCCGAGGAGGGCTACATAAGAAGTAAAACACCAACTTGACTGACTCCAAACCTAAGTTTTGATTAGGAATGTGGCACTGGTAGTGTTTGTTATGATCTCAATAGTCATTCTCCTTTCCACTAGTTTCTTGCGTGCATTTATATTAGACTCCGTTTAGTTGGGGACTCTCTGCTCTCGATTTGTCTCTTAGCAATAGTCTAGTTTAGATTTATTTTTAAAGAAATAGTTTGTCTCCGTACAGCAGCTTAAATGTTATATTACTGTAAAAAAAAATTACCGTTCAATGTCAAAAGCTTAATATGGAACACAGAATGAGAAAATGTTTTTTTTTTTTTTGTCTTTTAACCGAATTTCAGGAATTTGTGTACACTATGAGCACCGTTATATTAACAATTACTTGCTAAGATCGTAAAAAAAAAGTCAAAAGAGTCTCCGTACAGTAGTCATGCTTTTATTAAAATTGGAAATGTAAGTGCAACGACGAGGAATTTTGTAGGTTTCTGGTAAGCTTAATTATCAGCAATTTCATTCAGGTAAAAAATTTTGTTTTTTCACAAGGAATAAGGAATAGAAAGCCAGAATAAGCTTATTTCCCTGACTACTAGTTAGACTATTATGAAATAGCCAACTTGCAACCTCCTGCCGCTAGAACTCTCAAATAAATTTGATAACAGGATATCTCCTTGACTTGACAGACTTTGACTTGATGACAGTGTTTTGGTTTACAAGGGAATGCTCTCTAAAAAATGATGTGAAAGATGAAATATGAAGAATCGCCGAAGATCATAAGGTAGGTGGTCCCGTTATTGTTGGTTAAGTGTAAACCGCAGATGGATTAGTTATCTGTTTTCAGGAGTTAAGAAGTGCGTTAAAAAGAAGTGGGTATAATGGCTGAGTAAGGCAGAACAAGCCATTTGAAAGCTATTATACACGAAAAGCTATTATACAAGCCATGCAAAAGAATGTCTTTGAATATTTGGGGAAGCAGTACTTGATGTCGGAAGCCAAATTTATCCCGGGTTAAATTTGTATAAATTGACGATGGTAAATCTAACATCTTTGGCTTAGATGACGTCGTCGCATGAAGTGAAGAAAACTAAACACAGTTTTGAATCCGAAAAAGTTTACATCAGTTGTTAGGCATGGTGAGGTATTGTTAAAGTTTGGGGAAGTTTGGATTCTTTTGGTGTCGGAGTAACTTGTGTTCATAGTTTAGCGATGGAAAACTATAGGTTCTTGAATATATTCAAGGAAAAACTGACCAAAAGTAGCCAAACACTGGGTCAATTTAACAATTTTATATTTCAATAGGATATAATGAACCCAAGCAGATATCGTTGCTGGCGAACGAAAGATTGCTTTACCATTTCAAAAAGCAAACTAAACATCATTCCCATTCCACAAATTCAATCCTTATTTAATAATTTTAGAATTAATTACATAAAAAAATGCAAAAAAGCACTTTCTTGTACAATGTCCAACAAAACGGACTTAAAAGTCATCTTGCTTTCGGAAGAAATACGATTTCTGTAGAGATGTCTTTAAAGCTAGTGCCTTTTTTATTTTGCAATAAAAGTTTATTTGTTTTTCACTTGAAATTAACGCTTTCGTTTATGTTCTTAGTTTCTAGATAATATTTTTTTCAAATTAGAAAAATAATCAGGTGTACGGAGACTTTTTGGAGTATGTGTATTAATATTCCATTTCAGTATGAATCAGCATCTATAGTCTTTTCTCTTCGGCAATCGCAAAGGATTAGTTCAGTGGCATTTGCGGGTTCACCTTCTTAAGAATTACAAACTGGACGTTGTCAAGCATTCCACCGATCTGACCCACCTGTGCCGATCTGACCATATGCCAGGACCTCAGGTTTGCAAAGTTTAAGTGTGTTTTAACTGGCGGAGGGAGATCGAAGATTTAGATTTTACCGGCCTTTCGTCTTCCATACTAAGTTGCATGATTGTGAATGTGATTTTCGACATTTTGCACGCTATTGAGTTGAGTTAATTAGTTGAAATGTTATCATAAAGAAAATTAAAGAAACAAGCCATTACAAAGGAAAAAGTACAATGAAACCCTCTTTTATCCGCTTGAAGTACAAGTACACACATACAGCTGCTTACATTGAGTAAGCAGCATGTCTTGAGAAAACGAAATGTCTGCATGTGAATCAATAAATTACAGAATAATTCAGTTATTCAGTAATTTATGCTGTGAATCCAACTCTAGTTCGATTTCGACCCAGGTTTTCAACGAAACTTCGACTCATCTACACCAGGCACGAGAAGTCGATCCTGGGCGAACTCAACTCAACTTGGCCCAATTATTAAATAGGATCAAAATGTAGATGAAGAGAGCCTTAAGCCTCCATACAAACGAGATACTACACTTTTATCTTATCGCCACCACTGTAAACGTTGTCATTTAAATTTCGTTGTTTAGTCTTGTAATGTTTTTGCCTGGGGTTCGTCGAATAAAACTCAATTTCACTTTTACAATATCACAGTGAAACACTTATCAAACAAACTTATTTAGATTCAAATCACACTGTTATTCAACTTTACTACTTATAATTCAACACTTTAAGGCCCAAGCATAATAGACTTGGGCGGGATTAACCTTATGTCGAAATACAACGAAAACCGCACTCAAGTTCTGCCAAAAGATTGTGTTGCCCATAATAGACTTAAGCAAACGATTCGAAAATCCTATTAGATTTCATTGTGAACATTTCGAGTATCAAAATGCCTTGAGAATTTAAAATCAAATTTGCTAATTATGCACCTTTTCTTCAACTTTGGATGTTCATATCTCCGAAAACGATTATCGGATCTAAAATGTGTTTAAGCTTTTGAGGTCAGCGTACAATTCTTGGTATATTCCCTTCTTTCACGGATATTTTGAAGCACTTTTAAAAATTAATATGGTCTTAAGTATGACAATGAGTGAACTAATGACAAGCAAAAACAAAACTTTAAGCCAACACAAGCTAACGAAAACCTTACGGATCCTAGCATAAGGCTATTATGGTCGTGGCATATGGATCGTGTGTAATGGGACATTTTGGAAAGCCGACTTAAATATAACTGTCCTGTACGAGCTTGTCATCCGTGTATTTATACAAAATCAAGCACCTTCTAGTACGTTCCATACTTCCCCTTTGGCAATTTGCCATTGGTACTCTTCCGCTGAATTCCATGGAGGGGAAATCGAAATTCGAGCTTGGAATATGTCAGCTGACGGGAATGACAGTTGGGTGTGTTCGTTTAGTGAATCGAGGGAGTGCATTCGTAGAGCGACTCCTGCGTGTTGTTTTATTTCTTGTCGCCACATAACATTGTCCCCCTCTTAGTTTTGTTCGTCCCGAACAAGTACGTCATCATTGCTTCCGTGGTAGCGATGTAGGCGATCAACATGGACAACTTTCTCATCATCTTCGCTCTTGGTTGTCTTTGGATTCGGAATACGACATCATTAATTCGCGTTACAACTTGGTAGGGATCTTCCCAGTCCTTCTGAAGCTTTGGCGATCTTCCCTTTTTACGATGTGGTTGTATAGCCATACCAGATCTCCTTCGTTGAACTCGGGTGCTGTTGCTTGCGCATCGTATCTCGTCTTCATGCGGTCGCTTGCAACTTTTATATTGCCTCTGACGATCAAAAATATACATTTACCACAAAGACCAAGGTTATATGATCAATTTAGAACCTTACCTAAAGGTTAATAACACACCTGTGGCGTGAGAATGATTTCAAACTCGCCGATGATAAACGTGAGCGGATTTACTTTCAAACATAAATAACCACCGCGTACATGCATTACCCCCAAAGCACTGGAGGCAATGCAATCTGAGAGGAAACTATACTTTGTCCATTTAAAATGTGTAGTACAGGGTATCTACCTCTAACTCAAATATTTATCTACTCTAACAAAACAAGGTTATCGTACACATTCAGCGACATCTATCAAAATTAATTGCATCAAATAAATCCAAACTACCCAATGCACAAATCTATGCTATAATTATAGCATACCATAAACACAAAACTAAACCGAAACACCTTTGTTGTTATAGTGCAGCCGATGCACAAACCGATCCCAGTTTATATTAGCAGCTTATGAGAACTTTTATAATTACAACACAAAAATAAAGCGAAACAGAACCAAGATTCGAACCTTTACCGTTATAAGGCAGCCTATGCACAAACCGATTCCTAAGTTTGACACCTTTGTGTGAATATGCACCCGATGCACAAGCCAAACTGCTATAATTTTATTGCACTCCAACTGATCTAGAATCCCCGTAAACCCACTACTTATGTGCCTTATCTATGTTAAGAGAAGATGTAGGCTATTTGGACACCCGAAATGGAAGTGGGCTGTGGCGCAGATGGTAGCACCTATGATAGACAATTGGGAGGTCCTGGGTTCGAATAATTATAATGTGTAATAATTATGACGAAACTATTGCAACTATTCAAGAAAAATTGAGCGAACCAACCCCTTATTGATCTAAAAGTTAACAGAGTATTGTTTAAATATGCATTTTATAATAATTATAGCATACCATAAACACAAAATTAAACCGAAACACCTTTGCTGTTACAATGCAGCCGATACACAAACCGATTCCAGTTTATATTAGCAGTTTATGAGAACTTTTATAATTACAACACAAAACTAAAGCGAAACAGAACCAAGATGCACACCTTCACCGTTATAATGCAGCCTATGCACAAACCGATTCCTAAGTTTGACACCTTTGTGTGAATATGCAGCCGATGCACAAACCAAACTGCTATAATTTTTTTGCACTCCAACTCCAACTGATCTAGAATCCCCTTAAACCCACTACTTATGTGCATTAACTATGCTAAGAAATCATGTGGGCTATTTGGACACCCGAAATGGAAGTGGGCTGTGGCGCAGATGGTAGCACCTATGACCGACAATTGGGAGGTCCTGGGTTCGAATAATAATTAATAGGAATAATTATAGCGAAACTATTGAAAATATTCATGAAATCATTCGAAAACAAATAGAAAAATTGAGCGAACCAACCCCTTATTGATCTAAAAGTTCCCTCCCACTAAAAACTAGTGGGAGGGTTATAATCCGCTTAGGCGAATCGTTGGATACCCCATCCCAATTGATCACTGTCAAGCTCCGAATTGTGTCATAAATCTTGGTTGTTTAATTTCGGTTTTATTTAACTTCAATTGTATTTAGAATTTCTCAGTTAAAAATCTTCTGCCTAAGAAAGGGGCGTGGCATCCACCCCTTCTCAATAACATCGTATTTTTGTTTATATTTTTTATCAGATACAAATACGGTATACACGTGTTGATTGCATTTTCATATTAAAAATTTGGTTTATACTTAAAAACGCCCCCAAAAGTGGGCGTGGCGAAAATTTATACACGTGAGTTGATAGCTCACGCAAATATCTGAACATTTTATAGTGCAAGTTTTTTGGATTTAAAGCAAATATATCAAATAAAAATCGTTTAATAGAATGCATATTAAAAATGACCACGCCTACAAGGGGGCGGTATTCGCTTTTTTTTAAACGCCAGTCACAATACACTTAAGCGAGGATATCGCGAAACAAATTTCAGCTTCCTGCGACAACTTTGATTTTTCATGCTACTAAGTAAAGTGGGCGTGTCAGTGGGCGGATTTTAAAAATTTTTACACCCCTTCTCAATAACATCGTATTTTTGTTTATATTTTTTATCAGAAGTGGTATACACGTGTTGATTGCATTTTCATATTAAAAATTTGGTTTATACTTAAAAACGCCCCCAAAAGTGGGCGTGGCGAAAATTTATACACGTGAGTTGATAGCTTACGCAAATATCTGAACATTTTATAGTGTTAGTTTTTTGGATTTAAAGCAAATATATCAAATAAAAATCGTTTAATAGAATGCATATTAAAAATGACCACGCCTACAAGGGGGCGGTATTCGCTTTTTTTAAATGCCAATCACAATACACTTAAGCGAGGATATCGCGTAACAAATTTCAGCTTCCTGCGACAACTTTGATTTTTCAAGCTACTAAGTAAAGTGGGCGTGTCAGTGGGCGGATTTTAAAAATTTTTACACTTGTACTGCTTCGGGACCTAGAAAGAACAGATATTAAGTTTCAAGTTCCTAGCTCAAAATTTAAGGCCTAGAAACTACCGACACACGGACGGACGGACGGATGGACGGACATGGCTCATTCGACTAACAATTCGGTCTCAATCATATGCCCTAAAGGTCTTATGCCCTTAAGGGGGTCTACGGTGATTATTTCTCTATGTTATAAACTATGAATCAAACTTAATATACCTCCTATCCTATGGGATGGTATAAAAACAACTGTTTTCAAAATGTGTTCTGCACTACTAGAAAATTTATTAAATTCTTTTTGCAACTAATTTTTATAAAATGTTTTAACCAAAAAGTCGCAAGTAATTCTTTTATAAGAAACGCATTAATTAATAAAATTTATGCACACAATCAAATAGCTTGATAAAATATATACCTACTTCATAGAAATTAACCAAACAAAATTTCAGTACGATAATAAAAACAAGTGGGAAAGTGCAACAGTGGGTATGCAAAAGCTTCAATCCATCTACGACGGATTGCAAAATACCCGACCATACCAAAAAGAAAACTGCCATGCCTCCAAAAAATGGGCGGGATATAAAAATATAACTGTTGTTAGCTTTATAAAGGGTGATTTTTTAGCTGGTTTGGTTTTGGCAACACTGGTTTTGACAGCTGACGTGTGTTTAGTACCTTGTGTCACTGTCAAACAGCTTCAGTTTGGTTTGCAATTTAACCATGGATGGTCTTACAAATGAACAACGCTTGCAAATTATTGAATTTTACTATCAAAATTCGTGCTCGGTTTGAAATGTTCATCGCGCGCTGCTTCCATTTTATGGTCGGCGAGTTTGGTGAACAGTTAATTTCACGTTTCGGGCCGGTCAATTGGCCGCCTAGATCGTGCGATTTGACAACATTAGATTATTTTTTGTCGGGGTATGTCAAGGCTAATGTCTATAGGGACAAGCCCGCTTCGATTGACGCACTGGAAGCCAACATCCATGCATTCATTCGTGAGATGCCGGCCGATATGTGTGAAAGAGTATGCCAAAATTGGACTCAGCGGATGGGCTACCTGAGACGCAGCGGTCAACATTCGCATGAAATTATCTTTAAACATTCAACTGCAAGGTTCAAACTATCGATTCAAATAAATATTTCACTAATTTTTTCGAATTTTTTGTGTTTTTTTTTTTTTTAAAAGTTCTCAACCTCTTAAAAAATCACCCGTTACTAGGTGGTTGCGTACATTTCGGCCTAAAACTCCGCCTTTTTAGCTAAAAAAAAACAACTTTTTTTAACGCCACGCCCACAAAAGTGGGCGGAGGCACATACATAAAAGTTAGAAAATGCTAATATCTACAGCTTTTGTCATACAATTTTTTGTCAAATTTCATATATATTTATTGAAAAACAGTAATTTTAAGCTAAAATCCTTTAAAAAGTGGACGTGGCCAATAAAAAAGCTAAAATTTTTGGCTACCTTAAAGACAATCATAAGGCAATGTTACGTACCAAAAATGGATGCGCTAGCGCCATTGTAGCATAGCTAAAATTCGCAAAATGTATTTTTTTAAATTAGAGATGATCGCACATACAGGCCTGTAGTGGGCGTGTGTGTGAGCGGATTCAGCTTATTTTCAAACTTGATCTGAAGGACTGGACTTCAACCAACCCACAAAATTTCAGCTCTCTGCCTTAAAATTTAAGGCCTAAAAGTTGTTTACATACGGACGGACGGACTTGGCTTAATCGATTCTCCTGTCGGTCCCATTCATATCTCTATAAGGTCTTAGGGGTCTACCGTGATTATTTCACTGCGTTACAAACTATACATCAAACTTTATATACCCTGGGTCGGGTATAATGATATACCGTATCAACAAGAATTAAAACCCTTTAATAACTGTGTAACTAGTAATAACTGTAAATTAAAGGAAAATAATGTAATAGAAATAAGTAAGTTAGACGAAAGCACATTAATATGTAACAATATGAAAGGACAAGAATTAGAAAATCATTGTGACGACAGAAAAAAAAAAATCTTGGGGAACAGTTTTAATAACTGTTTAATAAAAATTTTAAATGAAACATTAAGTAATAGTAATTTTGAGTTCAAAGATCATTTTTTTATGAAGAAGAGAAAAACTATAATTTTTGGTAAACAAATAAGTTTTGAAGAAATAATGTTAAAAAATATTAAAAATCTAGAATAAATAAAATTGTTAAAATTTCATAAAAATGTCAACTATGCAACAAGCTCAGCTGTCATCTTCATTTTAATCATAATTTCAATAGTAATTCTCAAATTATCGCGGAAAAACACGAACTTAAAGTTAACCATCAAATCATTAGACATCGCTAAAGCAAAATCATGTGAAATTCCGGAGAATTTCAATTTTAACGGGGGAGAGGTTACATATCTCATAGGGAAACGACACCTCTCCATATTCCTCTTAAATATTAATTTGTGCTTGTTCATTTAGTTTTTTGTTTGTTTTGTGGGTGCTCACAATCCACAACTTTTGGCAACGCGAAGTCTATCTTCATTTTCATCGGCTTGCAGCTCAGCTTTCGCATCGAACGCACTTCCTGTCGAACGGCCTGGCCTTGTCGGTGACATCGAGAAAATCTTTCTCTTCTCGATCTGACTCTTGCAACGACTCGACGTTCTCCTCCACGGTTTGGTACCACGTGAAAAGACAATTAAACTTGCATCTTCATAATCTTCATTTCGCTATTGATTTGATTAACTACATTGTTTTCAATTAACCTTTAAATTAAATAAAATTAGATCCTAAAGTTGTACCTAGTTAAGAAGTTGAATAAACATTTGAAGTGTACGATTTAGCTTCCTTACTTTACTAGCTGCAGCTAAAGGCATCTAAAGTGGTGACCCCGACGTCCGCGACAAACAAACCCCATCGCTAACGAGCAGCACGCATCCGCAACGGAGAACGAAGTAAAGATCGAGAACGCTGGTGACGAAATGCCGGCGACAGAAAACAACGAAAGCAGCCCAAGTGACGGAGGCCCTTCCGCATCCCCATCCGGAGCACAACATGAACAACGCCAACAAGAGATAGCAAGGCTAAACGTCAGTGTTAAAGTTCCACCTTTTTGGAGAGAACAGCCTCGTCTTTGGTTCGTCCAGGTCGAATCGCAATTCTACGTAGCCCGAATCACCTC
This sequence comes from Neoascia interrupta, assembly GCA_947623515.1. NCBI lineage: Eukaryota > Metazoa > Arthropoda > Insecta > Diptera > Syrphidae > Neoascia > Neoascia interrupta. The sequence continues at coordinate 107,465,370 of OX392462.1, forward strand.
CGACGCCAGAAAATTTCATACAGTTGTGGCAGCGATTGAGAGCAACATCTTAAGTGAAGTCAGCGACATACTACTCAATCTGCCAGCAGAAAACCTCTACGACACCCTCAAAGGTAAGCTTATCGAGCGCTTCTCCGATTCAGAACATCAACGTCTGAGAAGGCTGCTCCAGGAAATAGAGCTCGGTGACAAAATGCCCTCGCAATTACTTCGAGAAATGCGCAGCCTCTCTGACTCAAAAATGGATGAAAAACTGCTGAAATCGCTCTGGCTGCAACGTTTACCCTCCCATATGCGTTCCATCATCTCCGTAAGTACAGAAGGTCTATCTAATCTTGCTGATCTTGCCGATAAAATTGCAGAAGTGAACGAAGCTCCACAAGTCTCTTCGATTAAAAGACACGATCAAAAAAAACCATTCGAAGAGCCGGTGATCGTGAGCAGCAGCATCGAACAACAAATATCCGATCTGACACGTGGAGTGGCTGAGCTCAAAACACAAGTTTCTCAGCTATCTACAAACGCACGCAGTCGGTCGCGATCTCGCTTTTCATCTTCATCATACTCCCGCAGCCGCAGTAAGCAAACAAACAACAACAAAAAATTCCCCAAAAGTGAAGACGACAGCAATGAAGTGTGTTGGTACCATCGCACATGGGGCCCAAAAGCAAACAATTGTCGTGCTCCCTGTGTGCACAATTCGGGAAACTAGAAGGCCAGACGTTATCGGCGACAGACGCTGGCCTTAGCAATTGTCGCCTATTCATCCGTGACGGAAAAAATGGGTATACTTACCTCATTGACACCGGAGCGGACATTTCGGTAATCCCAGCTAATCGCGTCCATAAAAAACACTCTGCCCACGACAAAACGACACTTTATGCAGCCAACAATTCGCGAATCTCTACGTTTGGCACCGAAAGCATAATATTGGATCTTGGATTACGACGAACTTTCAAGTGGACCTTTGTGATTGCAGATGTCTCCCGAGCGATAATTGGTGCTGATTTTCTCAAACATTTTGGCATATTAGTGGATTTGCAGAACCGATGCCTGGTAGATCGACAAATGTTTTCGTCACGTATTGGTTCTATTTCGTGCATGCCGTCCACACAAATCACCAACATTAGCAGTGAAGCGCCTTTTCGTGAGTTGTTAAGGGAATATCAAGACATAACAATGGCATCATCCCCGAAAAAGCAGATTAGTGATAGTGTGCTACATCATATAGTGACCACAGGACCACCAATCCATTCACGACATCGGCGACTGAAGCCCGAAAAATTTAAAATAGCCAAAGAAGAATTTCAGCGATTGGTGGATGAAGGAATATGTAGACCTTCTAATAGTCCTTGGTCAAGTCCACTGCATTTGGTACCAAAGCCCAATGGAGAGATGAGAGTTTGCGGAGATTATCGTGCCTTGAACTCTGTAACAGAACCAGATCGCTACCCCGTCCGACACATTCAGGATTTTTCCCATTCTCTCTCAGGTAAGACCGTGTTCTCGACGTTGGACCTCGAAAAAGCATACAACCAGATACCGATGAACCCGAGTGAAATACCAAAAACGGCGATAATAACCCCTTTTGGGTTATTTGAATACATCTACATGACGTTCGGTCTCATGAATGCGAGTCAAACATTTCAACGATTTATGGACTTTATTCTGCGAGATTTGGACTGTGCGTTCGCCTACATAGATGACATCCTAATCTTCTCCGAAAATGAAGCACAACACCAGGAACATATACGGTTGGTATTCGAACGGTTGCGTGAGTATGGGCTACTCATCAATGTCGAAAAGTGCCAGTTTGCCAAATCAGAAGTTCGATTCCTGGGACAAACTGTGAATGCGGAAGGAATAAAACCACCGAAGGAGAAGGTCGATGCGATTTTAAAGTTTTCGAAGCCAACCAAGGTATGTGAGTTGAAACGTTTTCTAAACTCTCTAAATTTTTACAGGCGCTTTCTTAAAAACGCTGTTGATGATCAGGCCGTTTTGCAACTCCTGATTCCGAAAGGAAACATAAAGAAAGACTTCAGATCGATCGAGTGGTCAGCAGAAGCTGAACGTTGTTTCCAAAAATGCAAAGACGCTCTTGCTAATGCCACCCTACTAGCGCATCCAAAACCCAACGCTCAGCTGGCGCTCATGGTCGATGCATCCGACGTAGCCGTGGGAGGAGCCTTGCATCAGCTCAACAACGGAGTATGGGAACCCCTCGGTTTCTTTTCACGAAAACTCACACCGGCCGAGGTAAAATATAGTGTGTATGACAGAGAATTATTGAGTGCGTACCTGTCAGTGAAATATTTTCAATATATGCTGGAGGGCCAAGTATTTTGCATTTATACTGACCAAAAACCCCTCACATTTGCCTTCAAACAAAAGCCAGAAAAGGCAACTCCAAGACAGCTTCGACATTTGGACTACATCAGTCAATTTACCACGGATATACGACACATCGAAGGGAGCAAAAACGTGATTGCCGACACGCTCTCACGAATCGCCGAAATTTCATCATTGACCACAATTGACTATCACCAGTTAGCAGAGGACCAGGAAAAAGATGAAGAACTTTCGCTGCTGCTGCAGAAAGGTACGTCACATTCTTTAAAGCTAAAGAAGTTTCCTGTTCTTTCAGACACCAATCTTTCGATTTACTGCGACACAACCAAACCGAAAGTTCGCCCGTTCATCACAAAACTTTTTCGACGACTTGCATTTGAAAGCGTACACAACCTTTCACATCCTGGGACTCGAGCCACAATCAAAATGGTGACCGACAGCTTCGTATGGCCATCAATCCGAAAAGACTGCCAGGAATGGGCAAAGGGCTGCGTGGCATGCCAAAGAACTAAGGTCTGGAAGCACACCCGATCTCCGACTCACACGTACCCATCCACGGACGCCAGATTTGAGCATCTCAACGTTGATCTTGTTGGTCCTTTGCCACCGTCGCGGGACTTTCGTTACATACTCACCTGCGTTGATCGTTTTTCGAGATGGATCGAAGCTATACCGATAAGAGACATCAGCGCTGAAACGGTGGCGAGAACGCTATATGAAGGATGGATTTCGAGATTTGGCGTGCCCCTTCGGATAACGACCGATCAAGGGCGACAGTTTGAAAGTAACCTTTTCAAGCAACTGATGCGGTTACTGGGCGTGAAACATCTGCGAACCACGGCGTACCATCCAGAGTCAAACGGCATTATAGAGAGGTACCATCGGACTCTTAAGAACGCGATAAAATGCCACGCTACTCATCGATGGACAGACATATTACCAACCGTTTTATTAGGACTACGCTCAACAGTGAAAAGGGATTTCAACGCAACAATATCGGAATTTCTGTATGGGATGACCTTGCGGTTACCTGGCGATTTTCTTACTGGATCAAAAGAAGACAAGAATGCGCACGAGTTCGTGAAACAACTTCGTCGAACGATGTCCTCACTGAAACCAGCACCTCCGAGCCACCATGGAAAAAGAAGCATATATATACCCAGCGATTTAAGTCAATGCACACATGTTTTCGTCCGAAACGATGCTGTTCGCAGGCCGCTAACACCAGCTTATGAGGGACCATTCGCAGTGTCCAGCAGGAAGTCAAAATACTTTCAACTTGACATAAACGGAAAAAAGGTAAATATATCTATAGACCGTCTAAAACCTGCCTATCATTTCAGTGAAGATAAGGATCAAGCAATTGAATCTAAAACTAAGAAGTCTTCAGAATCCGACCAAATCATCAAAAAGAAGGTCCGGTCCGGAAGGAAAGTGACCTTTCGGCTGTAAACGGGCGTACCACTGGCGCTCGAGGGGGAGTACTGTGGGTGTTCACAATCCACAACTTTTGGCAACGCGAAGTCTATCTTCATTCTCATCGGCTTGCAGCTCAGCTTTCGCATCGAACGCACTTCCTGTCGAACGGCCTGGCCTTGTCGGTGACATCGAGAAAATCTTTCTCTTCTCGATCTGACTCTTGCAACGACTCGACGTTCTCCTCCACGGTTTGGTACCACGTGAAAAGACAATTAAACTTGCATCTTCATAATCTTCATTTCGCTATTGATTTGATTAACCATATTGTTTTCAATTAACCTTTAAATTAAATAAAATTAGATCCTAAAGTTGTACCTAGTTAAGAAGTTGAATAAACATTTGAAGTGTACGATTTAGCTTCCTTACTTTACTAGCTGCAGCTAAAGGCATCTAAAGTTTTGTTGTTTCTCTTTGCCGACACGAACACCGGGCTAAAATGCTTAGCAGACATTGGGTTTTTTCCATAGTTGCACGCGCACCGTCAAATCCGCTGAGCATTGAGGAATGTAAAAGTTGAAATGCGAAACCTGGTGGCAAAAAAGGGAAGATAATAGATCACATGGCAAACTGTCATTCACTCGCCATTCCCTTGCAAAGTCGTTATTTTGTAAGCAAACATTTATATTTAAGATTATATTAACTATAATAAAAAGTATTGTTGCCTAATTTTTCGTCTTTAATAATTGCAGACAAAAAGCTTATATCAATGGATGCGTGGGCTTGGGTCTTCCACGTCGCTTAACTAACCTAATTAGTAAAGTAACTAGTTCATGACAAAGAGTCATTCAAAGAGATGACGGTAGTATGCAACCCAGGAACTCACTACTGTGCTGTTCGAACTACCCGTGGCCTTCCTGCGTTTAATTTTGTACGCGATCTTCTGCTGCGCCTGTCTTGACGCAGCCGAAGAAGCCGAGGAGGTCTACATAAGAAGTAAAGCAACAACTTGACTGACTCCAAACCTAAGTTTTAATTAGGAATGTGGCACTGGTAGTGTTTGCTATGATCTCAATAGTCATTCTCCTTTCCACTAGTTTCTTCCGGGCATTTATATTAGACTCCGTTTAGTTGGGGAACTCTTTGCTCTCGATTTGTCTCTTAGCAATAGTCTAGTTTAGATTCATTTTTAAAGAAATAGTTTGTCTCCGTACAGCAGCTTAAATGTTATATTACTGTAAAAAATATTTACTGTTCAATGTTAAAAGCTTAATATCTAACACAGAAAGAGAAAATGTATGTTTTTTCGTCATTTAACCGAATTTCAGGAATTTGTGTACATTATGAGCACCGTTATTTTAACAATTACTTGCTAACATCGTAAAAGAGTCAAAAAAGTCTCTGTACAGATGTCATGCTTTTATTAAAATTGGAAATGTAAGAACAACGACGAGGAATTTTGTAGGTTTCTGGTAAGCTTAATTATCAACAATTCCATTCAGGTAAAAAATTTTGTTTTTTCACAAGGAATAAGGAATAGAAAGCCAGAATAAGCTTATTTCCCTGACTACTAGTTAGACTGTTATGAAATAGCCAACCTCCTGCCGCTAGAACTCTCAAATAAATTTGATAACAGGATATCTCCTTGACTTGACAGACTTTGACTTGATGACAGTGTTTTGGTTTACAAGGGAATGCTCTCTAAAAAATTATGTGAAAGATGAAATACGAAGAATCGCCGAAGATCATAGGTAGGTGGTCCCGTTATTGTTGGTTAAGTGGAAACCGCAGATGGATTAGTTATCTGTTTTAAGGAGTTAAGAAGTGTGTTAAAAAGAAGTGGGTTTAATGGCTGAGTGAGGCGGAACAAGCCATTTGCACGAAAAGCTATTATACAAGCCATGCAAAAGAATGTCTTTGAATATTTGGGGAAGCAGCACTTGGTGTCGGAAGTTTTTTTAAATTGACGATGGTAAATCTAACATCTTTGGCTTAGATGACGTCGTCGCATGAAGTGAAGAAAACTAAACACAGTTTTGAATCCGAAAAAGTTGACATCTGTTGTTAGGCATGGTGAGGTATTGTTAAAGTTTGGGGAAGTATGGACTCTTTTGGTGTCGGAGTAACTTGTGTTCATAGATTAGCGATGGAAAACTATAGGTTCTTGAAGATATTTAAGGAAAAACTGACCAAAAGTAGCCAAACACTGGGTCAATCGAACAATTTTATATTTCAATAGGACATAATGACCCTTTATAGATTTGATTTGATTCCCGGTGTTTCCTGAAAACTTTTAGAATTTATTGTTCGACACGAAAAAAAGACACGACCGATCGGTTTGAACTTCAATACTTTATTCAAAGAGAAACGTCAAAATTATAAGCATGTGGTGTGTGTTGTCGTAAAGTAATTTGATTGTAATAGAGTTAGTGATGGGATGTAAGGGATCAAGGAAGTAGTGATGTGAAATCAAATGTGACTATTATTATTTTGATATTATGTAACCAAAATTATAGGAATATCTTTAAACATTCCGCCCTTGACGACTGTTTCAGGTCGTCGAAACTGGATCTGAATCTTGGTCATGATTCTCGTTACTCATTGTAGATTCTGGTAAGAGACAGAGTTTAGATATAGGCCGCTTGAGAATACTAGTTTGCGTTTTCATAGTGACCACACGGACAAAACCATCCAGGCCAGGATGTGTCTCGATAACACGGGCAAGAGCCCACTTTGATGGAGGGTAGCGTTCGTCCATAACGAAGAAGAAGAACTAGTGATCCTACGTTGATGTTGGGTGATGCGTGGTGCCACTTAACCATTTCTTGGAGTCGTTGAATATACTCCGTTGACCACCGCTTCCAAAATACTTTAAGCATTTGTCGTATTAATTGATATCGTGAGAGTCTCGATTTGGATAGATGGGTTAATGATGGTTCTGGAATTGTGTTCAAAGCTTCCCAATAATAAAATGACTAGGAGTGAGAGCTTCCAGATCATTCGAATCCTCAGATAACGGGCAGATTGGTCGGGAATTCAGCACAGATTCGATTTGAGCTAAGAGCGTCGAGAATTCTTCATAAGTAAGAATATTTTCCCCAACAACCCTCTTGATATGAAACTTGACCGATTTTACGGCGGCCTCCCACTAACCACCGAAATGTGGTGCTGCTGGTGTGTTGAATTTTCATCTAGTCCCATCGTTTGCAAGAAGGTCACTTAAAGTTTCGACATCCTTTGAGCAGCGTCGAATAGTTTTCTTAGCTCTGCATCTGCTCCGATGAGATTTGATCCACAATCGCTTGTCAAGGTGGAGCAGATACCACGGCGGCTGATGAAACGTTTGTATGCTGCTAAAAATCCCTCGAGTAGTCAGTAGATAGCTCCAAATGCACTGCTGATGAGGAGAAGCAAACGAAGACTATAAGATAACCTTTATAAGTTTTTACTCCCCGCCCTCTCCAAGTCCTGAGTGTAAACGGCCCTGCATAATCGACGCCTGAGTGTCGAAACGGCCTAGATGATTCTGTTAGAGAAGGTGGAAGTTGACCCATGATTTGCGTAGCCCTATTTGCCTGATGTCGTACGCAGGTTACACAGCGACGTATGAAGCTTCTTACAGGATTTCGACCGCCGATGATCCAGTATCTTCATCGTAATATTAAGCATTATTTGAGCTCCTCCATGTAGCGTAAATCGGTGAACATTATCTAAAATCAGCAAAGTTAATGGCGAGCTTTTAGGTAAGATTATGGGATGTCTCATATCGGGATCAATTTTTGCATGGCGAAGCCGCCCGCCGACTCGGAGGATTCCATTGTTATCGATAAAAGGTGCTAAGCGATTAATTGGATTATTTGGTTTAAGCCTTGATGAACTCGAAAGCTGATTTATTTCCGAAGAAAAGTACGTTGATTGTGTCGCCTTATCTTAAAAGAATCTTGCTTCTTCTAACTCCACAACTGGTAATGATTTGATTCGAACTGATTTGGGGTTGATTGATGTGTGTCTCTTGCTACGATTTATACTTCTGACGGATTTGATAAATTATGATGCTGCCCTTCTACACCAGGCGGTGATACGTATAAGCTTTACAAGTGACGAGTACTTGTGAATGAGATTCCAGGTGTAGGACTGACTTCGGGTAGATGCTGATGTGGCAGTGACCTTGTGCTCTTCGAGATCGACGCTGTCGTTAACAGAAGGTACTAGCTGAGGCCAATGTGTAGATGAAAGCGTTAACCAGGCTAGCAAATTCCACCAATTATCGCTTTGATATAGCTGACGTGCTGTAAGTCCTCGAGATGCATGATCTGCTGGATTGTCCTCGCCCGGTAGATGGTGCCATTGTGCTTCTGGTAGAGTATCCTGGATTTTAGAAACACGATTACGAATAAAGTCCTTCCATCTTGATGCTTGTCCTTGAATCCAGTATAGCGTTGTGCTGGAATCTGTCCACAAATGGACATATTCCACACATTGGTGTGGAGTCTAGTTTCAACACAATTCGAACATGATTAGCAAATTTTGTTAGAAGGAGCGCGGCCGATAGTTCTAGGCGAGGAATGGTAATTCGAACAGTTCTTGATGTTCTTGATTGTGTAGATTCCCTTCTGATTGGTGTAACTTTTGATTTCGAAGCGATTATGGTAGTTTGCGCAACATTATGAGCTTGAACTACTCGCAGATAAACGACAGCTCCAATTGCAGCTTGGGATGCGTCCGCAAATCCATGTAGCTCCACGGATTGCGATGTCGGGGATAGTCCGACCCACCTTGGGACTGATATTAATGATAGGTCAGTTAGCTGGCTTACGAAGTTTCTCCAACGTTCTTCCAGCTGAATCGGAATAGATTGATCCCACTTCAGATCGGATTTCCAAAGTTCTTGCATGAACATTTTTGCTTTGATGATGACAGATGATATCCAACCAAGTGGATCGAAGAGCTGTGCTATTTGCGATAAAACTACCCTTTTTGTGTAACTGGAGATATCTTCGCACTCCGCGGGAATAAAAACAAATGAGTCTAAGCTTGGCTGCCAATTTAGACCAAGCGTTCGATGAATTGGATGACCGTCTATTGAAGTTATCAATTTTTTATTTGATGGTACCTCTTCTATAAGTGCCTCGTTATTGACGGTCCACTTTTGTAACGGAAAGCAACCTGTTTTGAAGAAGTTAATGATTTGGCGAATTTTGTTCTTACCATCTTCAATAGTTGAGGAGCCATAGTAAATATCATCCACGTAGATGTTTTCTTGAACTAGTTCCTTTGCTATTGGAAAAAGATGTTCTTCGTCTTCAGCAAGTTGTCGTAGGACTCTATTGGCCAGATAAGGAGCAGATGTGGTGCCATATGTGACAGTTGTTAGAAAAAACTCGGTGAGATAATTTTCTTTGAACCACAGTATTCGTTGGTAAGTCCAATCGTCAGGATGAATGTTGATTTGGCGAAACATCTTCACAATTTCCGATGAAAATACATACTTGAATTGGCGCCAACGAGTCAACACATCTGGTAGGTTCACCTGAAGCTTTGCGCCTTCGTGTAGATGACTATTTAAGGAAGTTCCCTGATCTGTCTTTAACGACCCGTTAAATACAACGCGCAGTTTTGTTGTTGTGCTCGATTCACGAACAACACCATGATGTGGCAGATAGAAGACGTCTCTTGTTTGATTGGATGTTGGTTCGACTGATGATTTCTACACATATGTCCAAGATCTTCGTACTCCTTCATGAACAAATGATGAATTTTGCTTAAAACTATTCTGCATACGTTGTAGCATCTTACGTGCTGGATCTCGAGAATTACCAAATGTGGATGGTTGGATTTTAATGGCAATCGTACAACGAAGCGTCCTTCTGCATTTCTGCAATGGGTTGATTTAAAGATTTCTTCGCACTCTGCTTCATCAGATGTCATTTGATTTTCAGAAGACTGGAAAAGTTCTTCTTGCATCCAAAAACGAGTTAGAAGTTTGTCAAGTTCCAGATCAATATGGCAATGATAGCTTTGGGGCGCGATAGATGATGTATTTGATGATACAGCGCCAGATATTATCCAACCAAATTTTGTCTTCTGTGCTATTGGCGCGCCATCTTCGCCCTTTCGCAAGCCTTCTTTCAAAATGTGTCCATAGATTTGAACTCCTAAGATGAGATCTACCCTTCCAGGTCGATAGTATTGAGGATCCGCTAACGTTATTCCTTGTAGATGTGTCCAATTTGCTGGAAACACATTTGTTGTTGGAAGATAACCAGTAAGTTAAGGAAGAATGTGTGCGTCAATGTTGCAGCTAAACTCATTTACACAAGAAGAAAGTCTTAACAAAACTGTACCTTTTGACCGATGCGTCAATGAAGAATCTGCCCCGATACCGGTAATTGAAAGCGATGAATGACGTCTCGGAAGCATAAGAGCTTGTGCTAGATGTTCTGAAACTATATTGATCTCAGATCCTTGATCTAAAAATGCTCGGACCGTAAAGATTTCTCCCGTACTTGATTGAAGTTTGACTAGGGCTGTAGTCAAGAGCACAGATTGTGATTTCGATTTGCTGATACAGGTTACATGAGATGATGCGGACCAGTTCGGTGATTCCTTAGATGTCGATGCTGTAGATTCCATGGTAGCTTTTGACGTAGATTGATTAATTTAATGAATTGAGGTATGATGGCGCTCATTGCAGAACTAACATCTTTTTTTGGAGAAGCATTTAGCTACGTTATGATACCCTAGACAGTTAAAGCACAATTTTAATTGTTTGAGAGTTTCGATTCGCTGTTCTATAGTTTTTGCCTTGTAGTTGGGACAAGAAGAAATGTAATTATCAGCATTGCAGTTTGAACAAGTTTGTCCAGATGATTTCGTTGATACATGATGAGTCTTAGCCTTACTTCCCACAATTTTATTGGAAGGTGACTTACTTGAGAAATATTTTACAGGTGAAGCATGTTCGTAAGCTTGGAGAGAGCGGATGCGTGTGATAAGAAATTCTTTGAATGATGCCCATGTTGGCGATTCCTTGGAAGAACCCAGCGTCTTCTCCCACTCTTTAATTGAGGCTGCATCAAGTTTCCGAGAAACGATATGAACAAGTATGTCATCCCATTTGTTAACTTCGCGACCAAGTCCCTCAGGAGATCCAAGAGCTTGATTGGTTTCGTTGTACTCCAGTTGTATTCCAGTTCTGATGATGACTCGGAAGTAACCGGTTTGGTTGAAAATAAGGAGGTTAAAGCTTCATCGACCAAAACACGTTCAGTTGCATTCCTCCCTTGCAACTTTATAGTTGGCTGCGGTTAGCGATAGATTTTGAATACGCTGTGAAGCTTTTCCTATTAGACATCTTTTTAGATATTGTAGCTTTTCAACACACGTAAAAGAGGAATGATTACCGATAACAGCAAGGAAAGAATCTTTAAACGGCACACACTCAGAATACTCGCCAGTAAAAGATGGCAGTCCCATAGTCGGCAAGCGTACTAAATGTGACGAATGAGAATTTTTCAGTTCGACTTCTGGAAGGGTTTTGATGGGCTTCGATGATGAAGTCGACGATGACTATAGATTGTCGATGAGGGTATTCATTGCTTCCATGGCTTCAAAGTAGTTCTCCTCACACTCACAGTACATGCTTTTGATAAAATAACGTTCTTCAGCGAATTCAGATATGGCATCTCCTTTCAGCGATGCTTTTAATGCTCCGAGTGCATCGTGATTTTGTTTAAATTTAATCCAATTTTCTTGAAGCGCAGTTTTCCTTGCTTCCACTCTTTGCACACTCACTGTCTCAACAATTTTAAGTTTCGTCATACAGTTTAGAATAATGTCATATATTTCGTATTGCTGATCTAAATAAAACTGCAATTGATTTGGTTTTGACATGTTGTACAGTTTCAGTTTTGCCTTTGGATAATTCTTCACAATACTGTTTAGTCACAATTGTACTTGGAATAAAATTATAAACACGGTGATAGTTGAAGGAATATGTTTTTCGCGCAACAGTTGTTGTACAGTTTTTTTTTTGTTCGATAAAAAAAAACCGGTGCTACGATTCACGCTATTCACTGCAACAGTTTCTATTTGCCGCTTGTTGCTTGTTGCTTTACACAGTATATATGTACATATGTACTATGTATGTGATGCGCATACTGTACCCACAATGCTTGAGAACGCAATTTATTCGGAAAGATCGAAACAATTGATGAGCGACTATGCAGTTAACGACGATTATTGATTTAAACGCGCTGAAATTATAATAAGGATATTTTCAGAGCACAATCCGGCTCGAAGGACCAGAATGTATAGATTTGATTTGATTCCCGGTGTTTCCTGAAAACTTTTAGAATTTATTGTTCGACACGAAAAAAAGACACGACCGATCGGTTTGAACTTCAATACTTTATTCAAAGAGAAACGTCAAAATTATAAGCATGTGGTGTGTGTTGTCGTAAAGTAATTTGATTGTAATAGAGTTAGTGATGGGATGTAAGGGATTGAAGAGCTCAATTCCCAAGTAGTGATGTGATGTGATTCCCAAGTAGTGATGTGAAATCAAATGTGACTATTATTATTTTGATATTATGTAACCAAAGTTATAGGAATATCTTTAAACAGACCCCAAGCAGATATCGTTGCTGGCGGACGAAAGGTTGCTTTACCATTTCTAAAAGCAAACTAAACATCATTCCCATTCCACAAATTCAATCCTTATTTAATAATTTTAAAATTAATTACACAAAAAAAAAATGCAAAAAAGCACTTTGTTGTACAATGTCCAACAAAACGGACTTGAAAGTCATCTTGCTTTGGGAAGAAATACGATTTCTGTAGAGATGTCTTTAAAGCTAGTGCCTTCGATGAAACAGTTATTGCAGGAGATCTTAAGAAACACACGAGATTCAATTAAGTTTTTAATTTTGTTATTTCTTAATTCTAGTTTTTTTTTAACCTATTTTTAATAAGTTAATAAAAAAGAAATTAAGTGTACGAGACTTTTTGGTGGTGTTTTTCCTTTATGCTGAATGAAATGTTTATAATTTTTTAATTTGCAATAAAAGTTTATTTGTTTTTCCCTTGAAATCAACGCTTTCGTTTATGTTCTTAGTTTCTAGATTATATTTTTTTCAAATTAGAAAAATAATCAGGTGTACGGAGACTTTTTGGAGCATGTGTATTAATATTCCATTTCAGTATGAATCAGCATCTATAGTCTTTGCACTTCGGCAATCGCAAAGGATTAGCTCAGTGGCATTTAACCCGCAAATGAGAATTACAAACTGGACGTTTAACCTTCTTGAGAATTACAAACTGGACGTTGTCAAGCATTCCGATCTGCTTGCATTCCGATCTGACCCACCTGCGCTATGCGCAGGACCTCAGGTTTGCGAAGTTTAAGTGTGTTTTAACTGGCGGAGGGAGATCGAAGATTTGGATTTTACCGGCCTTTCGTCTTCCATACTTAAACACAAGAATTCATATTGTTTAGAAAGTTCGTTAATGCCAAAAACAAAGCCGATGGCTACCCTATCAATTTTAAATTTATCAATGGCACATTAAATGACACAAATACTATCTGCAACTCTTTTGCTGAGAGTTTTTCCAAATCGTTTAGGCACTCGCCTACGCCTTTCAATATTGATAAATAAATTCTTTAATACTTGTGAAGTCTTCTCAAGTTTATTTGAATAACATTCCTGGTTAATTTAGAAACTATGAGTAAGAAATATGAGCTATACCTAACTGTATTTCGCACACGTACTTTCTTTAGAAACTACTGCACAATTATTGTTTTATATTTTAACAAGTTTTTAATCCATTTTCTTCATTAAATTAGGCGACATTTTTATTTTTATTTCAAGAAACTTATTTTGGAATGACCTTGTTTATACAAAATACACCCAAATGTCAAACTCATGTGACTTTTTTGGTGCGAAATTTCTTCGGCAGAGCATCCCCTATATTCCTCAATGCAAGTTGAGACGTACCCATATGTTGGGAACACGCGAAAAGCAAGTGACAACTGGGCTTGGGGATATGAAATGATAAGATACAAAAATAATGTGGAGGTAGATAGTGTATCTGAAATGTAACTAGATTGTCGGAAATAAAATATTTCTTTTAGTTTAACCAAGAACATAAAATTTAAGTTGCATGTTGTGGAGAGTTGAGTTGAGTGTGATTTTCGACATTTTGTTCGCTATTGAGTTCAGTTGATTAGTTGAAATGTTATCATAAAGAAGATTAAAGAAACAAGCCATTACAAAGGAAAAAGTACAATGAGACTGTTACGCTGCCATTTTCTTTGCCATAGGGTCCTTGCTGGCATGCTGGTTCCGGAACTGATGCTCGTCGGTGGGGTGGGAACTTGACCCTTTGGCAGCGTGACAAAACCATGCCAGGCTTGTTTGGACACTCGATGTTATGCATCCGCGAGATGTTTTCCTTTACCCTCCCTGCAAATGCTACTTTACTCGCCTCAGTAGCCCCTTAACATGACATCTTCCTTCCCTATGTAGACATTCTTCCCTTTTTCAATTCCTCATCCCCTTACACCCTTATTAATCAAATTCCATTATTCAAATACTAATTTCAGTTTCATTTGAAAAACAAACAATTTAATTTTAGCATAATAAAATCAATTAATTACATTAGCGTACAATAAATAGCAATTCAAAATTAATGCTTTACTATTAATCAAAGAAAAATTCTGTTTTACGCTAGAACAATTAATAAAAATAAGCAAAGAAAACTGTATGTATTTGTGCTAACAGCAAACTTCTTATGTGCTGGATTTTCGGTTCCTTTACCGATTTGTAAATTAAAGTACATTAAAAAATAGCTTTTCAATCAGATCCCCAACCCAAAATTTCTCTAAGTGTAAGGGTATAATATAGTGACTATAAAAAATGACTCACCGGTACAAACTCTGCAACCTGCGATGATGTGGCCACTCCATGCAGCTGCTCCTTCGGCGTTTTACGTACACCTGTCACTTCAAACAATATTACACTTATCACCTTTACAATTTCAAGAAATTTTCTTTTAGGATTTCTGCCGGCTATGACAAGGCTATCAGCACATACATATAGCTTGATATATGCACCAATACCACACTTGCTTTTAATTTATGTTATTTTCTTTGCTCAAAACGAAATTAAAATTAAGCGAAAATCATTACTTAAAAAAAAAACGTTGAAAATTATTTAAATAAAAAAAACTGTTGAACGCCCCCCCAGCGGGATTCGAACCGGAGCAACTCGAGTTTGATTGCGGGACCGCTGACCGCACCGCTATCAAGCGGTTGACGAAGGGTTGGCTTAAACGGCAACTAGACTTACAGAGTAGGTCTTTTGTAGGTCTTGGCCTTTCACAAATTTCCAATTTCCTGGTAAAATCGCAAAGACGACCATCAAATTTGGCTCGTCCTTGCCGGTTCCTTGACAATCTTTTTGTCCCTTTGGTCTTCAAGGTTGCCTTCTGGACTGGTGTACAGTGGATCCGAGTTGACCCTCCGCCGTATTTCTTCTTTTCACAAAAAAAAAAAATGTTTTTAATTCGGTGCAATTTAATTGCACCACCGAGCACTTAAATACAATAAATACCCTGTTTTCGGGCAACGACTAACCGCCAAGAAATTAAGCTTCGATTTGAGCAAACTTTTCAAATTAACCGGTCAGTCAGCGGTCGGTCCTCCAGTCCAAGGCTACACCCAAAACGGCAACCGTAACTCTTTTGTCAAAGAGAAGGTGAAATGAGCTCAAACTCCCTTTTCCAAAAACTTAATTGATTTTTACTGTGCACCCTGTTTACCTCCAAAATGACTACGTCATTAGAAGGGCTTTACATTCCAAACTTGTGGAACGTGGCTTTTGGCAGTTGTGACATTCCGGCAGACGGCAAAATGTCACAAAATCAAAACACAATAATTGTGTGGATGGCCGAAGTTATTCTTTCGCATCCTAGTTCTCAAAAAGTGAAATTGTTTTAGTTATTGTGCGTTCGAGTTTCGTTCTGCAACACAGGGCTTTTGCTCTTGATGTGAAGTGCACACTTCCAACGAGTGCAAAACAAGAACCCACGGACAATTGTTAAAAGCAAATTCGGATGTTCATGAGAAACCGCGTGTTACCATATAAAGCAAAAAAAAACATTTATCTAGGAAACTTTGCTTTTTCTCTTGTCCAAACAATTCCATCTGCCTGGCCAAACTGTGGGTCCCGAACCCGCGACACCTGTAGAAGTTTATTTCAGATAAGTATCCTTGTGCATACACTTGAAGGAAATGATTCTTTGTGGGTTTGTTTATATTTTCAGGTTATTGGCGAATACCTTTGGCGTGGAATACGCCAATCAATTTACCTGCACGAGTTTCAAGCTCATACATGGAGCTTCCCACTTTCTTCCGGACCCTGGATTTAAGGAATTTTGGTAACAACTTCGCATTCGTCCCGTGAATGAAACTGCTTTGGGCAAAGTTCCTGTTGTGCTTTCCCATAGACTAAGCAGATAAAGACTGTACTCTGCGACTGTACTTCAACAACTGTCTTTATTCCCAAAATTCTAATTCTAAGTTAGTAGTTAACATGACTTCATTATACTTCATTATATAGGTTGTAACGTTAAAAAGCAAATCGTATGACATTTATATTAGGTAGTGTAGTATATACTTTTAAGTTAGTGGTTTCTTATATTTAAGGTGTCTGATGAGTTCTAGGGTTGCCAACATCTCCCTCCTTTAGATGAAATTGCTAATGGTCGCTTTTTGGTCTTCCTTCATGTGGCTGGGTATTTGAATCATCCCTAGTGTTTCTTCCTTCTTGTCGTTGCTTGTTCGTTTCATCATCAGTGGGTCTTCCGTCATGCGGCTGGGTATTTGATTCATCTCTAGTGAGTCTTCCTTCTTGTTGTTGGTTACCTGTTTCATCTGCTATTGACTCTGGCTCTAGTCTTGGTGAAACTGCTGTACTTGGCTCCGAGTTGGTTTCAGGTGCTATGACTGCAACCAACTCAGTTTCTGTTACTAAGTCAAACTCTTCCAATAATATCTTCAGGGGAATCTGGGTGTTGTGCTGCTCTGTGGATGAATCTCTAAATCTCAATTGATTTGCGTGTGATCTTACCAATTTTTGTGGATTCTTCATCAAAACATTGTAGTTAACCGTCCCTACACGCTCAATGATCTCGCCTGGTGACCAAATCCATTTCGATGATGTGGTATACTGTTTAACATATACAGAATCGCCCTTCTTAAACTCCTTTGGTTTTGTGTTATGCTTCTTGTTGAACTGGTTATTCTGCTAAATGTTTTCCTTATAACCCGTTGATTGTTGTTTTCCAAGAAGGTCCAATGTTGTACGTATTCGTCTCCCAAACATTAGCTCTGCGGGGGATTTGCCATCAAGTGTTTTACTGGGGGTTGACCTATAAGAGAGGTGGTCAAAGGATAGACATGTGCACTCAAGAGGATACAAGCATACACAGGTTTTCTAAACCCACCTCTGTCTATCAACTCCTACTCTCACCTCCCCGTGGTGAACACCGGGTGCCTAGTACCTCAACTGGAGATTGGGTTCCAACCCCTTTGGAAGGTTGTTGGGGGTAGCAGACGAGAGAGGGGGGGAGGAGTGTTCCCACTAAGGCACCTCTCCTTGCATCCGGACGGCAGCGGAGGAATTCCCCAGATGGAATCAACGGTGGCGTCCATAGTTCCAGTCAGGCCGAACTACTTAGTGAACACCTTATATGGGCTACTACGACGTAATCGGAGCTCAGGCCTATAAGGAGCGGGCTATCCGACTCTCCGTCCTTAGAGCTAAGCAAAGGATCTGGTCCTCCAGGTTGGGGGTCGTGCCGTCGGGGTGACTTCCCGGCCACGTAAAGAAACACCAGTCACGAAGCAGAAACAAGCCTCGGATTCGGACGGATTTACTGTTGACGACCAATGCAAACGAGAAAAGGACAACGAGCTCCGGATCTGCACGTGGAATGTTAGGTCCCTTAACAGACCACGTGCAGCCGAGCAACTAGCGGAGGCCCTTAACGACTGCAAGGCAGACATTACTGCCATCCAAGAAATGCGGTGGGACGGGTCGGGCAAAAGAAGGATGAAAAACTGCGACATCTACTACGGCGACTGCTATCGGCATCAAAGACAGCGCCTATTTGGATGTGGTTTCGTTGTTGGAGGCAGACTTAGGCAAAAAGTCTTGAGCTTCAACCCTGTAAGCGAGCGCCTCGCGACGATCTGCATCAAGGCTAAATTCGCCAACATTAGCCTGATATGCGCACATGCCCCCACAGAGGAGAAAGATGACGAGACCAAAGGTGTGTTCTACGAGCTCCTGGATAAAACTTATGAGCAGTGCCCTAGCTACGACATTAAGATTGTCCTAGGCGATGTTAATGCCAAGCTAGGAAGGGAGGGCATCTTTGGTCGTACTGTCGGAAAGTATAGCCTGCACGACACGACCTCCGATAACGGATTCAGGCTGATCGACTTTGCTGCGGGGCGACGACGCCGCCTCTGAAGTGCTGGGTTTCACACGGCGACCACAACGAAACCCCTGGTTTGACGATGAATGCCGGCAAGCACATGCAGCTAAACAGGAAGCATACAAAGCGGCGCTGCACAGAAGGACTAGAGCTGCTCGCGAGCTCTACGAGCAGAGGAGGAGAGAGGAGCACCGGCTTCTCCGAAGGAAAAAGAGAGAGCACGAGAAGCGCGCGGTTGAAGAGATAGAGAGATGTTACAACAGGAATGAGGTTAGAAAGTTTTACCAAAGGATCAAAAGGTCCTGCCCAGGGTATAAACTTCGAACTGAAGCCTGTAAGGACCATCAGGGGAACATCGTTGTAGAATCGCAGTCGGTGCTGAGGATTTGGAAAGACCACTTCTGCAGACTGTATAACGGCGAGGACGAATCAAATACCGCTGTCAGGCAGAACGAACCATTCAACCCGGGCGAAGATGTTACTGACGAAGCATACGAACGATACCGCCCACCCGACCTGGAGGAGGTGAAAGTAGCTGTGTCTAAGCTCAAGTGCAACAAAGCAGCCGGAGCAGACGGCCTAGCTGCCGAACTTTTTAAATCCGCTGGCGATGAGCTGGTTAGGAGCATGCACCAGCTCATCTGCAAGATATGGTCGGAAGAAAGCATGCCCGACGAATGGAACCTCAGCATTGTTTGCCCGATCCTGAAGAAAGGAGACCCTCTGAGTTGTGCCAACTACAGAGGCATAAGTCTTCTTAACATCGCATACAAGATCTTTTCTGCTGTACTGTGTGAACGCCTGAAGCCGTTTATCAACAATCTGATAGGCACGTATCAGTGTGGCTTTAGGCCAGGAAAGTCCACCATCGATCAAATATTCACACTGCGGCAGATCTTGGAGAAAACCCAGGAATTCCAAATCGATACACACTACCTCTTCATCGATTTCAAGGCCGCGTATGACAGCATCTATAGAAACGAGCTATATAGCGCAATGTCTAGTTTTGGCATCCCTGCCAAACTCGTCAGTCTGTGCAGGATGACGATGGAAAACTCACGCTGCTCCGTCAAGGTCGGCAAAGACCTCACCGACCCCTTTGATGTCAAAAAAGGATTTAGACAAGGCGACGCGCTGTCATGCGACTTCTTTAACATCATACTTGAGAGAATTGTGCAGAACTCTCGCGCCAACACCAGAGGTACAATCTTTCAAAAGTCCGTTCAACTACTTGCATACGCAGACGACATTGACATAATCGGTAGAACAAAGCGTGATGTCAGTGAAGCCTTCGTGAGTATTGGGACGGAAGCGGCGAATATGGGTTTAGCAGTCAATGAGGGCAAAACCAAGTATATGCTGTCATCAAGAAAAGACACCCAACACCGACGTCTTGGACAAAACATCACCATCGACAGCTATAACTTTGAGGTAGTTAGGGACTTTGTCTACCTGGGTTCCGCTATCAATTCAGACAATGACACCAGCGCTGAAATCAAACGAAGGATAACTCTTGCCAATCGCTGTTTCTTTGGGCTAAGAAGGCAATTGAGTAGCAAAGCCCTCTCTCGAGCAACTAAAGTGTCCATGTATAAGACCCTCATCATCCCAGTCCTGCTTTACGGTGCAGACGCATGGACCCTGTCAAAGGCGGATGAAAACACTTTAGGCTGCTTCGAGAGGAAAATTCTTCGGACGATTTACGGTCCCGTCTGCATAGACGGAGAGTGGAGGAGGAGATATAACATCGAACTGTACGGGCTGTACAGCGATACCGACCTAGCCAAAAGAGTCAAAACACAACGTCTACGATGGCTGGGTCATCTAGAGCGGATGGACACCAACGCACCGGCCCGGAAAATCTTCGAATCCACACCGCAGGGACGATGCGGTAGAGGAGCACCGAGACTCAGGTGGCGCACGCAAGTGGAAGGGGACCTCAGCCAACTTCGCGTGCGAAACTGGAGACGGCTAGCTAGAGGCAGAGCTGGCTGGCGAAGCTTGTTGGCTGAGGCCCAGGCCCACCCCGGACTGTAGCGCCACATTAAGTAAGTAAGTAAGACCTATAAGAGAGAAGAAAAGTATTAATTATTTCTTAAAATGTTCCTTCCCCCTTTAGTTCTTTTAAAGCGGTCTTTAAAATTCCAACGCAACGTTCTGCTTGCCCATTTGATTGTGGGTGGTAAGGAGCTATTTTGATATGTTCAATCCCCTTTTCCAAGCAGAACTGCTGAAATTGATTACTGTCAAATTGGGTCGCATTGTCGGAGACTAGCAGTTCTGGAAAACCAAACCCTGAGAAAATCTGCGCCAGCATCTTGATAGTTTCTGCTGAAGTAATTGATCTGGTTGGTGGTCAAAGGATAGACATGTGCACTCAAGAGGATACAAGCATCCACAGGTTTTCTAAACCCACCTCTGTCTATCAACTCCTACTCTCACCTCCCCGTGGTGAACACCGGGTGCCTAGTACCTCAACTGGAGATTGGGTTCCAACCCCTTTGGAAGGTTGTTGGGGGTAGCAGACGAGAGAGGGGGGGGAGGAGTGTTCCCACTAAGGCACTTCTCCTTGCATCCGGACGGCAGCGGAGGAATTCCCCAGATGGAATCAACGGTGGCGTCCATAGTTCCAGTCAGGCCGAACTACTTAGTGAACACCTTATATGGGCTACTACGACGTATTCGGAGCTCAGGCCTATAAGGAGCGGGCTATCCGGCTCTCCGTCCTTAGAGCTAAGCAAAGGATCTGGTCCTCCAGGTTGGGGGTCGTGCCGTCGGGGTGACTTCCCGGCCACGTAAAGAAACACCAGTCACGAAGCGGAAACAAGCCTCGGATTCGGACGGATTTACTGTTGACGACCAATGCAAACGAGAAAAGGACAACGAGCTCCGGATCTGCACGTGGAATGTTAGGTCCCTTAACAGACCACGTGCAGCCGAGCAACTAGCGGAGGCCCTTAACGACTGCAAGGCAGACATTACTGCCATCCAAGAAATGCGGCGGGACGGGCCGGGCAAAAGAAGGATGAAAAACTGCGACATCTACTACGGCGACTGCTATCGGCATCAAAGACAGCGCCTATTTGGATGTGGTTTCGTTGTTGGAGGCAGACTTAGGCAAAAAGTCTTGAGCTTCAACCCTGTAAGCGAGCGCCTCGCGACGATCCGCATCAAGGCTAAATTCGCCAACATTAGCCTGATATGCGCACATGCCCCCACAGAGGAGAAAGATGACGAGACCAAAGATATGTTCTACGAGCTCCTGGACAAAACTTATGAGCAGTGCCCTAGCTACGACATTAAAATTGTCCTAGGCGATTTTAATGCCAAGCTAGGAAGGGAGGGCATCTTTGGTCGTACTGTCGGAAAGTATAGCCTGCACGACACGACCTCCGATAACGGATTCAGGCTGATCGACTTTGCTGCGGGGCGACACGTTGTGGTAGCTAGTACACAGTTCCCGCATCTCAATATCCACAAAGGGACATGGAGATCTCCCGATCAATCAACCGTCAACCAGATTGACCATATTGCGATCGACGCAAGGCACTCCTCCAGTATCATGGATGTCCGAACTTTCCGAGGGGCCAACATTGACTCGGATCACTACCTTGTTGTAGCCAAGGTACGGCTGCGGATATCCCGACCAGCGCCAAGTAATGGAAATACTGTGAGGAAGTTTGACGTCGGCCGACTACAATCGCAAGAGATCGCCAGGTCCTTCTCCAACCGAGTCTCTCAAAACCTTCTACGAAGTCCTATGCAACCAGCATCAAGTATTGATAGCCAGTGGCAACATTGCCAAAATGCCATCAGAGACGCCGCCTCTGAAGTGCTGGGTTTCACACGGCGACCACAACGAAACCCCTGGTTTGACGATGAATGCCGGCAAGCACATGCAGCTAAACAGGAAGCATACAAAGCGGCGCTGCACAGAAGGACTAGAGCTGCTCGCGAGCTCTACGAGCAGAGGAGGAGAGAGGAGCACCGGCTTCTCCGAAGGAAAAAGAGAGAGCACGAGAAGCGCGCGGTTGAAGAGATAGAGAGATGTTACAACAGGAATGAGGTTAGAAAGTTTTACCAAAGGATCAAAAGGTCCTGCCAAGGGTATAAACTTCGAACTGAAGCCTGTAAGGACCATCAAGGGAACATCGTTGTAGAATCGCAGTCGGTGCTGAGGATTTGGAAAGACCACTTCTGCAGACTGTATAACGGCGAGGAAGAACCAAATACCGCTGTCAGGCAGAACGAACCATTCAACCCGGGCGAAGACGTTACCGACGAAGCATACGAACGATACCGCCCACCCGACCTGGAGGAGGTGAAAGTAGCTGTGTCTAAGCTCAAGTGCAACAAAGCAGCCGGAGCAGACGGCCTAGCTGCCGAACTTTTTAAATCCGCTGGCGATGAGCTGGTTAGGAGCATGCACCAGCTCATCTGCAAGATATGGTCGGAAGAAAGCATGCCCGACGAATGGAACCTCAGCATTGTTTGCCCGATCCTGAAGAAAGGAGACCCTCTGAGTTGTGCCAACTACAGAGGCATAAGTCTTCTTAACATCGCATACAAGATCTTTTCTGCTGTACTGTGTGAACGCCTGAAGCCGTTTGTCAACAATCTGATAGGCACATATCAGTGTGGCTTTAGGCCAGGAAAGTCCACCATCGATCAAATATTCACACTGCGGCAGATCTTGGAGAAAACCCAGGAATTCCAAATCGATACACACCACCTCTTCATCGATTTCAAGGCCGCGTATGACAGCATCTATAGAGACGAGCTATATAGCGCAATGTCTAGTTTTGGCATCCCTGCCAAACTCGTCAGTCTGTGCAGGATGACGATGGAAAACTCACGCTGTTCCGTCAAGGTCGGCAAAGACCTCACCGACCCCTTTGATGTCAAAAAAGGATTTAGACAAGGCGACGCGCTGTCATGCGACTTCTTTAACATCATACTTGAGAGAATTGTGCAGAACTCTCGCGCCAACACCAGAGGTACAATCTTTCAAAAGTCCGTTCAACTACTTGCATACGCAGACGACATTGACATAATCGGTAGAACAAAGCGTGATGTCAGTGAAGCCTTCGTGAGTATTGGGACGGAAGCGGCGAATATGGGTTTAGCAGTCAATGAGGGCAAAACCAAGTATATGCTGTCATCAAGAAAAGACACCCAACACCGACGTCTTGGACAAAACATCACCATTGACAGCTATAACTTTGAGGTAGTTAGGGACTTTGTCTACCTTGGTTCCGCTATCAATTCAGACAATGACACCAGCGCTGAAATCAAACGAAGGATAACTCTTGCCAATCGCTGTTTCTTTGGGCTAAGAAGGCAATTGAGTAGCAAAGCCCTCTCTCGAGCAACTAAAGTATCCATGTATAAGACCCTCATCATCCCAGTCCTGCTTTACGGTGCAGAAGCATGGACTCTGTCAAAGGCGGATGAAAACACTTTAGGCTGCTTCGAGAGGAAAATTCTTCGGACGATTTACGGTCCCGTCTGCATAGACGGAGAGTGGAGGAGGAGATATAACATCGAACTGTACGGGCTGTACAGCGATACCGACCTAGCCAAAAGAGTCAAAACACAACGTCTACGATGGCTGGGTCATTTAGAGCGGATGGACACCAACGCCCCGGCCCGGAAAATCTTCGAATCCACACCGCAGGGACGACGCGGTAGAGGAGCACCGAGACTCAGGTGGCGCACGCAAGTGGAAGGGGACCTCAGCCAACTTCGCGTGCGAAACTGGAGACGGCTAGCTAGAGACAGAGCTGGCTGGCGAAGCTTGTTGGCCGAGGCCCAGGTCCACCCCGGACTGTAGCGCCACCTTAAGTAAGTAAGTGATTGATCTGGTTGCTGTTATCTCGATCCATTCCGAGTACGCGTCAACAAGTAAGAAGTACCAGGTGTTATTGATGGGTCCTGCAAAATCAATGTGAACGCGCTGCCACGGTCTGTCACATAAGAGCCAAGATGCCAATGTAACTTTTGTTGGCGACTTGACTGCCAATTGACAGTTGCTACACCTTTTTACAAACTGTTTGATTTCTATATCGATACCAGGCCAATAGACGTAGCTCCGAGCTAGAGATTTCATTCTTTCCTCTCCTGGATGCCCCTTGTGTAATTGTTTCAAAATGCGACTTTGGAGGCTCTCGGGTATTACCACACGTTCGTTGAAGAGAACACATTCTTCTACTATCATGAATGAGTCCCTTCTATTATAATAAGGCTGAATGTTTGGTGGTAACAACCGGGGCCACCCTGATGTGATGTACTTCTTTACGATATCCAGCTCTTTTGATTGCTTAGTTGCCTTTTTACCATGTTATGTGTTACTGGTAATTTATTTATGTTGTCCACTAGCACTCCTTTAAAATCCTCGTCCTCCTCTATCCGTGTCTGTGCGATGATGTAGTCTTCAGTTGTGTCGGTTTTCTTTTTGCCAATTAGTCGCGAAGGAAGGT
Organism: Neoascia interrupta; assembly: GCA_947623515.1. Taxonomy (NCBI): domain Eukaryota; kingdom Metazoa; phylum Arthropoda; class Insecta; order Diptera; family Syrphidae; genus Neoascia; species Neoascia interrupta. The sequence goes on from OX392462.1 coordinate 107,490,119, forward strand.
CTGCATTTCCAAGATCTTCAGTCCAAATATATTTGATGTCGAAATCGTACGCTTGTAGTGCCAATGCCCACCTCTGGAGGCGGTTTGCTGTGTGAAGCGGAATTCCTTTTTTAGGATTGAATATTGCAAGCAAAGGCTTGTGGTCCGTTTCCAGCAAAAATCTTCTACCAAGAATCATTCTATGAAATCGAGTAATAGCAAAAACTAGTGCCAAGCCTTCTTTTTCAATTTGGCTGTAACTTTTTTCAGCAGAAGTGAGTGATCTGGATACATGGTACACAGCTTTGATACTATTGTTTGGGAAACGGTGAGATAAACAAGCTCCAACTCCATCATTGGATGCGTCAGCGGCAACTATAATTGGAAGATCTGGATTAAAATTGGTAAGCGCTAGGTCTGATTGTAGAATTTTCTTGAACTTTTCGAAAGATTCTTCACAGGTTGGTGTCCATGTCTACTTGGCGTCCTTTTGCAAGAGTTTGTCCAACGGTGCCCGAAGTTGACTCATTTGCGGAATATATTTCCCATAGTAGTTAATGGCACCTAAGAACGAACGAAGCTGCTGCAAGGTTTGTGGTGCTGGCATCTGTTGGATAGCTTCTGTTTTCCTTGGATCTGGCTTAATGCCTTCGGCGTTGAAAATGTGGCCTAAATACTTAATTTCAGTCATTAAAAAGTTGCACTTACTGATTTTAATCTGGAACCCATAATTATTGAGACGTTTCAGCACTGCAAAAAGAGTTCGATCATGGTTTTCTCGAGTTTTTCCCGAAACAAGAAGGTCGTCAATATATGCAGAAGCATTTTCTAACTCTGCCAGCATCGTGTCCATGAGTTGTTGAAAATAGCCCGGTCCTACTTTTACTCCTGGAGGCAGCCTGTTCCATGCGAATAATCCTTGATGCGTATTCATGGTAAGGAATGGCTTTGAATCCTCGTCAACTTGAATCTGTAAGTAGGCACCCGAAAGGTCGACATTAGTGAAAAACCTTCCATTTGAGTGTTTGTTGAAAATCTCTTCGGGCCTTGGAATATTATACAAGTGCGGCTGTAGCGCTGCATTTAAACCTGTGGAATAGTCTGGACAAATACGTACTTGGCCATTTGGCTTTTTTACTGCCACAATCGATGCTGCCCACTCTGAGAGATCTACTTGAAAAATTATACCTGCTTTTTTCAGTCTATTAAGTTCTGCGTCGACCGCTTCCACAGATGCATAGGGAACAGGGCGTTTTGCTTTGAAGACGGGTACAGCATTTTATTTTATGTGTAGCTTAAGTTTTGACTTTGTGCAGCATCCTAGTGAACTCTCAAAAATAGAAGGAAATTTTTCTTGTACTTTTTTACTAAGGTTCATTTTCTCGTCGTCTTTAACACGTACCTGATTACAAACAGCGTTCAGTGGTTGATCCCATAGTCCGAATTTCTCAATCAAATCAATCCCCAATAAATTGAGTTTTGATCTTGCACTTACAAAACACTTTGCTGTATGAATTTGATTGAGGAAACTTACTGTGCAATTGAAATAACCCAAAATTTTCATAGGATTTCCTTGTGCATCGCTCACCACAATCTCCTCGCGATGAAGCGTTGGCTTTCCTAAATGATTCCACGTTGTTATTCCCAACATTGTCAAATCTGATGCTGTGTCCACTTGTAATCTTGCTTTCTTATCATTAATATGCAAGGTTACATACTTTCGATTAGTGACTGATGTATGATTGACAATGTGAGTCATGCGCACGCTTTGATTTCAATGACGTTCATGTTTACCTGTTTTATATTTTTGCTTTTTCTTGAAGAACTGGTTTGAACTGTCTTTCAAGCCTTCCTTGTGCCCTTGCTTGTGACATTGTTTGCAAGTGTGATCTTTATATTTGCAATGTTTATAGAAATGCATTGCCCCGCAGCCCCAGCACGGATTCCTTGGTGGTTGATTTGAGTCGGTGTGATTTTGGTCGTCGCTTTTGTTATCTGCTCTAGCCTTGTGTTTGATTGCGTGTACTGATCGTGTTGATGCTAGCGCTGATGCCTCGATGAGCTGCGTGTCTTGCTTGATGCTTGATATTCGGTGACATTCTGAAATGAGCTTATCCAATTTTAGAGGTTTTTCTGGAGTTTAGGATTCCAAAAGAGTCAGTAGTCTAGATCTGATATCGGATTCCGATGGTGATTGCAGACCGATAACGAACATTATGCATTTAAATTGATCAGAGGTAAATTTCCCCAGATCAAAGTTTTCACATTGCTTATTGACCTCGCTTGCAAATGTTACATAATCATCTCCTGTTAGCTTACGTATCTGCAAGCATCGGTAGCGTCTGCTAAACAAAGATTCCTTCATTCCGAAAATAGTACCTAATTTTTCAATAGTTGTTTCAAAATCGAATTCCTTGGAATGTTTAGGCAAAATGAAATTTGTATACCGACTATGCTCTTGTGGTCCAAGTTTCCTCATGAGCAATCTTACCTTAGCAGCACTGTCAAATTTTGTTGCATCGTTCTCAAACAAATCCGCATACCATACATACCATTGCTTGAATGTGATTCCATTATCCGGATCAAAGTGAAACTCTTGTATATTTTGAGCCAAAACTTCCAGTGAATATTCTGCCGATGATGATGACTGTGCTGTGTGGTTTCCCGAGCCAGGTTCCCCTTTGAAGACTTTACCCGCTATGTCGATTATTAATTTTGATTGCTGTTCAGCTATTTTTTTTAATTCTGCTACCACTTCTTCCACGTTTGCCATGTTAGGTTCTTTTAATTCTTTAGCCTCGTCGCCACTGTTGTGCTTTCCCATAGACTAAGCAGATAAAGTCTTTACTCTGCGACTGTACTTCAACAACTGTCTTTATTCCTAAAATTCTAATTCTAAGTTAGTAGTTAACATGACTTCATTATACTTCATTATATAGGTTGTAACGTTAAATACCAAATCGTATGACATTTATATTAGGTAGTGTAGTATATACTTTTAAGTAAGTGGTTACTTAAATTTAAGGTGTCTTGTTGCGGTCAAAAATCGCGCAACAAAGAAGCTCTTTGTCTGTCCTTTTGGTCCCATCCCTCCACTTTACTTTTTGGGCTTCCCCGTCTTTCTTTCCCACTTGTGTTCCCTATTTTCTTCCGTACAGGTTCCTTAGAGCAAGACGGAAGGTCAGGACCAAGACCGCGCGAGTCAACTTAAATCCAGATGGAGGATCCGGAGACTCTAGCTTATTTGTATGAGCTCAAACACCAAAGAGTCCAACACTTGAGCACCACTACCACCAACAAATGAGAGATCGACCTAAATCATACATCCACCTTGAGCGAAGAACATCAATGGCCGAGGGCCCATCCTAACAGAGATCATAATAGTGTAAAGAATGGCTTACTATAGGTAGAGTCCTCTTCCCCAAATCTGCGCGAAAGTCCACTAGGGTAATGTAGTATATCGCGAGTTGAGTATGGTAGTTCCTTCTTCGTTCTCCTTACTAAAATGTATAACCCTATTCTCCTTCTGAGAATAGAGTTAAATGTTATGGATCACTGAATGCTCTCTTTTCGGTTCGGCTTCGAATTCTACCCTATAATTCGCAGTGGGGCAAATTGGTACGAATTCTTGTGTGAGAGGAATGCAGCTGGGGTTCAATAACGGCAAGCATGCCCAGCAAAGAGCTGAACGTGGCTTGAAACGCCGTGCCCGATAACCACTGTACCGGAATGAGAGGATTGGTTGAATGTGTGTGTGAATGAGTCATGGTTTGCTTGGGAAAAAGCCAAGCCAAGCTTGGGTGAATCACTTCTGGTTTACCTAGCAAGTTTGGTTGAGGTTTAAGAAAAGAGAGCTGGAGGTTCTGAGAAAAAGATTATAGAAATTTGGAAGAAAAGATCCCGAGGAAGCATAGCTAAAACATCCAGGAGAAAGGACGAAAACAGGAGTTACAAAAAAAAAGGAAAAGGAAAAAGGAACTGAAGAGAGAAAAGGAAAAGATAAGTAGAGTGTTTGACGAGATTTGCGTTTGTGTTTATTGTGAAGAAGATTGTTTACCTATTTGACTAGTTGACTTTCGTTTCGGGAAAATCCCCTGGAAAAGACGGGACGCGCGACCCTTTTAGTTTTCACATTTTTTGCATTCGGGACGTGTTAATATAGTGAGCCATTCTCTTCGTGCGGTGATATTGATAAAATTGTTTACCTTTTTATTTTATTTCATTCGGCCATTTCCTTGTTTGCGTTGCTTCTCTTTGTTTGTGATACCAATCTGTTTGAGTAATTCTTGCTGTGATTTATTGGCCAATTCTTTAACCTTAACTTCTTTTAACCATTGGACCTAACCATTTTCAGCTACCTACAGTTTTGCTATTTTACTTATAAAACAGCTGGCGCCCATTTTAATCCACGTACAAAAATCATTAAGCATTCTCGGAACCCACCCCCTTGCTGAGCAGTCGGGAAGCACAGCAACAACTGCTGTGTTGTTGCACTTTTTCGCCGCTAGCTTTTAGTTTTCGATAAATTGTTTACATCCGCGAGCGTATCGTCGGCGCATATTCGATATTTAGTTTAACTCGGGAAAAAGTGTAATATGAGTGATATAAGTGATATAAAGTGTAATAAAAGTGATGAGTTTTAGGGTTGCCAACAGTTCCTATGGAAGACTTCTTGGCCTACACCAAAGGACACCAGTTTTGACCGTGAGTTATATGTTTTCATTGACTTGTTGTGTGCCTTTAGAAGGTTGTCTTTTATTTGTTCTCGTGCTAGGGCGAGTTTTGTTTCGGGTGTTAAAACAATCATATGTGGGTCAGATAGTGCCTTCAAGTTGCGTAATATTTCATAGGTTAAACTGTGTGTTACCATGTTCTGGCCAAAAAGGACAAAGTACGGCTGGCAGCCTATCGACGCATGCGTGTCTGAACGTATAGCGCATGTTATGCTCGACAAGTATGTGTCCCAGTCGTTCTGTTCTTTTCCTATCAATACTCGCAACTTGTTAAGAATGCTGCGATTAGCTCTTTCGGAGTTGTTTGCTTGTGGCGAATACAATGCAGTTCTCACATGTCTGACACCATATGTTTCAAGAAACCTCTTTAATTCTTTCGACACGAATTGTCGCCCGTTGTCTGAATGTATAACCTCCGGTGTACCAAAGGCATGAAATACTTTGGTGTCCAAGTACTGGAAGATTCGGGAAGCGGTTGCTTTTGGTAGGGTCTTGAGAAACACATACTTCGTGAAGTGGTCGATCACGATGAACGCGCTTACATTACCTCGCTTGGTACGCGGATATGGACCTAGCAAGTCCATGTATAACCTCTGCACCGGTCTTTCGGTCACAATCTGCTTGGTAATTGGCGCAGAACAGAATTTGGCGTCTTTACTGTTTTGCATACCTCGCATGCACTTACAAACTGCCTAATCTGACTCACCATTTTTGGCCAAAAGTATTTCTCGCGAATGCGATTAAAGGTTTTGGCGAAGCCACTATGGCAAGTCAGCCTGGTGTTATGCGCCATCTCGATCGTTTCGTGAGTGAATGCCTCAGGCAGCCAATGACGCCACAACGAATCCTCTTCACCCACCTCCCCTTTCCTGAACCTTATCCTTTTGTAAATGTATTTGCCTGATACAACAAGGTCTGGAAGAGCGGATTGGTTTCGGTTAATGCTCTCTCTTAACTCGGAATATTGCTCCGACTCGAACTCACCTGATGCCACGTCAACCTCTACACCAATCACATTAGCCGAAATCTCATCCATGCTTGCTCGCGATAAGGCATCCGGCACTATGTTGAGTGAACCTTTCCTATGCTCGATAGAGAAGTCGAACCCTTGTAGTTCTAAACTCCATCTCGCTAGTCTGCCACTCAACTCTTTTAGGGACATCAGCCACTCGAGACTTGCGTGGTCCGTCAACACTCGGAAAGACGATCCCTCAACATAGCAACGGAACTTCCGCACGCTCAGGACAGCGGCAAAGCATTCTAACTCTGTGACGGTGTAATTTTTTTGTGCCTTGTTGAGTTTCTTTGACATAAAGGCAATTGGCTTTTCGTTCTGGCTCTCATCGAGTTGAAAGAGAACACCACCAAGTGCTTCAGAGGAGGCATCGCATTGTATCACAAAAGGCTTGCTAAAGTCTGGCTGTGATAGAACTGGGGCAGAAGTCAGAGCCACTTTAAGCTTTTCAACTGCCTCAACAGCTTCGGGTGTCAGGACAAAAATTTTCTTCTCCTTCAGACAGTCGGATAAGGGCGCGGCTTAATCTGAATAGTTCTTTATGAACCGCCTATACCATCCGGTTAAGCCTAGAAACCTGCGAACTTGTCGTACGGTTTTGGGAACTGGAAAATTCACCATTGCTTCGATTTTACCAGGGTCAGTTTTCAAGGTGCCTTGGCCGACAATATACCCTAGGTATTTTATTTCCCTCATGCAGAACTTGCTTTTATCGAGGTTGATAGTAAGGTTGGCCTTACGTAGACAGTCGGCAAGTGCGTCTAGTACCTGGATATGGGTTTCAAAGTCCGGTGTGCATATCAACAAGTCATCTAAGTAGATCAACACATAACTACGGAACCGAGCTGGGAGCGTGGCTAACACGCGGTCCATCAAACGACACATTCTTTGTGCGGCGTTGCATAATCCGAAAGGCATGACTGTAAATTCATACAGAGGCCGACCGGGTACAGCAAATGCCGTTTTCTTTCGGGAATCTTCATCAAGCGGGATCTGCCAAAATGCGTCTTTGAGATCCAGACCCGTGATGAAATAAGTGTTCTGTAAGCTACTTAAAAGACCGTCGATATGGTGTTGCGGATACGCGTCTTTAACAGTGACCGCATTTACTTTTCTTGAATCCAGGCATATACGGACTTTACCGGGCTTCCTCACCAATACTATTGGGGAACACCAAGGCGAATTACTTTCCTCGATAACCCCAAGCTCCAGCATGCGGTCCAATTCCTTGTAGACCTCTGCCTGGCGAACCGGAGACATCGGGTAATGACGTGATTTGATCGGAACTGCGTTTCTGACGTCAATCACGTGAGTTTCCAGGTGAGTTTTCCCAAGACCTAGTTCGGCGAAGTTAGGGAAGCACTTTTTCGTGGATAATAGGCGGAGCGTTTGTTCAGGCGATAGTTCTATTAGATCTGCCTGCTCCTTATAATTGACCTCATCTTCACGTGTGCCGAAATCAGTTTGTATCTCGCAGATCAGTGGCATGAGATGAAACTCTCTCCAAAAGTTCATTCCTAGGTAAACCTTCTGAGTTAAGTTGGGAATTAAGTAGAATGATATGGGTTTCGTAACAACGTTCAGCGTCGTTACAATCTTGCAATAGCCAACGATGTCGTGAGTCTTGCCGTCGGCTGTCCGCACTACGTTTTTGTACGGCTTCACTACAATCCCATTCCTTTCAACCAACTCCCAGCACCCATTACCTAGCACCGAAATGGAAGCTCCACTGTCGAGCAGGCCAAATGCCGGGTCACCATTGAGCTGGACGTCCGCATACATCCTTCCATCGGTGTTGGATGCAATTATGGTGTCCACGATCTGCTTTCGAACTTTTTCCCGAATCCTAAACCGGTTTCTGCACTTTTTAATCGAGTCGCTCACCGAACTATTATTAGCTCCCATAATTTGGGCGCGAACCTTATAATAATTCAGTTTATGCTCGTGTATGGACTTCAATCTATCTGATAAAACTGGATGACAGTCAGAATCTTCATTTCCGACACGTTTTAAAATTTTGATAGGCTGGATGGGCTTTCGTCGTTTAAAGTTACATTTGTGTGGGATTGTTCTTTGAGGAACGAATCTCCCCATTCTTCTTCTCGTTCCTCGGGTAGTTTCCCGGATGTATTGTACAATCAGGAGTACTAACACCCTTACAACCACAGAGGTAACCAAACAACTTCCTTTCGTTTGAAGGGCACTGGTAATAAGAATGTCCTTGTTGGTCGCAGTTCCAACGCACCAGATTGGCAAGCGTGTGCGGTCTTTTTGGTTGGGAGAAGGCAGCGACTTCCTCGCTCAATTTCTCGCCTTATTGCGCGTCTGACTCCAACTCATGGACGACTGGCCTGCGAGAAGTAGCTCTTTTCGCAAGAAACCTCTCGGGCTCTCTTGCCTTTTTTTGAAGTTGTTCAAGGCTTTTGAGGTCAGCCGCCAAGAGAACTTCTCCAATTTTTTCTCTGACGTTGGTGCGAATGACGTCAATAAGCTTTTTCGTGTCGAATGGCTCTTGCAGTCTATCATTTAACCCACCAACAGAACTATAAAAATCGTCAAACCACTCTTTATAGCCCTGCTTCCGGGTTAGCAGACGCATAAATAAATCGACGTCATTCTTTTGACGTCCAAACTCTTTCTTCATCGCGCTCTTCACATCTGCGAGCTTTGCGTTGGGATTCTTACGCAATAAGCCCCAGAACCAGGAATTGGCTTTGCCATCTAACAAGGAGTGCAAGTTTGCGGTTACCTGTTCGTCAGTGTAACCGGAAATATTTTGAAGGCGGTTGACTTTAAAGAGGAAATCGCTTATATTGTCCCTGCCGTCATATTTGATGTTCCACTTATCTACTCTGCACAATTCAGACGTATTAGTGCTGGGCGTACGCTGGTTAGATGAAACTGAACCCGAAAGTGACACCCTAGGACTAGGAGTGGGCGGAATATTCGACACAGCCTGAGCACTCGCTTGTGAGTTTTGGTTTATTTTTGCCAAAACATTTTGCATAAACCCGTCCAAGTGTTGGGAAAAATGTACTTGGTCACTTGGTCATTCGCTCGGCCAAAAATTTCAAACTCCGACTTTACCCTTCCGTCTACCGAACCCGGGTCACTTATCCTGGGCCCAGGACCATTTTGATTGTCACTGTCCGGCATGTTCGTTGACGATGGAGTTCAATTCTTGCAAAAAACTTAAGCTGTTGTCTAAGTTGAACCGATCAACCGTGAAATTAAAACTTTGCTGAAAGTTGTCAAAGTCAGCTTCAGTAAAGTTTGGCACTAGCAATCGTTCCGAGTTTCTATCACTCATGCCTGTTTAAGACGCACCCAAACTCGATGGCAACCAGGTTCAAACTGTGCCAAGGACAATAAAACGGACGGAACTACAAGAAAGCTATAAGGTAGGTTCAAATTTTTCACTACGCCCCCAAAAACTCGAAAACAAGCAAAACATAATTCAAATTTTCAACAAAGAAAGTCAAAAATGATACATAAAAGGAGATAAATTTGCAAATAAAAAAAAATAAAAAATTAGTATGTTTTCTACTGACCATATAGGACAACTCATGTTTAAACCAAACAAAAACTAATTAAAAAAAACTGTTCAACCATGCGGGTTGAGGATGAGGAACTAACTAAAGGAAGATTGTCTACACAAGAAACGGAAGATGCCGAAGTACTGCGAGCCCAAAGATCAAAAAAATTTAAATATTCTACTGTCGGTTTGTATGTATTAGTCTAAACACTATTTAAAATGAACTAAACTTTTTCACTTTTCCCAGGACGCCTGCACCTCAACGGATGCTAACAAGCGACTCCACGAGCAAGTGAAAAAGTTGAAAAGCTGAAAATCTCAAAACATTGTACAGAGGATACTTAAAAAACATCTAGAAAATCAATTCAGCAAATGAATTAATCAAGAACTGCCTCTTTATCACCTTAAGTCTCTTCGTACTGTTGTTTGTTTCCAGAACTGTGCATCTGAATGTGTATACGAAGGCTTCGACAAAAGTGAACTTGCTTCACGAATTCCCCCTTGACTCGAGTCTTCCCACATCCTACACTTTCTTTGGATTCATCCGCCCCCATCGCAACGCGATACCAAGTGCACATCACTCGGTCATCGGGACTTATGAGGGTTTATTAAACCAAATGAAATAAAATCAAGTGAACTCAAACTTTAAAATTTGAAAAACTAACGAAAAACACTAATTTGAAGTGGCTCAAAATTGAAAGTAGAGCTATAAGTATAGCTACTAAGTTATCTTCCTGCCTTACAGCAGGCCTCACGTTCTGGCCGCCACTTGTTACGCTGCCATTTTCTTTGCCATAGGGTCCTTGCTGGCATGCTGGTTCCGGAACTGATGCTCGTCGGTGGGGTGGGAACTTGACCCTTTGGCAGCGTGACAAAACCATGCCAGGCTTGTTTGGACACTCGATGTTATGCATCCGCGAGATGTTTTCCTTTACCCTCCCTGCAAATGCTACTTTACTCGCCTCAGTAGCCCCTTAACATGACATATTCCTTCCCTATGTAGACGTTCTTCCCTTTTTGATTCCTCATCCCCTTACACCCTTTTTAATCAAATTCCATTATTCAAATACTAATTTCAGTTTCATTTGAAAAACAAACAATTTAATTTTAGCATAATAAAATCAATTAATTACATTAGCGTACAATAAATAGCAGTTCAAAATTAATGCTTTACTATTAATCAAAGAAAAATTCTGTTTTACGTTACAACAATTAATCAAAATAAGCAAAGAAAACTGTATGTATTTGTGCTAACAGCAAACTTCTTACGTGCTGGATTTTCGGTTTCTTTACCGATTTGTAAATTAAAGTACGTTAAAAATTAACTTTTTAATCAGATCCCCAACCCAAAATTTCTCTAAGTGTAAGGGTATAATATAGTGACTATAAAAAATGACTTACCGGTACAAGCTCTGCAACCTGCGATGATGTGGCCACTCCATCCAGCTGCTCCTTAGGCGTTTTACGTATCCCTGTCACTTCAAACAATATTACATTTATCACCTCTTCAATTTCAAGAAATTTTCTTTTAGGATTTCTGCCGGCTATGACAAGGCTATCAGCACATACATATAGCTTGATATATGCACCAATACCACATTTGGTTTTAATTTACGTTATTTTCTTTGCTCAAAACAAAATTAAAATTAAGCGAAAATCATTACTTAAAAAAAAAAACGTTGAAAATTATATAAATAAAAAAAACTGTTGAACGCCCCCCCAGCGGGATTCGAACCGGAGCAACTCGAGTTTGATTGCGGGACCGCTGACCGCACCGCTATCAAGCGGTTAACGAAGCGTTGGCTTAAACGGCAACAAGACTTACAGAGTAGGTCTTTTGTAGGTCTTGGCCTTTCACAAATTTCCAATTTCCTGGTAAAATCACAAGGACGACCATCAAATTTGGCTCGTCTTTGCCTGGTCCTTGACAATCTTTTTGTCCCTTTGGTCTTCAAGGTTGCCTTCTGGACTGGTGTATAGTGGATCCGAGTTGACCCTCCGCCGTATTTCTTCTTTTCACAAAAAAAAATGTTTTTAATTCGGTGCAATTTAATTGCACCACCGAGCACTTAAATACTACAATAAATACCCTGTTTTCGGGCAAAATCAAATATTTATGGCGGACCACGACTAACCGCCAAGAAATTAAGCTTCGATTTGAGCAAACTTTTCAAATTAACCGGTCAGTCAGCGGTCGGTCCTCCAGTCCAAGGCTACACTCAAGGCAACCGTAACTCTTTTGTCAAAGAGAAGGTGAAATGAGCTCAAACTCTCTTTTCCAAAAACTTAATTGACTTTTACTGTGCACCCTGTTTACCTCCAAAATGGCTACGTCATTGGAAGGGCTTTACATTCCAAACTTGTGGAACGTGGCTTTTGACAGTTGTGACATTCCGGCAGACGGCAAAATGTCACAAAATCAAAACACAATAATTGTGTGGATGGCCGAAGTTATTCTTTCGGTTCCTAGTTCTCAAAAAGTGAAATTGTTTTAGTTATTGTGCGTTCAAGTTTCGTTCTGCAACAAGACCCCCTTCTATCCTCTTCAAGTACAAGTACACACATACAGCTGCTTACATTGAGTAAGCAGCATGTCTTGAGAAAACGAAATGTATGCATGTGAATCAATAAATTACAGAATAATTCAGTTATTCAGTAATTTATGCTGGGAATCCAACTCCAGTTCGATATTGACCCAGGTTTTCAACGAAACTTCGACTCATCTACGCCATGCACGAGAAGTCGATCCTGGGCGAACACAACTCAACTTGGCCCAATTAATAAATAGGATCAAAATGTAGATGAAGCGAGCCTTAAGCCTCCATATAAACGAGATACGACACTTTTATCTTATCGCCACCACTGTAAACGTTGTCCTTTTAATTTCATTGTTTAGTATTGTAATGTTTTTGCCTGGGGTACGTCGAATAAAACTCAATTTCACTTTTATAATTTCACAGTGAAACACTTATCAAACAAACTTATTTAGATTCAAATCACACTGTTATTCAACTTTACTACTTGGAATTCAACACTTTTTATATATTTTGAAGCACGTTTAAAAATAAATATGGTCTTACGTATGACAATGAGTGAACTAATGACAAGCAAAAACAAAACTTTAAGCCAACAGTAGCTAACGAAAACCTTACGGATCCTAGCATAAGGCTATTATGGTCGTGGCATACGGATCGTGTGTAATGGGACATTTTGGAAAGCCGACTTAAGCTCATCAAAGTCTATTATGGTTGGGCCTTTATTTCGCTTCAATCCCTTTTTACTTTATTACCGATTTTCACAAGTCAACGTTTAAAATATAAGTGTCCTGTACGAGCTTGTCATCCGTGTATTTATACAAAATCAAGCACCTTCTAGTACGTTCCATACTTCCCCTTTGGCAATTTGCCATTGGTACTCTTCCGCTGAATTCCATGGAGGGGAAGTCAGTCATTCAGCTGACGGGAATGACAGTTGGGTGTGTTCATTTAGAGAATCGAGCGAGTGCGTTCGTAGAGCGACTCCTGCGTGTTGTTTAATTTCTTGTCGCCACATAACATTGCCCCCCTCTTAGTTTTGTTCGTCCCGAACAAGTACGTCATCATTGCTTCCGTGGTAGCGATGTAGGCGATCAACATGGACAACTTTCATCTTCGCTCTTGGTCCTTTTTGGATTCGGAATACGACATCATTAATTCGCGTTACAACTTGGTAGGGACCTTCCCAGTCCTTCTGAAGCTTTGGCGATCTTCCCTTTTTACGATGTGGTTGTATAGCCATACCAGATCTCCTTTGTTGAACTCGGGTGCCGTTGCTCGCGCATCGTATCTCGTCTTCATGCGGTCGCTTGCAACTTTAATATTGCCTTATATAAGACCAAGGTTATGTGATCAATTTAGAACCCTACCTAAAGGTTAATAACACACCTGTGGCGTGAGAATGATTTCAAACTCGCCGATGATAAACTTGAGCGGATTTACTTTCAAACATAATTAACCACCGCGTACATGCATTACCCCAAAGCACTGGAGGCAATGCAATCTGAGAGGAAACTATACTTTGTCCATTTAAAATGTGTAGTACAGGGTATCTACCTCTAACTGCAAAACAAGGTTATCGTACACATTCAGCGACATCTATCAGAACTAATTGCATCAAATAAATCTTTGTGTGAATATGCACCCGATGCACAAGCCAAACTGCTATAATTTTATTGCACTCCAACTGATCTAGAATCCCCTTAGACCCACTACTTATGTGCATTATCTATGTTAAGAGATCATGTAGGCTATTTGGACACCCAAAATGGAAGTGGGCTGTGGCGCAGATGGTAGCACCTATGACCGACAATTTGGAGGTCCTGGGTTCGAATAATAATTAATAGTAATAATTATAACGAAACTATTGAAACTATTCATGAAATCATTCAAAAACAAATAAAAAATTGAGCGTACCAAGCACTTATTGATCTAAAAGTTAACAGATTATTGTTTAAATGTATTTTTTTATTTATAACTAGTGGGAGGGTTACAATCCGCTTAGGCGAATCGTTGGATACCCATCCCAAATGACCACTGCCAAGCTCCGAATTGTGTCATAAATCTTGTCTGTTTAGTTTCGGTTTTATTTAACTTTAATTGTATTTAGAATTTCTCAGTTAAGAATCTTCTGCCTAACAAAGGGGCTTGGCATCCACCCCTTCTCAATAACATCCTATTTTTGTTTATATTTTTTATCAGAAGTGGTATACACGTGTTGATTGCATTTTCATATTAAAAATTTGGTTTATACTTAAAAACGCACCCAAAAGTGGGTGTGGCGAAAATTGATACACGTGAGTTGATATACGCAAATATCTGAAAATTTTATGGTACAAGTTTTTTGGATTAAAAGCAAATATACCAAATAAATGTCGTTTATTAGAATGCATATTATAAATGACCACGCCTACAGGGGGCGGTATTCGTTTTTTTTAAATGTCAATCACAATTGTGAAGGGGACCGAGCCATGCAGTGCATACTCACTGCGTAAAAAGTTCTTAGCCAGCGAATCATAATTATGTAAGATTCAAACAAAACAAACAACCAAAAGAAAGCCAAAAGAACCATGGGAAATAAATGTAAACAAACCATCCGTGCCTCTAGCCCAAAAACATAATGCATACATAGCGAGTATTCGTCACTACGGCACACGACCGGTGGGTACTAGTATTACGTATACGTTTTAGATGGAGTGCATTCTCCTATGCCCCATATAATACGGTGACGCGGACTCTGCCCACTTAAGAGTCAAAGGAATATCGTAAAATCCGCTGATGAATGCGAATAGTAAAGAATGCATTGATTTGGGGCTCGTGACACTTGGTGACCCTATGGCTTGGGTATATGATTTGATATTGTTTTGCTTGCTAGGAACTATTTAATAGGCTAACCGATTGTATGTATGTTATGTATGTATAAATAGTATGTAAGAATATTTTGTTAGTATTAAGAAGAATTTTTGTATAAATAGTGAGACAAAATAAAGAACAATTGGTCTTCTGTTCCGAGAGCTCACACAACAAGGGTGTTTTTATTTGCAAGGGCAACTCGCCTATTACCAAACTCCTCCTGTGACACCCTCCCAACTACCTAACTTGACAAGGTGCAATACGCTCCATATCAAACAAGGGAACAGCTTTAAGCTGACCTTATGAGGTAGTCGGAACGAACCGAGGTTGACCAGCGAAAAAGAATAGAAATATACGGTCAACTCTGCATGGCGATCCTGCCAGGAGGAAGAAGAAGATTCAGAATATCCCAGGAAGACACCTTGTATGGCGGAACTGACAGACGCGCAACTGCAGGAGCAGATATTGATCGCACGCCAGCATCTAATACAGGCCCAGGCTGTCCTGAAGACGCCTAAACCAACCACCATTAAAGAAGGGCCCCGTCCTCTTACCCTTGAGGAATACCGGCGAAGGACAACGAGACCAGCGAAAGCAGAAACACCACCAGCACCCCCCACACCAAAAAACATCCGCGGAGGGAAATTGGTACAATTCAAGATGGAACTGAAAGAATTATACCGGCTTGCCGATATACCCGGCATTGAGCGCGGATTACGAGAAAAATACCTGAAGCAAGCACAAAAACTAAAGAAACAGCAGAAACAGGAGCAGCGAGCCCGAAGAAAAACAAAAGCTCGAGAAGAAAAGAAGTTCCACCAATTATTTGCCCATACCGTAGAAGCCATTCGACACGGGTACCACGGAATCGAAGCAAGAAACAATTAACACCGGACCGCAGCTGTTAAACGCATACCAACCCCAACAACATGAAGGAAGCAATCTTATCGCAGGAATGATGCTCCTCATTTTCGTCACCTGCGTGATAGTTGGGTTAGTGTATCTCGGCCTCCAACACCTTCGGCGCAAGCTAATTGCGGACGTGTTAGATCACCTTGACCGACGCAGCATTAAGTTTTAAAATTTTTTTCTCAAGCATTGTCTTGAACTCTATTGGATTAAATGAAAAAAAAAAAAATTATTTTATTTATTAAATGAAAAAAAAAAAAAAATTTTTTTTTGCTCCTAGCTATTAACTGTAAGCGTTGTAAGAAAAAAAAGATGATAATAATTATAGCTAATAACTGATTAATACGAGCAACAGTAACCTTTTGACTAGCCTTCCTCACTGCCTTTAATGAATTCTGTTCGAGCTGAAGAAGCTCTTGGTGACTTAAGAACGTGCTACCAGAGTCTAAAAAAATCTCCTAACCGGAAGCGTACCCTGGACAAGGCTCACAAAAAATTCGAGCAAATAGACAAACTCTGGAACGACTTTCGTGCCCAAATATCGATAATTTCCACCGGTGTGTTAACAGAACTCGAGCTTGGGTACATAAAACGCCTAATAACCGAGGCAACTTCTATAAAACAAAACGCCGAGGAAATCGTACAAAAGAGCATAGAGACACCAGAAGCTGCTCCAGAAGACTCTGAGACTGACATTGACGACAAAGACAAGATTGACCCAAAAGAGGATAATTCTGGCAATATAAAGGACTCAACCACTGACAAAGTCAAAACGAACGACAGCCCAAAACCCAGTAACAACATGAGCGGAGATTTCGATTTTTGTACGGCCCAAAAATTGCCTGTACTAACCTGTGACTCGAACGAAAAACGGTTTGAGAACATCAGGGATTTCATCAACAATATCGAATTCTACCATGGCACACTAAACAGTGAAGGTCGGGTAACCTTCATCAAGTTCCTGCTGAAATGCAAAATTCAAGGAAAAGCGCTCACCGAGCTGGGTTCTACCAAACCTGAAAGTCTTACTGAATTAAAGACGGCACTCTTAGCAAAATGCAGCCCTAAAGAGACCGTCGAGACCATTCAGGCGAGGCTTGACAAAAAGAAACAGGGAAACAAGACGATGCGAGAGTTCGTATCAGAAATCGAAACCCTAATAACCAGAATGACCGAGGACAACGAGGGCAACCCTCACAACTGCCAATAACCGCCGAGGCCTCACGTTTCTAAAAAAGGGAGTAAACGAGCGATATAAAATAGTTCTCGATAGCGCACGCCACTCTAATCTTCAAGACGCAATCGATCACCTCCTTGAACTAGACCCCGGTAGCACTTTCGAAACAGTACGGTACACAGAATACCTAAATCGACCACCACAAAGGACGAACTTTCCGCACCAATCGGACCGACGGAACACTTATCAGCGCAACCAAAGCTACCACAAGGCAAATTATCAACCTCGCCCTAGTTTTAATCAATCTCAGCAAACGTTCTTCAGGAATAGGGACAATCAAAACTTTCACCAAAATCCCCAGTACAATTCTAACTATTATAGGAGCCAAAGCCAATACAGCAACGGCAGAAATATGCCTCCTAACAATAGACACAATAACAACAGGGACAGAACCGTAATCGCGGTAATGGCAATAACCATAATTTTTCCCGAAATCCTAATTATCGAAATTATGGATCACACCAAAATAACCAGTCCTCAAGAAACTATTATCCACAACGGGATCCTGATAGAACAACCGACAGGGTATTAGCTATAACTGAGGGAAACGATTTACCCACCGAGGGGGAAGCCGACCCATCGGGGGGAATTCAATAAGCTCACCAGCTCCAATTGCCATATGCATGGGAGGTATAGCTAACGGCCTTTACCTACAGTTAAAAGTAAACAATATCCCTAATCTTAAATTTCTCATAGATACTGAAGCATCCATATGCACCATAAAAAAAGAAGCATTGCCAGACACCATAGTTATAAACAAGAATAATGCTACAAATATAATAGGTATCTCAGGAAATGCCACGACTCTAGGAACTTGCACTAATCTAATAAAACTTGGCACCTATAAACCTGAGTATGATTTTCATGTAGTAGCAGATTCTTTCCCAATACCAGCTGATGGCATAATCGGAGCCAATTTTTTTTCAGAACTTTGGAACGAACATTGACTTAGAACTTTTAGCATTAAAATTAAAGCACAATACCAAAACCTTCTCCCTTCCTATTCTCACACAAAACGATTTGTCATGCGTTACATTAGCACCCCGTTGCGAGGCAACGTACTGACTTAAAACTTCCTACACTGACGAAAGGATATTTCACTTTCAAGAATTATGCACTGATGTCTACATGGCAGGGTCCGTTTCAAGGCCTAAAAACGGGCAAATACCGATTAAAATACTAATATTGAAATACTAAAATTGAAATGGCCAGAGCCTGAATCATTACCTTCGTCCGAATACTACATGCTGAGTTATCAAGAATCCGAAGAAAATCCAACTTCACGTAAAGAAAAGTTACTTTCAGAACTAAAACTAGACAAACTGAGCAGCGAAGAGAAAAGCGAGGTTATAAGCATATGTACCAAATTCCAAGACATTTTCCATTTAGATAACGACAAACTAACTTATACCAATATAGGAGAAGCCAACATAACATTAAAAGAAGGAACTTCGCCCAAATATTCGAAACCATACAGACTTCCCCATTCCCAAAAACAAGCCATTCAAGACGAAGTACAAAAGATGCTCTCCGATGATATAATCGAACCTTCAGTTTCAGCATGGAATTCGCCTATATTAGTAGTACCAAGGAAAAAAGACCCAATTACACGTCTACAAAAATTCAGACTGGTTGTAGATTATAGAAAGGTGAATGATGTAATAGAGGATGATAAATTTCCACTCCCGAACATAACAGATATTTACGATATGGTAGGTGGAGCTAAATACTTTTCTTGCATTGACCTTAGTCAAGGATACTATCAAATGAAACTCAATGCTAATAGTAGACCATGCACAGCGTTCTCCACTGAAAATGGACATTATCAACTCAAACGCCTGCCTATGGGATTAAAAATTTCGCCCAGGACCTTTTCCCGAATGATGTCCATTGCCATGTCTGGTTTAACTCACTCAAGATGTTTTGTGTACCTAGACGATCTAATCGTATTTGGAAGCTCTCTAGAGCAGCACAACAAACACTTAATGGAAGTTTTCCAGAGACTCAGGGAAGTGAATTTAAAAATACATCCAGGAAAATGCTCCTTTCTGCAAAAGGAAGTCTTATATCTAGGACACATACTGTCCGACAAAGGCATCATACCCGATCCATCCAAAACGAAAGCCATGAGGAACTATCCACAGCCTAAGAACGCAGACGAAGTTCGTCGATTCGTAGCATTTGCCAATTATTACAGAAAATTCATTCCTAACTTTGCTACACTAGCTATACCGCTAAACAGATTTCTTCGAAAAAACGTAGAATTTAATTTTACCGAAGATTGCGTTTCGGCATTTAACCTACTCCGAGAATTTCTCATAAGCCCCACCATTTTGCAATTTCCAGATTTTGAAAACGAATTTATTCTACGAATAGATGCGTCAGGCTTTGCTCTTTTGTCAAACTCTGACGACAAACCGATCGCATACGCAAGTAAGACTCTGAAAAATTCCGAGAAAAACTATAGCACTATAGAAAAGGAGTAACTCGCGATAGTATGGGCAATTAGACATTACAGACCCTATCTGTTCGGAAGACGTTTCAAAATCCTCACTGACCATAGACCACTGGTGTACTTATTCTCATTAAAAGAACCATCCAGTCGGCTAACAAAATTCAGATTGTTGTTGGAAGAGTATAATTTCTACGTTGAATATTCACCAGGCAAAAGTAATTGTACTGCAGATGCTTTAAGTATAATAACTATAAATTCGGAAGACTTCAAAAGTCTATACGTGTGTGTCACTACACGACAACAATCTAAAGAAAACAAAGAAAAACTACAAGATGCGAACAACCTGCAAAGCGAAGAACAAACAAACGAACTAATAATGGAATTACTAAAACCACCAGAAAGTGGATTAAAATTAGTTGAGCTGAAAATCATAAAAGACTTTAAAACAGAAGAAAAAGATTTTGACGATCTAAAGGGTATAAAAATATTAGGTCCAAACCGTATACTGGGCTATATACCAGAGCAAAATTGTTTAATTTTAAATCGATCCAAGGTTAGCACTATGGTGCACAACACTTGCGTACCGCAATTAAACAACGAGGTCGTGTCCAAAAAACAGTATTACCGCCCGATCGGCATCATTTTGCGAAATGTTGTTGAGGGACGTACATAAGGTTTGCGGACCTCTGGATGTAAAAAGAATATTTATAACGAAGAATGAATTATTGAAACTCTCAGGTGGCCACCGAAAAGAGAAAATAAATATATTAAAAAAAGAATTGGACAAACACAACAAATTTTCCTAGACTTAGTAAGACCCCTTGATGAATCCATAAAAGGGTCAAAGTATATACTCACCCTACAGGATGAACTTACGAAATTTGTAGGAGCAATTCCAATTTCAAACAAAGAAGCTAGCACTGTAGCCCACAAGCTAGTGGAAGACTTCATTCTGAGATACGGCGTTCCAAAGGTTTTAGCATCGGACCAAGGCTCAGAATTTATCAATAATGTATTCAAGAATATATGTAAACTACTAAAAATAGAGCAATTACAATCCACGGCATACCACCACGAAAGTATAGGAGCTTTAGAAAACTCACACAAAGTTCTGGGAGCCTACCTAAGGAACTATGTGTAAGACAAGCATACTGACTGGGATGACTGGCTGCCATACTATACATTTTGTTATAATACATCCGTACACTCTGAAACTGGCTACACGCCTTTCGAACTAGCATTCGGAAAACCATGTATTCTCCCCTCCAATTCAACCAAGAAGTTAGACCCTGTTTATAACTATGACGACTATGTGACAGACCTGAAACACAAACTACAAGTAGTAGCACACCAGGACGCTAAGGAAACGTTAATACAAAAGAAAACAATACGGAAAGAAAGATATGACACAAATACTAAAGCAAAAATCACGATTTTCAAGCAAGGTTCCCTCGTATTATTGAAGAAGGAAAGTAGAAAGAAATTAGACCCAATTTATACTGGACCCTATGAGGTAATAAACGAAGATGGGGTAAATTGTGAAATAAAATATGACAATAAAAAGATGACTGTACACAAAAATAGATTAAAACCTTTTTATACATACTTAATTGCCATAAACCATTAGAAAAAATTTAATAACAAAAAATATAAGTTTGAATAAGATATAAAAATATTAAGAATATTATAAATATATATTTGATAACCATATTAATATCCCTAGAAATAAAATTCAGCTGAATAGTCATAAGATAGTACCTAACAGAAACAATAAAGTCAATAATGTAGTGTATCAAAAGATACTGAATGTAAAAGAACAATAATATAATGTAATAAATTCAAAAAAAAA